>CAMXCT020006811.1:104491-854491 GCA_947184155.2 Cladocopium goreaui
GCGATTGGGTGGACGAGATTGAAGGAGTTGGAACCAAAGAGATGTTGGTCACCAGATCCTTGGCATAAAGGGGAGTTGAGGACCGGGCTTGGGGACAGATCGGAGGCAGGACCTTGGATGTTTTTTGTTGATAAAGATTGACAAAAATAACCATATCGAAATCTTTAAATGGCGAGCAATTATCATGGTGAGGTGACTTACCCAGGTGCTTGAATTGTTTTTTGTTTCTGTCAAGAAATTAAAGCCTGCACAACGATAAATTCTTGCGTGGCAACTGCCAAGTGGTTTTTCGGATGAGATTCATGGGACTCATTTCCTGGTGGCGGATTGAAGGAAAAAGATGGAAAATCCCAACATCACCAACAGAAGATAACAGTAGATGTTTATTCTTTCCACCAATTGAAGGAAACATCTGGAAAAATCACAAACATTAACATCACTAACAGCAGTTTATTTTTTCTACGAGTTAGAATCGTTGGAATAGTTCCGAAGGGCAGATGACCAGAGCTGTGATCGACACAGCTGATGTTTTGTTTCAACTCTAGAGCCTCCAGCCTCGATGTTTCCATCCAAAAATCAGCAAGTGTGGTGGTGTGGTTAGTCAGGATTTTGATCCTTTCACCAGCATTTCACCACAGAAATCAGGCGCTTTGGAACAATATTAATCCTGTATGTAAAAAAGTACATAGATGGTCATGGATGTATAGATACGGATTTTTCCTATGGATTTTTCCACGTAAATTTGCGATGCTTCCCATATGACCTCCATCAACCACCCCAAGGGCCCCCCCTTGGGCCCCGACGGCGACGATCCCAAGGTACTCTGGTGGTGATCTGCGCTTTCCTGATCATCTTCGGAGGGACGACCCAGTTGATGTTGTCATGTCTTTCCATTCGCACAGGACGGCGGGAAGAAATTGGGAGTTGGGAGTTCATGTGGATTTAGGAAGATTAGGAAGCAAGAAAAGGAAATCATGTTGGGTCCCCCTAAAACGATATATAGAAACGTTGAAGTATGAAGAGTAAATGATCGTCAAGATAGGGTTCGAAGGGTAGCAAGCAACATCAAGCTGTCAGGGGAATCACATGTCTATTTTTTTTGTTGGGACCGCTACGGTGTGATCCACATTCCAAGGACTACCCTGATCCATTGTGGGGCGAAGGCGCCTTTCTCATCACAATTTTTTGGGCCAGTGGTGAGATATGAAAAGTTGCTTGTAGTCCCAGTAAGTTCCACTTTCCCTCAGTTTGCTTATGGATTGATCACATTTAACCAGTGGTCCCACTTTCCCAGTGGTGCGATTGATCACATAAAAAACCCCTGATATTGGGTGGCCCTGCAGGAGAGGACGTGCCAGATGACTACTTGTCTCGTCACATGCCAAAATGCTCAAAGGCCTGTGCGGGAAGCGTGGATAAGAAGTGCCTTTGGCCTCTCGGACCAGCGCTTCGCTGTCGATCGTTTTTTGGACGGTCCTGGATCAATGCATCGCATGATTTTTTGGTCCGTTGATCTTTGTTGGCTTGGTTGAGTTATCCGCACACTCGAGGCTTTCCAGAAGCGCGACTCAGGGTTCAAACAGTATAGAAGCTTTGTCATGTAACATAGATAGTTTTACCGGTAGTTTTAGCATTTTTTGCAGTTAAAAGCTTAGTTCAGCACTTTTTGTTGCCAATTTTTCCGTTAGTTCCTGCTTTCTTCCCATCAAATGCCTGTGACATCCAAGCGTCAGCCCACTAGCGACAAAGAAATATCGCAATATGTATACGTAGATAGAAAGATACAGTATCTAGATAAGTAGGTTTGTCAATAAATTGATATACAGTAGATACATATATTTAGATATATCGATATCATATATATATATATCAATATATCGATATGTAGAAATTGACAACTGTTAATATGTGTATATAATACTATATATATATACAAAAGATGCTTTAAACAATATATATATATATACATATACACATATATTTATAGATACATACATTTACAAATACAGATATATAGATTCATAGGTCTGCAGATCTATAGACATTTGGAGACATATATGTATAGATATTTAAGAATAAAAATAACATAAAATAACTATATACATATATAGGTGTAAATATATACAGAAATATGTTATATATATACAGATATATAGAACAATGTTTTTGTACAGTTATATCCATATGTATATACATATATACATATATATATATATAGATATGGATATATGATCGATATAGATATATAGATACTTAGATATCTGGATATATCTTCTATATATAGATATATATGTATCTAGATATATGGATATATCTACTGCATATATATATATATCACATATATATATATATGGATATCTGATATTTGCATACATGTAGATATACAAATAAATATATGGATAGATGATATTTCCAGATCTCTACATCACATGAGATGCGGGTCATGACCTGAGGCCATGCCTGGTGGGCAACAAGGAGGCATCACTGACAGAGGTCACCCGCCACGCCATCCACGAGCTGCTGCACGAAGTGGGGCTGGACCACCGGTCGCAGGCCATGGGCTCCATGGGGTCCATGGGGTTGCAGGATGATATTTATAACATGTATATATATATATAGATGCATATAGATGCATATAGATACATATAGATACATATAGATACATATAGATACATATAGATACATATAGATACATATAGATACATATAGATACATATAGATACATATAGATACATGTAGATACATGTAGATACATACACACACATATATATATATATATTAATTATGTGCATACTGGAGATTTTTGCATTTTTAAATAATAACAACATTCGGTTTTTGCATTTTTCCAGCAAACATCAAGGGAATTGGCACTTTTACACGGAGTCCATCGTGGAAGGCATGGAGGTTTCCAGCATGACGCCAGGCGGTATATCGGAGGACAACATCGCCTCGCGTGAGCTTGGATTGTTTCATGACGATTTTACGACCGACGTCCCGACGTGTTCCGGGAATGGGATTTTGGGAATCATCCGGCGGTGCACGGGTCAATGCTGCGCAACTGAGGTTATGAAAGTGACAACTACAACTCTGAGAGCAGCTGAAATTGTTGTCACAACATCCTGGAGTAGATGGACTAATTCCCAAATTTCAATCTTCAGAGAAGCTTCCTGTCATGGTCTGGATTCATCTCCAGGATGGGCATCGTTGTAGGCTTCAAAAAGGTTGTAGTTTACAAACAGCTACACCACTACAACTGTAGCCTATAGCAGTTGAATTTCATGGGACACTGCCAGAGGCGCCCTGCCAATGGTTCCCGCCACGTGCGTTGGTCAATGCAATCGTTCCGTGATCCTCCAAAGTCGAGGAGACCTTCCCCCAAAAAATCACATCCCAAAGGCCGAGTCTTCCAAGGGTGTTGGAAGGGGGATGGCGTGTATCACATGTATGATATATATATATATATACACAACATATGTACATACATATTTATGTTATGAGGTACAGGAATATGCATTTCTTAAACGAAATTGCTGTATTCAAACTCAAAACCGGCATTTTTCAGAGTAGATCATGAGATTTTTCGGTATCAACTCCAGGCCCCAGGCATATCTTTAGCTATCCGCGGGATAGCTAGGTGACCAGGTTGAAGCCTCAACCACTGTCATTTCAAGCCCCCAGACCTCGCACCCAGACGTCGCAGCAAAATGGTGGTCCCAGGTGCCATCTATCCATCAGTGGCATCGTGTATCACACCAAGCGCGCCTGCGACAACTGCGACCGGCCCATCGAGGCGGTCTTCGATGGCAAAATGGGGCTGTGCCATCTATCCATAGGGCCATAGGGGGGAACAACATGGGGAAATGATTCATCTAAACATATTTATAAAAATGGGATAAAATGGGGATATGTGGGTAATCCTGTTGGTGAATGGTAGGTTAATGATAGGCATTTCGATAATTCCCAGGCACGAGATCTAATATATATATATAATATAGATATGTATGTTGTTATATACATGTTTTTTTCAAGATACCTAAGTTTAGCTATGAAAAGGATAAGGTAGGAATTTCAACAGTGCGAATATCATTTCTCAGCCGCCCGTTCAGGACATCATGTGGTTCGCTTGCGCAGAGGGCTGCGAGGTCAGAGATTTTCGGCTGGGGTCGGCTGGGTGTCATATGATGTTTCTTGTTATTTCCTGATTTCATGCTGTTTTGCCTCCATTTTCAGGCTCAAAAACAGTCTATGGGTGATTTGGGTCCTAAAATGTCCCAAACATGTAAAGCAAATTCACCAAAATGTGGGCGGTTTCAAATATGTGTTTGCTGATGTTTCGCTATTTAATTACACACCTTGAAGAGACCTAGGGTCTTTTTTTGTGCGATGGTCTTGGGTCATTGGTTTTTGCGGGTTCCCTTCGCTATATTGCGGGGATCATTTGAGCAAGTGGTGGGGGAGATAAATGTCAGCCACGAACCATTTTGAACAAGTCAACCGTTCCATCCAATTCTTGACGGCCAGCTCCTACCATACCAAGTTTGTAACAGGAAAACATCAAATGGATTCAAATGGGTCTGGGTCGCCGATGATCCGTGAAGAAAAACAAGGGGGCCGTTATCTTCCAATGGTTTCTCATCGTCTTCTCCAATGACACGCTAGGTAGACTTCTGCGCTCGTTGCCACACCATGCTGCAGCAGCTCTTTGAGGGACGTGCCTGGGGATGAGACCTGGGAATCAAAGGTGGGAAACCCTCTAGAAATGAGGATGTTAGTGACCAAAATCCGCTAGAACTGGGGTTTGAATCGAGACATCATCATGAAAAATGGGGGATTTTCATAGATTTTCCATTGGCAGATCAAATTGATCTGAGGGAAAGATGCCAGTTCACCAATATTTTTTTTGATCTCCAAACTTCACCCTAGAAATTTCAGCAGAGTTGGTTGACTTTTTTCAAAGCAAACATCCATGATTTATCATTTTGCATTTGCACCATCCATCATTTATGTTGATTCTTCGGTTGATGAACATATCCACCAAAACAGCACCGGGATGCCCGAAATCACCGTCGACGGTGATGAATCGGGACCAAACAATGATTTTTCTATGGCTAGTTCTCCCGGTCCTAAAAATCTTAGATATCACACTGTTGGTGACATATTCCTATTATATCCCCATGAAATACCAGTAAATGGTAAGAATTACATGTAATTTATTCATGGTTAGGCCCCTATAAAATCCCTCATTTTCCAAAAAAAGGTCGTAGAGATCATCTCAGAGTTGCCAAAACATATCCCAAAAATAGATTTTTCCACTCTAGAAGTTTCTTCTGTATCCCCATCATATGCCCACTTCACCCAACATGAGGTGACCTGGACCGCTGCTTCTGGGCCGAATCTTTCACCCTGAACTGCGCCAAGGGCGCCATGCGAGCGCCGGCGGAACAACGACAGGCGCGGGTTTTTGGCTGGATTTGGGGATTTTGGGGTGGATTTTTATGGGGAAAATGATGGAAAATGATGGAAAATGATGGAAAATGATGGAAAATGATGGAAAATGATGGAAAATGATGGAAAATGATGGAACATGGGATGTTTTGGAATTTCTCTGGTTTTTTTTGGTTTTAGTTTTGGCAATTTTGCGCGGCAATTTAGAATTTAATTTGTGGCAATTTCAAGAGGGAATAACAAGAATCACGTCAAGTTATGGCCAAAACTGAAAGAATGGTGGGATGATGGAACGGGGTTTTCCCAATCTTGAGACAATCCCATCTTGGGCCAATCTTTTTTCTCCAGACTTGTGGGACCTCGTTGAAACCTGGTGTTTTCCGTGAGAGAAGACATGTCGATATTTTCTGGTTGGTGGTTTGGAACATGGCTTTTATGACTTTCCATATACTGGGAATAATAAGCCCAACTGACTTTCATATTTTTCAGAGGGGTAGGTCAACCACCAACCAATTTTTGTCTGACATTTTTGTTGTTTCCAATCTTGCGACGCATCCAACATCATTGATGTTTTTGAAGAGTTTGGTGTATCGTTTTCAGCTGCCACTCCTGTGGGCCCTGCAGATTGACGTGTCATTTTTGGTTTGAATCCCAAAGCGTAACCCGACTTTTTTGGAATCCTCAATTTTGGCGAATTCATGTCCTTAATGTTTGTTTGTTGGGCTCAAGGCCTATTTTTTTTCATTCAATATTCAGATCCCTATAGCATCCTAGAATCCTATAGCCTATAGAATGTAATTATATAGCCTATATATGTCTTTGAGACTATAGTACATCCAAAGACATCCTGGCGTCATCATTTTCACTACCGCATCTCATCCGTTGCCACGACACGCCTTGCGAGGCCTTCATCGAAATTTTGGCCTTCGATTGGCCCTTGCAGATGTTTCAGGACGGAGCTTCGAGGCCATGTTTCCCGTGATTTCCAAAGAACGACTCCATTAGATGAAGCAGAGCTTGGATGGGAAGATATGCAGGATAGCCAATCTTATATATATATATGTATCTGGTTTGTGGTTTCAAAAACATGTTTTATTTTCCATTCCATATATGTAATATATGGGATAATCCTTCCCATTGACTTTCATATTTTTCAAGATTGTTTTTCAACCACCAAGCAGATATTTTTGAATGGCGAAAAAAAGGGGTTTTCTGTGAAATTTGACCCTTCAGAAAGCAGCCTGAACTTGTGCCAAATCTCAATGGGATGAGTGAAATCTTAAGATCCGGGGCACCCAGGGTTGACTGTTTCCTTGTTCCCAATCCCTGTTTCACATGATAAAACAATGCATAATGACGGCTTCATAATACAATGGTCATGGATATGGTCTATTACTATATATAGAGATATACATATTTAATCATATTTATACATAGCAAAAACAACTATATCATAAGATGTATCATCATATTATAAATAAAAACATATATATATATATGTCTATACATATTATCACTACTATGTCTATACATGTCATCTGCATATCATAGGCCTTTTGTGTCCCCCGGTGTTTTCTTTTCGCTTTGTCAAAAATACGGATGAGGACCTGGTTCGTGCCGTGGCCGATGTGGCGGACGCCAAGGTGGTGCATCTGCAGGTGCAGCTGGCGATTTTTCAGGGTTTCCATGGATGAAGATGGTGAATTTCCATGCGATTTAAGATGTTTTTTTTGCATGAAAATATAGGAAAATTGAAGATCCAAGCAGGAAAGATATGGAACTATGACATATGAACTGGATTGGTTTGAGGGAAAACTTACAAGAAGAAGCAACACTTGATGGTACAAACCATGGTTTTCTGGAGAATTTCCTTCAAAATCATGAATCCATTGATTCGAACTAAAAAAACGTCGGAGATCATCGCAGGGCTCTCGTGGCAGGATGGTGCAGATATGGACGTCGCAGAAGATGCCGATTTCTGGTACCTTGGCAGCTGATCAGCGAAAGATACACAGGAAGAGTTAGCATGGCATGACATGAGACGGGCATGTGTACAGTAATTGTACAGAGAATAACTGGCTGGTGGTTTCAAACATTTTTTATTTTCCATTTCATATATGGGATACTCCTTCCCATTGACTAATATTTTTCAAGATGGTTGAAACCACCAACCAGATAATAGCGATCCATGCCTGGTGAACAATCCGTTACTATGGTGGTTTATCTCATTGGTCCATTTTCCACGGAAAAACCGGTCCTTTCCGGCAGGCATTTGGTGGGATTTCTGCAACTCCTCCGCTGTGCCAACCAAAGGCCTGCCAAGGACCCGGCATAGTTGCAGAAATGTCTCTTAATGATCGGGATAATCCATACCATCATCATCATCATCATCATCATCATCATTTTCATTTTCACAGTAAGAAAACCAGTAATGGACCAGTAACATATAAGCAATAATCACCATCATGCTTCTGATGACTATCAGCATTTGATAGGTGCACTTTCACAATGCATACATCATGCAATCTATAGTTTTAATGTTTGGAATTTCATCATCATTCTCAGACAAGCTGCAAACACTTGTAGACCGGACAGACCCAGTGCAGCGACTTACAAGCACAAGCTGGCAGCAACGACAGCATACTGGCAATGGAGTGAGGGAGGATTCTTGATTATTTTCCTGTAATAATCTTATGATACCCCCAAATTTTGGGGCCAACTCCTTCTCGTTTGCAGCTCACAAGTCGTGCCAAAAATCGTGCCTTCTCGGTGAATTCATGGAGATTTTTTATGTCGAACGCTTCCAATATGATTCATTTCGAAGTTCAATGCCGATTTTGTTCCAAACATTTTGGAAGCCCCCATGATATTTTTCTGATATTTTCGAAGTTGAACTAGACAACTATTTTACCAACTGAACATTTTCCGATATTTTGAACTGCCCAACCGTTTCACCTCCTGTTTCTACCTGTTTCCACAGCTGTTTCCACCTGCCAGGAGACGCGCTTTGGCGAGCTCACGCCCCGGGGGCCCCGGGTGCCGGAGACGGAGTTCGTGCTCGGGGGCATCGACAAGTGTGACGCGCAGGCGCTTTTCGTTGATGGGATATCAATGGAGAATGATTGATATCATATTAGAGTAGAATATCACAGGATATCATTACTTATTACTTGTATTATTGTGAAAATGATGGTGATGATGGTGATGATGGTGATGGTGATGATGATGATGACGACGACGACGACGACGACGACACGACGATGGTGATGTCTTTTTTTGTTCTGCCGCTGCTGCTGCTGCTGGTGGTGGTGTTGTTGTTGTTGCTGATGGTCTCTCTCTATATTTATATATGGATTGTGGATGGTTCTGCATCTGTGTCTGACACCAAAGCTGCGAGGCGGAGTGGGAGCGATGGAAGAAATACAAGGAGAACTGTGATGGATGGGACACAGCTGTGAGGTGTGTGATGGCGGTAATGTCATGTAAATGTATATCATTAAATGCAACCAATGTGCATGTTTCAAGCGAAGATACGGGGATGAAACAACAGAATGAGGAAACACCAGGGCCAGGATACTGCTTCGCAAGACGAGTGAATTCAACAACTTGGTCACCTGCACGTATTCGATGCCTGCGCATACCAGAGGCAAACATTTATATGGATGCATTTAGGAACAAAACATTTGTTTGGCTAGTTTACTTGTTATTTGGATTCACTGCAGCCAAAAACAACGGCCGGGCAACGATCCAAATGCGAGATTCAAGATAAAACTCAGATATGATGATTAGTGTTTGGAAACCTGAACGTCATTCTAAGTTTCACTTGCTGCCTATAAGTTTAATGTGGTAAAACCCACTGAAAAACCAGCATTGGTGATGACACCGTCTAGTCCTCCACTCCACGGAACAGCTGCCAGGATCGGCAGATCAAGCCTGAGCGCATCGTCGTAGAAGAAGAATTCCAGGCATTTTATCCGGTCACCACCAACGGACGTCTGTTGTTGTTGTTGTTGTTGTTTTCCTAATGTCCCTTTTGGGAGTATTTCGCCATCCAAGGGAAGGTGATCGTTTTTTGACCATAGCCATCTTATTTCGGAAAACGGTCGGTTTTGTTCAGACCCTGGGCGCTGGTTGATGTGATAAAACACACACTTGCAGGTGATCTCCCAACCATCTTTCACCGCACGCGTTCGATGGAAATCGATGGCGTTTGCAGGAAACGACCATTTCTTTCCGGTGTGTCGATGTTTCTTCGAAACAGATCCTTAAACCAAAAAAGAGGGGGATAAAACGCCAACTTTCGTCATCCTTTGACCACCGGTGGAAAGGTGGATGGCGCCTTCGCGTTGTTCCTAGTGCATGGTGATCTGGTACCTTTATCCTTCCGAAGCCTGGCTACGAATCCATGGGTAGGGATGGCTCAATGCCAACAATGGAGGTTTCGCCGACCATTGGAATTTTGGGATGCAGCATGGTGAAATTTTCGCGATGCCCAAGGGGACACGGACCTGGGGAAACGGATTTGTGATAAGATTGTGCATCTCCGAAAAAAATGACACTTGGGAACCCAAGTTGTCCCCGCTACATCTAACAGGCACCGCCAAAAAGGGGCTTGGACGAACATGCTTTCATCATTGAACATACACATTTTGGGTACTGTAAATCCATTTCACCCAAATACACACAACAAAAAATCCAAACTAAAACTCGAAATAAGCCATGGTCACACCACTTTTTTTCCCCACATCAGTCCGTGAACGCCTCAACTGGCAGCCTTCTCCAAGGTCAGCGTTGCCTGGACTCAGACCTGGAAGATTTGCAGATGAAAGTGAAACGCCCTCTGCTCCTGGGCTGATGGTGAGATTTTTGAATGGTGTGTGACATCAACCAGCAAGAGTTTGGACAGTGTCCCAAGGTCTCATGGTGCTAAAATTGGATGCAAACTGATAGGGTTAACACCCCAAATTTGTGGGTGGTGCCCTAAAGTCTGAAGCAACATGTGACTCACGCACATATCCACATGTCTGCTGAGTAAGGTTTTGAGTCCATTTGTCCATTTGTCTTTTCAGAGTTGATCTTTGTTTTTTACCAATCCTTTTGTTTTGTCACTTTCTGGACCCAGTTGTTGTCCATGTTCTGTTCCAACAAAAAAAGGTGGCTCTGCATCGTAATTGCAAGTCTTTCAAAACTTGGTAGGACTCCACGTTCAGGCTGCAGGTTCACCTAGAGCCTCTGAGGAATCAAACATGGCAAGCTGGAGAATCACCCAGAAATAGTTCCTTGATTTTCCCAGCGAACTAAACCTCCATGGTGTGACCACGGGGATTTCCCAGCTCGAGTTGGAGCAGATGGTATGATCATTGCCATCAGAAATCAGCTGCTTCGATCACCAGATTCCACGGCTAGACTTTCAACCAATTTCTTTGATTCCTTCAAAACATGAGCACAGCATCTTCATATGGGGATGGGTCAAAACCCTGGTACCTTCTGTTCACATCAAAATAGCTGGGATTTATGGATGTGAATAACCCACTAGAAATGGTATTTATAGGTATTGATCCATACCCAAATTTGATCTCCAGAGATCTCCCATTTCCCCAAGTCCAAACATCGTCGATGTTTCGGCGCCTCTGACCGCCTGGGCTGCACAGGTTGACGTGTCAGGTGCCCCGCAGCCCCGCGCGCACCCTGCGGCTGAGCGCCCTGCGAGCGTTGGTGAAAGTGACCGCCGCTCGACGCTTGGCGGCGCACTTCCTGCGGGAGAGGCCGGGGGGGTCGGTGCCCCGGGTGGACCGGTGCAGGGCGGGAGATTTTTGTTTGGGTGGATGATAGGCAAAGTTGGGGAGGAGATGGAGATGATATGTTTTTTTTGGGGATTTGAAGAACTGCATGGGGTTTTTAGCAGAATAGCAGGAAATGATCGTAAATGGGCATTGGAGTGAGAATCAATGAGACCCCCGGTGATGAGGAGCAATGGGGATGAAACCATCAACAAATGAGGAATTTACCAATAATGAATGGGGATTTACCAAATAGATCCAAATAGTCGGTAGCTGGATTATATACATACCCCTCATATTATTTCAGGGACACAATGGCATTTTTTTTTACATGGGATGGATTGACCCAGCTACTACCCATCTACCCATTTCAGTGATTATAGAAGCAAGGAAGATCAACAATATTTGGGGGAGTTGGGACAACCATCTGAGAAAAATAGAGAAAGATATATCCAGTTGATCACAATTTTGGTGGGTTGATGGGTTGAGATGAAGCATGTTTCGACAGAGATACATATGTTACAGTATATACATGTATATACTTAGTATATACAGGTAGGTGGGTGGGTGCGTAGCTAGATGGATTTAGATTGTTAGGGAGTGAGATAGATAGATAGATAGATAGATAGATAAATAGATAGATTGATTGATTGATTGATTGATTGATTTTGGAGACGGACAATTAGATCGTTAAGTACTTCAATTAGACTAATAGGGTTAGGTTCGATGGTCCCATCCGCCAGGGGTCGAGGTTTGGGCGTGGCGCGGGAGTTCTTAGCACTGACCATGGAGGTGCCCAAAGTGGTGGATCTTGGCCCCTGGCCAGGCTATAGGACCCAAAAATGGCTAGGCTGGAACTCCCCAAAAAAGATGAGAAAGTATCCATTTACCACTCTTCTGGCCATTTCAAAGGGATTTTCGAGTTTTCGAAATTCTTTTTGTAGGTTGCGACAAATGTCTGAAGACTCAGAAATCCAGACGTTCCAATTCGGGCGGTTCCATCTTTCCGGCGGGCAAAAACCCTCGTGGGTTGGGATCCAATCTCCAGGTGCCCCCACAAAAAACCGCTCCGTTGGTTCATCCCCCAAATCCTCCGAAAAGGGGTTAGACACAACCTGGCTGAAGGACCCCAATTCTCAAATGGCAAAAAATCGCGTCGCACTGTGGCACAGATACTCTCCCGGTGTGGTTAATTATACTGACAACAAGAATTATTGTTCATCCTCTCATCTTTGTCAGTTGAATCCCCACTGCTTGTACATGTATGCAGGAGACAGCAGATTGATTCCGATCCTTACCAGCAAACTTCCATTGATGGCTTGTTTAAAATCAAGTCAAACAACCCGTTGATGTTTACGGTAGATCACCCCCTTGTTGATAGTCGCATCCTCATCTATCGACGGCAGCTCCATTTTTGATCCTTGGAAACTGTCCAAAATTCATCACAGCCAGCAGGCCTTCATGACGGCCAAAAACGGGCAACACTTGGAGGAGCTGCTAGAGAAGCAAACCATCCAACATGTTTCTAGCCCAACTTTTGGAAGTTTATTGCGATTCTCCTTCTTTTTTTTGAGCGAGGGGGGGTACGAACCATTAACGAGGAAATGAGATGGTGCTGAGTGCTGAGGTAAAGGGGCATCAAAGGCCCCCATTTTGTCCCCAGTATTTTAGCGCTGGAGTTTTGCAGGTTTGAAGTTGTCCTAGTTGTCAAAATTATCAACGCAAGCTGCCAACTTTTGTGTTCTTCAGTATGAGTAGGTCATTCCACAGCGTATGTAGTATGTACATGTACGTACAGGGTGAATCTCCTGTATCATGTTTTGCCCGGCGTGAAAGCGATGTCGTGTCACGCCAGGAGGGTCAGGAGCTGTGGGACTATGACAAGGAATCCAGGAGCAGCTGTGAGCAATTGACAGTGTTAGTGATTTGGCCATGCATTAATTATCCATCGAGGACGAGTGGAAGTTGAGGACGATGTGTCGCAGTCCGGGTTGACGATGAAGTTGATGGACTTAACCAGGGTATACCAGGGTAGACCAGGAGCACCATTCCTGGGATGCACATCCATGAGATTATCAGAGGGTAAATATTTTTGATGTCATCCCGATTGCTGTCAATTCCATCCCCATTCTTGTTGGTTCAATCGCCAGTTCTTGGGTGATCTTGATTTTCTGGTTGGTGAATTTGCATGTTTTTCCGTCCAAAACTTCATTGGTACATTTTCAATTTTTGTTAGTTACCCTCTGGTAAACTAACATAACTATGGAAAATCACAATTTTTAATGGGAAAATCCACTATTAATGGCCATTTTCAATAGCTACGTTAAATTACCAGAGGGTAACATGTTTATTTTGGTTTTCACCATGTTTATTTTGTCTGAAAATATGGGAACATATGGGACAATGATGAGAATCCCTTGGAATATTGCTGGGTTTCCTGGGTTTCCCCTAAATTTTCCCAACATGTCACTAGAGATCATTTTAGGCTTTTCATCCCTAATCTTTGTTTTTTTTTTAATCCTCCGTTATTTGCAGAAGAGCCTAACTAAATTTGGAGATGAGAAAGACATCGACATTCTCCTAAATGTGAATTTGTTTCATAAATGTCATTCAAAATTTCCCAATTTCCCCATTTTCTCCAAGAAATTTGCGAAATTCATAAATGTCATCAACAATTTCCCCATTTTCTCCAAGAAATTTGTAGAAAAGCCATCCCTCCACCGATGTCCGCGGCAGGACCTTTTGGTTCGCCGAGGACCTGAAAGCCTCGGCGCAGGCTCTTCAGCTCTTCCGGGCTGTCGGGGTGCTGATGGCACAGGCCGAGACAGGGGGATGAATCGATGGTGAGATGTGGGTGGTATGTGTAATATATATATATATACATAGTATATATAATATAATATATATATAATATAATATATAATATATAATATATATATATACATATATATATATATGTACATGTACTATACATATTATGTATTTGGTGAATAGATGAAGCACCCGGGGATCAGTGAAAAATATGGAATACGGCGAAAGAATCATCACGGTTTTGTGGGAACATCTTCCAGAAGTCCCTTGCATTAATGTGGGAGGATGATATGGGTTTGTTTGAATATGGTATATAATGATATATATATTTATGTATACATACATGCTCCCCACTGTTTAGTACGCCATGCTTTGCCCCAGGGCTTGGAAACCATGCTTGACCTGTGAGCCTTGCAAAAGTCTCAGGGATACACGAACTTGTTTTTTTTCTATGTCTGTAGGGTTCTATAGTACTTATATCTATAGTAACTATACGGGCAACCCCCTCAGTTTGCCCGCGCGGACGCCGACGACATGTCCGAACATCAAACAACGCTGTGTTTTGTGGGATAAAATGCACATGTCCATGATCATGGCTTTCATCTTGCCACGCACAGCTTAGCTACCTGTGCGTTGAATGTTACAACAACAACAACAACAACATCATCATCAACATCATCAACATCAACATCAACATCAACATCAACATCATCATCATCATCATCATCATCAGCATCATCACCGTCATCATCACCGTCATCGTCATCGTCATCATCATCATCATCATCATCATCATTGAATGTAAAGTTTAACGGGGGTGGGAATTTATATTCCTAATACCCTTCTTGATCTTCCCAATTGAATGTAAAGTTTAACGGCGGTGGGAAATGTATATTCCTAATACCCTTCTTGATCTTCCCAATTGAATGTAAAGTTTAACGGGGGTGGGAATTTATATTCCTAATACCCTTGTTGACCTTCCCAATTGAATGTGAAGCTTAACGGGGGTCAGAATTTATATTCCTTCAAAATCCCTAAGAAGTTGTGTGGGCGAACTGGGGGGTTTGCGCGTAACTATACTACTTCATAGTACTTCTATAGTACTTATATGAACTTGTAGATGCCTAGTAGTACTTATATAGGAACTATAGTAACTATAGTACTTATATGTACTTCTACATTGATTTTCGATCTAATATGGAGCCAAGATACCTCACCTCCGCCGTTGCCGGGTCGCCACTTGGATGCAGGCACTGCTCACAGGAACCCGATTACAGGTGGATCTCGGGGATACGTCCATGCTTGGCGAATTTAAGCATCAACCATAGAGATTTAATGGGGTATCATGGGCATATCATGGGAGGGATATTGCCTGGGATGATTGACGTGGAAAGTGGCTGCTGCCCCCCCCCGGTTGATATGATGAGTTCGGGGATTTTCTTCAAAAACCGATAGGAAAATTGGGGAATCTCAGGATCAACAGGGAATCCAGTTCTCAACCAACCAAATGATGGGATTTTCCAGCCAGGTTCGTTTACCAACTGTTGGGTACCTCAAACAACGGGATGAATTTCAGACAAAGTTGGACCACTGATCATTGAAGGGGAGGGGGAACACATGGTACCAGAGGTGGTTAATTCACATAGCTATGGAAGCGGCCCATAGAATAGATTTCTTAGGATGACTTTCCAAATTTAAAAATGATGATTTGCCACAGTTACGTTAAATCAGCAGATGGTATCTGATTTGTTTGGGTAATCACTGGAGAATCTTGCCTCTGAATTTGGTCCGAGGAACCTTGGAATTCTTGCATCGTTTGGTTCAACAAATGGGTACTCAGATTTATAAAGGCAAATCTGAGATGTAACTTCTAGGTGTTCAATTAGCAGAGACTTCATGAGATTTCTACACTTTTATGCAGCTACCTTTGCCCTCAACAACGTCCTCTGAAATCAGTTCCGACTCCTGGGAAGATAGTGAGGTACACCCCAAGGCTTTTCCTCTCGAATGGCTTGGCCACATATATATATATATATTATTTACACGTATATATAGATATACATATACATGTATACGCATAAATCTGAGGTACACCCCACAAGTCCAATCAGATCTTGGAGGAAACGATTTTCAAAAGCACTGGTTTTGCAGTAAAACCAATCCTTTTCTCATGGCACTTCCAGGTCTCTTTCCCAACCTTGCTGTATAGCCTGCTTCTGCGACACCTGGGCCTGGACACCTGGAAATTCTGATGATTTGATGTTATAAACTGTGTGAAGCATATGGGGATTTTCATACCTATGAATGGGATATTCATAGTTATTCATGGGCTAATTGAGGTTCCAAACCATGGTTTTTATTGATGGTTCTGAATTGTAGATGAAGATAGCCAGGTTGAGCCGGGTTTTCTAAAAACTATCTGGTCGTGGCATCCCGATATGTCAAAAGGTGTTTTTTTGTGATGGGGAACGGTTCCCGAATTTTCAGAGCGCCCGACTTGCCTGCAAACTATTTAGAAAAAAACATGACTTGGCATTGTATCATTTCCTTACATGATGTGCTGTATCTACTTACAGGTCATTTCCAAAGGGCTGTCCCTTTGCGGAAAAGGCAATGGAGCCATGGTACATCAACATCTCCACATGGGATGCATGAGTCCAAATTCCAAATTTGATGCTTTAGAACCTAATTACTCGCATCATTCTATACATACATAATTATATATATATATATGTATATTATATGTATGTATTTATGTGTATATATATACACGTTTTTTGGGTGCCTATCCCCTATTTTTAAAAGGCTAAAAGGCACACCCATAATTATATATAATATATGTATATTATATGTATATATATATATTATATGTATGTATATATATGTGTATATATATATATCTATATACGTTTTTTGGGTGCCTATCCCCTATGTCAAGCTGGTGATATATTTCTCATGACATATCCCCATAAGAATATCTATGTTTGATTTTATATCCCAATTAGTACTTCTATCTGTTATTGGTGGCACTATATCATGTCAAGTTCGTGACAAATGTAGGTTATGTCCATTTACATAATCAAGCATAGAAACCCAAACATACATATAGAATCGTGCATATATATATGTATATATTACACTATATAATGACACACACACATATATATAATATATATATATATATCTACAAGAATAACAATAGTATGAATTCAAACACGTTAAACGTAGCAATACAAATGATCATATGATTATGTATATATATATACACTGTATATACTCCCTAGATATCCCATGATACCATGAACTCCAGCAATAAAAATCGTTGAGGCGCCGTGTCCGTGGCACCTCCCGGCTTGGCGGATCTGGCAGCCTTGAGGCAGAGGATTTTTTTTCGGACGTTTCCCACGGTGTTTAACGGGTGGAGTTTCGGGGGATTTTCCATGGTTTCCTGGGGATTTTCGGGGGATTTTCTTGGGATTTCCTGGGGATTTTCTTGGGATTTTCTGGGGATTTTCCAGGATTCAAAGATTCAAAGAAAACTGAGGCAGAGTGTCAGAGCTTAAGTTTTTTTGCGGAACATTTCTCTGTGTTTGATTCGAAGATTCACTTACACAATGTGTAAAATATGCAGCAAAGCATGATGGAAAAAAACATTTTGTTTTTTTGAATCGTCAGCCCACTCCGTTTCATCTTTCTGATGTCAGCTCTGAGGCCATGCTTGGCCAAAGGTCTTCAGGAACTGCTGGCATACGAGAAGGACGATGTGGCCGAGGCAGGTGGGAAGGAAGTTTCCAGCAAGTTTAATTACATATGTCATATCTTTACATATAATAGTTATATATATACATATATTTAATATTATTCAATACATTTAAAGATGTTGACATTTCATTTTAATTAAAAAAAAGTACCGTGTTTTTTCTGTTAAGATTTGGACATTACTAATTGGGATTTGACCCGCAAAGAACGGCAAACAATTGCTACACAAGCAATGACTATTGTGGATGATGATTTTTGCTGGCCAAGTCATGGGGAACAACTTGGACAGACCGGGTAGACTTGTTTGGGTAAGTTACGAAGTAAAATATGCCAGAACTGAGAATGAGGGAACCTCAGGGTATGTAAGATTAACTATGTATATGTTATGCACTAAGTGCCTTAGCCAACTCAAGTCTTCGAGTCTTGTAAACCTACCCTGGTGGGTTTCAGCCTCTGCTGGTGGCTTTGGAGCCACATTGAAATATCAACCCTTGAAGTTGACAATGCCCTGTGAATTTCCGGAGAGGGATTCAGAGTCCAGTTGCCAAAAATTTCCCAAACATAGTTTGAGATTCACAAACATACAGTTTAACCTCAATTTTGTTGTTTGTTGTCCAATCCATTTACTTCTTACCTATCCCAGACATGCCAAACAACAATATCAGTCGGTGACACCCCCGCAGTAACTTCTTTCGGGGAATTCCGAAGAATACAAAGGCCAACCCCTGTTGATGATAGTATGGGATTACACTACCCCTTGAATATTTGGAATTATCATATCCATGAACGTGGGCAAAACAATAAACAATCCCCCAAATCACCATTTTTATATGTGTCATGTTTACCATTCCCAGCCATGGGTGGTTTATGACATTGTTTTACCCACATTGTTCCAATTATTAACCATTATTAACCATTATTAACCTTTATTACCAAGAATTAACCATTATTAAGCATTATTAACAATTATTAACAATTATTAAGCATTATTAACCATTATTAACAAGAATTATCCATTATTAACCATTATCAACCATTGTTAACCATTATTAGCCATTATTAGTCTTTATTAACCTTTATTAACAATAATTAGCCATTATTAACCTTTATTAACAAGAATTAACCTTTATTAACCTTCATGAACAAGAATTAGCCATTATATATTAACCATTATCAACCATTATTAACCATGATTAACCATTATTAACCATTATTAACCATTATCAACCATTATTAACCATTATCAACCATTATTAACCATTGTCTACCTTTAATAACAATTTAGCCATTATTAACCTTTATTAACCATTATTAACCATGATCAACCATTATTCACCATTATTCACCATTATTAACAAGAATTAAGCTTTATTAACAAGAATGAACCATTATTAACCATTATTAAGCATTATTAACAATTATTAACAATTATTAAGCATTATTAACCATTATTAACAAGAATTATCCATTATTAACCATTATCAACCATTATTAACCATTATTAGCCATTATTAGTCTTTATTAACCTTTATTAACAATAATTAGCCATTATCAACCTTTATTAACAAGAATTAACCTTTATTAACCTTTATTAACAAGAATTAGCCATTATATATTAACCATTATCAACCATTTTTAACCATTATTAACCATTATTAACCATTCCTAACCATTATTAACCATTATCAACCATTATTAACAATTATTAACCATTATTAACCATTATCAACCATTATTCACCATTATTCACCATTATTAACAAGAATTAACCTTTATCAACAAAAATTAACCATTATTACAGATATAATCTTATTAAAATCCATCATGAAATGTTGGTGGAGCCATGAGTAAACTCATCCCAGCTTTCGCAGGTCTTCCCGCTGGACTGGCCGCGGGGCGAGGAGCTGTGCTCGGGAAATCGGGCGGAGCACGTGGCTCGACACAACGCACGCGGAGTGGGGGAGATTTTTCCAGCAAAACTGGGGGGTTTGAATAGCAAAATTGGGATTTTACTAGCAAAACTCGCGAACATGGAGATTTGACTTGCACAGAAACACGGGGTTTTACCAACAACAAATGGAGATTTCATAGGCAAAAAGCCAGTGATGCAGCCCATGGAAACCTGTGCAGTGACTTGTGTGATTTGGCAATGGAACTAAACCGTGGTCAGACACAAAGATTATCTTACACTTAATTCAACAATTGACCAAATTTGCTAGTTGATATGACCCCCACCCATTGATCCCAATCAGATCGGAACCAGAGATGGATAGAGCATCTTGAGTGTGTACCCTCCAGTAAACGTGGCTAGCTGGGAATTCCCGGTTGCCTTTAAATGAATGTTTCTAGCTGGGAAAATCATCCAAAAAAAACACCTTTTTGGTATCCATCATACATCCCAAAAAATCCATCATACATTCCAAGAATTCCTACCCTCTGGTAATTTAACATAGCTATGGAAAATCACCATTTTTAATGGGAAAATCCACTATAAATGGCCATTTTCAATAGCTATGTTAGTTTACCAGAGGGTATTCAATCCCATGAAATCCGAAGGGAACTTCGACCATTTCGAAGCCTCTTTGAATGGATGGAAAAATTTCGTGGGGATCCAGGTCGAGGCCTATGTGCAATGGTTCCTGCGGGAGAAGTTTCGTGCCCAGCTGGAGCCCTTGTTGGTGCCTTGGCCGAAATTCTAGGGGAAACCGTGGGAAAACCATGGAAAAACCATGGAAAAACCATGGAAAAAGCATGGGACAACCATAGGACATCTCGGAAATCCCGGAACGAAATGGAGGCTTATGGAGGCTTATAGCTGGGAAAATCCTCGAAATAAACTATAGCTGGGAGATTTTCCAGCTGTTTGATGACAGCGGAGGGTAATTATTGATGGGATATTAACTATACATGACTATATGCATGCTTCTGGATTCGTATTTTTTAAATCAACAGTTTCGTTTTTCCCCTTTTTTCCAATGGGGAGAAAAAGATCATTGGGGCCCATGGGCGACACATCACAGCCAACATCATCTGGAGTCCTTCCGCCTTGCGCCAGGATGGCTTCAAGCAAGTGCTGCAAAACTGTGAGTTCCTGAAGGTGGGAGCCTCCCAGTGTTGGTTGGTTGAACACATTTTGCTGGATCAAATTCACACGGAAAATAGTGACTTCGTGGATTTCGTGGCGTGCAGAGAAAGGGGGATGGGTCAAAACCTATGGATCCTATGGGACCATGTTTGGGGATGGTCAAAACATCCATAACTTCCAGCCATTTTTGTTTCAACCCACCAGGATGAATCGACCAAGAACAAACCGTCCGTGGAAAAGGTGTTTTTTTTTATCATGTAAAAAATCCAACATTTTCTGGGTGAAATCTGTGAAAGCCCAGTTCTGGTTGCGTAAATCCCAATGTTCCTGTTTGGTGGTTTCCTAAAATAGGGGTACCCCCAGTCATCATCTATTTTAGTAGGATTTTCATGGATTTTCCATTATAAACAATCCATTGTGGGGTAACCCCATTTTAGGAAACCTCCTATTTCGTATTTGTGAACACCCAGCTCCATGAGGGTCAGTGCCTTCCGCACAGACCTTGGTGAACGCCAGCCAGCTGGAGCCGAGAAACTTTCGGCTGGGGGGTTGCCGGACCCAGGATTTCGTACCGAAGGGGGATAATTAATAGAAGTTATTGGGACTTATTAATAGCAGTCAATAATTACCGTACTGGTTAATACATGTCTCGAAAGGTAGCGGTGAGCTACCTGAGTTCCCCCTTGCGTAGCAAGTATTAGGGGGCGAGCGGTGCAAGTGCAAGAGTTTGGGCCGGTTATGTCTCGGTCCGCCTTTCAAGGGGGGGGGGCCCCCGTGCCATTGACGGTTGGCGTCGATTTTGCGGCACAACTTCTTGTGCATGTAAGCAGGGTGGAATGGGTTGGGGTGTCTCGATACATGTAGCTGTAACCTGCAACTCCCTTTATATTGGCAATACCGCGTAGGATTTATCTCCGGCGCCAAGCACCACTTTCAGAGCATGGGTGCTTTGCACTTTGGCGCGCCTGGTTCATACTATTCACCGGGCTTCCGTTGCCCATGTGTGTAACTTTAACTTGGTCGCAGAAAGGAAGCATTGCAGCCGTATATCTAGAACTATAGATACGATACCGAGACTATACATTATGTATTTATGTAACTATATATTTATATATGTGTATAAGTATATATATATGTAAATATGTATACATGTAAATATATATATATATAGTATATACACATATCTATTGCCTTGGACTTATTCTTTATGCTACTGCCCCTCTTTCCCTCTCACTTTTTGGTGTTCTATTTGTGTCCTTCTCTTTCTTTCTTTCCCTGATGCTTGCATTCACGCCCAAATTTCTGACCCCAAACACGTATAAGCATTCATAATTCCATGGACAGACATTTTGGAGCGTCAAATCTTCATGCACATGTACATGCATGTGCAATAAGTACAAAGGCTGCTGTGTATCAGGTGTGAGCGTGTGTGAGCGTGTTTGAGCATCATATTCATTTTTTGCCGCCTCGATCTGAATTTCGCACTAATTTAACCTTGCACACGGGAAACTAATTAAAGCCGCTTGGAATTGGCAAGTGGGCACGCCTGCAAATTAGTTGAAAAGAGCCCCAAATATCCAAAAGCACAATTGTTTTTTTTTCAAGTTGGTATGCCACATTAATTGACTCCACTTGGCAGCTCATCGCAGTTCATCCGCAGCTGACGAAGATTCAGCTGCAGCGCTGCGTTTTGGCCGCCTGGCTCGCAGCACCGCACGTGTTGATTTGTTGAAAAAGGAATGGCGTTCGAACAAAAGATTAAATTAAATAATTAAATATGAACAGATCCACGTATAGCAACAACAAACAAAGACACAGCATCTTATATAGCTTTCTATATCCAATGACAGCCAACAAGAGCAGATATGCCTTGACAATGCACATCAAACCCATGCAAGCACAGCTTGCTTTGTAGCTTCGGATCAAGTCTGCAATCACAACTCGAAAATCATGCTGGACATTGCGCATCAAAGTTCTGGTACGGAGTGGACATGCGGAATCTCGGCGTAATGGTCTCGCGATCGCGATCTGGCATGCAAGATGTTTGTTTCTCACTTTCTGTATCTTTTTTTCTCTCTCTCTCTCTCTTTTTCTTTTTCTCTTTATTTATCCACCCCAGGCACTGGCGAGGGCTTGACCCCCAGCTCCGGACGGCGGGCGCTGGAAGGAAAGTTCTCAAGGGCGCCGCCGCCACTGGCGAGGGTGGACAGCGGCCCAGCTCCGGCCTGTTGTGGCTTGATGTTGTTACTGCAGCGCAGGGGCAGAAGTGGCAAGTGGATCAGAAGCTGTTTAGTGGCACGCACGTGGAGGATAAAGTGGCTGATCCTTTCAGGTTGTCTTAATTGCACTCATCGAACATATGCGCGCTACGATTTGAATGCCTCCATCTGCCTCGAGTTTTTGCTATAGTTCCGTTGTCCGAGGTATACGCGCTAGGGGCCCGTGGCCTTTTGTTGCTGCATACTTTGATGTACTTTGGTTACCATTGGTTACCGTAAAATTAAAACGCATGTTTTTGATTTATTTCAACATGGGGCGCAGGGAAAGTTACTGTTGGCGTGGTAGGAGAACGTGATCAAGTAGGCAGGCTCGCGGGGCAGATTGAGTTTACGGTTTAATGAAAATGGCTATGCTATTGGGGCTGCTAGCGGTGCAGGTGCAATTTATCTTTGGGGTATTTGAATGTGTAGAAGGGCCACGACATCAAGGTAGGGACCATCTGCAGCTGGATGGTTTGTTGCTAAACTATGTGCGTACTGGTGGGAGCACAATAAAAAAGTTTTAAGAAACACATTGCGCATTGGCCAGGCATGCAATTTATTCGGGAGAGCACGCGACAGACGATTGAATTTAAAGAAGACTTGGCCGATATTGCGGATGAGGCAGTAATGCATGCAACGGAAAGGCACCAGTGACAAAGCTATAGTGACAGCAAATTGTGCAGGACGGATAAGTGTGGATTGCGGGTCTGTGCATGTCAGCCTGCCAAGGCACTTCTGTTGAGTAAAGACGGTGCGCTTGAAGGCGCCTTTATGTTGAACTTTCTCCTTGTTCTTCAGCTGTCGGTTGCGGTTCTCCTTCTTCCATTGTACGGCCTTTTGTGCAGCCGTTTCTTTTCTTGCGGCCAACTTCCCAGGATCCACCCTGCGCACTGGCTTGCGCAAGTCTTGCCTGCTGATAATGGGTTGTACCTGCCCTTCCTCAAGAGCTGGCAGAAAACCCTTTTTCAAGCAGCCTTGCATTAAACTGAGAATCTCAGACTCCTTTCTTTGTGCCAAGGTGTGGAAGTATGCGGCCGAATGGTGGGCCAACATCTTGGCCAAGCTGAAAGCTGCAAGTTGTGGTGGGAAGGTTTGGATGTGCTGCTGGATGATTTGCTCTTGGCAAGCTTTCAATTGAAAGTGCAAGGCTTCATTGCTGCACGTGCCAAAACTCAGGAGTTGGAGCTCCGCAGGTGGCAGCACGTCGTGGAGTGCAGAGATGATGTGCGATCCGTTCCACAAGTAGCGAAAATGAGTGTAGGAAGCCCCGGCCTTCAAGATCTGGCGGATTGTGCGCCCTTTCTTGTCCTTGTGGCCCATGTTGTCTGGAAACGCAGTGCAAAGGGCTTGGATGTCATTGATATACTCCTGGTGGTTGCAGTATGGTGTGGCTGCTTTTTTATCCCAATCTGTTTCGGTAGCTTCTTTGTCCATCAGATTGTCCGACCAGTTGCCGGCATCAGGAGGGTCTTCCACAGCATGGCCACGAAAGGACGGAGCTGCGTATGGCAGGCGGAAGCGGGTTTGGATCTTGAGCAAGCATGAGGACAAGGCAGTGCGCTTCTCTGCTTCTCTCCAGTACAAGCTTCCACGCGCAGCACCAAATGCAAAGCATCTTCTGCGACAGCTTCCAAGTTTGGCAAGACTTCGGCCGCGCCTTCTACAGAGGTAGGGCTATCAGAGAAGATGTACTTGACCGTGTCCCGAGCAGCTTGAGGCAGGACTTCAGCAATGGCCGCCCGAAACTGAGCAGGACCCTCCGTGCGCTGAAGGCTGAAGCCAGGCACAGCGCCCGACCGGCCAAGAAACGTGTGAAGGGCATGGAATTCACCTTGTTTCTGTTGCATTGGCACTTGTCCAATGGCGCTGAACAATACTTGATATGTTGCATCATGACTGCAAACAAGCCATTCTTGGCGCTCAGTGGCAGCTTCAACCAAGCCTGCATGCAAGTCACGCACTGGCTTCAAGGCCACGACTTCTTGAAAGACTGCCTGGCGGGTATCTCCTCTGCGGCAACCAAGCAGTGCGCAAGAGCTTCCTCGAGAGACCCAATCACTTGTGATGTCGTTGAACATCGTGTGGACTTTGCCTCGGTGTTTGATTGCCTTGGCCAACACCAAATCTGCCAAATCATTGCTAATGTAGAGCATCTTGTTGATCTGCAGAGCTTGTGCTGTTTGTTGCTTGAGAACATATTGTGGGCCAGTGCCAGTGAGAATCAACGCCATGTCCACAAAATTTTGGGTGGAGAGGTAGCGGAGCGAGTCTGCATCCAGTTTTGCCCAAGATCGAATGCAGGTTGCTGCCAAGGAAAGTAGGTTATCTTCTGCATGGCAGCCAGGTATCAGAGGTCGTAAGGCCTGGCGGATAACGAAGCATGGCATGTCCACGTGCGCATGTGTATTTACAACAGATGCGGTTCGAACCTGCCTGCTTCTGCTCAAAGATGGCACATGCGACATAGAACTGTTGCTTGTTGGTGACAAAATCCTTTTCTGCCGTGTGGTATTTTTCGACATGTGTGAGGAGGGATGATCTTCGGCTGAATGTACGGAAGGGGCACATGGTACAAGCATACGCTGCTTCTGGATTCGATCGACCAGCTTCGCGCTGCAAACCTGAACTGAGAAACTTAAGATATCAAAAATGCTTAGAGGTTACGGTGGCTGATATTGGTATTATCATATTATCTCTGAAATGAATCCTGCACAGGCGGGCGTATACTTTCCTCGACGCTTCCTGCTGTCGTGATGCCTTTTTGGGGTAACGTCTGAAAAGGCCAGCGACTAGCAAAGAGGAAAAGTTTGTCATATACAACAAGAAATTTCACATCATGGAGTATCATGGACGCTGTTGACCTTGCAACTGTGGTAACTAAGCTTGGGACGGGCAAGTTCCTGGGAAACCTCCTTAGACATGCGCTCTCGAACTTGTGGCATGACCGGGCGCAAAGTCTCCTCAGCCTCCACCACACCGGCTTTCAAAAGAAGTTCAACTGAAGTCGTCGACGCCGCATCTTTTTTGCGACGCTTGGCCTGTGGTTCCCCATTCTGACTGATAATGGAGATTTTGAAGATGTACGTGCCTGGTGTCTTTGCTAGCTTCTGCCAGAGCAATTGCATGTTGGTTTGGATGTACTCCTCCTCTGTCGAGGTGTAGATCTGGGCGGTAGCCTCCACCATTTTCACACCATATGCATGACCAACGTCAGCATCCCAAGTGTTTGACGCATGGACCAGGAAACATGTCCCGTCACCGCTTTGAGTGGCTTGATCGAACGAAGTTGGTTCAATGAGAACATTGGGGCAAATCTCCATGGTGTGGTGGTAGGAGATCGGGCTGCTCAAATTGGAGGTTGCTTCTTTGATACCATTGGCTTCGTCTGGAAACAGGTTCAGGAGAGCAGTGCCAATGCATGAGAAGCGCCCAGGTAGGCGCTGGACCGGGTCCATACGGATGGCCATGTTGTCGGACAAGAGTTCGCGCAATATGTTCGGCACAGTCGCCTGTGGCCTGGTGCGGCTCAATGTTTTGACCTGCATCGTGATTCCTGTGCTGTCGCGAGAATCATTGAGCAAAGCATCTTGATTTGGCGCCCTCTCAGTGCCATCTTCCTCTGTTCTGCTCTGTGGCACGGCCAGCACTGCATCAAAGACAGGTGCAACCAAAGCAAACCCATACTTTGGCAGTAATTTGCAGAATGCTTGCATGGTCTGGTTTTCCTTGTCAAAGAGCAGGAAAGCCATGGTGGAAGTCTCTGGTCTCGGTCGGCCAGCTGCCCGCATGGCTGCCAGCAAGCTAGGGTGCCTTTCGCACATGGTGGCCCTCAGCCTCATGGCATCTGCTGCTAAGCCTTCAAGCAATGGGCAAATCACAGGTTTGCCACTCGCACGCGATGGGAAAGCAAAACCAAAGCAAGCCTGCAACAGGGCCTTCTTTGCATCCTGCTCGGCAAGGGCAAACCACTGCATGACGATCTTCCGCCATGTCCCTTTGTTTGCATGGTAGCGTTGGAAGCAAGGCAGGTCGAGCCCATATTCCTTTGCCCAGACCAATGCAAAGTGAACCACTGCATTGGGCATATCAAACTCCTTGGTTCCAGGCGGGCTTCCAAAGTCTCGGGCGGAACGAGACAAATTTGGAAAGCTGATCCAGGGGAAGAAAACACGCCCCAAGGATGCGCCAGCGACTTTCTTCTGGTGCCCCAATGTGGAAAGGATGGTCACGTCACCCTCGATTGTGCCTTCTCTTTCACAAAGCTCTGCAAGTAGGCGTGCGTGTTCTCCTTTATCACCAGGGACCATCTCCGCAAACTCTTTCAAGCCAGCAACATCCATCCGGCAGGAAACTTCCCAAGCGTCTCCTCGGGGAAACCCTGGTGTCTCATCGGTGTTGTAGGCTGAAGCTTCCGCAGCGCTGGGCCAGAGCCAATCATTCCATGTTCCAACCACTTCCGGGATGTTCTGGCTTTCTAGGCATGTTTGGAGGCACTGGTGCCAACTGTCAGCATCAAGGCACCAGCGCTCAAAGCGGTCCAAGGGGGCTCCTGCACGTTGGAGACCGTCGACCAAGCGGATCAAGTGAGGAAACTGCTGCAAAGAATCCTTCAAATATTCCACCCGTAGTTTCTTCCCAGGCCGTCTTGGAGGAGCAGAGCCCGGATTGGAAGGCACAACAATCCGGTTGATGTCTGCCTCGGCAAAAGGAAAGGCATAGTA
The DNA here is from genome assembly GCA_947184155.2 of Cladocopium goreaui. NCBI lineage: Eukaryota > Dinophyceae > Suessiales > Symbiodiniaceae > Cladocopium > Cladocopium goreaui. Next base: position 132,354 of record CAMXCT020006811.1, read on the forward strand.
TGGCATAGCATGCGTTTAAGGCAAAGCGAACAAATAAAATCTTCTATGGGCCGGGCGGCGAGGGGTATGTTAAAAAAAGAACTGTACTCCAGGAGTTTGACTGTCGGAAGAGAATTTACATTGTTCTACCAATGGACAGCAAATTGGCGGATGTATACTAAGGCAGACGCTGCGGAGAAGAATTGGGCGTGGATGGAGGCGTGAGTCTCCCGGACAATGCGCTCAGGCAAAGTCGCCGCAGGAGCTTCACCAGGTCTTTCATTCTGGGCTTCAAGGCCTTGGGCTGTGTCTGGATGGATGCAGTCAGTGGTGCGGTTCATCTTCCTCAGCAACCAGTGGGTATCTTTGTGCATGCTCGTGCCTTTCCTCATGTACTCCAGGTTGTCACTGCATGTTTGCACACCGTTTGCCCGAAGATGAGGGAAAAGGAAATCTTGGAAGAAGCACCACACTGCTTCGCCAGAAGACATAAAGGACTTGGCCCCTGGGTCGGCATGGAAGACTTTGTTGGGGATGTCAACTTCCTCCTCCAAGGCTGTGAATGTGGACCGCATGTAGGTGCAGCGGAACCGCCTTTGATGGGAAACCTCTTCCGCCGTTGGAACACGAGGGATGTCACCGGAATTCATTGCCCAGACTTTGCCAGTGCATGCCCAATGCCCGTATCTAGTCTCTGCTTCGTGGTTTCTGCGGAGAGGTAGCCAGCCACCTCCGACGAACACATTTGACGATATCCTCCATGATTCCTGAATCTCTTTTGCATTCATCAAAGGTGAGGAAGGCTGCATGTATGAAATTGGCACCTTGGACTTGGAATTCTCGCTCCGATTGCAGCATGCCGCACGGAGCGCAACTGAAGGCACTGCCAAAGACAGCTTGCAAGTGATCGACAAAAATCAAAGTTTTGCCGTCATGTCCACATCCAACAACAATGTGCAAGATGTCAGGCTGCCGGACACGGGCCACAACCAGAGCACATTGGTTGAGCAGCACTTGCAATCCATCTGAGCCTGCAAAAGAAGACAAGAGGATGCTGGCGTATCGCTGTCTGGTGGCCATGCTGGGCACAAAGGCGATGGGAGTAGGGATGGCTATGTAACAACCATGACGGGCATCTTTCTGCATTTGTTTCGGGTTGCCATCCACAGTCGAGATGAATGCATCCTGGAAGCAGAGCCCTGGTTGCTGTTTGACCCGTATTTCTTCATCGCCCCAACGTTGGAAGCATTTCACGATGGTCCTGGCGCCAAGCTTACAGGATGGGAAGCTCAACTAGACGAGGGGGAGTAGGACAAAAATTGCGAGTGGTTGAACATGTTCTATTTCTTCTTCGTGGGGATGATTTGGGGAGTCTTGATGTCCTTGAATGCTCCGCAAATTGGTGCCGGAGCGTCCGACAAAGCTCAGACAGGCCACAGAGCCACTCACGTGCTCTGACTTCAGGTTTCCTCTGAATGATATCCTGAAGTTGCCATTGCAAGAGAACCTCCTCCATACCCACTTGCTGGATGGCTTTGATCTCGAAGACAATGTCATCATAACATCTCTTCGGCTTCATCTGGGCCATTATGGAATAATACGCCTGAGCTCTACGAAGGGCCTGGAGGACGAATTCAAGGTTCACAGATGTCAGGCCACGAGAGGCCGGCGCCCATGCGCCATTGTTGTATTCGAAGAGTTGGCCCCCATGACTGCGGTAGAGATCCCCAGCAACCAAGGCGAAGAGTTTGCAGTGGAGTAGCTCCGACTTGCCATCGTCCGGGCTTGTGTCCAACAACCTTGGCGGAAGGCAGAAGGGTTGTTTGTGAGAATTGCGTCATGCCATGAACCAATGTGACTTTGACTATGATGGGCCTCTACAGAGAAGCTTCTTTGGGAGGGTAAATCTGGCTCAATCGTTAGACTTGTCGAAACAAGGAATGTGGGTGATACCGGTAGGCTGTCGTTTATCGAAGCTTTGGAATTGGCTTGGGATGCGCGTAGGAATTTCTTGTATGAAGATCTTTTGAGCTCCTCTTTACAGATCTACATAGAAGGTCCTGCTGCTGCAGTTGCGATGATGCTTAACCTCACCTGTTACTGTTCCATAGCTGCCGTTGCTTGTCTCTGGTACACTGGCTTCCTACCCTGCCAGTCCAAGAGCGATGCATTGCGCCCATCCTGTCATGCCCAATTTGTTTGAATCTCGCATTAAGAATGGGGTGCCCTAGCAGTTGCGCAGAGGATTTCCAAGCAGGTTGTGTTCTTGCATGTTCTTGCAACTTATGTGTTTTGGTTAGGATAGACCTCAAATATCCTCAAATAGCAACGAAACCTTGTTTTTCGGCATAGGCAAAGACGTTTATCATCGCCAGACACATGCAGTATTGGCACCAGCACACAGCATCCAAAGCGCGCAGTCGCGATGCAGCAGCAGCCACCTGCAGCGGCACCAGCACCCAGGCTCCAAACGCGCAGTCTGCACCCTGCAGCAGCACCAGCACCGAAGCTCCAAAGCACAACTTATGAAACTTATGTGGGTCCTTCGGTTTTGCTCCGATACTTCGCTGTGACGTACATGGGCCCATTGTTAGGGACATGTTTTTACGGGGCACAAATATGGGTTTTCGTTGGGCGTGGGAAGCCGTTGATACACGCAACACCACCCGATAGAATCCGCATGCATGCAAGTGGCAGCAGCGTGGCCTGAGCTGCTGCTCTATAAGACTTCTGCTGATCGTCCAGAACTTTGCTTTTCCAACCAAAGGATTGATCGACTCGGTCTCAGAATGCTATGGTTTCTTCTGCCATTGTGGCGGGGCGTTGGCATACATCTTTCTGGATTTTCAGATGGCTTGCATCTTCGAACAGTCGAGGAAGCCATTCCGGGCTCCAATGCCGAAGAATAGATGGCTCATCAGGACCATGCTGTGAGACTGCTGCCGGAACCGATGCAGCATGGAAATGACATTGACTGGGAGGTGCTTGCTGGAAGTCGGGCATTTCGGGCGGATTGATGTCGAGGAGTGCTCGCGCTTGTCCATGCTTCATCATCCAATTTTCCATGTCTTCCGGAAGTGCACGCACGCTTTCCTCTCCGGGAATGCCTGGTGAGTGGCAGAAAAAAATACGATTTCTTTATGTTGGGGCATCTTGATGCGGAAAGGTTGTATCCGCGCCTTCATCTGCTTGCGCCATGTGCTCTGCAACAAGTTGGGACAGCGCTTCGGTGAGGCCTTGCAAAAAGCGTGTGGTGGCCCTAACTTGACTGAAAGTTTGACATGGTTCGACCGCAAAGTGAAGCCCAGCTATGCTTCCAAAATGTTTGAAAGTCACCGTATAGCAAACAGCGAAGAAGTAAGGAACTTGTTTTTTGTGCATGCCATGTAATCACAGCGCTGTGCTGCTGAACATGTGAACATGTATCATTTCGAAAGGAAGCGTATGCCGTATGCCGAAAGCGGTTTCAATGACTTTTCCCATGATTCCAATCAGAAAGGGGAAAAAGTATTGAGGTAAGGTAACATCCTTTATGCTGTAAAGACATGAAGCTCAGCTGCAGGAAATGCAAATCACATGAGCTGTGGTCCTTAATAGAAGGTCTTTTTTGGATGCAAGATCGTTTCCTAAAATGTCCATATCTATTTCTACATATATACATGGTATCTATCTATCTATCTATCTATCTATCTATCTATCTATCTATCTATCTATCTATCACAACTATATATATATATAAACCAATGTACATAGAGAGAGAGAGAGATCCAGCGCATGACAAGGATAATATCCAGGGTTCTGAGGCGTTCATGAAGAAAAACATGTGTGGCACGGCCACAGCATCGAAGCGGTGCCAAGAACGGACCTTGAGAAGAAGAGGCGTCGCAGTGGCCACCTGCGAAGCCACATCTGTGGCGATAAGTCCGGCTGTCATGCGTGAAACAGAAAATTGTACATGTGCAGAAATCATATCTGTGAAAGTGAAAGGCTAGCGTTAACCTGGAACATTGCATCAGCTTCTGGCTTGGATAGGCGGACCAGTGGTGTTGATTTTTGTGGTCATTGAAAAAAACGGGCGCAGACATGACCCAGAAGCGTCCCTTGCCTCCCAGCATGCGCCGCGCAGGCTGCGGGTGTCTCAAGGCAGTAAATTAAGTCGGCTTTGTGCCAATGGTAGAGAAGCGGATCTGTGTTCTCTACAACTCGTGGAGAGAAATATCATATATTGTTTTATGCATCGTTCCCCTTTTCACGCTTCGATTAATTACAATGTTTTATGCATCCTTTGCCTTCTCATGTTGGTTGATCTGTTTGATCCAAAAATATGCGCCCTGCGAATAGTGCACGGGCAAGTGGGAGCACAAAAGAGATAGCTAGTGCAGAATAAGTCGTCACCACCGTGATTGCAGGAAATCCGGCCGTGGTCATGGTAGCGTGTCTTTCGATATGTACAAACAGATTAATCCATGAAAACATAGATATAAGATATGCTTTTTGATTCAAAGAACAATGCAAATTGTGACTTTATTGTGTAGGGTATATTTCTAGGCGTAGGGAAACCTCTCAATCGGACACTTCTGTGCCAAGAAGCATTTATAAAGGCTTAAGGTTGCTTTGGCGGCATGAAGTCGACAGCAGAGTGGTGGTCTTGTGCAAATCGAAAATAGCACTAAAAAGGTCCCCCTCCTCACTATACTCCATTTAAAACAACAACAGCAACCAATACAAAACAACACCATGTAACATAATCTATTCATTTACTCCTGATCGGCTCCAGCGGCTTGAGCGGCCTCATTGGCCTCATCGGCTCCAGCGGCTCCATCGGCCTCATGCATCGGCTCCATCGGCCTCATCGGCCTCATCGGCTCCATCGACTCCAGCGGCTCCATCAGCTCCACCGGCCTCATCAGCCTCATCGGCCTCATCAGCTCCAGCGGCCTCATCCGCCCCATCGGCCGCACTGGCCTCATCAGCCTCATCGGCCTCATCGGCTCCAGCGGCCTCATCGGCCTCATCGGTCGCACTGGCGCCAGCGGCTCCAGCAGCCTCATCGGCTCCAGCGACTCCATCGGCCTCAGCGGCCTCAGCGGCCCCAGCGGCTCCATCGGCTTCATCGGCCTCATCGGCTCGGCCTCATCGGCGGCTCCATCGGCCTCATCGGCCTCATCGGCCTCATCGGCCTCATCGGCCTCATCGGCCTCATCGGCCTCATCGGCCTCATCGGCTCCATCGGCCTCATCGGCCTCATCGGCCTCATCGGCCTCATCGGCCTCATCGGCTCATCGGCCTCATCGGCCTCATCATCGGCCTCGGCCTCATCGGCCTCATCGGCCTCATCGGCCTCATCGGCATCGGCCTCATCGGCCTCATCGGCTCTCATCGGCCTCATCGGCCTCATCGGCCTCATCGGCCTCATCGGCTCCATCGGCCTCATCGGCCTCATCGGCCTCATCGGCCTCATCGGCCTCATCGGCCTCATCGGCCTCATCGGCTCCATCGGCCTCATCGGCCTCATCGGCCTCATCGGCCTCATCGGCTCCATCGGCCTCATCGGCCTCATCGGCTCCATCGGCCTCATCGGCTTCATCATCGGCCTCATCGGCCTCATCGGCCTCATCGGCCTCATCGGCTCCATCGGCTCCATCATCGGCCTCATCGGCCTCATCGGCCTCATCGGCTCATCGGCCTCATCGGCCTCATCGGCTCCATCGGCCTCATCGGCCTCATCGGCTCCATCGGCCTCATCGGCCTCATCGGCCTCATCGGCCTCATCGGCTCCATCGGCCTCATCGGCCTCATCGGCTCCAGCAGCCTCATCGGCTCCAGCGGCTCCATCGGCCTCATCGGTCTCATCGGCCTCATCGGCCTCATCGGCCTCATCGGCCTCGTCGGCGTCATCGGCCTCATCGGCCTCATCGGCCTCATCGGCCTCATCGCGGTCTCGGCCTCATCGGCCTCATCGGCTGCATCGGCCTCATCGGCTCCATCGGCCTCATCGGCCTCATCGGCTCCATCGGCTCCATCGGCCTCATCGGCCTCATCGGCCTCATCGGCTCCGCGGCTCCATCGGCATATCTTTCTGGGAAGCCTATATTATATATGTTCTGAAGCCTGAAGCATGCGGAATCAGTTGCGTCCATTTTGCGCCTGTGGTTTGCTTCGCTGCCTTTTGATTAGTATTGATCCATAGCCTCTTGGCTTGCGATATAGCCTCCAAGTGTCGAACGTACGGCCCCCCCCCGCCAGGTAAACCTGTAACCTTTTACGAGTGCCATCCGGACGATCACGCCCCAGCACCTTCGGTGCGGGCGGCTTTTACTTAGTATCATGTGTTTATTATTATTTTGTTTGGTACTCCCCAATGTGAAACTCAGAAAACACATAGGCAAATCTAGAGGCCATCATGACCTCACGCCTCGCAGGTCGAATATTTGATGGCTTCGGCCTAGTGATGCACCCGGAGGCCGAGCAAGTCCTAAAAGACCCCAGTTGAACTGGCTGTCAGTTGTTTTTTTGTCTTCAAACTGGGTCATGGAGAGCTCTCAATCGATGTTTCACAGCACTGCCGCTGAATGCTGCTGTGCATTTTTGCGCCTAAGAGCCACGCGGCCGCTGCTCTTTGCCGCTGATGACCAGTCCCGGCAAGTGCAAAGTAGATAATTTTCCTACTTTGCAACTGGAAAACAAAAGCTGAGAAAAGGAGAAATGTATGGAAATGTCTTTGTGTTGTTGATTGTTTCCGGCTTTTTGTCCCAGAGAGTGCCGTGCCGCAGATAGAGAATAGATATCCGTTGCCAATTGAACGAAGCGCCAATTATAGTTCGGGGTGCTATATCGCAAACAGATTTACATGTCTGAAAGGTTATGAGAAAAGCCTTGCATGCCGAGAATAGGTTTTGTATGAGGTTCTTAGCCCAAAAAAAGAAACACACTTACTGCTACTTTTTGTTTTTTATTACTCTCCAACATTTTAGAATCTTAGAACAGAACCGCACACCACAACCTGGCACCGATACCCAAGAGCTTGACCGTTTGGTTGACCGGCTTAACTTCATCCCTAAATGGAATAGATCGAAACCAGCCAAATATGTCATGATATGTCCGTTTTTTTCTGCAGCAAAGGTTAGCCATTGATGTAGCACCCTGCAATCAACCGTTTTCCACCTCAAACCGAACTGCCAGCCGAAGCGCTGGACAAAAAGAAGGGACGCTGTTTCGTCAGGCAGTCAGTCTTCGATTGGCCCATTCCATTAGCCCGCCATTATCATGAAGAGCATGTTTGTACTACTCAGAAAGGCTGATGAAGGCTGAAGATTTCACCAAAATTACAATCAGTTCGGGTCGCATTAAAAAAAACATAAAAGAACGCTTCATCACTCATCACCCCAAATTCTGCAACTGACTTGTCTTTGTTGCTGCCCCACTCTAAAGCCCTGAACCGCAGACGTTTGTTGGTTCATGCTTCTGGCTGCTTGCCAGCCATGGGTCAAGCTGCTTGGGCTCAATCTTGCGTCGGTTAATGCTGGACTGCTGGACATTGGGCGGGGGATAGCCCGTCCAAAACGCTAATCTGCGAAGCCTCTCACTCACAACTATTCACAACTGACAGATACGCTCTCTCAAAGTATCATATACTTTAGTTTTATTTAGTTTTAGGATAGGGATCCTATCCTCATAATTCTTGGGAATGGTCGTTTCATGTCAAAGTGGCTGTTTTATCTAAATTTGCTCCTGAGAAATGCGATGTCTATCTCTTGCCGACGAACAAAAACCATTTCCAGGTCGTGTCCGAACAATGCTGCCACTCGGCATCACTTGGCGATACACCCTCTGGTTATTTAACATAGCCATGGAAAAATAGCCCATTTATAGATGATTTTCCCATTAAATACCTACATTTATAAGGGATTTCCATGGCTATGTTAAATAACCAGATGGTAATATTGGTTGCAGGTTACGGCCGGTTGTGGGAGCTGAGAAAAAAAGCGCTCTGGAAGTGTGAAAAATGCACGTAGCTTGAGACTGTTTGACAAACTGGAGTCCATACAACTATAGTGCACACACACACATTTATTATTAACTATAACAATATATAAGTGCATTAATTATACGTGGCAGGTATGTGTGTGTGCTGTTTTTGCTTTGGCCTTGAATTGGTTTGATCCAGAAAACAATGGCAACACTTTGGTTTCTAACCGCGCAGGGGCACAGAAGTTTTGAGACATGCCTTCAAAATTGTAAGATCCCAGTCCCAATCCCTGGCCGAAACTTGACTTGCCGCAGCAGCCTGCTTGAGGTGGGAACAATTCAGGACCACCAAACTCGGGGGGAATGCAGCTGACTTGTATCATGCATCCGAATGTGTGTTCATGATTGTTTCCCAATAGACTCCTATCCGTCCACCAGAATTGACATGTATATCACCAAGTATTGAAAGATATATTCGGCACGAAGAGGTGTTGCTATCTTCTTCGCGGTGAATTTGCTTGAAAAAGTATACGTAGCAAGTAGGCCAGATCATCATGTGTTCATTATAATTTTATTTCTGCTTTTTTTGTTCAGTTGATTTTTTATATGTTTAAACATTAGATCCCCAATAACCCCTCCAAAACACGGGGCCGTGGTTGTCTTTCAGGAGATGCGGAGACAGAGGGAACCGATGCTGTGCCGGTGTTGGTTCCAAGCAACGTGGCGTCGTAGATGGCTTGGTTTCAATTAAGCCAAACAATGGGTCAAGGGCATGTGAAAATATAAAATTATATATGGTTCAATCCCTGAGCATCCATGCGCACAAATCAGAAACGCACGTAAATAATGAGATCATTTTTGATGATCGGAAATTTGGTTCGCCCGGTCCGGTCCGGGTCGGGTGCGCGTGAGCGGGTCGGGTCCCGTCCGGTCCGGGTTCTGGACCGGGTTCTGTCGGCAGTCCTTGCCTCGTCCCCCTTGTGCAACCCAGCAGAGCCACGCAGCAGTCCAGCCACCAGAGCAACCCAGGAACCAGCAGAAAGAGCCAAGCAGCCACCAAAGCAAGCAGCAGCAGCAGCAGCAGCAGCCCCAGGAGAAGCCCAGCAGCAGCAGAAGCAACCAACCAGCACCTTCAACGCTACTGTCTACATTCCTTCCTCGCCCCGGGGGTGCCAACATTTGCAATTTGGAGCCCGGCGCCGCCCCTGGAGCAGTGGGGCCTATAGTCTAGCGGCTAAGTCGGCCTCAAGCCTAAAAAATATATCTTGTCTCGGCGCGGGGGCTCGAATCGCCGGTCCGCTTTGCAAGGGGTGGTGTGACCAGTGTTTGTGTTTCCAGCGCTGCTTGGCCACGGCTTTGTGTTCCCAAGAACCGTTTCTCAAAACCCATTCTTTTCTTGCTTGCTGCTGCTGAAAACTTCAAAATCAATTGCTTTGAGAAACTTGCGCTTAATATTCTATTGCTTTGTTTCGCGTCGGTCCGGGTCGGGTCGGTCTCGGTCCGGTCCTCGTTCTGCGGCGTGCAAGGCGTACCCTGGCAGTGAAATAGTGCATACATGGCCAACACGTGAGAGTCATGGCAGAGGTTGTATTTTGTCGGGAAAGGGCAATATTGGCCTCATATTTCCCAACAGTTGCGTGACAAACCATGACAAACCGTGACGGCAGAGAAAAAGTTATGCAGTAATCACTAAAATCTTGGGCATTGTCAGAAAATGCATTGACAGACCGTGACAAGCCATGATAAGGCTAGCGGTGGTTATGCCCCAAATTTTATTGTATTCGGAAATGCATGCAGAAATAGTGGTCAGACTAAATAGCAAGCACTGAGAGTGTGCATGTCCGAATGCCCATGCAAATGATCCATTCTTTGGATCTACAAGGAATAATCCAAATGGGAAAGGGTGGGCAAAAAAGTGTTTGTGCAGTGTGTTCAACCAATAAAGAGGCAAATAACATGAACTTGCATCAACAAATATGCGATGTAGGAACAGAACTCGCTCATCAAGAAGGTATTATGAGAGACGAGATCTTTCTAGCCACAATATTTCGTGGATTTGGCATCAGTTAGCCTGAGCCAATGGGTTCCGCATATGATCTACATGTACTGATTCATGCATCTCTGCAATGAGGTACCGAAATCGCCCAGCTGACGGGTGCTGGTGATAAAGGCGTTAGCCCTTGCATCCCCAGCGCAGCCAAAGTCTCCGAGAGCAAAGGCAAACCGAAAGACGCCAAAACCACAGCCCCAGCGGCCAAAGCCCCTGCAGCCAAAGAGTCTGCTTCGGGCGGAGGTGGAGCTGAGCTGCTTGTTGGTTGATGTCCAGGAAGTACAGGGATATGAAGGGTCCGGTTTCGCAGGTAATGGACAGGATGGTTTATCATGTTTGAAAAGGTTCATTGATCATCATTCATCGATATTTAGTCTTAAAATGTCTTAAACAGTTAAGTCTTAACTGGTGGAAAATTTATTATGACATATATATATATATATATATATTCAAGTACAGTGTAGTAAGCCCGATCAACTTAATCCCCAGTCGTTGATGACGCTGGCCACAACCCTGCAGGTGGGAAGCCTCCAGAGCCGGTGGCCAAGGCGGCCAAGAAGAAACCAGCTCCAGTGAGCACCGCGAAGACCGTCTCATTGGAGTCCCTCAAGACCCTGACGGACCGGGTCCGGGCGATTCTCCCAGGATTTGGGGAGTCACCCGAAATGGGAAAAAAACTTGGCTTCTTTTTAACTGGTGCATTCGTGTGTGTGTAATGCGTGTAATGTGTGCAGATGCCTTTGAATATATAGAGATATAATGATATATGTAATGTAACGGAATGGAATGTAATGGAATGTAGTGTAGTGCAGCGTAATGTAATGTTATGTTACGTATGTATATGCACGTGGGTCCCCAACAAACACGTTTTCGATCGTTTTCGTGTTTCACCGCTAAGGCCATTTGAGAGCTACGCGGCTGACAGAACAGAACAGAAACAATGCGTTGGTTGTTTCGAACATTTTTTGCGATTTTCCATTTTGACGGCGATGACCAAATAAGCTACTATTTCTTGGGGGAGGTGAAAGGACCAACTAGGGAAACTTTGTAGAAATTCAGCTGATTACTGGGAAAAACAGTGGTGTTTTGCAAAAAGTCCTTCAAACCAACCCAATGAAGATGGTTTGGACTAGCGGAGTTGAGAAGCAGTTGGTCATACTGTCCCCACATGTGACAATAGCTGGCTGGCAATAATGATCATGGCATTGGTTTAAGCGATACATCATTGATGAAAATAAAGGGAGCATATCAACAGATATCACCAGCAAACATGGGGATGACAAAGCGATAACGAATGATGATAGATAAACCAGCATTGGGAATACTCGCGAAGATTTTTATTTTGAGTAATTATGACATTAGTAAGCACATGCGATGCATTGGCACACACATATTGCAAATATTGATTGTTGTATTGCAACACAAGAACGGGATGCTAGGACTGTAGTGGACTCACAGGATTGAAATGATTCGGTGTTTAGAGGGGACATTGATATAGATCAAACTTATATAGATACAACCGTCCCCAACCGGGTGGATCAACATATTCTCGAAACCGGTGAGATTTGAATCTTGACCCTCCATCTATTTCACCGGCGCTGCTCCATGCTATGAGGACATGGGCTTTGATGAGACTGCGGCCACCACTGCCCTGGAAGCGGCCAACGGTGCCCCAGTGATGAATTCATGGAACCCAGGAGGGGAAAATTTCCGGCAGATGACTTGATGACATCTATGGTAATCCATGGTAAACTATGGTAAATTGACCTGAATTACCAAATTTCTTCACCTCTTGCCCTTGCGAACCTTTGTGGTGATTCTACCTGTTTTCACCGCAGAATTCATTATCATCAGCAAGTCCCACCCAAAGACAACGCTTCTGATCTGAGGCAATATAGATCAAGCAGTCGTAATGCTATCGCAGGGACCTGAGGGCAGTTGGGTGACGATGGGAGCTGACAACATCCAATGGCATGGCAGTCACAATATAGATGATCATTGACTAGGTTGGGTTTTTTTTGTATGCACACACACGCACACATGTGCGGCATATAAATGTGTGTAGAGAGGGTTATCCATTGAATTGCACGCGGTATATACATATATTTTTTAATATTTATATATATATTTTTAATATTTAAAAGTATTTATTTATTCGTTTATACATGCAGACATTTTTAATCATTATATATATATATTATATTATATATATATATATATGTGCAAATAACATCATGCATAGAGAGAGAGAGATATATATATATATATTGGGCATACCTGTAGTCTTTATATGCACCCTTTTTGCGGGGAACAGACCTGCCAGACAAGTTAGTAAAGGGTCAGTAGTTCTTTTTTTTAGAAATTAGGAAGACAAACTTGGATACCCACATGCTAGGTATGAAAATGCAGCATATCCGCAGGATTCCTGCCGCAGGATGTTTAAAGAAGCAATAGTAGGCATATTTTGCATCTAAATGTAGCCAACCATCAATCCCAACCATCTATGGCTACTGAGTGCAGACTAGGACTACCACTTCCACAATGGTTGGCTGGCTTTCTCAACATCCCAATTCATATAAATTTGAACATGGTCGTTGTCCCACATTTGATATAGTTTTTCCTCATATATAATATAATATACATGTAGCTAGATCCTCCAAGCGCCATCAAGCGCCCATAATTTTTAAGGTTTTTACATGTTTGTTAAAGGGTATTTGGAGGGTCTATATAGGTATGTGTGGAGACGCATTGTTAGGAAGACAATGGAAGATTCCCAGAACTCGTCGATGGCAAAATGTGCAGGTAAAAGCTGAATTTGATGTGAACAACATAGTCTCCGGCAATATTTCCCTGACAAACCCATCCATTTTCTATCCGTCAAATTGAGATCCAACTTTTAGAACTAGATAGTGAAATCCGCATGTTCATTTGTTAGATATTAATTGTTGATTAATTCACCCACATGATTCTTTGTTAAATCCTATTTTTTGAGTGTTACCCTCTGGTAATCCAACATAGCTGTTGAACATTGCCACCTATAGTTGATTTTCCTAGCAAAAATGGTGATTTTCCATAGTTTTTTGTATGTTTACCAGAGGGTAACCCACTTAAATCCCTACTTTTGAGTGGCCATCGCCATCTTCCCATCGCCAAGGGCTGCCGCCACTGCAGCGCCTGCGGAGCGCTGGGACCCCGGCAGCCCGCGCGCGCCGGCTACGAAGCCGCCGCGGAAGCGGCAGCTGGAAGCGTTGCAGGAGCAGTTCGGCGGCGAACGAGTGGTCGATCAATAAATGGGTATGGATCAATACCTATAGATACATTTTTAGTGGGATGAAGCTATTTTGGGGTTCACTAGGTACCAGGGTTTTGACCCATCCCCAAATATCAATGTTATAATGATGGGTTATGGTGTGATAATGAATAACCATTGCAACTGGTTTTAGATGGATATATATATATATCAATGATTTAATTACTATGTTTTAGACCAATTATGTCCCTAGCACCAAGAAAACACAAATAAGTATAAATGATGGTTTTGTTGGGGTACAATGATTATATACAGTATATATATATATGTGTGTGTGTGTTGAATGCCGCTATAGATTTGAGATTATGTGGGATTTATATGGGATGTAATTAATGGGATCATGTTTCAATTGTGGCTGGGAAGTCCCCTGCAAAATGGAAGGTTTGAATGAAAAACCATCTATACATTGGAGGATATGTTTTAATTATATTTTGGGATTTATGCATATTTAATGTCATTACAGTTGGATTTCTTGGTTTTAACCTATATACATTCGGTAGTATCATTTTCCATTACGGGACTCCCGTTCTTAACCGACCATCAGAAGGGATTTTCCATTAGGTTTTTGACATAGTATTCTGCAGTAATCAACTGTGACTAGCTGGGAAATCACGTTATAAAGAGATATTACTGGGAAAATCATCAAACTAAACAGTCGGGGTTCCAGTAAGCCAAGTTTGATTACCAGAGTGTAACTGGTGAACCAGCAACCAAAAACCTTCAGCTGACTCATTGATTGAATATGGTTTTGTTTCACCCATAATATTTAATGGGCTATTCAGCAGCATAACTTGCGGGAATATCATGATATCATATGATATCATGGACGTTTTCCTGCAAAAAAGTCCTTGGGATACTGATGATACTGACCAACAAACAAATAGGTGGAGGATCCTGGAGGATCTGTGGATTTAACCACCAATAGCGGATTTCGTGGATGTTTTTTGGGAGGTTTTTTGGGAGGGAATTGGGGCAATGGATGAATATACAACCAAAACGTGGGGAACATATATCCCTTTGGATGAATATCCCATAGGATCCATGTATGCAATATATGGTAACATGGATCTCATCAATATACCCCAGTCATGTTAGCATATATACCAGCACCATGGATCCTATGGGTATGTTCTTTGTTGATTTTCTGAAATTAAATTTGGAGGTCAGGCAGAAAAGGGTGATGGGGGCCTTCCGTATGGGGTTTGGCCACATCTTGGACCATTGGGAATGAGGATGAACATTTCATTGCCAACATTTGCCAGTTTACCAGGCGAACATAGAATTTTCGGAAACATGTTCACGTTGACCATACTGTTTATATCTGTTTATTGTAGATTCACCAGGGTACCAGGGTACCAGGGTTCTGACCCGCAACGATATGGGAACAGAATGGCGTTCTGAAAGAGACGATCCCACGCACATGGAAATGGAATGAAATGGAGATCTCTACTGTTTTGAATGAGTCTGAAATATAAATGTTCAATGCCTGATTCTAAAATCCACCTCTATCAATTGCCGGATTTTTCTGTGCGCCACCAATCAAGATTTAATGATGTGTTCTTAATTGTATTGTATGTCGAAGACGTTTTGATCTTCATACTGTGCAAGTACAATCAAATGAATGCGCACATACACACATTATATATGCATACACTCACATGCGAGTGATATTGAGTGCGAGGTGTATATGTTTGACAGCATCAAGCATAGCAATTGATTAATCTTCATGTCACTTATGTACTCAACTGGTATGCGAAAACCAAAAAATCCACCATGGCGCCGAGGAAGGTGAACATGCTGACTGCCATGGGTTTCAGCGAACAACAAGCCAAAGATTCCCTGGAAGCATCTGGTGGTGATGTGGAATCCGCTGTGTCTTGGGCTGGGGAGGTTGTCGTTGGGACATTGGGATGATTTACAGAAAAAAACTCTGGGAGAGCGTGTGTTTTTTTGAAACAGACGATGGACGTTTCCCGCAAAATTTCCCTAAGCCGCTCCAGTGAGTTTACTGTAGCTGACATTTAGTTTCAAACATTTTTCTCCATGAAATCCTGATTTGGAATGACTCCAAGTGCCCAGCAAAAATGTAAAAATGAGGATGGCTGTGCACGTGCCCAAGAAATCGTATGTGTGGTGAGAGTCCAAGTCCCCAAACTGACCGAACCTTATTTTGCAATTTTCGGTGCTACGCGATCCGCAAACCATTAATTTTGGGGTATACCAAATGTTGGCCCATATTCCAATGAGGTGGTATATCCGCAAACCATTAATTTTGGGGTATACCAAATGTGTTCCAAAATGTTGTCCGCCCATATTCAGGAAACATACCCTTTTTGAGGTGGTCCTTTTCCAATTTTTCCACTGTTGGTAATGATTCGGTGATGATCCCAATATATCCCAATCTGTTTGATGGTTAACAAATTAAATCCGGATTATCGATCTCCATCCCCACTTGACATCACTTGACAATATTCCATTTACCCCCCAAAATCATTCCAGATGCCTAAACCAGCGTGGAGGATTCTTCCAGCCTTTCTTTTTGTCTTGCTTGGCTCGGATTCCAGATTCTTCCTGGTTTACTCCCCAGTTTTCTGAGTCAAAAAAAACACCTAAAACCAATATAAAACTCCAGAATTTTGGAATTGATGCTGCAAAATGTCCCCATTTCCCTTGGTAAAATCAGCATTTTTGCTGCGCTTCACCACCAAACGCCTGGTTTTTTGGGTCGGATCCCGAGGTGGAGATCCTCACCGGGAGAGCTGCCTAGAGAATGAAAAATGCCGGGGTGAAACTGTCAATGCACCCATGGCTGATGCATGGTAAGATGTTATAGCAATAATATATATATATTATAGAGAACCATTAAATAGTACAATATTGTACATGTTATATTAATTGTATATTTATACTATATAATATGTAAAGAATCAGTTGATGTGCATAATATATATATATATAGGTATATGCATACAGAGATATAAGATGCATATGCCCCAGATCCAATCCTATTTGTTTTTATGTCACAATTCGCCTTTCTGACATATGTTTTTTGTGTTTGTTTGTTCGATGCATGTGTATACGTAAACATCCGTACCCAGGTACTACATACTCACGTACGTACATACCTACGTACCTACCCACATGTACAGACCCATGCAAATTATGCGCATATAACATACTTATATAATGATTTAAAAAGTATGCAGATCAATTTCATCTGTGTCCACGCATGCAGATGGACTAGGGTGTCCAGTCACATCTCACCATCAACAATCCAGATTGAGCAGATGATCAAGCGCTGCAACGGCGATGACAGTGAGCCAGCCGTTTTGGCAATGACACCCCCGCAGGCTGAACATGTTTCACTGGTACGGTACAGGGTCCCCGTAGGAGATTCGGTCAGTCTTGCCTAAGTCTATAGATGCTATGACTGCAGTGATCTTGACGCATGACATGCCAATTTCAACCTGGGACCTGGGAATGTCAATTTTGGGATCTCATGTAGCCTAAACTCCGCATGGAAGTAGCCTGATTTTGCCAGCTGACTGGATCAGTAGGGCCCCTGAAACCTCAACAAAGCATAGATGCAAACGCATTATTATGCAGCGTCAATCCGTCGGCGGATGCTGGGTTCTGTTGGGCAAATATGGCAGGGCTCAAATTGGGCACCCAGTCACTGACACAGTCAATTGTACCGCGATTAGTAGTTACCTTTTTCTTGGGGGCAGGGAATATCTTTAAAGCTCTACCTACTACTTACTGAAGTATTAACATGGCTTGTGGAGTACATGTGTAACATTGAAACTTGACTTGGTCATTGAAAGGGGTTCGATAGGATGTTGCTGGTTGAATTATATATAGCAACCAGTAAAGCAAGGGAATCATTCCAATATTGGACATATGTAAATGATTTTGAAGTTTTTAATGTGACCATTTTCCAATAGTTGATATTTTTTTGAATAAACGCCAAGGTGTTGGTTTCGCTTTGGCCCAATGCCATAGCTCATGGGCCCAGGCACTTCTTGAAGTACAAGCTATTTTAGCATATTTTAGCTCCTTCGCAGCCTTTTCGAGTGACAGTAGGTGCCGACTCAATTAAGTTTTCCGTCATTTCTTTACAGATCACTTGATCAAGGAAGAAAGAATGATTCATATAATTTAACTACATTAGTTTTCTGTATTGCCTGGGATGTTTAGAATCACGATGTCACAACTGTGGAACACAAGGCTCGTTCTTAGCTTTTCGGAGGCACCTCTGCTGACTCTGCAGCAAGGGCGAATAAGACGCTTTAGTCTTGTGAGGTGAAACCATGCGTGCGGGGACGTACTGAAATTGAAAGTTGAAGCAGGTGTATAGCAGATGTTTTGGACGGATATGGCGTGAGGCCGTATATATATATAATTATAAATATTATATTATATATTTTTTCTTATATTCTTGAGGTTTTGGACATGTGTGTGCTTCAGTTTCTTCCAGCATCTTACATCTTTTGGTGGCAGACAGCAAATATGTTGAGACTTCAGCCCGTTCAGCGACCCTCAGGTGGGTTTCAGCCCGGAGTTTCTCGGAACCAGGTCCTGGTGATGGAGGCGGAGATGGTGTTTACTCCCCCAAGATCTCCTGATTGTATGATCTATATCAATCATCAATCATATCTACCCCGTGGAATCATTTAAGGGCAGTTTTAGGATTAGGACTAAGTGAACATATAATTATGTTATAGCACGTTATAGGCATTATAGGCTATTATATCATAACTCTTGGTCCTTTTCGAATCGTGCAGCTGGACCTTAAAGCTTTGCTAAGCAATGCTCCAGCTAGAGCCCACTGATTAAGGGCGCCGTCGCATCACTTCACCATGTTTTGCTTGGACCAGCTGACCAGCTTGGTTGAACGATGGTTGACAGCCTTTGTGAACCCTGTGTCCACCTTAGTGATTTAGTGAGAACCATTGAGAACCCCAACGCTGGCCATAGGATTTGCAAAGGTTGCAGTAGCCAGGTTGCCTTCTTGGAGCAGTCCAAATCACATCCAGAACCCTCAGATCTGCCTGCCTCGGCGCAGTGTTTGCAGAAGAACAAGGCGAAGAATCTCATGGCGGTTTGAGCTTGGCTTCTTGGAATGCAGCAGAGATATGCCTCACTCCTGTCGCTTGATGGCTTGATGTTTTTTTTTTAAATATATAACAAAAGAATGCGCGGATAAATCAGTGGCCCAACCATGAACCATATGGGTGAAAAATGGTGAACATCATTTGGGCAGATGCCCCCCATTAGACCAGACCATGGCACGCTGCCGGGATGGGGCTGTGAGTGAAGGGATGTGAAGTGGAGATGAGAGATGAGTGGAAAATATGACTTGAAATCCACAAATCCAATGTGAATCAGACATGCCCGCTGTTTCTCGTGAATCTGATTGGAATGCTATAGCACCACGGGGTGCTTGTATATCATATTATGGTATTTATGTGTGTTTTTTTTATTTATATGATATATGTGTTACAGTTATTATAATCTAACTACCCCAGTGACTGGCAGCTTGCTCACAAGTACAAACAAGTTGTTTTTTATCCTCCCTGTATCTCCTGATTTGTAGCTAGCATTGCCGCACTTGGAATTCTGGAAGGTACATGTCTGAAATGAACGACATGCCTTCAAAACTTAAGTTCATGAGCATTCATGAGTAGTTTTTCCCTATGTTTTTCCATGAGTTGTGACTTGTGTGAACAAGTTCAGCCCACTTCACTGGATGTGTTTGGTATGCCCAGAACACGCACCCTACGCCTGGCACAGTGAGGACTTGAGCCGTTCCGGCAGCGAGGAAAGCACCTTCAAGGGATTGGATCAGGAGCTGCTAAGGGGTGACAGAGCGCCACTGGGCTGAGCATTTCGTGTTTGCATATGTGTTTTTTCTTGTCTATCTACGGCATGTTTTTTTAAAACCCATCCTGTACATTCCTGTTTTACCAAACTTTACCTTAGCACTTGTTTGAGCCACATTTTTTGTCACTCAACAAGTAGTTTGACGCAGCGTATCGCCCAACTTTTCATGCCAGTGACCCAGCTTCGTGATCCTCCAGCTGTTGGCTCACGCCCTCCGTGTCCCACTGAACCGCTGGCTCGATGGCGGGCATTCAATTTCCTGCCAATGAGAAGGGGGACAGGCCGGAGCCGTTTCCTGGGAGCCCCAACACTAAGCAACTACAGAACCCAAGGCAAGAAGTGAATCAACGTATTGAACTTACCCTCTGGTAAATAAACATAGACCCTGAAAATCACCCATTTTTAATGGAAACTAATATTCCAAGTCCTATTTGCCAGGGTCTATGTTAATTTACCAGAGGGTATCTCTGCGGGATGCACGTCCTCTCATTAAATTAGTGCTTCATTGGTGTTTCAATTTCTTCTTCATCCACGTGAAAAATGGCATCCTTGGGATCCTTGGGATCCTTGGGATTTTCATGCGGCAGGTCCACAACCTCCTTCAATAAGGAGGTCTTTAGTGCCATGGCCAACAGCCTTGGAGCCAAGGACTGGAGATGGATTAAAACTGGGAAAGCAGAGAGAGAAAGAGAGACAGAGAGCGCGAGGAGGGAGGGATTACATTTTATTACAATATATATATATATAGAGGTAAGAGATATGGACTGCGCACCACTATCCAAGAGCAAAGTCAGCTTTGAACCTTTTTCTCGGGTTTCATGTTTCTTAGATGGCATCAATGGACGGCTTGCAGATCTAGAAAGCTTCGGGGTCCCGTCGATGGGGCATCAAATCTTGGCACTCGATAAATACGTGTCATCAGCAAGTCAACAAAAAGCACATGATTAGCCACGGCAGGACTTAGAAGACAAAATCAAGTCAGAGAAGGATTGGCGCCACAAGCGCCTTGGTTTCTGGGTAAACCTAACCCCGGTAGGCCGGTAGGCCTTTGCTGACCCTAAGATTTGCCTTTTGCCCATGGTTGTGCCCAGTATATGGAGATCATGCCAGAACTGGATGGTTTTGTGGCAGATGTTCCTCAACCTGTTGTTACCTGTTGTTCAACAGAGGAAGTCCAAAAATCTCCAAACTGTATTTTGAATGATTCTATTGAAGGGGACACCGGGGATTTTGGGCACTTGTGGGCATCCTCAAATTGATGGGGACAGCCGGGGACAGCCACATGTTGTCAGCACAGCTTAGGTACTCTGTTCACTTGGATCAGGTCGTTGAGCGCACCCTGAAACTCCAGGACACTGGCTGAAATTCAGGGTGCAGTAGAGGTATTTCGGAGACATCGAATGGATTTCATTGGATTTTCTGACTAGACTGGCCCCAGTGATGCTATGCAAGCCGCAACCCCCACCTCTTCACAGGACGCCTCTGCGCTTTCCGCGGTGCTTACGAAGGGCTTAGAGAAAGTCCCTTGACATGTGGGATGGTCAAAGTCATGTTAATGTATGACCACTGAACATGTTTTTTTCGATGATACCCTCTGGTAAACTAACATAGCTATGGAAAATCACCATTTTTAATGGGTAAATCCACTATAAATGTCCATTTTCAATAGCTATGTTAAATTACCAGAGGGTAGTCTACAATAAACCATCCATGAATCCATGACTGGTTCTTGATGAGGAGCACCTCAGCACTGAATGGTCAAGATTGCTTAATGGCTTACTGATGGCTTGTTCTGCCAGAATTCATGGTGGCCAAACATGGAATTTTTGTTGTGATGACCTCACATGACCTTGCGCCGCGATGTCACTGGAATGCTGGTTAGGATTGGGAAAACTATATATATATTATGTGTTCAAAATGTTGGAAAAATTGGTGTATTGTTATAATCTAGCCACTCTAGCCAGAATCATCAATCATCATCAAGCATATTTGGCGCATTGCTGCAACTTATCAGTATATATATATATATTACATAGTATAAATATATGTGATATTTAATTATTCTCTGATAAAATTTCTATATATAATATAGATATAAATATAGATATAACTTATAACTTATTTTGTGATATATATATATATAATATAGATATAGATATAATATAGATATAACTTATAACTTATAATATAGATATAACTTATAACATATTGATATGATACATATATATATAATATAGATATAGATGTAATATAGATATAACTTATAACTTATAATATAGATATAACTTATAACATATTGATATGATATATATATAATATAGATATAGATATAATATAGATACGAACTTATAACTTATAATATAGATATAACTTATAACATATTGATATGATATATATATATATATAATATATATAGATATAGATATAATATAGATATAACTTATAACTTATAATATAGATATAATATAGATATAACTTATAACTTATAATATAGATAAAATATAGATATAACTTATAACTTATAATATAGATATAATATAGATATAACTTATAACTTATAATATAGATATAATATTGATATAACTTATAACTTATAATATAGATATGTGACAGGTGCAGAGATTCCATATCCATAACACGTCCAGGCGCGCTCTATGGACTTCGAGAGTGGCTCCGTGGCGCCAGGCGCGCTCTCGCAGGCCATGACGGCCAGTGCGGCGATGCTCGGCACGGGATATTCGCGACGATGGCTTGGGATAAGGTGAGGATCTATAGTACTATGATTACCCTCTGGTAAACTAACATAGCAACGGAAAATCACCATTTTTAATGGGAAAATCCACTATAAATGGCCATTTTCAATAGCTATGTTAGTTTACCAGAAGGTATATCTATATCCAATATCATAGACAGTATATATTATTGTATATATATTCTACTACATACAGAACATCAGAATACATACCGCTGATGTTAGTTTATATGTTAGTTTTGTAGCATTCTGAATATGTATATATAATTATATATATAGGCTTGGTCATGTCGTCAAATTTAAGGATGATCGAAAAGAGATGCGCGGTCTAAACTGAGGCCCAGGTTGGATGAATGGTGTGCTTGCAGAGGTTGCAGTTGGATAATGTTTGGATGCCCATTTTTGGGGGGAAACAATATAACTTTGTAAATATTTAAAAGTTGTATAAGTTGAAAAATAAATATATCATCAGACAAGATGATAAGATGCTGGTGGCACAGAAAGGTGTTCCAATTCTTAGGCATTCACACTAGCC
The DNA here is from genome assembly GCA_947184155.2 of Cladocopium goreaui. Classification (NCBI taxonomy): domain Eukaryota; class Dinophyceae; order Suessiales; family Symbiodiniaceae; genus Cladocopium; species Cladocopium goreaui. The sequence continues at coordinate 154,831 of CAMXCT020006811.1, forward strand.
TAGTGGCTGTAAGATTGTGACAAAAGATGGACCAGACATTCGAGAGCGAGGACTTTTTTTGATGACACACGAAGCATGTTGAGCAGTCTAAGCTCGGTTATTCGTTCAACGCGCCCCCGAAAATGTTGGCATTGGATTCCTAGCCATGCTGGGGCAGAGCAACTGTTCCACTAAGGAAGTTCACCACCAGCAAGGTCGCGGTGCTGTTGTAGGGACCCTCCACTTGCTGCTTGACGATGACTCATGTTTGTTCAATGATTACTCCTTGTATATATACGTATATATAATTGCTACCCACAAAGTTGGATCATTTGCATTTGGAATATCATCTGAACAGCCCTTGACTGCATTTGCAATGCAATCCCAATTTCGCGCGAATCCAGTTTTGTGGGTCCATCTTTGGTCCTTGTAAGGCGACTGGGCAACCAATTTCATACGGAATTGCACACGAACCGTGCTGTTGGGGTTCGCAGTTTGCCATCCTACCTGTGCATTCTTGAAGTCACTACACATGTGTACAGAGATCCATATGTTTTTTAGGTTTCAAAAATTATTGGAATACCGGAATACCTTCAAATCCATCATCATATTCCCATATATGGGCAATATGGTCCCGATATTTTCATGGCCATCACGGCCATTTGCGAAGTAAATCACTGCGTCCCGTGGCGCAGGTCGCAGGCTCCGGCTCTGTGGTGACCGATCTGGTGGTGCCGTACAACGGGCACCAGCTGAAGGGCTCTGAGCTGGAAGGGCAGTGCGAGCCGTGGTATGCACAGAATTTGTATAACATATATCACATATATATATATATATATACCATATATATATATTATACCAATGGATGTGGCAACTTAGTATGGGATAGTGTTTTGTAGTGTGCAGTACTTTGTTTTATTTTGTATGGTGTGTATCACAAAGTACATAGTATCGTATGGTTTGGTAATGGTACGAATGGTACGTGGTATAGTATACTTCGTGGTGTTTCTGGTTCGCAGAATCTGCCAATGGGAAAACTCTAGTTTTCACATGTTTTCACACTTCACAACTGATTCTTTGTGAAGGGGTTCATGCTGCGTTCTGTACAGTTGGTTCTAGTTCTATCGTGATTAATGATTGATTAATGTTGAGCATGCCTGTTTATAAAGAAAAAAGAACATTTTGCTGTAAGAGTAGTTCAAATCCGTCAGCTTTGAGAAGGGTGCTTGCCTAAACGCTTTGGATATTTAATATCCACTATTCGTTAAAGAGTGACATTTCCATGATTAGTTGAATGGACTTTGCAAATATCCAAGGCCTTGGGCACCCACAACAGACAGTCTGAGGCCTACCAGACCACAAATACATACTGCATGATACTACACTAACATATACTAACATATACTAACATGTATTTAGTGTAGTATTACTACAGTGTACTAACCACCTATTGTTAATTTGGATCCAGGCAGCCATCGATATTTTTTCTGGGGCCACCAACTGTTCCTCAGGATCAATGGAGCAGCTACGGCACGATGGAAGCTGACTGTGCCACTGCCATCAAAAACGGCGCCAAGAAGCTGGGAGAAATGAGCCTTGACGCTGCCAGGTGGTAGGTGAAGGGTACAACTCTGACTATAATTCATTTCGTATATATATATATTGTTAAATATATATATATATATTATATATATATTGTTAAATATATATATATTGTTAAATATATATATATATTGTTAAATATATATATATTTAACATCATATTTTATAAATGAATAAATAGATAAATATATATATACATACATATATCGTCGTATAATTGTTTTGATTGTGGACCGCAGGTAGTTGCATGTTGCACTCAGGAAAGGCCGGACGTTTCTGGTGTTGCTTGGCACTGTGGGGGATTTGGTGAACACCAGAGGTTTCACCAGGTTTCGCAGTCAGTGTGCTAAATCGGATTTTCCCAAGTGGACCTATAATACTGGTAAATACTGGTTAATACTAGTTAATACTGGTTAATAATGGTTAATAATGGGAATGCTCATTCCGATCTTGGATTCTTCACATTAAAAAGATATAGTATGATACAATTGATATAATCAATCCACTCAGCAACTTTCTGAATGGGATGAACATTCACTTGGGCGGCTTGCAATGGCGCCCCTGAAGGCATGGCGTGTTTGACCCTTTGATCGCCAGAGGATGTGTTAAAGCCACCCTGCTCCAAGCACCTGTGGTGGGGCCTTTTGCTGAGGCTAGGGGCTGGTTCCGAGCTGGGGCCTGTGCGGCCTTTGTTAGAGGTGTGGGATGCTGAGGATGGGCTAGTGAAGTGAGAAACTCTGCAATATAAGTGAGAAACTCCAAGAAGTGCATACATTTGTCTAGTGTGTTTGCTTGTCTTGGTATGCTTGTAATTAAAATTATATAGATATGTGCCGATGCTCGCAACTTGACACCTCGCAATCCAAGATTTCCTGCTAAGCTTCAGTTTGAAGCCAGGTCCCATCTCCCAACGAGCCTGTTTTGCCATGTTCTGTTTCGCTTTTGGCTCGACAAGTGCTCCCAATTAGCACCAATCAGACTAGGTCTCTAAAGGCAAAGCACTGGGATTTTCAGCATGGCCTGTTTTTCTCTTCGCACCGGTCCGGGTCGGGTGCGCGTGAGCGGGTCGGGTCCAGTCCGGGCCGGGTTGTGGACCGGGTTCTGTCGGCAGTCCTTTAGAAGAGCTGTCCTGAATGTCTTGTGTCTCGTTGATGCATCTATGGAGTCTTATCTATGTTGGGGTGATTTGATGGATGTGGGATTGGGAAGCACACAGATTTTCAGAAAAACGCTCAAATCGATCAATTTTGATCCAAACGCACCAGAAATAAAGTGAGCAAACACTAAAACGCTCAAAATCAAACATGATTTTGAAGCTCCAGGTCTGTCATATTATGTATATACATATGTATATATATATATATATCAGTTTTGAGTCGCAAAGCCGCAGGCGGGTGCCACTGTGGCGGCGGTGGCCACCCGACGCCCCAAGCGCTGGGCGGAGCTCATCGCCCTGGCGCGAAAGAGTGCTGGGACCCTGCTGCTGCCGGTGAGTCCCCAGAGCGGAGAGGTGAAGAACGACGAGGACGGGGATGGCTGTTGGGATGGCTGACGGAGGATGGTGACGTGGTGACGAAATATGCAGGATATATTTCAAAGACCTTTAAACGGATGATGAAATTGACCAATACAGTCTGACGATCTGGCACTAATAAAAACTATATGATCAAAGGATTTGTCGTTTTCCTGTGTTTTTTGTCCGGTAATTTTTCCTTAATAGTTCCTATACTGTAGTACCTTGAATGGTTGAGGGTTTTTGGAGGGAACGACCCGTGTAAATCTATATTTTGATGGATTGTTTTGGGATGTTTGTTTTGGAATGGATAAATGATAAATGTATTTTGGATGGTAGTGATGACTGGTGCATATTATGAAAGATGATAGTTCATTACGATGATAAAGACCATGCATTCTAAGCAGCAAACATAGGTGAAACGGGTTCGATTAGGATTCTTGAGTTGTTGGTACAAAAAAAAAAACACGATATACGCATACGCACTTCGTGTTTCATGCCCCGTGACATTACATCACCATTTTCTTGGAATTGAAAAGTGGTTCATTGTATTCAATAGAGTTGGTTGACACAAACAAGCAGCAATCGCTGCAACAAGTGTTTTTAAGATGGCATAGCATTGAGGGTTTGGTGAGCATCACAGGCACCCCGGCTACAAGACGGTTTGCCAAAACTGCAAGGCGTCTAAATCACAGAATCCAAAGCACTGGTCTATGCGTCCCTTTTTTTGGGCTACCCAAACTGAGACACTGACAGGACCTGGCAGCAGTGGCGGGCGCGGATTTGTTGACGGAGAGGGTTTTTCTGCGCCGGGGGAAGTGGTGACTCACGTGCCGACCGACTGGTGGTTTTTCGACCGTTGCCCCCATAGGTTGAGGCCTCGGCCCCATGTGCTGAAAATCCATTGGTCTACCGAGTCTACCGCTTTCCGCCCTAAATCAAAGCCCAATAAGACCAGGTCCTCAGTAAGCACTCGGATCCACAAGGCATATAAGATGACATTTCTGATACCCTCTGGTAAACTAACATAGCTATTGAAAATGGCAATTTATAGTGGATTTACCCATTAAAAATGGTGATTTTCCATTGTTATGTTAGTTTACCAGAGGGTACATATACATATGATGACATTTTCTTTGTAGTTTGCGCCAAAACTCAGCCAAGATATACCAAGTACCAGGAGACGCCACAGATTTTGGAGTGGCTGCTGCGCTGCGGCCGGGAGGCGACTGGAAAGGCGGGTTTTTCCGGGGGCTCCGGGACCCGCTGAGCGAACCAGGAAGTGATGGTTGGTATATCAACCATGTTTTATTCTGCTAGTACAAACACAACAATAACCATCACTATTTAACGTTTATATACGATAGATAGGGAGTATGAATTTTCAATTTGCCGTTGAACGGTTAGTGGCGAAATCAACGATGTTGTGTCCTTTTGGGGATGATGGCTCTTGACTGGTACAACCATGGCCATCATCAATAACAATAGTGTGTGGCTTATCGTTTTATTTGCCAGTTTATTCCCCCAACGTTTTGGTGGTATGCCTTGACAAACATTACCAAAAGATAAATACACGTGCAAGTTGCAGATTGATGTGTCTTTTTTTAACATGTTTACCATCATGAAGGGAACCAACCCAACATATCCCTGTCAAGATTCAGTGGAGATCGGTCAGAGACACTGAAAAAGCCCAGCATTCAGCTGAAAGGTGACCATGGGAACGTATTTGTACGCAGATGGCGAGGCAAATGCATCTTGGATCTTCAACACCAACTGGGATGGCCCCATGGGAATGCTGGGTCGGCTGGGTATACGGCATTTGCGGAAATTGCATGTACTGCAAAGGGATTACAAATGACAAATGCTCAGAAAATTTCCTGAAGTTCTGGTATCACAACAATACTATTGTTTGTGAGCTCATGCGCCTTTGTGACTCATGTCATATACTGTACCGTGTCATGTTTGCATGATATGGTTCCAGCGGTTCAGCATGTTCCGCCTCCAAGTGAGGTGCGTCTGACGGCCGCCTCAGATTTCATCGTGGAGGCTCTGAAATCCTTGGGCAAAGACAAAGTGAGCTTCGCCTACCTGGTGACCTGTCAGATGGGGATGCCATTGATGTTGATTACCCTCTGGTAAACTAACATAGCTATTGAAAATGGCCATAGAAATAGTGGATTTACCCATTAAAAATGGTGATTTTCCATAGTTATGTTAGTTTACCAGAGGGTAATTGATGGAAGGGGCAAAAGATGGTGGATCATCATCGCCATCATCATCATCATCATCACCACCATCACCATCATCAATATGATGATTATCTTGCTTATGGTCGTCATTGTCATCACAAATCTCCTGCCGTCATTTTACCATTTTGCCAGCATCCCTAGTGAGACTGGAAGAGAGCACTTGGCCCTAGTGGCCAACTGTTCTGGCACCATTGTGTAAATTATCATAGCAGGAGCATGTTACCAAAAAGAATAGCAACCCTACTTGGGCGGCAGCCTTGCCAACAGGGTGCCTCCTGTAAGCAAAGGTGTTTATTCGGTAAGCACGTAGCGAAGCAGCCAACAGGTAAGCATAAATTATGGAATTTAAATAAGTGAAGTGCAATAATTCCAACTAGTGGGTGCCCCTCAAGATCAATGGTTGTAGCCTAATTAGTTCATTTTCTGATATATATATATATATAAAAATACATATATATATATATACATCGTAGTATCCAGTATTATCTTAAACATGTTTTTTTCAGCCCTGGGACCCTGGGACCCTGGGAGCTGCCGCTGAGTCCAGCTGTTCTACCTCCACTGCCATTCCAGCGGAGGTGGGTGGTTTGAATGCGCCAAGCGGCTCACAGCCTCGATGCGCTACGCATAGAAAAATAGGTGATTTAATAGGTCTGTATTCATACAGAGATATGAAAATAGATGGTCATGTTGGATATTAAGCGATGTATAGATGTAGGTATATGATGAATGATGACAAATGCAGAGTGTTTCAGATGTTTTTAATGGTATATTAGTGTGAATGTTGATGTATTTGTGCTGTAGCTGTGGTGCGGTACCAGTAAAGGACTTAGCTTGTCATGGCCCAGGCCATTCAAGCGCAAGAGGCGAATTTCAACACTGCCGGGCGATGGGCCACCATGTTTGGTGAACGATCCTCGGATTTTTCGGTTAGATCTCTGGAGGGGTCCATGGCTGTGGTGGGCTGGCAGGTTATTGATGATGATGGTCATGATGCTGGTGGTAATGATGAAGACATTGTACTAAAAATATGTATTCACATTATATACTGTAATAGGCTAATGTTATCTAATCTGATATTTTTCTTCACATGTACAGTCGCCGTTCAGTTGACACTGGCATATCTAAAAATAACATCAAAAGCAGCGACCAAGCACAGACTTCATCCAAGATGCAACACAATGGTGTGATAGTCTTGTTCACCTTTGCAGCGGAGACTTGATGCATTTGAGAACAGGTGACCCACGTGGTAAGTTTCCATAACCAAGGACAGAACTGCAAGAAGCTGGATGATGGAACCTTCTTCCTAAGCGGCTTCGAAGTGCTTCAGGGGCCCAACTATGCCCTAGCGCAGATGATGCGCTGCTTGATAGCATGGTGCTCCAGCTGGCCATGCTTGGTGAATGCTGATGTTGATGGTAGTCATGTCGGTTTGCCAGAAAATCGATTGCCCATCATTGCCCCTGAATGTGCTGTTTCATCATCATGTTCCAAGGTTGAAACTGCCATGTTGGGGAAAAAAATACACCATTTTCAGACACACCCAGGTCACCTCAGAAAAGAGGAACCTCAACATGTTGGATTTCCAGCTCCAAAATCAGACGAATCAAAAACCAGATTTAACGACAAAAACTTGCTGGGTCCATTCGCCCCCATGGCGACAAAGGTCAATGGCGAGCGGCACTTTTGCACATGGAGGGCTTCACTGTACCTTGGCCCGATGGGCGGTGGGATTTGGAGATATTGGGGACCTTCAGTTGCAAACAAATACGGGGGTTTCAATACAGAGCGAGGAGAATACCTTAAGACTACTTGGAGCCCTTCTCAAGGTTCGGGGGACCTAGGATGTATTAACCTGAGCTTACGGCTGCACATGTGAGCTCCTGTGTAGGTACGGCGGTTTCCGAACAAATATCTTTCAAATTTTGAAAATCTGAGATGGAAAAGTGAATAGTTATATACTTCCCTATGCTAGTCACAAGTCTACATAAAATACATAAGGTGTGGACCAGCAAACTGAAAAAACATCTCCAAATGTTTACAGTACCCTCTGGTAAACTAACATAACAATGGAAAATCACCATGTTCAATGGGTAAATCCACTATAAATCATCATTTTCAATAGCTATTTTGACATAACCAGAGGGTAATGATCACATTTCCCACGATTTCACCGGCCGTGGCTCACCAGGTCTCAGCGCCCATGGCGCCCATTTGCCGCACCGAGAGTGTGGTGCACAACGCCACCATGGCGGTGCTGCTGGAGGGCATTGTGCCGCGACGGAAGATCTGGGTACCTTTTGTGATTTTTACATACAACAGTTAGTTGGCCAGGCTGGATTTCATCCATTTCAACCACCAATTCCTTAATGGCCAACCAACGGTGAAATGGTTGGAATGGTTGGATGTTTGAAGTACCCTCTGGTAAATAAACAGTTTGACCCTGAAAGATCCACCAATTTTTAATGGAAACTAGTCTTCCAAACCCGATGACTGCCAGGGTCGAACTGTTAATTTACCAGAGGGTAGTTCTGGAATAATGACATAATGATGTTTTATTTGAACATGGATGGTAGAGTGGTGGTATAATGCTATGATACAATGTTAGGGTATGATATGATAGTAATGATGGTATAATAATGGCGTAAGGAGGCAGTAATGGTTGTAAAATGGTGATAACATGGTGGTATGAGAGAGACCAGGAATAGGTTTCCTATTTTCCATTCTGGGACCATGATCCCCATGGACTAATGATTTGCATGTTTCTCAATGGTGTTGAAACCACCAACCCCTTAATGAATCAGATTAAGATAAAACTATCATTGCATCAGTGACGTGCAAAAAAAAGATCTTTAGGTGCATTATTCCTGCAAAATGGCGTGAAAGTTGTGTGACACATGTGACACATGTGACACATGTGACACATGTGGCACTGGCAGCCAGGCTGCACTGGCTCTCTGAGGCGCATTTCCCTCCGCAGGAGAGCTACGATGCGGAGACGGGGCGCATGGCCATGTTGGCCATCCTCATCTCGGATCTCACGGAGACCGGGGAGCCGGACCTGGAGTGGTGAAGCCTCCCCTGGATCTCACGAAAGCTGATGGGATCTTGGAAGGGTTTGGAAGGATTTACTGAATTTATATGAATTTATTACATAATTTGATTGAGGCGGTGCTTCATGTGACATCACCATGCCAGTCAGAGCGCTAAGGAGGAGATGGGTAGGTAGCCTCCACAACGAAATTTATTATACTGTAGAAAATGCGCTAGCCCTGCCGTTGGGATCCCCATCAATGTTGGGAGGTTAAGCCATCTGGATCCCAAAATAGGGTGGAATATGGTGGAATGGTTACCCTCTGGTTATGACTAACAGTTCGCCATGGTATAGCTGGCCCATAGAAATAGATGGTTTACCGTTCTTAAAAATGGTGGATCTTTCCATGGCTATGTGAGTCATAACCAGATGGTATAGTTGATCTACATATTACTAACTATAGAAAATCACCATGCTATTAATGGGTAAATCCACTATAAATGGCCATTTTCAATAGCTATGTTAAATCCACAGGGTCGCCTTCACAGCATCTTCACAGCATGTTCCTGGCCTCCTGGCCAGGAGCCATCCCCCAAGTTGGCCTCTCCGCTCCATGTGGTGACGCGTAAGGCGTTTCACTCGGGCATTTGGCGCACGCCTTTTGTGATGGCCAGCCTGGGAAAAACCACATGGTTCTTAGGCAAAGTGGCGCCTAAACGAGCTGCCTGAAGGGGCGTGAGGGCTCTCTGAAGGGACTGTTGGATCGGCTCGCTTCTGAATGTGACGATTGATCATTATTATCATCATCATCATCACCACCACCACCACAACCACCACAAGAGTGGCAGCACAGCCGATTTGACAGTCGTAAGTGAGGCGTGACAGTCGCAACTGAGCCAAAGTGACAGTGACGGTCATGAGACCCCTGCCACCTACAGGCATGGCGTAGTGGCTGCCATGGCGACCCACCAGATCTCCATTTGGGAGTCCGGCCCAGGGCAAGGGGTTGGTCGCCAGCCTGGGTGGTTGGAACAGAACGCCCAGGACTCTTGGCAGAAAAATAGGGCGCAATGCGGCAGGACATGGCAAAACCAAATGAACAACTAGGAACTCACTAGAATAGCTACATGCTATGGGAATGGCTTCCTGTGGGCGTGGACAATGCATTGTTGGAACATCTTTCAAGCGTGACTTGAATCGCGAATGGTTTCCGGTCTTGCAGTCCTGCATGTGACAAGGCATGAGTTTCCCTGGATGTTGACAGCCCAGTCCACCCTTCCAGGAGAGGGAATACATGGCATCCATTCTGGGTGCCTTGCATGTGATGGCCTGGGAGGTGGGGTTTATATGGCTTTATCATCCCAATGATAGGGCGTATCGGATCCAGTAGGGTATACTCGTACCAACAACTCCTGGTACCGACCTACAAGGTGGTGCCCCATAGTTAGCTAAGTTGGTTTATAACTCCCATAACTATGGTTTATGGTACCTATAACTATAGTTAATGGGGTTTATAAACCATCTTATAACTGGGGGGCCCCACCTTGTACATGCAGGCGGCCGATTTTTGGGTCCCACATGGCATTCTGAGGCCCTGGAAGAGGCATGCATTGCGAAGGATGAGTTTGCAGGACCAACGCCAGCCAGCTGGGGGTGCAGGGGCATCGTATCACCCAAGATTCAGAGCACATCCGAGGATTTTGAAACAGCTGTTGGCTGCAACAACGGCCACACCCTATGCCCGAATTTTGCAATCCACAAATGGATATGTTTGAGAAATATCCGGAACCCTGACCCCTGAGAACTCTAGTTTTGAACATGGTCAAGATGCCTCTTGTTCCCCCACTTCGAAGAAGTTGTTTTCTTGTTTGTAGATATGTATAATATATATACATATATATATATAAACATACACATGTCACATATGTATATATATATATATGTGTGTGTGTGTATGTGTAAATAATTGGAATTATATATACATATCTCTGTGTATATAGGTTGGTTTCCTGGGGGTTTTGTATGGTTTTGCGATCTTACTCGTTTTCTGCTTGCTGCCCAGGCGAACAGCTTCAAGACATTGGCAAGAAATACTTGAAACGCCCGGGCCTTCCAACTCGGGTGCAGATGGGGTGCTTGAGCAGCTGCTTGGGCCCCTGGTTGCCAGTCCTTTTGAGTCCTCCCCAAATACCCCAAGCACATCCGAGCTGACCACAGGTTTCAAGATGGAGACTAGCCCGTCCTGAACTCAGAATGTCACCAGTGGTTCTGCAAAGATGATTTTTCTCACCAACCAAGTGGACATGGTATATGTGTCTATAATCATGAGTGATTATGGATGCAGCAAAGGTGGGCTTCTCATGGTGTACTGATAAGTGATCATGATTGTGATGCAATGATATAGATGTAGACTCATTCATACTCCATTATTTATTACAAACGTTACTGTATATATGTGATCACTTAGTGATCATTGGTTCCCCACGGAGGGTAGCACCTTTTCGCTGTGTCTCCAGTTTTACATTTAGATCCTGGCCATGTTAGTCATGTCACCCGCGTCACGTCAGACGAGGCATTTCTGCAAGAACTCAATGAGATCCTGGAGCAGTTGAGGCCACCAGGCTGCTGGTAGAGCTTGGCGATACTGAAATCGATTTATGGATAACAATTTCCAGTAGCTTAAAGTTAGCACACTGATTGGGCTCCAAAAAAGAGTGGTTGAGTACTGATCACTACACTGGTGCGTCCATTGGTTTATTTGTCATCGTAGCCATTCATCGCCACTTTTCTGTTGGGTATGGATAGTATCCCTTTTATAGTATCCCCTTTCTGTAGCCTTTCATATCCATTGGATACCCCTTTGATCCCCTTTAGATGTGGTCAGCTAGCTGCCAACCAGACAGTTGTGCTCGCCTTCTGTCTCAGGACTATCTCTTCTCCCAGGAGGGAAACACGAGATCTTTCAACGTGGGAGCAGCCAGCAGGGTATGGCATGGCAGGATTGCAGGGGCTTATCGGCACTGGACAGTTGCCATGGAAATATTTATCTATTTATCCATGAATTCATGACCATCATCCTGGGTTTGACTTCTGATCCTTTCCCCCCCTTAGTGTTTCTACATCAAAGGCGAAAGGTGACACCTGAAAAGGTGAAGAGCTTCCCCCATGGCCTGCGGCCTGCGCGGCCACTCTTGCCTCAATTTTCGTTTGGCCGCTGCCGCAAGAGCCGGCGCGGTCCTTCGTTATCCTTCGCTCCTCGTGGTCCTTGTGCCATGCGAAGTTGGCTCGTCCTGTGCTTCTTGCTGCCGGTGGAAGGGGATTTCAATTCCTGGTGGCTCAGCCGTTTGCGGATGGTTAGTTGGCTTATCCATGGCATTATTTTTCCTGAGATGCATATAGGAGCAAAAAAGAAGCGGCCAAGAAATGTTAGGGGTTTGATATAAAACAACCCCGAGAAAGATAAAAAGTGATGAAAAGTACATATCACAAAATCCTACTAAGATTTTTTAAGAAAAAAAAAGTGATTTTATCCGTTATCCTGTTACAAATTATAAGACTCAGTACATCTCAGTACTATGTGATTGAAGTAATTTGTAATCATGCCACGTATCACAAGCTATCACCGGATACTATCCAGAGCTACCTGGACCTCAGGTCCTTGGTGCTGCTGGAAGATGCCTTAAAGGAAAAGGGTGCTGCTTGCTTAGATGGATCCCCACCAGGCCAGGTGCTGGTGATCATTCAGCCAGATGTTTAGACTTTGATGGTAGTGCTGCTGCCTGGTTGTTTCATGTTGTTTCACTTGTCTAAATCTGGGATGAGGCTGGATACTGGATACTATTGAGAAAGGGGTGCAACCGGCAGGGTTATTCCTCCAGCCGAGGATATTTCATTGAGAAAGGTTGGGGAAGCGGTGAGCAGAAATGGATAGTACACTTCTTGGGTAGTGGCTGGTGTCGCTTGGGCCAGATGGGATGGGATGGGGGGGTTCAGTAGCCACAAGCCATGCTTTTGAAGCAGAGTCAGTCTATGTCCGTCATGGAGAAATCCCAAAGCAGTAATTAATACCTCACTTGAACGTTGGTTAAAGTTGGTTACACATTTGTTTGAGTCTCACTTGTCTCCTTGAAACTGCCACCCGAACAGTCAAATAGTTGGTGATTCTATACGTGTTACGGTCTTTACGTGTGCCATAGGGGATGGTCATCAATCCATTAAGGGGGAGCATACCCAAAATGGAAAGCCTACGCCAGGCACTGCGTTCCAGCTACATCCGTAGAGCATTACTCAATTTTTTGATCTTGTAATATCTTGTATGATCTTGTGACTCTGTGCCAGTTATAGCCAAAAAAAAAGCCATGGCTCAGGGTTTATTAGTCATAGCTCATTATGCTCATTGTCATCATTCGAATCCTGGAATCGGTTTTTTAGGGAACATCGGGACATGAAATCCCCAGTGACCCGGCTGAATTTTGGATGAATCTTTTGCTGGGCTTGAGGCCTTAGCCTTGAAGATTGCCTGGCCCGGTCCAAGACCCCTCTGGGTAGCACAAAGAACTACAGCCACGACCCCAACGCACCATGGCTGGGATTGGGATCTGGGCTGCCTGGGTGCGGTGCTTCCAGTGATACGGGTCCAAAATCATGGATTCACTCCTGATCTGTAGCTTCACTGGGGAAAATCAGGATCAACTATGTAACCATGGTGGCATCTCCTGCTGTCAATCAGCATCCAAAACGCAAACTTAGCGTGCTTAATGTAGGGTTTTTTGAGCTGCCTGGAACTGCACAAGGGTACTCAAAGTCTTCGGGTAGCTACAAGATCCGTTGTTAAAGTGGCTGAAAGGGCAATTGTACTGGGATGTGCCGGGATATGTTTGCTGATACCACAAAAGGATACACACGAATTTTAGGAGGCCCACATGCCATTTGCCTATCTTTGCGATTTGATTCGCTTCCATGTTTCAACCAATGTTTTTTGAATCCTTTTGGTTTGCACTGCTCAGCCCAACAAGGAAACCCAAAAGCAGAAGATTTTGGAGATGGGGGATGGTGGCGTGCATGGCTATCTATCCAATCGCAGTGAGGCCACACCTGGGGTTGGTTGCCTGCTGATTGGATGGCTATGGTATCATGTCATGGATGTCAATGCTGCACCAAGTGAGCAATTGGATGGCTATGTTTCTTCGCGAAAATTGACAGTTGTTCACGCGACAAAAAGATCTACTGAATCTACTTCATGGATCTTCTTTATGGACCCCTTGGTGCTTTTGATTTAGGAACAACACAAGGTGACAACATGAGTATCTCTGGAGGTCAAAGCTATTAAGTGGGCTTCACTGACAGGTGAATCCTGATTTCTACAACTGGAACAAGGCGTGGCTGACAAAAGATGAGCAGAACGTGCTCAATGTACTTAGCAAATATATGCAAGTGAATTCTACTTGGGGATCCGCGTGGAAGGTCATCTGCCCATCGCCGGTATTAGCAGAAGACTGTCAGGTCTTCGCCCTCTATTGCGACGGTAGTAGCCGGAACTCGGAGGTGGAAGGAGCCCAAATTTTGGGGCCTCAGCTTGGTGAGCAGGATGCCAGACTCCCAGACAGTCTTACTCTAATCCCTTCCTCCTAAGAACTAAACCCACAGAACATTTGATTTAGATTGATTTAGTATTTCCAATTATTTGATCTAAGATATTCTAAGAAATTTAAGCATTGTGGAGGGGCGATATATGGGTGAAGCTAATTGGTGAACAGCAGGAGCCGTTGCGGTTGGCAACGAGTCGATCTACTTCAGGGGGCATCGCATTTTAGAGGCGACCATTGCCAGCCCCTTGGTGAACTGCGATGATCAGATTGGGATTGTCTCACTTGGAATCCAAACTACAGAAAATGCTATGGCTGCTATGGTGATCTATGGTGTATGAGATAAACAATATGTTCCCCAAAGCTGCTTGGCTACAACGTGGTACAACAACAATCAAGAAACTTGCTGGGCTGATGCCTCAGCGAGGGCTGACTCCAGTCATCAGTTGCACACTGCAAAAATTTGTTAAATAATCCCAGTTAGTAGGTTATCATTTATACAGTTTATACATGTCAAACAACTTCTGATTTATACATCCAATGGCTGGTTGAAACACCCAGGTTATTGGAAGATATGGGAAGTATAACATCTATGCCAGTGATTCGGCCCTGTGTTTTTTGCTAGGCATCAAAGAGAGGATGGGACGTTCCCAATCTGCCACCGATTTCATCGCCTCTTGGATGATGTGGACGTTCCCGGATGGTTCGCCATAGCCAAAACAAGAGGATTTAGCTGATTTAGCGCGAAAGCAAGGTATGGCCTGCAAGTGTTTCCCCTATATGTATGTATCCATATATTAATATGTATTTTTATGTGTATATATATAGATATATAGATAATATTGAATTGCATAATATGTTGAAAATGTTGAAATGTTGATTTCAATGTTCTATCTCCATTTGATGTTGCCCCATGTTGAAGTGTGTTGCACCGGCCAAGGTGGGAGGCTGCTCTGCAGGTGGCCTCACAGTTTATTTGCACTTGGATTACATCCGTAGGCTCATGCCACAACACGCGCCTCCGGACCGAGGAGGGTTTCCATGGGTCCTAGGTTCCACCAATGGCCTCTATACATGTTTTTCTAATCATAGTCAGTCACAAATATATGTTGGATTTTAGACACGTATATACAGCACATGACATGCATTCTACACACATATGTATAATATATGTATATATATATATGTGTGTGTGTGTGTTGTGAGTTCTACCACTTGCTTGCTACATGGTGATTTCGAATGTGTTGAAATGTGTTCCATCATGTTCCATCGGTTTGGGAAGAAGTTTGGGGATGGCACCATTCTGCACAAGTAGCAATGATACATGAGATCAAGAGTGAAGGAATGCAGCCCAGGGTATCCACAAATAGAGAGTTCCAGGACACCCTTTCTCTGCAGGGACCTGTCCAAGGCAGTCTTTTAGACATTTTTAGACTATTGATTCTATCGTGGTACTGACACGTCAACCCCTGGGGCCCTGTTGTGCGGATTTTCGCCATCAAAAACGAGGTGCGCGTAGTTGGCCTGCCACAGTGTGGAATGTTTATGGACCAGCCGGATTACACGGGCAAGCCGTCCTACACCCCTTTGTACGCCAATATTTTCAATCTCATGGGTGCCTGGGTGTGGAATTGGGGATGGCTTCCATAAAAGAGGTCACAGTGGTAGCTGTAGCTGGTGTAGCTGACGTGGCCAGAGGTCAAAGGTGGAGGGTAGTTGAAAACTGGAGTGCAACATGATATACCAGGAGCAAAGAAACATGGCAAATTCATACGAAAACATATGGGTATGGATCAATACCTATTAATACCATTTTTAGGCGGATGAACATCCATTTACCAGCTATTTTGATGTTCACCAGGGGTACAAGGTTTTGACACACTGCCATATGAGAGTGTAGTTTTGGTACAAGAATGACCCTGGATAAAAATATGTCCACTATTGTCCACTATCGGAGACATTCCAGAGTCCAGAGAAAGACTTCCTCCTTTCAAATTTTGCCAAGCAGTTTGTGGGTGCCTAAGGCATGGTGAAGTCTCCATCGTTGCACCAGGGATGTGTTGAGAAATATCCGCAGGAAGCTGGGCAAGAGTATGGCGATTATGGCAGATGGGATTGGAATGCTTGTTTGATGGTGTTCGAAATATATATGGGCAATGGGTTGGAAGGCACATGCTTCCGATTGCTTTCGAAGAACACTGCGGCAAATCTTGCTGATGGATTGCAAACTCATGCGCGCTCCAAAAAGGCATTGAAGTAACGTGTCCCAAAAGTCCCCCATCGGACACAAGAGATCACAAGCTCTTGGAGCAACGCCCAGCAAACCCTGCAATATCCTGCAATCGATCTTCAGTCTGATCAAAATAGATCAAAACACTGTGTCCCAAACATTAATTTTTAATGGAGTCATTCAATGGAGTTTTGAAGGGCTTTGGGGTCGGCTAAACTTCCATTGCTATCCATTTCTGAATAGCCAACTGAAGTCGGATTAAATTGGTCCCTGATGATGCGAATGTTTCCATGACTCTACAATACAATAATTAAGCGTCCAAGGAACCTTGGAAATGCTTCATGGCTCAGTATGTCATGCCGTTCATTCAGACGCCCTTCTTCGCCGTGAACTCCTTTTACGATTCGTGGCAGTTTCAGGACTGGCCCATTTGGCGCATGAGGTACAACGACAGCCATTTATAGAAAAGGCAAACCTCTGCCAGTGGTAATAGGTTCCAAAACATTCCATAACACTGAGATTTGGTTTCATTAACAAAATAAGGTGTTTTACGTGATCTGTTTTTCTTCTCATGAAGGGTGACGGTCTAAGGCCCGCCCAAGATACGCCCTGGAGTCAGGACACAAAATATGCTCTATGGCAGAGTGTTGGTTTTCCACCAATTTCTAAGAGGACGATCCCCAACCACGCATTTTTATATGGGAGCTGCGATAAGATGGCACACGCAAAACGATGCGAATATGCCATCGAGGTGTTCATTCCCTCACCATGTCTTGTGGCAAAGGCATTCTAGGCAGCTCCTCCAATTTCTGTGTGCCATCTTAGTGTGCCACCCCCAGATGCATGAAGTATGCACCTGTCTTGTATTGGAAAGCTCCATGAATGTTTTGACCTTTACTTGTGGCTTGTGCCCCTCCATTTTCCATGTTTTTTTTCTGGGTCTGGGTCCTCCATGCATTGTGCCATCCTTGGCCCCCACCTGTTTCGGTGCCCTATATACTTATTTAGTGATATTTAATTATTCAATAGATATATAAAACAAAATAAATATATATATACGTATATATATATATAAATAAATTAATAAATGAATAAATAAATTATATATATATATATGTATGTATATTTATTTATTTATTATTATATTTATACTTATTTACATATATATATATATATATTTGGAATGAGAGTTGAAACCACCCGTGCGAAATTCCGCCAAGATCCAATTCCATTTGTCAGATCAGGAGATGCTGCACCTGCCGGGGGACTGTGCCTTCCAACAAAAGTGCAACCGAGACCAGCGCGCGAGTCAACACAACCTGCGCGACATCATGGTGATTTGGAGAGCGATTTCATCACAGTGGGATCCGATTCTATACCATTTCTATCTCGGTGAATCGTACCCGAGTCACAAGAAGGTTAGGCCAAACAGTTAGGCAACTGGCTCAAGGTGGGCAAAACATGGCAAAACCCTGTTTCAGGGAACCATTGGGAAGGATTGAAACCAGTATCTTGAGATCCGCAAGAGCCAAGGTGATGAACTTTACAAGCTCTGCGACCTGGTGAAGCTGGTGAATTGTGGCAGTGGCTGAACCAGTCAAGATCAACTGGGTGCATCAAGAACATAGATACATATACTATACCATATACCCCAAAAATATCAAACATCACAATATATTACAAAATCATATTTATTGATGTATGCGATTATATATATATATACACCCAAAACTTCCACCCTAGCATTATTTATTTAGATCCTGCCCTTGGGGCCTGAAATTTTGAACCCCCAAATTCAGTTTCAGACCCTAATTAATGAAATGTGACGACCTTTGCATTTTTGCAGGATTTGTGACTTTGATGGTTTTGCCAATATTTTGATATTAATGCAACACATGACATCAATATTGTTGACAGTTCACAAGGCAGGCCAAAAGGCTGCGGGATTCACTTGGGTCATGAACAGTTCTGAAGTTATGCATTAACACTTGCTCAAACAAATACCCATACATTTAATATTTCGAAGAATTCCCCAAATCCGAGACCGAACGTTTTCGATCATTTCCGCCCCTTACCACATATTTCCGCCACTGGTTTTTCAGTTGGATGGACATCTATGAACAAATGGCTTATTCATACAAGTATGTGTGGTGTTCATATGTGCATTTTTTTTATCATGCACGAATATCTCGCTTCCTTCTATGAATAATTCATTTCCTTGTATGAATAACTCCACATATGAATAACTAATTTCCTTGCATGACTTTCATTAATGAGATGTGTGCCAAACAAAACAGACCCTGGAGTGAAAACACAACCCTGATACTTCAGGGTTTGTTCTTGAGGTAGGGCCTGAAATTTGACAGCAGCATGCATATGATATTATATAAATATAATTATTATAATGATTATCATCATGATAAACCATTAGATTTTTGGTGGTCGATTTTCAGACCCGGTTGTTTGGCTTCTTCCAGCCGAGGCCAAGAACCAGTCCTACTTTCTTTACAGCTGCGTTTCGCATTGCCAGTACATGAATTTGGACACTTGATGACGAGGGTGGCAAAAACTTGATTTTATGATATGTATTTAGCTGAATCATACCCCTTAACTGAATATAGCTGAAACATTCAAGTGTCCGCTCGACAAGCTCAGATATTCAAGTAGAGGAGTAATGGTTTTTGAGGACCTTGTCTTGGGACATACCGGACATGCCAACATGTTACATCTCACATATGGCCATTGGATTGAAAGTCGGCACTTCTCTTTCTGCCAGCGGTTTGTTGTGTCCCGCTAAATCATAGTCCCTTTAAAGTTAGACAGTAACCAATCCCTATGGCCATTTGGGCCTCTCAAAGATACATCGACTCTTGTGCATTGTTTCAAAGTGTTTCAACCAGACCATGCTTTTTCACTCAGGATTATGGCTGGCGGACTTTGAGTGTGTCAGGTGGTACTCTCCAATCAGCCGTTCGCCATTGGTACTTCCAGAAGTTGACCTTCCGTGGCGTGTCGATCTTGGACGAGCCCAATGAGAACCCCAGCTGCTACAAGGCGTCCACGGGGCTGAAGGGCAGAGCGAGAGAAGTCATGGTGGTTTGAGCGATCGGTGAATGTCAAAATATGTCAAATGTCAACCCTGAATTAACTAACAAACCTGGCCATTTAACTGTTTAACATTGTTTAACTGGGGGGCAGATGGATGCCTTGTGGGGACGATCCCAATAGCGATACGCTGTATGTTCATCCAGGGTTGACATTTGAGCTCCGGTCCATCACCATTTGAAGTGGCTGGAGATGGCTGGAGTACCATGTCAAACCAGCAAGCGCCATCCCAAACAGCTGCCGAAACAGCTGCCATGCGGCATGCTGCGCATGCTGCGCGGCTACAACTCTGTGTGAATCCCGCTGCACGATGCCGCAAGTGGTTGATGGCAAAGCACAAGCTGGACAGAAAAATTGGAGAGCCTTGTGCAGTGAAGGTGTCTTTTGCGGGAGTCTGTACGCAACACAGAGACACCCAGAGACACCCATATGCACACACACACATTTTTTCATACACATTTTTTGATCTGAGTTCTATGCCGATTAGCACCTTGCCCCAACAAGCAGATGTTTGTTCAGGTCCCTGGTTTGTGCTGCTGGCTGCCTGTGCCCTCAGTTGGGCGGCAGGCCACTATTACAGTCACCTGACAAATGCTGGGTAAACAAGCCGTAGAGAATTGGACACATGCATCTTATGCAAGTGGTGGCTGCTGAACATTGAATACACGATGTTTTTCCCGCAAGGCTAGCTCATTGCATTTCATTGGCGTACCGGAACAGAGTTCAGTTGGCCGCATCATTTGTGCACATGTGTCAGCAGCTAGAGCTGAGGTTGACGTGTTTATGCAAAGATGCACAAGGGGTGCAGTTCTCAGAAGGACTGCTTCCGCATTGCATAAACCTGCCCTATGTGCACGATTGTCGTAGTATGGAAAGGTTTTACCAACAACGCTTTTTCAGAGGTTCTGTCAGGTTGAAATCGACAACCCATTGAATCAGGAGATACTCTAGCTCTCCCGAGGTTTTTTCATAGTTACTTGTTATACCAGCTTTCCAATATTCTAATATTACAGGAGATGCCTTGACAATCTGGCTAACCATTCATAGGTAGACCACGGCAGGTTTCCATTGTTGGCATACTGTAGCTAACACAACACTGTTGTAGCCACAGTAAATTCTGCTGTCAGTATGCGCACTATTGTGCACTTGGTTTGGAGGCCCAGGTTATATATGCGTTTCTCGAACGTCATAGGTACCATTCCCTTCTGCTTTTTAATGTTTTAGATTTGCTTACCAACGGAATGAGGAATGATTCTGTTTGGTGTTTCAACATGTCACTTCCTCAGCCTTCGACAAATGCGCTTAGGCCCGTGACAAATGCGGCCATTCGATTCAAGCACCAACAGTCCACCGTAGGTCAATCCCATCCCCCTTATATCAAGTTTCCCCATATGCCATACGGGTGCCGAAATGGTTAGATCTAGAACTAAGACAGGGTTTCTATGGGGGAATGGAATCTTAGGGAAGATGGAACGGATTAAGAACCATATGATCAAAATCCAGTCTAGCCTACCCGTTTCTACATGTAAGATTCACCACCCGCTAATCATATTATTATCAATTTGAACCAGTGTCCACCAATATTTAACGGCTTTTATTCCTAACAACTATTATCCAGCATCAAGCAACATCAAGCAACGTTAACTCATATAAGTTATACCACCGACGTGTTGCAGACCAACTACGCCTCCTTCAGCGAGCTGAAGTGTGTCGGGCCCCTCAGGTTGCGGCGGAGATAGCCAGTATCACAATGTTTTTACTTAAAAGGACAGCTTAAAACTCAAAACTATGCCTGTCACAAAACAGCTATGAATCAATGAATGGGTGGATAGTTAGATAGATAGATAGATAGGTCCATGTTTTTCTCTTGACTCTTGATCATTTTCACATGTGATCCATTTTTGGTGAAGCCTTGAAGCCCAAAATCATCCCTGCATGGACCAGGTGATAGCGCGGCGCTCACGTCGCGACGACAGCGCAAGGCCTGACTTCCGAGGCTCGGAACGATGGTACCATGATGGATGCGGCTGCAGAATGAGAGGAATAACGGCCACACTATGGGGAAAATATGGGAAAATATGGGAAAATGTGGGAACATGTGGGAACATGCCGGTGAATGATGTTCAATGATGTTCAATGATTTGGATTTGGCTGGTTATGTTGGCTCATAATGTTTGATCGATTTGCATGATCGATTTATGTTGAGAATGCTCATGGAGATATGCCGACACCGCCCCAAATTCTCCCAACGGATTTGGCAGGGTCTTGTCGTATTTGGTTTGGAGAGCGGGGAAGCACAAGCAATCCCAATATGAAGAGTACACACAGATATAGAATATATATATATGTAAATGTGGATGAATTTAGATATATAGATATAGTTAAACATATACATATAAACCAAATAGCTGTGTGCATCAATGAGATATTCGCCCATTCACACTTATTAATTGTTTACCTAGATACTGGTATCAATCACCGGAGTTGGGACATTTGGGACGGGATGAACCACGGGGGGCGCCTTTCCGAAAAGTCAGACGGACACCCCAAGCATCGAGTTTGGAAGATTGCTTACCGGTACTTACTGTAAATATCTGAAAATGGCAATTGTTGATATTGTTGGGTTGTATGAAATATGAAGTTCTATGTTAGTCTTCAAGCGTTCATTTGGGTCTTCGAAGCTGTACGGGTTAGGACTGTAGCTTTTTTGATCGCGGGTTCCAATGTTCCAAACCATCGCCAAATTCACCTTCCCAGAAATCTGCCAAGACATAAGTCTTTGAATGACATTCTGTGACTTGCTAGGGGAAGCTTTGGGGCATAGTTCCATCATGTTCCAGGGGATCAGTGCCAAGTAATGTAAGATCATTGGGTTGACTCCTAACTCTTTGGCATGATTTGTTTTTTGCCCCCAAATGGTTGATACCCTCTGGTGAACTAACATAGCAATGGAAAATGGCCATTTATAGTGGATTTTCCCATGAAAAATGGTGATTTTCCATTGCTATGTTAGTTCACCAGAGGGTATATGTTGATATTTTGAAGGAGCAGTGTAAATTCCATATCAGTGGCCATCGGCGCCTACCCAAGGAGTTCTAAGCTGCTGCGGGGTCTCCCAGGGACTGCGGCAACTTCGAGGAGCCTATCATCGGCACCCAGGTCACGAGAAATTGTGTAATTATAGTGTATTAAAGTGTAATTGTGTCCCAGAAGTACTACAGATGTTGGATGATGTTGGTAAGTAAGTGGTAAATAAGAAATGGATACTTAAATGGACCGTACTCGCAGAAAGACCAGTGGAGCAGTGGGGTGGTCCAGTAGACAGGGCGCAAGACATAACATGTAGTTGAGATATGCCTTTTTCGCATAAGTATGTGATGACAGGTGTAATCAGCCACGTCTATAAAATACAATGTTCTTTTGTTTCTTTGTTTCAATATACGTAGATGATGTAAAAAAATATACATAATTAGTGTTGAATTTGTTTACCACACGAGGATGGCTAAGTCGTTGGTCAGATTCACAATGAAGTCAGACCAGAAAGATCCTGTCCATCTCGCAAGCTGAGATGGTGAGATATAGACCACCTTGGAAGCATTTACGATATCCAGGCATGAGGGGAAGGCATTGAGGAGCATGATGCTTCAGCTTCATTAAATGCTCGAGCCGCATGCACAAAAAGAAGCTGGACATGACATTTGTGAAGATAACGCTGTGACTCCATTTATGAGATGGTAGCCATTCTATGTGGAAGCCTGTGCATGCAGCGAATCGGTTTGCAAGAGCGGCGCCTGCAGATGCCCAAAGTCTCACACAATGATTGAATTCCTGCATCAAACTAGATATATTTCAAGCATCAAGCTTCCGATGCCAGGTGACTTAGCTACCCCCTTCCATGGCTCACTATTGGCCCACACAGCCTGCACCTGGTCCTTTGGGCACACAGTGGAGCCATGTATCGATCTCATTTTGCTACGGATCTGGGGCGATGGGATGCAGGATGGGGTCCCTGAGATTGTCACCAGATTCAGAGGTTTGATGATGTTGATGTTGTGATGTTGATGTCCAAGATTTGCGTGGGATGGTCCTGGATCATGTGTCCTAAAAAAATGTCCCAACTTGATTCATGCGTTTTTCAGGGGTGGTTTGGCATGAGTTAACTTTACAGGATATGGGAAGCTGATATTCCCCCATCTCATCCAGCTGAGCACCTTGCCCGGCTGTTGCAGGGGACTTCTTCGTCAGCGATGGCCGGTCGGATGCGCAGAGCATGCGCAGCAGATCCAGTTCCAGTTGCAGGTGGGAACCCGGTGGCAGGTTCCACATGGGCCTCAAAGGTTTGGAACATGATTTTGCAGTTAGATAAAGTTGGATATGATCAGAATTTGGGGTTCGCATCAAATGTACTGGCAGCGCAGGCGGAGACAGATAGATAAATGGATGCATTATCCAACCATTTCTCCATTTATTGGTGGTCTCAAGGTTGTTCAAGGAACAACCTGTAGCAGGAACAAGGAGGTTTTGGAGGTCAATGATGTGGCCACAGCAAGGCACGGCTAGAAATCCACCAGCCCGAATCTTAGACAATGAACGTGGCTGGCAGGCGTTTGGAAGATGAGAGGTGTCGGCGTTCACATCATGTCATCAGCGTGAGAGCCCCTTGGCCATTGGCAATAGCGATGAAATGGAGGGGGGGCATGATCTGTAACCAGCATGGAGCCCTTGCCCCTCAAGTCATGGAAAAGCACACAGCCAGAAGAATCATGCATAATTATAAAGCATGAAAGCAACATTGGAGAAACCATGGCAGTAACTGGTTGCTGGGCCTCCAAAACTGACTTCAAAGTCCCAGTTGCGGCGTGAGGATGGTATGCAGCCAAGTTCCTCCTTCAGTGTCTCCTCTGCATTGGGGCCGGCTCATTTGTCAATTCAGCTGGGGTTCGGCTGCGGCTGTAACCAATGCATGGTGTGTCCTTGGTGAGTCCCAGTTTCTGACCCCCCTAAGCGCGCATAACTCAAAGTTCCGCAACCAAACGATGGTCGGGTGGATTTCATGGAAGCTATTTTCGAGAACAAAGCTATGAGAGTGACTGAGAACGAGTACATACTGGTATGTTCCAGTTTGTTTGAAGTTGACCCATGCCTGAAAGCCTACAGTAGAGACATGGTACCAGAAGTGTTCAGAAATCATATTTGTTTCATGCGTTATGGATGAAAAGTTGAGATTTGGGAACCCACCGTCGTTGGCCATACAATCAAGAATCAAATTCCAGAATGTGATGATGTGTTTTAGGTAACCGATTGAATGGACATATTCAGAAAGATAAATGCACGTACTTGTATGTGACATATATAATTATACATATATATATATATATTATTATATTATATTATAGTATAGTATATTATAGTATATTATGTTATATTATATTTAATTAGTGTAAGGTATGGCATAGTTCATATAATGACGTACACACCTCCAAAAACGTGTTTGATGCTCCAAGTTCCACCCCGTTTCAAAGGAGACCTTCGGCGCTCCCGAAGCACCGCCATGTGCCGCCACCCGGCCCCGAGGTGTGGGGTGGGGTGCCAGAGCAGATGAGACATGGTCCATCTATCTTCAACATCTAGATATACTGTACATTTGGTTATATAATATATATGATATATGTGATATATATATATATGATATATATATATATAATATATATATATTATATATATACATGATTAAAGATTGGATTTCACAGTTCGAATGTCAGATGACAACACCTCAGACGGTGCACAGTTCGTGTTGTTTTGCTTGTTCAGGCCGTGGTATTCATGGCAACCTCCTGCTGGGCAATCCACCTTCGAACATGACCGGCCTGGCACTGCCAGGTGGGAATGGCAGGGTGCAAGGTGAGGCAGCATGGAGTAGTTGTAGTATATGATCTGTATATTCTTATAATATAATATATATATATAATATAATATATATATATCATATATCTGTGTGTGTTATTTATACACTATTTCACTATTTATATGTATGCACATTTTGAATACGTACAGGTAAATCATCTACAACACTCCGCAATTCTGTGTGGACAATCGGCAGAGGCACTTCTTGGTGACGGGCGATTTCACCGGCACCTGGCGGGATGGTTTTCCTGGAGTTACCATGGATGGTTTTTATCGCAGCTTGGCACCGCCAGTTATGTCCATTCACTGCCAGCATAGAGGTGATTGGTTGTTTGGGCAAACTGCTGGCAGTGCTCAGCCATTTATGCCGTTTAAAGTCCAGGCAAGTTTCACTCCTCGAGGCCTCTAGAACCCTGCTTTGTGCCCTTCTGACTCCAAGCTCCAAGCCTTCAAATTCCTGGGTGGGTTGAGACTCTGATGATGGCCCACTGCATAGGGCACCAAGCAAGTTGTTGTAGCTAGTGATTGTGTGTAGCCCTGTTCCCTGGGCGCCGGTCCTACAAGGAAATAGCGGCTTCACCCGGCGCAACTTCTTCGACACAGCACGCCAGAGCCATATCCCAGACCTGCGACAGCTGGGTGCGACGTCACCCAACAGAGTGACACGCATCAACTGATGGCAGAGATAAACCTGAGACCATTATCTTCACAATTTGATATGGCCACTGGATCCATAATGGATCCTAATGGTACTGTATTGGACGGTTTTATTTGCTTGGCATATCTATGCATTTTCGAAGGTTAATGTATGGTCAACTATGCATGCACTTAGTCATTGAAATACCAAAGATGATATCAGACAAGTGACAAGTGTTTTTTGGTTCAGAACCAACTGATCATGAATGATCCGAATTTGGTGGCCTTCAATGTCACCTCGCGGGCCGCTGCTCTCAGCCAGAAGCTGTTGAAGCCTGCGCTATATGAATTCAAAACATGACAAGTGCCCAAAACCACCGGGCCACCAACATGCAACAACACCCAGAAGCTGCACATATGTTCTGTTTTGGTTTATGTCCCTTTCCATCACGGAAAGCACGTGAAACAAAAACCATTTGATGCAACACGGTTGATGATTGGAGTGCTGGACATGCCAATGTGGGGCCCATGGACTTGCCATGAGTGATGTTTTTGTTGGTGTGCCCACACCGTTCTCGCGGTGAAACCGCACGGACGTTGTGGCATTCCAGTAGGACCTGTACAGTGACCTGCTGAATGGTTTGGACAAAGGGTGCTACTGTGCTCGTGCCACTGGAATCATGGCTGTTTAGGCTGTTTAGGTAGATAGGATAGATAGGTGGGTAGGTAGGGCGGGAAGGTAGAGAGATGGAAAGATATCATCTATATATATATACATATATATATATATGTATGTATGTTTATTTATTTATTTATGATATATGTGATATTATGGTGTATGTGCAATCGTATTTGTTGCATTTGCTGTATTGCCTCTATCGCTATGTTTGCCATCATTTTCATTCCGTAGAACCACCATGGAACCTTGCAAAGCCCATATTTGGCCAGCGGTTTCAAATATGCGGCATATGCTTTCCAGTTCCACTTCCGCTAACCCACATGTTCGGGATGGGTCGAAGCCACCAAACCATACCAAACCCAAATAAATCCAGTTGCCTAGGAAGGGGACGTATATCCCGCTGCACGAGAGTTTTTCAAGCGGAGTTAACACATTGCCCGGGGGACCCAGGGGACCCAGGGGCCGTTGCTGCCACGGTTTGATGTGGAAATTGGGTGATCATTTTGTTGGAGGTGTTTTTGGTTGCAGCACACTGCAATGACAACGGGGCTCACGGAAGGGATGAACTGCCAACGTTCCGTTCAGAGTGGTTCAAATGAAGTGCCAATGTCAGTGACATTTACCCTGTGGTTATTTAACATAGCCATGGAAAATTGCCCATTTATAGATGGTTTTCCCATGAAAAATGGTGATTTTCCATAGCTATGTTAGTTTACCAGAGGGTAAGCTAACTAGCAGTGCACTGGAAAGTCCCGACAGGTGACTGAAGATGGGCATAATTGGTGGCCTTCCATTTTGGCCAGGTGATTTGGACCGCTAAATCACATAGATGTTCATTGACGCACAAATAAGCAATACAGTGGTAATCTTGCAGCGCCGTCTAAGATAGTCTAAGTTTGGGGGGCCAAGTTCTTTTGGGGCGAAGCTCTCAAAAGTGCTATGGCATGCTGGGGCAACCATTCTGCGGTGGTGATTGTTGGACCATGTTGGACCTGTTGGACGATGTCATGTTATGTACTTTTCAGTTGGACGATGCCCCTGAAAACCGAGGAAGAGCCCCAAATAGAATTTGGTCCAGAAGAAGAGCTATGTATAAAAGCTTGGAACGCTTTAGATCATTTACATGGCAGGAATGGTTCTTCTCTCGAGGTGATAGGTTTGATCTCCCAAGATGTTTCAACCCGCAACATCGCGGAGTATATTATGATATAGATATGTAGTTACACACACACATACACACACAAACACAGATATTTATATATATGTATAATATATATATATATATATACAAAATGTAATTATGTGTTGCTGTTTTGGGACGTGTGGGAACAATGAGGCAGGTACATCTATGATTTGGTGCAGCCACCAGGGCCAGGGTCTCCAAATTGGAAATGGCTTGTGAAGCTATCATTGATTAATTACTTAATGTGGAGTACAGTAGTTTGGATGTGTTGATTTAGCTGATCTATGAAAGAAAAATCATGAACCAAGGGTGTTTGAAGCATGGGCAGAAACAGATGGTAAGAGTCCCAAATTCACTGGCAGGCGCGGCTTCCAGTGCTTCAACCAAGGGGGGTAATGAAGCTCCAACCAAAATCAGAAGAACCAAACAACCGATACTGTATTTCTGTTTCTACCATCTTCTACCACTCCTTAATTGGCTCTTATATAACTACTCTCATACCCCGTTTGCCAATATTTAGCCAGGTATACAGATATACATGCAGCTTGAATAGATCAATACACACTATGATGCAACTCAAAGTTCGCGATATTCTCATTGGGTTTCCTTTCGGTCCACACAGTTAGGGGGATTCATTTCGCCCGTTGAGCCACGCCCAGGTGGGGATCCGCTGGTGATTATGGTGTGGTCTTGGCCACAGAGAGATGATGAGAATGGTGTATAGACACAGTGTACATGGATGTTGATGTGATGTATTTTGCCAAATGCTATGGCGCCTATTTGGGTTGATGTTATTACCAAACCTTGAGGTGGATGCTGGTTGATGAATGGTGTCATTTTTTACCTTGGCCACCCATGTGATGCGCGGAGTTGCTGTTTGGCTCCGCTGAAAAGTGGCACCTTTGACTCCACCACCATGGCCATGACCAAATTGGCGCAGCTAAGCGCAACTTGGCATTTCCAAATGTAGAACTAGTCACGGCATATGCTTCGATCGACCCGGCATTTGCACCTGGTTCGTGAGCATTTTTGAGCACGGGGGCCGGGGCCTCTGGATGTAAAGTACTTAAAGTACCTTGAATTTGTAAAAAAAAACGTTGGGCCATGTGCAGATTGGCCTGTATTGGCCTTCCATCCTCAACAGTTTAACCGGTTTAACCCGACCATCCAACTGATTGGTCGCAGGATGTGGTGAAGCCTACATTGCTAACTGCCTTGGGACTTTTTTCCCTGGCATCTGGGTTGCACTGAGTTGAAATCCCAAGAGAGTTTTTGGAAAAAAAAGGGCTGAAGGGCTGACATGTTTTGACTGTATTTGACCATGCCAATGCCGTAGTGCAGGACAGTTTCCCTGAAGCCCAGAACCACAGGCGCAGCTGAGGTGAATTTCATTCGCCACATGCGCAGAAGATCGAAGCCAGGCTTGGTGCCGTGCTCGTGATGCATAGCTATGTGAGATAGAGGATGAGATGTGTTTTATCTAAGATATTATTGGATGGATGGATGGATGGAAGGAAGGAAGGAAGGATGGATGGATGGATGGATAGATGGAAATATATATATATATATGGATAGATGGATAGATGGATAGATGGGTAGATGGGTAGATGGATAGATGGATAGATGGATAGATGGATAGATAGACGGATAGATAGCTGGATATTGTGATACACAGTGTGATACATCCACTCCATGATGGTTTTTACCGGTGATACTGGGCTTTCCCGATTGTTCATGTCAACTCGCCTCAGGAGAGGACGTACCTTATGCTGCTGGATGGCTGCCAATCTTGGGTCACATGTTGACGGCTTGGGAGTACGGGAAGGACATGGACGTGGAGGGGTTGGATGTGGGCTCCCAAACGATCCGAACGATAGATAGTCTGGTTTTCAACTATGTACACCAAAGGCCTGTGTTTATGGATGCCTATGGGTTTCAAGTATATGTTTTCCAAATATATAGGTATAATTGATTCGAACTGTACAACTATGTCTATATTCAAAGTTTGTGAACCAACTTATACTTGGGATGGCCATATGACGATGCTGTACCACAAGCATTACTCCAATGATCAGGTTTCGCATTGCCTTGCGAGGACAGCCAAAAGTTGTTGGTGGGACGCTGGGGCATGGATGTTCAAGAGAAGCAGAAGTTGGACATTTTTGCCGCAGAAGGGTGGCTTGCACGTGAGGTCGGATCTAAGTCATATCGTGGGCAAAGTATCAGCTCCGAGGCGAAAACAATATGAGATAATGCAAGGTTGCACGACTTGATTGCCTTTGTTTGCTGTGAAGCATTGATGACTGAAGCGGTAGCCGGTTTTTTTTGATAGTCAAGAAACCATGTTTCGTAATGATCGTCAAGCTGGCCGGTGGTTTCAGACTTCTCAATGTTCCGCTTGAAGACATTGAGATGATGATCTAAACTGACTTTGACTGTCTTTGGCATACTGTTCAGTGCAATTTGAATCACCAACCATCACAAACCAGTTGGTTGAGAGAGATGCATCCCATCATACCCTCTTATTTCCTCCATATGGATCTGTATCCTTCGAGGGTGTCACAGGTCGCCCACAGATCCCATGAGCTCTGTGTTGTGGCCAAGGTTTGGGCTCACCGTCCTGTTTGTGAACGACCCCGACTTGGCCGAAGAGCTCTGCAGCGGCGATCCTTTGAGGCGCAAAGAGATTAACTACACGAACATGGATATCAATGGATATCAATGGATACAAATTGTACATAATTACACATGTTGTTTATACATGTGATGGTCATGTAAGAGTCATGTATGTCAATGTGTGTTATGGACCTTTGATGGCTTTTGATGATAAAGACCTCAGTGCTGAAGGCTTCTGTATATGAATTCTCCTGTATGCCTTTGTAGCAACGTGTGGCTTCACCCGCCCTGACTCCTGTTGCACCTGTTCAGGGTGCTGCCAGTGGATGCTGCCATCTTCAGCAAGATCAAAAATCTCATACAAATACAACCATAATTTTGAATTACTGTAACCAGTGAAACATAGTGAAACCAGATAGTTTGATAATGTTTGATATGTTAATGTGTTGTAGCAGTTGTAGCCCTGCAGTTCCACCAGTGTTGTACTTGGCTGCCAGGTTTACCAAAGATATGCGGAACATGCCGGGGAGAGATTTGATCGGGAAGCTCTTTGGAAACGGTTTCTTGGCGCGACGGGTCACACCAGCAGACTGGAATGGTTAATCGGTTAATCCCTTCCCTTTAATATTAAACACTCCTCTCAGAAACCATGGTTTAGTAGCGAATTTAGGTAGACAGGGACCATCTAGGGGTATTCAATATTAGGGGGATTATGTCCTTGTGTTTCAATCGTCGAGCACCAACCATTGCCCGGGATGGAACCAAACTGATGATCACGCCAGAGTTTGATTGCCACTGGCAGTGCCAATCCGCATGGACACGCTCCTAGTAGATGCAGGAGTGGGATGTCAGACCTGTAACGCATGCTTGGAGGCACATTTCAGTCACAGCGGGCAGGGTGATATTGATGATTCGATGATGTCTCTATTTTCAGCCCACTGGCTGAATATACACGTGATGAATGGACATGATGTCAAGCAACATCAAGGCCAACTGTATTCAGAAGTCGGGACCTAGTGTTCATTAGTTTTTTAACAGATGTCCTGTGGCTTCCGTCAAAAGATGGTTGCAAGGAGAGCTAAGGCTTGTTTTTCGTGGCGACAGAGGATGCTCGATGGCAGATCGCCCACAACATTCTGAAGACGCCATTTTCCATCAGGGGCATGAAGGTGTCCAAGCCGCAAGTCCCTACAGATGTTGAGCATTGTTGAGCCACTTTCAGGACTTTCAAGATTCACATGGGGCCAGGTCCCTAGGTGACACCGCAATGTCATTCAAAACCATGTCAATGTTGAAGATAGGAGGTTTGCTTGACATGGCTCACATCTTGTGGTACAGATGAGAGAACACTCCAAGATACAACATCCTGTTGCCACTCTTCACCTTCCTATGCAGGTCATGATGCCTTTGATGTGCGACCAAGCCGATGCACTCGTTCAGACACTGAAGAGGGAAGTAGGCTACGGCCGTCCTACCTACATCGAAGCTTGGCACTATGATAATGCGTTGATGTAATTCCAAGATCACCATATTCAGCTTGAGGGTGATGCCTTGCATCTTCAAAATTGCTTAACATCTTGGAAGATCAGCCCTTGGGGCTTGTCGGGGAGGATTTGCACTTGAGCAAACCATGAAGCTATGGCTGAAGCGGAATATACCATTGGGTCCCTTGAAGAAGATTGAACATGCCTGAAGCAGACACGTGAATTATATGACTATTTAATACTATTCATATGTAATATAAATTAATCATTCCCAAAATCAGTTGGAATCATGTTCCAATCTGTTCTAATGCACCCCCATGAGCCCCGAGCGAAATCGGTTGATCCGCCATCTCCAGGGAAAAATCTAAGGATGGCTGGGTTACCAAGATGGCCTTCGAGCCGCATGACTGTGCCATCAGCCGGTTGTGGAACATGTTCGGTGAAACCATCTACTGTAGTGACACTGTAGTGATGTTGGGAGTTGCTGGTCACGGATGGTATTTTTGAGCGTGTTTTACACATGGCCATTTTGGTGCTGCCCATATCCGAGCATAAGACTGGTGAACCCTCGGTGACTTGAAATATCTTGAAATACCCACCAACGACCCTGAAAAATTTGAAGAACTCCACAGTGTAACCTGGTGGTGACCAAAGCAATATCGATTTATGATGAATCCACAGCAAGCCACAGGACTCCCAAGTTGATGCTTGAAGCATCAATATCAAACGACCAACTTTTGAGGGTAGCCATCCTCGGCTTTCTTTTTCCAGGGCAATGGAGAGCTACCCTCTGGTTATGTCAAAATAACTATTGAAAATGGCCATAGAAATAGTGGATTTACCCATTAAAAATGGTGATTTTCCATAGTTGTTTGTATGTTTACCAGAGGGTAACAGACTTGGGATGAGGGAAGCTAAGGACGATTGCAGTCTGTGGTTTAGGGACATCATTTGGCTGCTTCAACGACGACCAGACGCACCCCTACCTGTTGGCCTTTAATGTTTCCTTGAGACAACCGGGATGGGAGTTCGCCAGTTAAAGATGTTGAGGTTTGCCACACGTCAGCTGATACCCTCTGGTTATGACTAACATAGCTATTGAAAATGGTGATTTGTAGTTGATTAACATACAAAAAGCTATTGAAAATGGTGATTAAATGTGATTTATAGTTGATTTTCCCATTGAAAATGGTGATTTTCTATAGCTATGTTAAATTACCAGAGGGTAACATGTGGTGATCAGCTGATGGTGTGATGTATCAACTGGAACTCATTTGGCTCTTTTCGGCTCTAGACTCTGAAGGTTTCATCAAATTGGACAACCGCAGTCCGTTGCCTCATCAAAATTAGTCTACTGCAGAAAGATCCTGTTGAGAGCCACGTGGTTACTACAGTATCTAGAAGACCTTCATGGGAAAAGTATGTTTCTTGGTAGGCTATAACGACCTCACTATCCTCACTGCGCCGTTAGGGTTTTCATGATGGTTGGTTTTTGGGGAGTAGTCCCCAAATGACCTTGTTTCAGATTCCAAGGCTTGCCGGTTTCATGTTTCCTTTGTTGTAGTGTCATTCCAATGACACGGATCACCAGCCAGATATCCTGCTTATTTGGCATTGTTCCTGCCCATGCGGCAAGTTTGCTTAGGACGCAGTGGAGTTTCTCAGTCAGCCCCAAAGCTGCAAGAAATGAGATTCTTAGGAAAAATCCATGCGTCCGAATCCCAATTGACATGCATGTAGATGCATCCATCTCAGGCATATGCACCATGGACATGAACTTTGCATTAACTTTGCCATATTTCCAAGCCAACTATTGTCCAGCGGACCGATAGCCTTCTTGCAGGATTCTGTGTTGGAATGGGATCTGGAGAATGGATTTGTGAGAGGCAATGGTTCGACTGTGTTGCCGCCGCTACACAGGGACGATTTTATCTATAGTAGCGCCGTATTCTACCAGCATGTTTCATCCAAAACAATGCACCATGTATATACTGGCGGATTTTGCACGCAGTGCCGCTAAGGCAATCCCTGCAATTCTGCCCCAGTTATTTGAGACCTTTGCTCTTCAGAGGCAGCGTGATTTGTTCTTGGCGGATAGCGCTGGATGGATTGAATTGAGATTTTATGACATGCTGATTCATGATGATTCATAACTATTCATGATGATTCATAGTGATTTACGGTGATTCATGGTGATGCATGATGACATGATGATTCATGGGTCCAAGATTCTTGACTTTGTCTATGCATCCAAAGGTTGAGGGATATCCAAGTCATGTGTTAGAGTCCACTTCCACCAGGCTGGACACGCTTTGACTCTGCGACTTGGCAGAACGAAGTTTTTTCTTTTTCGACCTGTTGACACTTCTTGAGGTTCCAGGATTTGAACGGATTTGGATGGATGGAGGATTCTAAAAGTAGAGAGTCACATCCTACTGAAGTCAGTGTACATCAATGTACTATAAACGTTCGCAGATCGAGAGACGCAACGGCTGAGGCATGTGAGTACATGCGTGCGACTTGTGCGACCCTGGGGTGGGAATGCTGCAATGGCATTGTGTGTGTTTTTAGGTGTCTTCAAGTGTGTTCAAATGTATGTGTGTGGGTGTGGTGTGAAAGGATGTGAAAGGAATTTGTTTGAGTAAAGTTTCAGCTCTAGATTGTTGCCTCTTTTAACTGGATTTTTTCCAGAAATTGCCGAAGTCTTAGGCTTCCTGTTTCGAAGCTTTTTTTTGTGTTTCATGGCTTTGTTGAGCTATGGGATCACTGGTATCCACCTTGCAATCTGTTTGGCTCAAAGCTCGGCTTAAAAAGGGCTGCAGCTTTCACGGTGTTTCACCACAGCCCACCTTGCAGTTGGTGGAAGCTAGGGATGATCATGTGACTGACCTGCAAGGCAGTTAGTGGAATTGGCTGAATTGGACAGTTGCAAGCTCTTACTAGTGTGCGATACGTCGCTACGAGTTTCTATTTTCTAGTTGGTGTTCGGAAAAAAAGAGATGAACTCCTCTCATGCGCGGATATATTTAAATATTTGATTACATACAAACAATGCATCGATAAATCATGGATAAATCGATGTTTCTTCCAGTGGTCCTTTCAGATTCTTTGGTGCCTGTGGTGCCTGAGGCCATCCCCATGCTGATCGCCCACGCGCGGGTGGACGATCATGTGCCTGTGCCATCCGCCGATGCCGGCGATGGCTTGAACGGTTTCAGTGATGCCGATGCCATGGATGGCGCCAAGCATGTGGCCTATGAATGCTCCAAGAGTGCTGCTAAGCATCAATGGGGATGGATGGGATGGATGGGATGGGCAAGGATGCTGGCTTCAGTATTCAGCCGGCCAGCCGAAATTGCCTTTGGTTCTTGCGCAAAGGCGAAAAAACGAGAAATTTGTAGGTCATAGGGTCTTGAAATGTGTTGAAATGTAAAGCTTTATTGACTGGGCAAGATTTTAGAGATGGTTCCTTCTTAGCTGACTTGCTCACGTCGTTCAATCAAGGTGGCCAATGCCGTGGGTCATCCATTGAAGGGCCCCGAATTGGTGCTGCGAATTTGGGAATCCACTGCGGGAGCTATTTGCAAAGAAGTCGAGTCTGGGCGCTACTCGTCGTTGAGCCATGTTGTGCAGTCAAATCACTGGGGTCTTTCACCCAGAATTGGCTTCGGATGCTGCGGTTTAGGGATGTTTAGCGATGTATACCGTATACCCAAACCCTTGGAAATATGTTGCTTCAAAACTCATGGTCTCCTTCCAAAGTCTCAATTGAGTTAACCTTGCAGGAACTAGACAAGTGGCATATGGCATAGTCAGATCATCCAAGCAAGCCAACTGAGGGAATATCTTTGTACCGGGCCTTGGCACCTTCGGAAATACCGCGGATGGGATCATCTTCGCACCTTTGGAGGAGTTCGTGCAAACTCACGGTCGCCCGGCAGGGGGCTGGATTAGAGGTGAGGCCAAGTCCCCACTTGCCGTTGCTTAGGATTGCGACCTGGGATTGTGATTGTGAGCTACCCTCTGGTAATTTAACATAGCTATTGAAAATGGCCATTTATAGTGAGTTTTCCCATTAAAAATGGTGATTTTCCATAGTTATGTTAGTTTACCGGAGGGTACACGTTGTAAGTGGATAATTTGTCCCGACATGAACAGAACACACAATATCACACAATCAGATTGCACAGACGTGGCATAGAAGCGTACAAAGCAACTTCAAACAGATGTATATATATATATAATCGGAATAATTCAAGCAGGCCTGACATTTCTGATTGTAGAAATCTGCGACAAAATATCTTCGCTGTCCTTCAATCAGTGAGGAAGTTAAGCCCTCCAGGTCTGGACGTGTCCTACTTCACCAGTTTCATCGAGATGATCCCTTCCCGACGGCCGCCCACATCACCGCGGCGCCGCGCCGATGCTCGGTGGGTTCCAGAGTTCGTTCGCTGTTGCCAACGTGGCGAAGTGCTGGCCATAATCCGCAATTACTTTTGTGTTCTGAGGCAATTCATGTAACTAATTAGAATCAAAAATGGAACATATTGAGCCTCATTTATCCACTTCTGACGCCAATTAAGTGGACCTCAAACCATGGTGTACCTCGCAGCAATCAAGCCTTGAATATATGTTGGAGTTGGTAGGGTATTCTCTAGGCCAAAGCCATTGCTCCAACTGGCTGGGTTTTTGTCTCATGATTGATCCATACAATTAATGGCAAAATCCTAATTGGTAGTGTAATTATCATTTTTGACGGTTGAGGATTGGCTTCTGACGCTCAATGTCCAATTTTGGTTGATGAGTTTCCCCTTGTTTTAGGGTTTTTCACCACACCAAACTATTGCAAACCCACCATGTTTATCCATTTTTTGTTGGTTAAACATGGGTTAAACCATGGGAAACCAATCATTTTTGGCTGAGGAGGAGCTAAGCTTGGCCGCGCAGATGGAGCTGCTGCCCCGGGTGAAGCATTCGGTGGCCTCAGTAGCACGGCTGCTGGAAGTGACCAGCGACGTGGTGCTGCAAGCGCTCCAGGATGCGGGGACAAGATGGGAGATATGGCTATGGATCAATACCTATTAATGGATCAATACCCATATGGTATTAATAGTGGGATGAACATCAAAATGGGGATTTTTAGATAGTGGGATGAACATCCATAAATCCCAGCTATTTTGATGTGAACAAAAGGGGTACTATTGGTTTTGACCCACTGCCATATGAGAAAATGGGATAAAATGGGATGGTTATTTTTGCGGGTAATCAACGGTAATTCCATACATCAGCTGCTGGACTACTTGATCTGAAGCTTCGTGAATAATTGATCCAGCCATAATTATACATAATCCGTACTTATATCAATCTACATAATAACCATCCAGTGGATAGGAGGGAGCGATTCAACAATTTGTTATATTATATTATTATATCATATCATATTCGGAAAGATAAACATTTATATACTTGGATCTTTGCCAACATCATATCGAATTACAGTGTACAATACCTATCCATATGAATGATACATAATTGATAACTAGCGGATAGAAGTTTCCAACCACGTGATAGCCATGTGAAACTGCGTATAGAAACAAGAGAATGCATTAACAATGTGGATATATGATTATATGTATATATATATATACCTTGTGGGTCCGAGACCTTCCAAAAAAATGTTTTTGCCACGGCCACACCTTGACGAAAGACCTAAAAGGTAAACGAAAGACCTCAAGGGTAAACTGCTGAATTTGGGGCCCAAGGGGTGCTGAGAAATCGAACATTGGCAATCACGGGACCACGATGTTTGATGAATTGCGAACTTGTTCGATCACAATTCATTGCCCAGATTCTCACCAATTTGGCACCCCATTAGGACATTAGGATCCATTAGTGGTTTTCAGGGATTGAAACAGGTTTTTCCCTCTGCACTCCGGTTTTCTGTGCCTGAACATGTGAATGGTTTGAGGAAAAAAAACATATTGTTTTTTTTGGCGACGGACCTGCCCGTGCGTGGACAGACTCAAATATCCAAAATCAGATTTGTTTGTGTGTTTTGCTTCGTATACCCATGTTTATTTGTTATTTGTTATTCGTATTACATTCCCAATCATTTCCAGGTTTAAATTCTGCTTGCTGCTTTAAATCAATCCCTGCGTTGCTGTTCGCAACTGAGTTTTGCATCATTGGTGTTGGTTGCAACTGGAATGTGGTGTTTTAATATGTTTTAATGGTATCATTTGTGTTTTAACGGTCATTTTAAGATATAGTTAATTTATGTTAATTTCCCACGGTGATGCAATATGGTTATCGATTGGGACTTAGCGCAAGCACGGATTCCCATGGGATGACCGGCCAGGCCATGGTCCATCGAATGGGGCAGCAGATGACCACAAGGGCCCCTTGGCGTCCCTGTATCGTCAAACTTTGAGCTGAAAACATTTTTCAGTGCTAAAGGGGCGTATCTATGTTTGTATCATTAGAATCCCCCTGCCTATTTCCTCGAAAAAAAACTTCGTATGTCGACATCCAGAAACCAGAGCATTTTGTAGAGGAAGTTTCCTCTACAAAGTTCAAATCCGGCAGCCAAAAGTACGGGGATATTCAAGAAGGATTTTTTGTATACCATGCTGGTTGAACTTTGTAGAAGGATTTTTTGGGATTCATCATATTTTATTGATTGTATCCATATTGCGCGTTTCTGTACATGTTGACCCAATAGTCCATGCATAATGTTCCAACGGTAGGCCCAAAATCTGGACCTTGTCATTTTTTTCCAAGGCGATGGTAGCTGTGAGTTTCGCCCCTTTGGGCACTTTCGTTTGCGAAGAACGATGCTTTCGCTTCCATGCCCAGCTCTCCGTCTTGGCACCACTGGCACCAGTCTCCAATTTTGGCCCCACCATTCCCTTGAGGCGGGGATACAATGCTGCCTGGGTGAGGTGAAGCGCTTTGAAAGTGGGCCGGGAGGGCCATATGAAAATGGAGAACTGTGTTACGCACTATTTCGCACATGTTTTAATACCAGAATTATGAGAACAGGAAATGATCGAAGACATTCAAAACTCAATAGATTTTCTCACCAAAACTAGTAGTATGGGGTAGGTTTGAGAGGCCTTTGCCATGTTGAATTGACAACCGAAGGAAACTCCTATCCACACTGGAGCGTCGAAAGGCCAAATTCGGGATTCGAGGCGGGGAACGGCGTTGGCACAATGCCCACAACTGCTTAATGGTGTTGGGTGAAACAAGTCAAAACAACTCGAGGGATGCTATGAAATTCAATGAAATAGTTAGTTGAAGCTGCCCCCGGTCAGTCTTGACATGTCTTGATAGATGTCGATGGCTAGAGAAGGAGAGAGAGTTGGAGCAAAAGAAGTTGTTGCACATGTGAGCTCGAGAAAAATTTATGTGAAAGGAAGAGAGAAAGTATCTCAAGATATCTCAAGATATCTCAAGTCAATGTCAAGGGCTATGAAAGCAGCTACATTCAGACAATGGCTGATGGCCTTTCAGAACTTTCAGCCGCGGCTTGGATCACCGGATCACCCTGCAATTGCTCAGAGAGAGAGAGAGAGAGATTTTGTGTCAGCAGCCTACAGCATCCACAAAGTGTTATTTGTTGCTGCTTTCCAGCCAACCCTTCTTAGAAATGGTATGAAATGGTTCTTCAGGTTTCAACCTGCATCAAAGCAGCATCCCTCTCCCTCACCAAGCAGCGTCAAACTATACCCTATAAGTTCACCCATTTCAAACATCAGCACATCGTCGTCGTCATCATCATCATCATCATCATCTTCATGTTCATGTTCATGTCCATGTTCATTCTCAGGCTCATGATGATTTTTCTCTTCAGTTGGCAACCTTTTTGTCATCGCCCAGGCCCCCAGCCCCCCCCGGGGCGCCCCGTGCGCCCGGGCAGCCGCGGCCGCCGGCCGCAGACAGTTTCGATGCAGCGCTCGATGCCGGCGAAGCCGGAGGTCTTTCCGGATCTGCATCTTGGCCGGTGAGTTTCACTAGAAATGGCCCGAATGAGACTGAAACCAGGAACGGCCATAAAAATGATGTGATCATCGGATCGTATAGATGATTCAGATAAGATTGGATTTGATGTACGTATATGATTGTATATCTATTTACTATTATTTACTATTTGTGTGAAATGGAGGATTAAGGTTTTCCTCCAGTTTGACATCTATGGGAAATAGGTAATGATGTATAGATTGCCAACAACTGGATGCCAATACAGAGCCATTGAAATAAACACCCCTGGGTTCCAAGAACATCCAACAATCATATTTTGGTTCTTGTCCGTATACATAATATCTATGTGTATATATATATGTGTGTGTGTGTTTTATTCAATGCATGGTTTTGCATTGTGAACAAGTCATATATAATTACGGTTACTTCTTTAGTATTGGGGGACCATGTCCAAAATAAAGGAAAAATGTTAGTGGATTCTATGGTGGTATGTCTACAGTGGCCAAAATTATGAAAACGAATTTCTAGTTGCAGGAGAAACCGACAGAAATCGAGCATACATGGAGGTCCAACATGGAGTGATGTGAACATGGTTGGTTTTAGATGTATCAAATTTTGATCCAGAACGTAGCACCTTCATCCCAGCTGAAGTAGGGGAAAGTGGCACCATCTAGTACAGTACCAGTTTGGTTGTGAGTGTTTTTTGGGAACTTCAATCATGAACACCGCACACCCGATGGATATTGACAGCGCCTGTGGTGCCCATCAGATGCAGAAACTGAGGTTGAACGCGCGCCTTGTTTGCATGGTTCGTGGGGTCGTAATGATTGAAGTTCCTGTCTGGTCTGAAATTCTGACATAGCGGCAGACGGCCACTTAGAGATTTGTGCAATCAAGTATTGCGGAGCAACCCTCATTCTCATGTTTCTCTCACCTCAGGATACCTCAGGCCTATGTTAAAGTAGACAAGGGGGAATCCCTGCCCAAGACCCTCTTGGTCTCAGCTTTCCGGCCAAGTGTCGGAATTAGCGCAACACACACCCACCGACATACACATGTTTGCTCACAAATTGACATACCACTTAAAAATACAATGAAATATATAGATATGTTGAGATTCGTTATACGTTGTTGAATATAGGCAGTATAACATAGTATAACACTGATAGATTATTTAGGATTGTAGATAACTACATGGAATTATATGGGCATATGAGGCATATGCAGATCATTTTGCATTATAAAATTATATATATATATACATTATATTATATATATATATATATTATTATTTTATATATATATTATATATATATATGCATATAACTATCAGGTTGTTTGTTCAACACTCCTGGAGATCCGGCGCTGTTCTACTGGCAGGTTCAGCCGCACGCAAGCTGCACCCTTCGTGGGGATGGAGGATCCCGGTTCGCCCAGCGAACGCATCGCCTCGAGCTTCACGGGCTCGGCGTCCAAATTGACCTGGAAACCCTGTCAGGTGCCAGCTGGAGTGGGAGTTGAGACATAGAAGAAGTGTGGTTTATGAGATGATAAATCAGAAGGTCGATGCAGATTTGGATGGATTAATGTACAGTTAAATAGCTATATTTACAAGAGGTCTGTGACCATTATCTTAGAAGCTTTGGAGGATGAACGCATGGTACAACACCGAGACCTCCGCCGCAACCGGAGAGCTGCAGGTACCGCGAAGATCCTTGCGCTGGCAGCCAAGTTTTTTAGAACAGCCGCTTCGCTCAATCAAGGGTTGTAGAGATGCCCCGAAATTGGGCCCATCCAGAAATTCAAAAACTGATGGAATGGGTCATTCAGAAGGGAAAAGGTAAAACCAGATAGGCAGACTTGGCCTATTGTGTGTGACATCGAGTTCTTGCCCTCCAAATTTGCCACTGCAAAGCACCCACAAGTGTTTAATTATGTTTAATTAGATGATCACGTACATGAGGGTTGCAAGATGTTGCAAGTAGCCTGCAAACAAGCAAAACCTTGTACCAGAGAGGTTGGTTGTCAGATGTTATTAGGTTGGCTTTGCAGATCCACTGTTTGGCAAGACGTTGCTGAGCCTCAGCATTTGTTCCGAGCATTTGCTGACACTTGCAGCTAAAAGAATGGTAAAAGATGGTCAAAAGGGTGGTCCATGCTGGCTCATGGTGGCTCTGGAAAGTGCATGTTTGTGCATTGTTTGTTGTCGGATATATACAGAGGCAGAATACGATGACCAAGAAGAGATAGAGCAAGAAAACAATGTAAGGATGGATGTTGTCAAACCTCATCCTGTGCCTTCACCTGAAGACAATGACTCAGAAACAGGAAACAGCTATACAAGACTCAGCAGATTGAACGCTTGTTCAGAAACAGTATATCTGTATCCTAGGTTTGGCATCGTTTCGAAGATTTATATGACAATTTTGTTGATAAAAAATATCATTGAATGTGGTGCGGAACTGAGACGAGACGGAGAGATGAAGGCAATGAATGGCAATGAAGGATGAGCCACCATTTGTTGACAGCAGGAAACAGGCAACTAAAAACACGAGACGAACTGGAAAAACTCACCGATTGAACATTAACATAAAACCATAACAATCAACACACAAACAGATTCCACTTCCATTGTACCTCCAACATGCTTACAGTAGAGTCCATCAACAGCAGCGACAAGTTTTCATGTGGAAAGAGAAAGAACGAATCCACAGTGACCGGGTTCTCAGGTGGTTATCCAATGCTATCCAGCATTGGAGTTTGTTTTTGCCCTGAGGCCCTTCCTCGAGGCCAGGGGTGGTGAAAACTACTCCAAGCACTTCACTGACCAGATTGAGGTGCCTCATACGGAAATGCAGGGTCCACCGAGTGTGACCTATTGATATTTGATCATATTTGGCAATTGCTACATCGCTTTGGCCATGAGAAAAGCGTTCAAAGCGGGGGGATGGTTGCGGATGGTCATCGAGTCATCGCTCCACAGGTGGACTCGCCCTTGGATCTGGAACTGCGGGAGGCGCAAGTGAGCCAGGCACAGTTCTACGAAACCCTCTTTCGGTGCCTTGGAGTTAGATGGGGGTGGCCATGGTGAACCATGGTGAACCCCCCTGTGTTTGGCCAATGTTTGGCTCATACTAAGAGTGGTGAAGGGAAGTAAAACGTGGTATATAAAGTCATGCAGAATCCAGTTGTGTCAGACAGGTGCTGCGTTCAGCCGCAGCAAGGTATGGCTATTACTTTGACACCATTCCCAACAGCTATCTGGCGCCCTTCAGCGACCGCTGGACCCTGAACATCCAATACCGCACTGGCGGGGAGGAGTTCCCCGAACTCATGGAGCGGATGTGGGAGGCCTGAGGGTCGAAAAATTCATGGCAATGGGATACAATATGGGATATGGGTATGGATCAATACCTATTAATACCATTTTTAGGGGGATGAACATCCATTTACCAGCTATTTTGATGTTCACCAGGGGTACAAGGTTTTGACACACTGCCATATAATATGGGATTGTATATCCTAATGGGGTCAAAGGGGTTGTTTTGGTGTGTATATTTAGAAAATATGAATGTTCGAAAGTTCATACTATCATACAACAGTTCCAGGCTCCATGCCATCCATTCCACACGGCAGGAAGTGTTGCATGACTACCGCCAAGCGATTCGGAAAGTCATTATTGAACACGTCCTGAAAGAAGAGAAGGCCATGGGGCACTCCTTTGCTGGATGGCGGGCTGATTGGGGTTGCAACCTGCAGTTACCTTGATTGGAGGCTTCAAAGTTTGAAATGTTGATGGGGTGGACTTCTGTAGAATGTCTTGGAAACAACCTGACTTGCTGCGGTTACTGTCAGCTATCCGGATACTGAAACCATCGTGTTTGGTGCTGTCCACAGCATCGCTCCCATCTCAAACAATAACGATACCAGACGACACCTTGAAGTCTCCATTGTGTCTCCTCTTGCGAGGCCAAGAAACGCACTGGCATCTTTTTCGTACCGAGCCCTATGCCACTTTGGGGAACTCAAGCCTTTCTGGGACCCTTGGCCGACAGCAAAGGACCAGGATAACATGTTTCAGCTGTTTGGTCGTGTCCAGGTGCCCTTTCAATGTTAAAGTTGGACACCATATCAACATGCATTGATTTCTAAGCACCCCAAAAACAGAAGCAGAAAGGTAAGATGTAAAGCTCTCGCAGGAAACTACCTGATGTCTCTGAACCCAGTCCTGTGATGGTTTCCTGCGAGGCATTGAAGGCACTGCCGGTGGCCCACCAGAAGGATGGGAAAGCATCACCAGCAGGTGCCGGATGGGAGGATGCAGCCCAATATTTGGG
This sequence comes from Cladocopium goreaui, assembly GCA_947184155.2. Lineage (NCBI taxonomy): Eukaryota > Dinophyceae > Suessiales > Symbiodiniaceae > Cladocopium > Cladocopium goreaui. The sequence continues at coordinate 198,950 of CAMXCT020006811.1, forward strand.
TGACCTGATCAAGTTTACCTGCAAGTACCGTATCCCTATTCAACTGTGGTTTTCAGTCTCTGATTTCAACTTCAGTTTGCTGTTTTTGTTTGCTGGTATTTGGTGGCACCCAGTACAAAGTGCCCCCGCAACTTCACGCACAAGGCGCTCGAAGTTTAGCACCCGAGGCGCACGCAAATGGCGAATTTGTTGATGCCTTGCAGCAGTGCTTCTGCGACGCTGCTGGATTTGTGGCATCAAAAATACGATGCCCGGCCATCGAATATTCTGCCGGGGGATCTGACTGTGGAGAGTCCCAAGTGATGTTGGACCAGCTGGAAGATGATGAAAGGTCAGTGGGTCCCCGGCTGGGGATAGCTGGTTTCCCTGAAAATCAACTCAGGACACACTGCTGCTGGTGGACTTGCCGTCAGGCTTGGTGGGATGACAATTTGGCATTGGGCAGATTTGGGGTATCGCATGAGCTGAGTATAGCTTTGCTGAAGCAAGAACCTGGTTTGTATCCATGCAACAGGCCAAACCGGCAGAGACTACTTACCATTGCCTGTAAAAAAACATCCGGTTGTGACTGGGATACTGTATGTGAAACCGCTAACAAAGGCTTTACTCACACCTTCCATTGGTCGATGGGCAGGAATCAGCCTCCCATCCAAGCTCTCATGTTCGACAAACCTTTGTAGAAGTGCAGCTGCAAAGGGTCTCACGGTCATGGCCATTCCTCTATGCAAATCTATGCAAATCTGGCCCCACAATCCCGGTCAACTCCTGCTTACCCTCAGCATACCCTCAGCTTTGGATTGTTATAATATATTAAAATATATTAAATATTAATATGTCATAATCATGTCACATGTCAGAACCCTATGTATTTTGTATCATATAGCATAATGTGAACGCACTGCATATAACTGTATATAGTAGTATATACGTTTTATGTTTAATCTATGTGTGTCTATATATGCATACATACCTATGGATGCATATAAATATATATATATACATATGCATGAAGATATGTACATACATACACCCGATATGTATGTAATTATGTATGTACAAACGAGATGCGCCCCATGATCTACAGATGTTGTTGTTGCCACTTATCCCCATAATTTCGCCCGCTCCGCCGCTCCGCCAGCTACTTGTGCAGGCGACTTGATGGATTTGCAAGCCTTCTGCGCAGCGCAAGAGCAAAAGATGAAGACTGTCCGACGAAGTCTGGAGATGCTGGGTCTGTGACTAGAAGATGGTCCGAAAACTGGATGTTTCGATTGATTTCTGCCTCCAAGAACTGGATGTCTTGGTGCATGTATGGCTGTGGCTCAAAGTAACTTAACCCAAGAAGCGTCATAGAATGTGTAGATAAACAATGATAAACACAATATTCAAATCAGGGATGTTTCACATTTTGCGAATTGTGATGTCCGGTGCCCCAGGCCATGACCCAGAAATGGTTTACTGGAAGATCCATGACAAACAAATTGTTTTGGGAGTGTCTCCCATGTTATTCCGCATTTTTGCTGGTTATATAAATTCCCATTCTAACCAGATTTCTTGTTGGTTAAATCCCTCATCCCCCAAGTGGGTGCCCCAACCCCTGCAGTGAGGACGTGGTTGGGAGAGGTGGTAGAGGTGCTGAAGCCCTATAGCCCCAACTGCTGGCCGGTGACCTTACTGTGTACCCAAGTTCGAGGCAGTTGGATGACAGCTGGATCTTGGGCTCCATGATGCTCCATGTGTCATGATTGCCATGGCTGTGCGGTGGGAAGATGTGGAGAGTACAACTGTGCCCCTAAGTTGGGTCCCCAACCACATACCATCATCTCTTTCATCTAGTCTGCTCATTTTCAGATGTAATTGGTTGATGTTTGGCCCATCCCAAAAAAAGGGACGTACAGCACCACAGCACTACAGCACTACAGCAGACCGGCGAGGCGTCGTGGATCGCAGCATCGCAGCCTTTCTGCAGTTCTTTGGGCCTCAGCAGATGGACGCCTTTCTGCGTGTGGGGCTCCAAGCCCAGGGCTCTGCACCTTGGTGAAGATTCACCTGAAGGGAAACCTGTTCCGGCAAAGGGAAGAAATATTCTAAAGGTTGACATAGAAATATGATACAATATGATACAACATCCTTCATGCAATCTGATGTATATTGGTTTTTTGGCCTTCCGATCACTTCAGTTTCATGATGATCATGGGATATCATGGGCATCACAGCCGCAGCCTGAGGAAATTGAACTTACCACATCCCTGGAAGAGATCGAGGTGTCACTGGTGCAGGCCATTGCGGGCTGTCACTGTGTCACCAGATGGATATATGGGCTGTGTACACATACTGTTAATTAGTGAATTAGTGTTATAATATAACTGTTATATGATGTTTTGAAGGCATATGACATAGACATCATACGGGTACCTTGGATGAACCTTGCCACAGGATGATAAGTTTTTGGGATTCCAAGGCCCAAAAGCCACAGCATCAGCTGCATCAGGTGTTCAAGGACTTCGTTGTGAGCCTCAGCCACTGGTTCGGCAGCCGTGGGCGCCCCTGAATGATATGAAGATTTTGGAGTAGAAACTGCAGGATTTCCCCTTCATGATGGGGATTCTTGCCAGGAAGACTGCGAATATCAACCAACTCTGGGAACAAACCTTGGGATTTGTATAGATTTGTATGAATTTGATGAGCCGGTCACTGGGGAACGAGCCACCAACGACTGGGAATGGAGCAATTAAGCTCAAAAGTTCTTCCACACTTGAACGGACAGTACTCGATTGAAGATGACCCCAGATTTTGCAGCACAGAGTTTTGCGACTGCGGAACCTGGTGTACAGTGTACATAGTGGCTATGGCGAGACCCGAACCTCAGATTCTTAGGCCTGGGTAACCAAGATGGAGCACCTTACGGCACCAGGGGTTGATGTTGGTGAGGTGACTTGAGCTTTACCGTGGACTCCAACACAGTGACTTTGTGGAGCGTGACACTGGAGGAAGCCTATGTTCAGGAGGTTGGATGTCTCAGGTTCCAAGAAAGTACAATAGTTATGTCAGTTGTGTTGTTTGGCTGATTTTGAAGGGCTTGGTTGATGTTGTTTTTTAGCACCTGTGAGTTGGTTGGGACTCAGGCTTTGGGGATAGGTGATGGCCTGATGGCCTGATGGCGCCACCAGGCCCAGGCCAGCATCACTAAGAACATCCTGCACAACCTGGAAACTTGTCCGCATGTCATGAATTCTACATCAACACGTTGGTGGTATAGACCAGTATAGACATCACCCAGTAAACCAAGGAGAGGGTGGAGGCAGCTTTGGCCCCCTTCGATCAGTTCAAATATCTCCTTGTGGAGGAGCGGTAACTGCAGGAATGTGGTTTTGAGATGTCTTGATGACTGGAGTTGCGGGTATGTGTACGGCTTGCGGCATTTCTGTAGAGAAAAGATGTCGCTGTCATTTATTTGCTGAAGCTGTTGCAGCTTTGTTGCATGCTTCGCTTAACCTCAGATGACCTCATAGAATGCACACCCTTCGCCTGTCAGAGGACGTGCGAATCAAGAAACTTTCAGAAGATACACTGACGCAGGAGCCAGAGCCCACTGAGCCAGCGCTCCGATTTTCAGACCAATGGTTTTTGATGGCTTTTGGTACAATTTGGCATATTCCAGAAGCTTTTTTTCCCAATCCCCAGTCTGCAGCATTGACTGGTTGTGTAGTTGGTATTACATATTATATATATAATATATATATAATATATATATATATATATATATATAATATAATATATATATATATGGTCAGATCATGGTACCATGATCCCACCCGAGCTACCCCACTTGTGGGCTGCCCGTGGATCCAGGACTGCGTCATGGAGGAGCTAAAGACCCTGAGAGCGGTGCAACAGAACATCCGAAGCAAATGTGCTGAGGAGATTTCTTTGCACATGGCTCCTGGGATTGAAACTGCGAATCCTGGGAAAACACATATCAAGTTCTCACCCAAGTGCGGAAAACACATCATTGGCTGTACCAAAAAAAGATGGAATGTGAATAAACTATATACTTATTAATCTTATTAGTCGTACTGCTTGAAGTGGCTGGTGAGGATGACCCAATCAGAAAAAAATTGGGATGAATGGAACATGGAACCTGACACCAAAAACGTTTAAGCGGGCAATAAGGTGCTACCACACACGATTTTGTGATTTGAATGACCCTAAATTCCTCCTTAGCGTTCAATGTTTCATATGTTTGTTACTTGGGGCAGATCTCAGGTTTCCATCCAATGCTCCCACATCAACGAGACCCTTCGTTCCAAAGCTGAAGAGGCGCAGCATCCTCCCGCCACCTGTCGCTACAGCGCTACAGCGCTACGCTGGCGAGGCCATCCACATCCTGTTGGACTCGATCTTGCGACACCTGCTGCTGCGCAATGATCATCTCTGCAACAGCTTTGAGATGGTGCCCGAGATGGGTAGATGGGTAGATGGGTCGGTTTCTGTGACCAAAAGCCTTGGGATAGCCATAGCACCATAGTATTTCATGCTATGTTCTTTCAATTTTGCTTGAGAACCAAGAGCAAAGGTCAAGCTCCCATGTATCCCATGTAACAACGTAAGAGTGGAGTTTTCCATACTATTTCAACTATTTCATATTATTTCCATATATTTCCAATCCTGATCTTTGATGTCCCATGGCCAGTGAGCCAGCAGAGGTGGTGAACCAGGTCGTGAAGAAACCGACCAGCGAAATGGAGCTGGTGGATCTGGAGATGTACATTGAAGAGTTGTCCAGCTGAAATGGTGGGCGTCAGCCAACCACTTGCCTTGGGAAGTCGATCATCATTTCCATGTCGTTTTTGTGAGCTCAAGTGTGCCTCTATCTTCTTCACTTTCTGTTCAATACCTGAAGAAGTTTAATTGATCATAGTCACACACACAATGAAACACACAAGCGCATACCTTTGACATGATGTGCATTCTATATATATATATGTGTTATGTGCAAAGTAGACATGAGCTTCTGTTGAACTCTCTCCGATGGTGATAGATATATATATATATAAAGGAGAAGAGAGACAATAATCAGTATATACACCTCACATGCATATATAACTCAATTTAAATATATCCACTGTATCATGTTTGACTATAAACGTGCACATATCATATAGTTACATCTTTTTTATGTGCCTTTAAGTGTATAATATATATATATTATATTATATCCTCCTCGGTATTCCAATGCATATTTAATAATGCAGCTGTAGTTTGGCGGATCCCACGAACCATGGCCCGTCAGGTTTCGCAACACGGGCCTCAACGAATTGTTAAGGGAGTTTGACAGCAGCTCAGTGGAAAAATCGGGAGACGTTCCGGTGATTCAAAACACGTTTGGCATCTTAACCAGTGTTAACCGCCATTAAGATGACGAAGATGACTATGATTTATGGGTATTTATAGTATAAATCATCTAGAAATTGGTCAAATATGGTCAAATGTTCTATATCTTCATAGCATTTTATAGCTATGTTAGATTACCAGAGACTAATTTATCCACAGATGTCAGCGAGACCTTGGATGAATCAATCCCACTTAGTGATGAAGTTTGAGCTGGCATCGATAAGGAACAGAGTTTCCTCAAACATCAGCAAACCCTTTCTGAATGAGGAACGAGTTGAAAGCGAGTTTTCGCTGGCAGCCTGTTTTTTTTTACAGGGATATCACTGGGAAATGGGACATGTTGTTCCTGAGTGGTTGGTTTTTCGGTGGATCATATGTTAATTCTAGCAATAATCCCAAAGGCCTGGGGAAACTAGAGCTGGGGGAAGTTCAGCATATTCCAAGGTATCCGTGAGTGGCTGTCCTTCCTCTTTACGTGTGAAAACCAGCTGATGTTGGGGCTCTTGAAAGAGAAGCACTTCCAGGCCTCTTCTGAGTGCATATGACTGAGTGTATATGGGAAGGTTGTGAAGGTGATGACATGATCCTGATGATGATGATGATGATGATGAAGATGAAGATGAAGACCGCGCTGGTGATCATGGGGAAGTCACAGTTGTGCCCGTCGCCTAAGTGGCCCAGGCCATCTATGACTCAGCTCACTGGGTCGGTTCCATCCAGGAGCGGGTTTTTCATGGCACCAACTTGAAGCGTGAACGCGAAGCCCTGGAGAGTAAATTCAAGGAGCAACGATGCTTGAATGTTGAGAGTTGGGTTTCGGAGCATGGGAATATTCTGATCATGATGGGATATGTAAACGCAAGTGGGGAAAGATATATGCATGACATGCATGACGTATCATGATATGGCAATGCTGGAGTCCATGGAGGCGAAATGACCAAACTCGGTTCAAATGATTTGCGCAAAATTATAGTGACTTCAAAGCAACCAAACCGTAGATGATGCTGAGGCAGGGAAATAAAGATTGGGGGTGTTGTAGTTTTCCCAGAATGCTGATGGGGCGATGCTTGAACATAAGACATAAGAATCATACCAGCCTTTAGCCACCACCATCCCTATAGTGTTTGTGTACTATCCCAGATCCAATGGCTTTTGGGACTCTGCAACCATGGCTTTTTGAGGGCCATGGGGCCATGGCCAATCAGGAAACAAGTTCCTGGAGGACTTGGAGGGATACAACGAGCAAGTGGATCAACTGAGCGAATGCGGCAACCTGCGTCAGGTTGATGAGCACCTCGGCGCTGCAGAAAATGGCCCTTGACTAATCCGATTAAGTCACGGGAGAGTCTCCTAGAAGGGACATCATGTTTATAGTTGTTTATATACACCATTTGACATGGGGTTTTCCGGCAATGTAGCCTAGAATTTGGACGAAACACATTTACAACGGAAACTGTCAACAAAGACAGACATCGGCACAGAAAGCATACCAGCCTGAAAGAACATATATTCCCGACGAAAGCATACTTGGTTCAGAGGCCTAGTGTGTGCTTGCATTCCCATTGCCACAGTTCTTGGCGAACAGAAAAACCCACAGAAAAGACACTTGCAAGTATTGTGCTCTGGAATTTCAATATATAATAATATATATGTGGGTATCAAATGCAGAGCAAAAAGCTGAGCGAAGAGTGGGTTTTTCCCAGTGGGAGTTCTTCAGTGCGCCCTCCAGAAGGTACCTCGAGAGGATACAGGTGCTGAAGAACAACTTTACGCGAGCCCATGTTGAAGCAGAAAAGCTCAATGCCAAGGACCGAATTCGGGGTGTTCCAAATGTTATTTTCTACTTACTTATATTTGTATATTTGGAATGGCAAGTAAACCCAAACAGGTAACACGCCTTTGGAGCTGGTTGTAACCACCATGAAGTGACACAGATTCCGCTTTCCGCGCTATGGAAGACTGCAGAGATTTGCAGACAAAGATTTGTGTTCTATGAGTTCCCAGTGTTGTGGAACAAAATATCTTGTTTATTGTGTTTGTTTTGTTTGTCTTTTGATGGTGATGCAAAGTTCAGCTTTTCATGGCAGTCATGGCGGCCGCCAGGAGAAACGCTTTGGCTGGGAAGTGCGGAGCCCTTTCGAGCAACTGAAGAGAGGTGACCTGGTACGATGCCTCTAAGGTAAGCTTGGAATGCTGGGACAGCACACACAGGTACATCATGAGTACACAACTGGCAATTGGCCTCAATTGTTTGACTGACAGCTGCCTGGCATTGAAGGTCCATAGGATCCATACGCTTAAATGTGTGGCTGAGACATCCAACAAGTAAGAGTGACTACCTGATCGGTTAGACCAAGGCGAACATGCCTTGGAACCTCATTTTGCGCTTTGGATCCTTGGCGCTGGGCGAGTGTTAGCCCTGGTTATTCATCATGAATCCCCATAGCAGTGAGATATGCGTGCCTGCAGTACGTTCAAAGCGCCACAATAAAAAAATTAAAGCGGCAAAGTCAGATCCTCCTAGAAGATGAACCCTGTAGTCAGCGTCAAGCATTTTGCGCTCAATCATTGGTGCGACTGCCCATGCTCAGCTTGAAAGATCTTGAAAGTATTTGGTGGTTGTTTTCCGCCACAGACTTGGTTTGTATTTTCATGGGGGGTATTCAATGGGCTTCGATGAAACTGGATCTTCAACCACGTGGTTTCCGAATGCTGAGAAAGTTCGACAAAAACAAACAAACGGAGAGACTTCTCGTAGTCAAGACCCCCCAGCTCCGTTTTATTTTCAGCAGCTGTGTGAGACAGTTAGCTTTGGCAAACCTGTGATGCATGTGTTGAAGTAGGACGCAGACCAAGCAAAGCTTTTGATTTTCCCAGGTGTTCAGGACACGTCTTTTGAAGAAATCACATGGCAAGAGGTAGCAGAAGCTCTTCCAAACATATTTGACATCCTTCGCACTGTTGCCATGTGTCTATGACATGGTAATGCTAATAATCATCCTTGCACCCCATTTACCTCAGGTCAGACAATCCTTGAATTTGATTCAAGTTGAGCCAAATTCATCATATCTCAGTGCTCTCAGGACTTTGGCGTACAATATGGAGGAGAGCATGCGCAGCTGGATGAAGGGTCCCATGTTCCACATCGATCCCACAAAGGCCAGAAATTTCAGTGTAGGCATGTGACCATTTTGCTGTAGAACCATATGAGTAAAAATATGTAGATCACATCATATACAGGTTAGGAATATTTAGGACTCATATGCAGAATAATATGTATCAAACAACATCAAAGATATATGATTTTTCAACATTGTTCAATCATATCAGATCCTAAATAGGTGACACCAACCCTGCCACAACATCCCCAGCCCGCGGCCCTGCTTCAGGTGGACTTTGAGGTCCGTTTCATGCGCAAAGAGGCTGTGCGCCTCAGAGAAGCTTGGCGCAGGGCTTGGCACATGATTTTGCAGTTCAAGATTGGATGATTGGATGATTGGATATTATATTGTGACTATGATTTGATATGGGTGTATCACTGTATCACCATATATGGCTCATGAATCCATATGATCCATATGAGTATATGATAAACGGGGTATTAATTATGGCCAATATATATATATATATATATGTGGCTGGTGATCACATTTGTTTATGTCCGGCCCTAAGAAAGGGATATGTGGTGACCCCTAATGGCAAGCATATCGTTGGGGTGGCTTGAAACCACCAATCAGATCCAATCAGCAAGGTTATACTCTGCAAAGTATATGATTTCATGGTTATATGTAAACGTTCCTATGTGTTGCTTTTGTTTTGTCAAGGAAGGGTCCTTGCTGCAGTGGCTGTAGTGTACATTGATGGATGGTGGTATATTAGTGTCTACTTGGCTTCCTCTTTTGATGCCAAACCATGCAATCACGGAAAGGCAGATGCTAGAAGTTAGAAGCCAGGAAATTCAAACAGAATAAGTTCCATGATTCATGATGGCAGCACTTGTTTCAGCATGTTTCTGGTTGGAGCAGCATCTTCACAACTACTTGCAATGCAAGAGGACGTTTGGACAACCTCAACGCTGTTCTCCAATTGGTGTGCGTTTCTGCTCGTAAGTAGCCAAAAAATTGTAAGACCCCTCGCATCTGGCAATCACTGCCCCTTGCCAGAAAAATCCTCCTATATCCTCATATCGACTCATATCTCATCCCCTCTTCATTTGGGACCAAAAAACAATGGGGCCAAATTCCCCCAGAAACCGCCCGTCAGGATCTGTTTTTGGCCGGTGGAGGAGTGGTATATCCAGCGGAGTGCCATGCCTCCGGTGGGACCAGGATGCACCTTCTCCGATGCACATCACGCTATTGACTTAATAGAAAACAACCCTGCAAATCGAGGACGCTATTGCCAGTTTGGCTTTGGTTTTCTGAGTTTTACACTTCGCCCATTAAATCCACTCACAGTTTTGACATAGTTGATAATGTTGATACAAGCTACAGGGGCCGTGGTTGTCGCAGGAACATGTTCCCAACATCTCCCAATTCACTGAGGCACGTGAAGATGGACGTGTTGGCCATGGACCTGGAGGATGAACCAGAATCCTGCCATATCCTGCCGTTTTGCTGAGCAACTGCTCTTGCTTGGATGGGTCCAGGGGTCCAGGAAGAATTGCTGAAGTCGTTGTTGCGGGCGCAGTACTGCTTCCCAGCAACAGGCGTTCATCTCGAGTACCAAAGGTTTCAATTCAACAGCATGCACCGGAATGATATACCCACTCACGAAGTATTCAATCCCTCCTCCCCAAGTCTTAAGAGGAAAACATGTTCAAAAGCACTTTGTTTCGTACTGTTTCGTGTCAAGTTGGACTGTTTTTCATGTTGTATTTCTTTGGCATGGGATGTTCCGGGGGGAATCGCCATAATCAGTTGGATCCCCCTTTTCCGAGGAGGAGAAGATTTCTGCGCCAGCGGTGGTGGCAAACCAGCTGAACCAGCAGGCGGAGCAGATGCAGGAGACGCATTTGAAGCTGCTGTATGCCCTGTGCCACTGGGATCCACTGGGCTCCACTGGGATCCACAGGGCCATGATTCTGTTGGTCTAAAAGATGGTGGATGAGATTGAAAAACGTGATCCTGATATATCCTGATATATGTGTATGGGGTATGGGATGATGATATGGCAACTCCGAATGACATAATGAGATAAGAAAAAGTGGTAAACCTGGACTTTAGGAATGGAGCACCGCTTACAGCATCCCAGATTTGCCGTTTATGTCTTCTTTGGGGCACTTGTATTGGATTGTATGGGGTTTAAGGAGAAGGTGAAGTTACACGCTCCCAGTTTTTTTTCATTTTCTGACATGTTTTGACATTTTTGACTATTGCCATCTATTGCCTATAATTATACAGGATCATACAGGTACTTTGCCATCGAAATTGCGTCGATTTTGCCGAGGCAGTGCACAGAGCAGTGCCACGGGGGTCAGCCGGGTCACTTGCCGTTGAACGCCAAGGCAACCAGTGTCTACAGGGACGTCATTGGGATCAAATCTCCGGCACTCTTGGAGCCTTGGACTATCTCACTAGACATACCCCTTATGTCTACAGACTCGGCCGCAGAAACATCGATGTCTGGTGTTTTGCTCATTATTCCCACACTCTGGTGCATCATGGTTTATATTTGCTGACTTCGAGTCATTTATCTCGCACACGCACGGGGCCTGTGAGATCTGCATGCACCAATATGTCAGTAGGCTCTCGGAAGTCATTGTTATTTCATGTTATTTCATGTTATTTCTCTGGCTATTCAAGTCTTGTAATTCATCCTGATTGGCATCATTTTCAGCATCATTTTCAGAGGACATATTAGTGACCCAACAGGAGACCCAACTGGATACCATCGCCTCCATTCGAAAGTCCCATGACCTGGAGGGATGATCCAACAGCCAGCGCGAAGTCAGATGGAATAGATGGAACAGATGACGTGGATACCTGGATATAATATGTATATAACATGTATGAAGATATATGATCATATATCGTGACATATTATATATTTTTTATTTATTCATTTATTTATTTATATATATTATATACATATATATATATCCTACCTCAGGGATGAAGGTTTAGGGTGTTTAAAAAACAACATCCTTCAGGAACGCCGCTCGAGCCGGACTCCAGCTTTACCTTGGCCAAAGCCATCGAGCAGGACATCGGACACTTCATCGAGGATTTGCAGGAGCAGTGCAGCAGTGGATTGATTCAACAGGAAAACCATAGGAAAACCATAGGAAAATGGTGGTTTAATGGAATTTAATGGGATTTAATAGGAGTTACCCTCTGGTAATTTGTTACATAACTATGGGAAATCACCATTTATAGTGGATTTTCCCATTAAAAATGGTGATTTTCCATAGTTATGTTAAATTACCAGAGGGTAACAACCAGCATTTTTTAATGGGGTTATGAGAGAAAAAATTGCTGTTTCCAAAGGAAAGCCCACAAAAAACCATGGTTGTTAATTTCAAATCCCTTCAGCCAGGGAAACCTACTGTAAGATGCATGGAATATGGCTGGCCAACAGCCAAGTGACTCCAAAGTTTGGTTGAACATTGGAGAAATCTTCCCCCACTAAGTACATCCATTCTTGAATGGATTTCACAGGAGATCAGCGATGCGGCCTCTGCCGAGTATCAGGTGGAGCTGGCTGCAGATGCCATGGAAGACGAGTCTTTGCCCAAAAAAAATCTGGTGAAACATGGAGAAAGCTGGTGAAAGGACGTGAAAGCTGCGGTTTTGGGGTGTAGGCGATGCTTTGGAATGGTGATCCCCATTCCTCCATGTCAAGTTGGCTACGGTGAGATATGATGAGATCCATGCAGTTTATAAGATTCGCTCCTCTGCTGGGGTCTGGCTTGGGGTCCAAAAGTGGGGTCCAGCAGCAAGGAATGGAAGACCTTGAGTTTTACCTTTGAGTGTCCTGGCAGAGAGGCACAGCAGTCAAGAATGGTTTCAGAAGAATACGCATGGAGCAGCATGGAGTCACTAGTGACTAGTGATACTAGTGTCAACTGTCTATTTTGCATTCAGACTTTGGGTAACAGTTATCTATAGTTATCTAAAACATCAATTTGCAGCACTCGCCTGATATTTTTTATAATGGTTATAGATTTTCCATGATTTTCCATGTTCCAACATGTAGTGACTGTAGTTTTTCAACGGCGCTCCGACCGGTCCGTCCATTCGGGATGAGACACGGACCGGACAGAGGTCTTGGAAATCCACGGGGGCCTCGGTCTTTACAGAGGAGAAACTGCACAAGATTTGTGTCTTGGCTGTGGATCTATGTGGATCTATGTGGTCTGGTGAGCTAGGATGAGCTAGGGCTATGGCAGCTATGGGCTATCTGGGCTATCAAATCCGATTGCTCATCTAGCTGTTGAGCGTTGAATTGTTGAGCCTTAAACTCAGTTCCAGCTCTACACAGGTGATCAGGGTGATCTTGCTACAAGAACTGTATCATAATGCGTCATGCCATATGATGCCTATTCAAACGGATGTTTTTCAGCTTGGCACTGGTGGCTGTCTTCCGAGCTGCAAGGTCAGCTTTTGGATGATCAACTGCAACGATGCTTGGACCGAACCTGATGACTTTGAGGGATACACCGCCCCCAAATCAAAGCCATTCAAAGCCTTGTTCTTGCGTATGGTTTCTTGGTATTTCTTAGTCACAATTAAGTCACTTACACGAACTCGCACAGACTGATACCATTTTACAAACATGTATAAACAAGGTAAGGAAGAAAACAAAGGTATAACCAAATTCATGAAACATGATGAAACATGTGTTTTTCTAATAACATGTCTAGCACAATTTGTAAGAAAATCTATCAAATTGTAATAATCATGCTAATTACCATCTGGTTATTTAACAGTTTGCCATGGAAAATCACAATTTTTAATAGGTAAACCCAGGTAAACCATCTATTTCCATGGGCCATCTATAGCATGGCTATGTCGTTGGAAGTGAGGCACGACCGAGCTCAAGGGCCTGATGGCCGCAGAGCCGTGGGAGGAACGCCTGGATGACTGGGAGGAGTGGTTGCAATCCATGTTTCCAGAACGCAACGGCGCTAACAGGGAAAAAAGCAAGGGGTTTATACATGGTTTTACGGTGTTTTAATGGTTTTTAATATGGCTGCTTCATGTTGTTTTTAATGGTTTATTGATTATTATGTGGTGTTTTTTTGTTTTTAGTGGTGTTGGGCCACCATAGAAGCTGTTTGGGATCCTGTTGGGGATCGGTTTTTTTGCGTTTTTGAGACGTGCCAATGGGGGGTTTACTGACCATCATTACAATCTACCCTCTGGTTATTTAACAGTTTGCCATGGAAAATCACCATTGTTCATAGGTAAACCATCTATAAATGGACAAGTTTCCATGGCTATGTTAAATAACCAGAGGGTAGAACTAGACTTAACACGACTTAAACTAGATAATCAACACAGTACCCCACTCTTGATGTGAGCACAAATAACGTCAAATAACGATAGCACACTACTGATCATGTGTTACCCGTTATGCTTCATTACATCGTAAATTATGTTCCATAACATTGGAATACCGAGGTTTGTTTTATAATGACTTTATACATAACAGAAGAAGCTTATACCTTATACCTAGTATACCCAATGAATATCCCCCATATGCTCCATGTATCTGGGCAAAAATATGGGACATCCTCTACCCTCTGGAAAAAATATCAAGCATCATCAAGCATCCAGTAAGTATGAGATGCTTCAACATCATTCTTTGCGGATCTTATTTGTCAATGGCCATTTCAGGGACCTAAATTGGAGGTACCTACCATATATAAGGCCTATTTTTCAGGCCTAAATTTCAGGGAATATCCCAGCAATTCATATGGCCTTAATTATATGGTACGTTTACGTACCTCCATCAATTGAGTCCTGAAGATCTCCCATTGAATTTGCTATAGATTGTACTCGCCTACGTCGCCTACGTCAAGGTCGGAGATTTTCTCCATCTGGGGGAAGTTGCAACAGCTGTGGACCAGTATCTTGGGCCGGACTGGGATCCAAAACAGGGATCAGGCGGAAAAAACTATGGTCAACTCACATGGCTATGGTAAAAACTATGGTAAAAATGTGGCCCAAATAGAGGCTATGTAAATAATCTATGGATACTTTATGATAATATTTACATTGATTTACTTTTTCCGGATGGTGGCTTTTCCATAGCTGTGGAAGTTTACCGGGGGAGCGCCAAAAATGATCCGAACATGTGGGGATATCAACAGCAAACATCGGGAGAGCAGCCAAAAGTGCGGGCCATCCCAGTCTAATTTGTCCTCATAGCCGCAACCAACCTATGTTTGGAGGTTTCGCATGAATCTACACTAAGGTTTTCATATCAAATGATATCATTATCTACACTAATTTATCATGATTACCACAATTACCTACATATTCACAAGTTTACCCAGTATCAACACCTTTCATAATCATGATTCACCATTATTAATCACCTATTCACAAGAAAAAATCACACTTCCCACGTCCCTAGGCTTGGAGGTGCTCTTCAGCGGCAGAGACATCTACAAGCAGCTGCCGGCGGACATCCAAACGTTTCGGAAGGTGGACAAGCGCCTCGCTGGAAAAATCCATCAGGTTATCAGGTAAATATGGCTGGCTATGAGTTTCTAGATGAATTGCGATAATTAGGATGTAAGCATTATAATTAATGCCAAATTATAACTTACATAATCCCTGTAAGTTTATGCCAGCGGGGGGAAAACCGCGCCAGCGTTTTAACCATTTTTGAAAACACACATATTTTATCCGTAGCATGCACATCTTACGTTACGTCACTGGGTTGGGGGGGTGGGGCATGTTAACGTTCATGTTAACTTGCGTCACATGCACATCTTACGTTACGTCACTGGGTTGGGGGGTGGGGGATGTTAACGTTTATGTTAACTTGCGTCACATGCGCATCTTACGTTACGTCACTGGGTTGGGGGGGGTGGGGGATGTTAACGTTCATGTTAACTTGCGTCACATGCACATCTTACGTTACGTCACTGGGTTGGGGGGGTGGGGCATGTTAACATTCATGTTAACTTGCGTCACATGCACATCTTACGTTACGTCACTGGGTTGGGGGGGTGGGGCATGTTAACATTCATGTTATCTTGCGTCACATGCACATCTTACGTTACGTCACTGGGTTGGCGGGGTGGGGGATGTTAACGTTCATGTTAACTTGCGTCACATGCACATCTTACGTTACGTCACTGGGTTGGCGGGGTGGGGGATGTTAACGTTCATGTTAACTTGCGTCACATGCACATCTTATGTTACGTCACTGGGTCGGCGTTGGATGAACTCCAAGACGAAAAGTCTTATGGAGGTCACAGGTCGAGCCTTGAAAGACCGTGTGGCAATGTGAGTTGGAAAAAAAGACCCGGCGAGTTTTCAGGAACAAATTCCCTGTAATTTACAGGTTATCGTTTAAAAAACATTTCAAAATCCCAGGGAATTTTGAGCCAATTTTAGGGCATGAATCAGTAGTTTCGCTATGGCGAAAACGACATTTTTTTAAAAAAACCCTCAAAACGCTGGCGCGGTTTTCCCCCCCGGCGGGAAGTTTATGATTATGGTAATGGTTTTTGAATGTGTTTGATAGTCAATTCTTGGGATAGACATTTCACGATTGGGTTAATTATTTCGAATAGATTTCTGGGATGAGTATCCCTAATGATGAGATTTTTTCAGGGGTGCTGAAGTCACCATGAAGATCCATGAACAAATATAACTACGCATTGTGATTACCACTACAAGTTTGGATATCCCACAACTGTATTTGTTGACCCATAACTTATGGAACCTATAATCAAATTGCGACCTGGATATATCCATAACCATAGTTGGGATATATCCTACCTATAACTGTGGTGCAATAGATCCAAATTATAGCTGGAACTGCAGTGGCCTTTATGGGTCGAAACATGTCGATCAATTCCTTTTGATAGCTTCGGAGCTGGGTTTTCTTGCATGTTGGTCAAATCAGAGACGATGAGAATCGAGAATGGGCTTGCAACTCAAGAATCATTGTAATTATTCATGAATGATCCTTTTTGGACGGGGTTGGTCACACCGCAAAGAACGACTGGATAAGCAGTGCCAGTTGATGCTCCATATATTTGTGTATGCTGCAAACACCGGAAAGATATACAAGTAGGTTGGAGTAGTAGGTCGGGCGCATTGAAACTTCTAAGTCGCACTGGAGCATCGCTGGACAATGATTGTGATATTTGTTGACATATTTTGACATGTTATATAATTTGCAAAAGTGGCCCCAGAGCCAGCGCGGTTAGCTGGGTGAGCCACAAGTGCCCGATCTGCCAAGGTATTGGCGTCACTTGATGTCCAATCTTCAGCCGCTTGGTCTGCAAAACTTGCCACAGGATTCCAGCAGCGCCCCCCCATAGCCGGTGAGTTTTGGATCACCGATGATCATCGATGGATCCACAGGTCGCATCCTTTGGCGCGGGATGTTTGCAAAATGCCGCAGCTGCTGGAGAACTTGAGTGCCTTGGATGCCTTGGCCATCCAGCATTTCGAAGGGAACAATATGGAACAATCAATAGGAAAGTCCTTTCCATTGGTTTTTTCCATGGCTGTTTCGATCGCCTTGGCTGAGAGTTCCATGTCCATCCGCCTCAAAGCGGAAGTCCAGTTGGGCTTTTGACAAATCATGGCGACTACTTGGCGACACCTCAAACTTCAGTGGTTTCAGATGTTATAAGATTTGGTGTTCTTTTGGTAAGAACTGTTCAGTTCAGTGTGAACATATGTTAATAACTACATCTGACATCTCGAAATCCACTACGCATTGTTGTTTTAAAGCTTTATATGGCATTTTGGATGACAACCAATTTGTTTGCCACCGGTTGTGGCCCTTTCCTGCGGCTATGTCGCCCAAGACCTGCTGTCTCCCCGAGGGAGCAGCCGCCGCTGCGTGCGGCATTGGGTGCGGGGAAAAATGTTTTTTTTTGGTATACACTCAGTGAAGGAACTTTCAATGTGTTAAGGAACCTGCTAAGTTCTGGTGAGAAAGAATCTCTTCATTGTCCAACTGTTTAACTAATTACTGTAGGTGGGCATTTCTTTTTTGAAATTCGAGATGCTCATGACTCTGAAACAAGCTCTCGCAGTGACAAGGATGGCAAGGTGCAGAAGCATGCAGCCTCCATGAAATAGAGGTATTGACATCATCCGAAAGCGACGGGAACAGCATACCGGCGATGATCACCGCAGCTTGTCCATATGCTTCACATGGCAAGGTGGGGACAGTGGCTTGCAGCTATGACATGGCTATCCCATGTCGTTGGGATCCGCACCCCAGGCACCTAATATTGCCATTGCCATACCGTACTGCTCCGTACTATACTCATAGCTATCGCCATCACCAAGTGCCTAGCTATGCGTAGATATGGCTACAGTACCTGAACCGAAGTTATCGCTATTTGCAGCAACCCAGCATGCATTTTCATGCGCAATTGTGTGACATCAGAACGATTAAGGACGTGATTTATTGGACATGATGCTTCACGACAAGGACAGCTGCACAGTAGCTTCCCAATGAACAACTAGCCGTTTGCCTTTAACTAGAAAGTGAGTTTTCCTCAAAGATGAAGAGTTGTTGTCGCAAAGATGGTATAGCAAATATATGCAAATTTCAATCAATTACTTTCCATGTACTCTTAAGCTTTTCAACAACTGGTTGGTGGTTTGGAACAGTTTTTCCCATTTTCCCATATATTGGGAATAATAACTGGCTATAACTGTACTATATTATTTTTCCATCATCCCAACTGACTATAACTGACTTTCATATTTTTCAGAGGGGTAGGTCAACCACCAAGCAGAAAACCTGGCAAGGACCCGAAGACTGGACAGGCCATGACTGAAGCGCCTTGGCAGTACCAAAACTCGTTGGGATTGGATGTCACCACCCAATGTTATGACTGTTATGATGCATGTTTATGGTATTCTATGGTGAGATCATCAAAAACAACGGATTCACAAGGTGGAACAGTTTTTTTTGTTGATTTCTGCGTTTCAATGGATCTCAAGTGCTCTTCAAGCTTGATGGACGGTAGCAGGCAGGTGTTTGGATATGGTTCCTGGTTTGCTGTGGTGCTTCTGGTCCTGTGTCAAAGTGCTAGCGATGCACTATGTTGATCCATGCTGTTTTGATAGGCGTTGCACTCATGACCAGACAGACTGGTTGGAAAGGGGTGCCAAACATTGCGCTCAGGACATGATCGTGGACAACGCCTCTTGGATGAGAATATCACAGCAATTCTTCAAGACAAAACACACGTGGAAATTCCATGAAATTCCCAACCTAATGAAAGATCTAAACTTATCATATCTCATCATGTTTTAGATATGTTGATGATTTGTGTTGCATTTTGTTACCCTTTTGTTACCCTCATTCCACATATTCCACAGCAACTTCCGAGGTCTTGACCTTTCTTTTCGCGGGTCAAGACTCAACGGCCGCCGCCATGGCCTCGTGTCTGTGCTTCCTGACGGCATCTCCCAGGTGCAAAGCGAAATTGTTGCAGGAGCGACATCCCGGGGTCCCATGGGTCCCGGGAAGATCTGGGGGTGGGTTGGTGGGGGGAGGTCCACAATGTTTATATGAATGGTTCATGTTCGATCATATTTTCATGAGCTCCGGTTCCAAAATTCCAGCATCCGTGATGTTCATGTGTATGTTCATGCAGAATGATGTTCATGTGTATGTTCATGCAGAAGGATTGATATCTTCATTCACGGTTTTCCTCTTCCTATATAATTGTCATGGCTTTGTCGATTCATTCATGTTGATCCAAAGTGATTGAAAGAGGTGGGGCTTCCTTTGATACACCGGATAGTTCAAAGCCCTTGTGGATCTGAAACCTTTACGTGCCAATATGGTGTATGGGATGGCTTTCGGAGGACCTGCAATCGGTTGATTATTCTGGGTCCAGTTCTCCATGCAATATTTTTTTGAGTCTGTCGAACTCGTGAGCTACACCTTCCCCCATGTCAATGGGCTATATTTGGCTATGTCATGCTATATATATCTATATATCATATCCTACAGAAACCTTGACAACCTTCCATTCGACGTTTCGCGTCATGGCAGGAGATTGATGATGTCGTTGGAACTGGGCAGTCCCTTGGTCCAGTGGGGAACGATGAAATCAACTAACGAGAACTGATGCCTCTCTAAGGCTCAAATGGGAACACCTCAGCCAGATGCCATACTTGGATTGGTGCATCAAGGAGATCCCCAGGGTACTGCCGGGGTGTGTAAAGGACTAGACCCTCAACAACCTTGAGAGCCGACTCCACCAAAAGAAAACGACCACCAGACATGTATTGAAAAAGCCGAAGATTCAGATCTGAAAAAAAGTGTCAAATCAGAAGTTTTCGGTGCTTCAAGGCATGTTTGCTCAACTCTTCCTGGCTGAACAGGAGACCATGCGCTTGGTGCCCCCAGCTGTAGGCTTTGCGCGACAGGCGGGGGAACCCGGCGCAGCGAAGGAATTCCAAGCTGGTGAAGCGGAAGATCAAACAATCAGGTGATTCACAATTCTAAAGTATGTGTTCCATTGTGTTCACACATGTGACAATTATGTATATCAACACGCATCAAGTGTTGTCACAATTTGCCATTTGCATTTGGCACTGCATGGTTGGATATTGTCTGCGCGCGCCCAAGGACGACTTACTGGGAGGTTGTGGTCAGTTGTTTTTCCTTAGAAACAGTTTGAGATACAGTGAGGGCCATTTAAATTTGCTCCGCAATGATAAATGTTCAAGCCATATAAAAGGATGGCTAAGCCAGGAAAAAAATTGTTCGTGATTACATCGAGATACTAGGCATTGTCAGGATGATCATCAGCCGATCCGGGGTGGATAGACCCAGGTTGAACCAACGCCGCAACGGCCCTGAAAAAAATCCTTTCTAAACGTTAAGCGTCGACCTTTAAAAAAAAATATATACAACAATCCTTAATCCCCATCATATCTTCAATTATCTTCAGGAAACATAAATCTGATCTTCCCCTTTCAGCAATCAGAAAGATCCAGCCACGGCAACAAGCCGGGCGAGGCCCGTGGAGATCAATTGCTGGGAGGAAAGTGGCGAATCCCCGACGGCACGCCGGTGATCGTGAACGTGCGGATGCCTGATGTCGGTGGTCTGGGCCATTCCCAAGGGGATTGGTGCAGAAAATGTAGGGATAATGCTTGTTTGTGTGGTATTAGTAGTATATATTAATGTGTGCGTGTGCATGTTATATGGATTTATATGTGACATATATGAGTACAATATATGTGCAGTGTATGTGGAATATTTATATATATATATATATGTGTGTGTGGGTGTGTGTGCGTTTTTGTATTGGCACTGATGCATATGATGCTGCATAGGTGGGTATTTGTTGGCATTTTGGAGGCATTTGTTGGACAGGGCTTGGAACAATTTGCAAGGCACCACGAGGTTGTCAGAGGTTGCTGCGAAACAGACACAGTATCATGACACAAAGCAAGTTCTAAAAGGCAGCACGGCTGCCAAAACTTCGGAGTGCCTCCAGAATGAAATAATACCTACAATACCCGTACAGTATCCAATGGTTGACGCCTATGTCTATATGAGATGAAATCATTAAGACTAAGATTGTGTTTTTGATTGCGATGTGATGTTATATGATACAGTGTGAATCAGTTTGATACAGACTGTTTAATCGCCATTGATAGACACGCACACCTACAACATGATCGAATATGATATATGATTCTAAAGCCGGTCTCCATGCATAAATTCATAAATATATATATACACACACTATGTGTGTGTGTGCGCGCATGCTATATCGTACCAGCCAATCCACATGACGAAGTAAGCAGCAAGAACTGGATGTCCAAACATCCTGCCAGTGCCGCGCCAGGCTATGGGCCTCTTGGACTTAAAAGTCGGGCATTGATGGGCCTTTTTTTGTGGGTTGACTTGGACAATCCACCAAAAAATATGGATATTACCAGCCGAATATGTCGAAATGCCGGGTAAACCCCGCTTTGATAACCCAAGTTGGAGGTACTATGCCGGTGGCCTGACCGCAAGGTATGCACTACAGCAAGGCCTTGTGGGGAGACGACGCCTACGACTTCCGCCCTGAACGTTGGGAACAGGGTGCTCCTCACAGGCAAGGTACTCCGCGAATGGCAGTCTCAACGAAGGAACATGATAAGCCACTGTATCAAGCGGTACCCTATTGTCAGATAAACCCAAATGGTTTCAATTGGGGGCAGCCATCAGTCGCCATCCGCGTTTATTATGATGATTTATCAATATATAATCATTTCCGGAAAGAAGTTTTTTAATCACCATCACTATCACCTTTAAATCTTTTAAAAATCATCATCAGCATCGTAATTCTGGTAGATAAAAGCATGGAATGTATAAGATATATAAGATTGATAATAATCGATAATAGTAGTAATACTACCAACAATACTAGTCATGCAACAATAACAGTAATAATAGTAATAGTACAGTACGCAATAGTATGATAATATAGTAATCATGCAATAAATCACTTTCATCCATCACCTTCATCACCTTCATCACCGGGGAGCAGTTTCTGCAGGTTTGCCTTCATCCCCTTCGCAGTTGGCCCTCGCGCATGCACGGGACGAGAATTTACAGTGGTGGAGCAGAAGATCACCATGGCAACCGGATGGAACTAATGGAAGATTTAGTGGGAGATGAATGGGAGATAAATGGGATATACCTTTTAGTAGTCAATCTTGGCGTGCTGGAAAATGCACCATTTACTTGGATGATGTTCCCCGTTTAAATGTCTATTTGTTTGTGATTTTCCATTGATGTTTGGATTGCGCGAGAACTATTTACTTGGAAACCTCTCTGGAGATGGCGATGGAAACAGATTATTCATGATAATTTATGTATCATTCTCATGCAGATTTGCAGATTAAAAATTTCTCGCGTCATGGTTCATCCTGGGTCATCCTGGGTCCAGCTGCATCCAGCTGACTTTGCGGTCCATGGTGACCTCACTAAGGTGAAACTCTTTCAGAATTTTGATTTCCGGCGGCCAGCGGAAGTGCAACCGGAAGCAGGTTACACCACCGTGAAATGCGGCGATGCCAAGTGGCTGGGCGATGGAAGCTGTGATCGGGATGGAAAACCAACACTGGGGCAGTGGGGGGTTGTTTCACCTTGTAAGGGTTGGTGTATAGACCAGGCTTGAAAGTGGTACATGTGATATGGGAAATGCGGGAGGAGAAGCATTCATAGATGGTCACATATAGTCACAACTTGACTAAGATTCCAAGCTGTTGGCACCTCCTTTGTGAAGAACGTTGGGAGGGTGGCGGTGAATCGCACTTAGGTTTCCGCCGTTCATCAACATGGATGCCACTTGACTGAGATGAGTGCTGGTGCCGCAAGCACCAGGGATGGATGGGTAGGGTAGGATGCCCCCACTGTTCTTCAACATTCTTCAACTTCAATGGCCCCACCAATCCTACGCAAAAGAAGTAAAGAATGGTGAACATGTTCATATAATTTCATATATGTTCATGAACCTTCTTGGTTAGGGCCTGGCATGGATGCCTCAGGTTGAGTTCAAGATGCGTTCTGCGTTCGTCGGAATGTTCTCATCCTTTGAACTGGTGGAACGGAAACGATAGCAACGGGTTGCCCTCATAGCCGTTGCTGGGCTGCAGTTCTCTTGGCTCAGGAGAAGCTGACTGGATTTAGATCTGCGATAATTTTTGATGGTTTAGATAAGTTTAAATTATTATTATAACTCAAAACCCTTCATGAACCTAAACATCTCAAGAATTCGAGATATTCTGAGTAATGCTGGCACTTTTTGCTCCAATGTTGAGGTGCAGAAGCCGAAAGAGGGCGACTGACTGGTTCTCATGTGCATCCCTTGGTGCTGCATTGAACCAGATTGAAACATTTCAATTACATGTGGTACATGCTGGTAATTTGCGCTTATCGCATTGGTGCTTGGGAGATCTTGATGTACAGTTTTGAGATCGGCCGGGCATAGCAGCCACACCAACACTTGCTCGAGATTTTGATGGGATTGGAGCATGCTGACAGTCTAGTGGAGAGCTAGGCTCAGGTCTGGATTCACCAATGGATCCGCTGACGATGCAGAAACCAATGAAAAAGGGGCAACACCTTGCAACATGGGCCTTTTCAAATCTGCCCTTTGTTTTAGTGGATCCAGTACTGCCCAGTAGCTGTCAGGGCTGCCCAGTTGATACCAGGTTTCAAGTCTCAGCTGAAAAATCAGTGCAACAAATTCAGGAAGGGGATCCTTTTGAGACATTTTGAGACAGCAGCATGTTAGCATGGCAAACTCTCTTGCAATGGGCTCATTTTGGTGCGTTTGGCTGCGCATCATTTTGGACTGTACCAGTGTACCAGTTCAAAACGCGAGACTATTGGGGATGTGACTCTAAACTAAACATTCCAAAGACGCTAGGTGGTTCCAGTCATGTTTTGCTTCCCAGCCCCTTCTTGGAGCAGCTGATTGCGGTTAGATGATGGGATGGTTTGAAGTCATCCAGCTGATCAGATCGATCAGTATCCCATGTCACGGTGAGGTTTGTGTACGTCTACTTCATGCTGGGCGCCGCTGCTATCGGCCCTGGCAAGGCAGGGTGGCCAACAGCAATTGATATTTGTTGGATGTCGGATGTCTTTGCTTACAGGTAGATGTAGGTTACCTATGGTTAATCATGGTTACATCTATGATGATGTCAACCCCTCAAGTCGTACTCACCGATCTGGTGTCCTTTTTTTGGGGGAGATTTAGTCCCAACAATTGTAAAATGATGTAACGTGCACCCCTTGCCGTGAGTTCGGGTCATCAGAATGGCAATTTTTCGTCAACATGCATTTGATGCATTTGTGCATGGCCGTTGCCGTTCTGCTGGGGCTCAAGTTACCAACATTGGTGTTGGGGGGCACCAAGTAGATTACGAAACGCCAACGATGCGGGTGGCTTGGCAACGAAGCCAATGCGAACCATGAGTATGATGGGATTTGCCGGAGGCCGGCGATAATCCCATATATTTTCCTATATGTGCCTATGAACTGTGGTTTTAAGTTAATTAAACATGTTATTTCTGTTATGTTTATTGTTTTTCCTTCCAGTTGGGATCCGCAACGACTTTCACAATGAAACCACCAGGGCCGACCAAGGTGCTTCCCTTGCTGGTGGCCCTGAGTGGCTGCTGGTGCGCTCAAGGGTTGGCGTTGGGCCAGTGGAAAGCATCCTGAAGTCCAATTGACATGACTCATGACACCTGAAAAATTGAGGATATGAGCTACAGCCAAAATTGAGGTTAATGGAGAGTAGTATTCGAGACATCTTTATGTTTTGGAAATTGAGCTGGGGTTTGGAAAACGATAATACACTCATCAAAAACGATAACATTTGCTTATATACCAAAACCTGAAAAACGATAATACACTCTTCAAAAATTGATGACTTGGAGCTATATATTGACCGTGGCCCATATCAACCCACCTAATTTTTGGGTAGCCATGTTTGATATGTATGTCATTTGATGTCCGCGAAAATGCCAGGGCGCAGCTGGCAGTTCCAGAAGACCTTGAGTGTGAGAGGGGCCCCCATGCTGCTGTTTGGAAACAAGCTCCTCGGGCTGAAGTGGTTTGAATGGTTGGACAGATATGCACAGATGACAGGGCAGAATTTTTCAGATCTGTGAGTTTGATATGCTGGGAATCCTGCATTTCCGATTCCCCTAGAGATGCTTACTTGTATTGACAACTGGCTTTTGGGTCCAAATGTTGTGTTCAAAGGTATCTAAGTCAAAGGTATTTGCTTGTTTCCATTCTATCCTTGGATGACTGATCACTGATCCCAGTTGACTAATATCAGTAGGATGGCTCATTCCTTCAGTCTACGCAACCGGCATATGAGGGTGGGGCTCTCCCTGGCAGGTGAAGCAACGCTTCCGATCGCTGTTGGAAGAGACCCCGGGAGCGCTGTGGCGCGGCGTGTAGTGAAGTGGATCGACATTCAGGGGTTGAAGCTTCAGAGCCCCAGACACTCCTCAACCACTGGAAAAGAGATTGAACATGACTGAAATATATTTGACTCCTGGAGATGGCGATGGAGAGAGAGAGAGAGATATATATATATATACATGCGGAAAATTATGTAATTAAGGCCAGTCCAAATTTCTATTTATGTTTGGGCTGGGACTCCGGGACTCCGGGACATCTTTTTTGTCTACGGGTCACTTCTGCGATGGTCCCATGTCTGTGGTCGCTGACTCAGGTTCAATCCGACACCTGGATGCAGAGTTGGCCATGTCAACAGCATTCTGCCGCAATGAAAATCATGAAAGTCGTTTTGGTATCTCAAAGTCCCAGTGTCTGTGATGCTCAACTTCAGTGCAGGCTCGTTAAACCTGATTGCTATCATTCAGCAGGGCCGGTCCTATGATACGTCCTTTGTATATGTACTTCACGGCTCGGAGAGTTGAAACACATATGTGTCCAACAACACTTTAATGCGTGTAGCCTGTGCATTTTTAGACCCCAAACTCTGACTTGAACTGCAACATGCGGATTTGGATGCGCGTGGCATCAGGATCTGTAAGGCAATGTAAGGCTACAGGTGACATTTGGTGACCATAACATGTAGCCAAAGTAGCCTGTACCTTGGGACCGGCTGGCGAAACCACCTTTCCAAGGATTCCCGAGGAGAAGTTGAAGACGGTGGTGGATGAAACCATTGCCGATGTGAAGGCCCGGCATGATGTCATTTCCAGCTTTAAACCTGCTGGTGATATGCATACCATACCGTACCTACATTTATGAATTACATTTACAGTATCTAAATAGAATAGATTTTACACAGCTTTTCCCCCTTAAATGTACTTACAAAGTTACATTTTGGAAAACAGATGGGAACAGGTAGCCTCGGCTACCGCTGTCGCCCCTGTTGGAGGCGGCTGGTGGCTTTGAGCGAACATCCACCGATGAATGTGGCTATGGACACCTGGCGAAACGCACCTGGCGCCTGGTGAAACGAGCAATACACAGAACACATTATGATACAACACAGAAACTGACAGAAGGTGGTGGTTTTTGGAGTTGAACTGTAACAACTTCCGGAGGGGGTCCAAACTATTTCAATATAGTTCAGCTGTGTACGGTTTTTTTGTTTCTGAAATATTGTTTTGTGGGGTTCTGACCAGTTGGGAATCTTCAGTTGCTAAGGAAAGCTCGCACTGCAGCTGCTGTCTGTCCACCGGCAACTTTGCACCGTTCTGTTGTTTGTCATGAAGGTTTAAGGCGAATTTCTGAATCTTACTGTGGTTTAATATGTTCTGGTCACATGTTGAGGCTCGGAAACTCACAGAATATGTATGATTAATTACATATTGTCTTAGAATGTATCCTGTAGGTCACCTTTGGAGTGAGCCAGCCATCCATGCCTCGTTGCCGAATTTGAAGTTGCAGCCTCCTCAAATGAGGCAGTTTCATTTGCTCAATGGTGAGTGGCCACACCACCGTTTGCTGGAAATGAATCCCTTTGTTTGTGGGCATATATGGTTTAATTTATGGCAATCAATCGAGGAGTATATGAAATCCTGCAAAAGTAGCATAAGATAGCGACTTGTCCACCAGGGCACATGATATGATATAACAGAAATTGCCGCTCAAGCATCTCATTTTGTACAGATGACATCCCTGCTTTTTCACACCCAGCCAGGTGTGCCTGGTTTCAGACCCCATGGCGGTGGCACAAACTGTGCAAAGCGCGGGTGAGGCGCCTCACCATGGTGATCTGGTGATGTAAATTGATGTCAAGGGAAACCACCTCCAGTGATCCCCATAGATCCCCATAGGTTCATTTCAAATTTCAGGGTTGTGCAGTGTCACAACTTGCACAAATTGGGGTAGGTTGATCCCATTCAAAAATCCCTGTGGGTTGATTCAGAAATCGGGCAATCCATTGTGTTACCATATCCAACAGGCAGAGAGCTCGGGAAGGCCACATCATGGCCACTGGCCAAGAAGTGTCAAACAAGATGTGAGTCTTTGTTGATGGATGTTGATGGTCTTAACAACAAATTGACATTCAATTAGGACATTTCATTATCCTCAGATGGTCAGATTTTGGGCATGAATCCCCACCCCAACCCCCCGCCACCATGCCACCATGCCACCATGCCACGCCAGTCCTTCGCTTCACCGGTGCTGACTTTGCTACTGGATATTCCATGGGTATCTTGGACCTAGCGGGTGATTTTCCTGGCAGCTCATTGGGCAGATGCCTATCCTGACTTTTCATGACTTCCATTTCTGACCTGTATAGTTATACAATGTTATATGGCTATGGATCAATACCTATAGATACATTTTTAGTGGAATGAACATCCATTTACCAGCTATTTTGATGTTCACCAGGGGTACAAGGTTTTGACCCATCCCATATACTAGTCCAAGATCATCCCAACCTGCCAAGACTTTGAGTAGACAGCCTCTGAGATGAATTTCTTTGTGAAAGAAAACGGGAGGTCAGGCTCTGATTACGCCAGGTGGCTACCGCCCTGTCTGGATGGCCTTTGTTCGGATTGCTGGCACAAGTGAGCTTGAGAAAGGTCCGTCCTGGAGTCCTGGTTGGATGATGTGTGGCTTCAAACCAGATCCACGAAGTTTATCAAAGTTCTATAGATCATCCAAAGAAAATATAAGAAAATAAGATGTGAGAAACATACGGCCACGGAAACGTATAGAATGATGTGGATGCTCAAGGGTTCGCAGCTCCATTGTGCCGGAAACAGTGCCCTTGCTACTGGTAAAATACCATAGTTGTGCGATGTTGTGCCTCAAGGTTGTGCACTCCCTGAATTAGATGTTGATGTTTATCGTCCGACAGAAAGGACATGGATGTGCGAGTTCAAGTTGCGATTGGTTTTTTGATATCATTTGGAGATTGACAGTTTGCCAAAACCCATAGGTTGACTTCCCCCACCCGTGTCAGGCAGGCGTGCTCGAGGGCATAGTGGACCTTGAGAGTTGCTTGGCTTTGGTGCATAGTGAAGTGATGAGGTGATCATGTAGAAGTGTGTTCTACATCGGCAATGGTAGTGCTGCATACATTGTATATTGACTGGTAACGACTGGTATTTGAAACTGTGACTGTGGAGCAAGCATGATGCAGTATTGTGGAGAATAGGCCCTTTGGCCTGGGTATGTAAACTCTGTTGCATACTGTGCACGCGCACAGTCCGCACAGTCACGCCCAAAAGTTAACATTACCATGTGGGTATGGATCAATACCTATAGATACCATTTTTAGTGGGATGAACATCCATTTACCAGCTATTTTGATGTTCACTAGGGGGATAGGGTTTTGACCCATCCCCATGTAGAACAATTGGCAAATGATGGGTACTTCTGGTCATGAAACATTGTCGCTGCTGGCACATCAAATCACATCAGAGATACAGTGGCGACAAATGGATACGGCGACAATATACACTGCTTTGACAAAATATGACACAATCATCCACCATGCAGAATACTCGTCAGATGACAGTAAAAAGGGTGCGTCACATCATATCACATCTCCATATGGATACTGTTTGATACTGTACATGTCGCAAATTGTCGCAATACACGATGTGCCAGGCATTGATGGCGTGAACAAAGGCCACCTTCCGGGGACGTGTCCGTTTTGGGAGAGTGAAAGTAGTTGTGAATGACCCAAATCATGCCACCATCAAGTCCTGTTTGATGTTGATATGTTACATCATATATTAGTAATTATTCTGTTTACCCTGGATGAACAGTACATCAATTCCCATGCATTTTACTAGTGGCAGTACCGTTCCGCATGGCTACACAAATCCGCACAAGCTAATCACGAACAGACCTTTCACCAAGGATATATGGAAGGAAATGGGGTCATTCTATTTTGGCCCAATAATAAACACGATTTTGTGGGGATATGTTTTTTCCAATGCCCATGCACCCAATGCCTTTTAAATCGGGATTCACTCGGCGATGGCCATGGTTCCATTCTCGGCCTCAGCATGGTTTCTGGCCTGATGTCATTTGGGCCCATTGACTTGGCAAAATCTGAAGTGACTGCTTGATTTTGCCTAAAGTATGTGTGGTCAAGCCTCACCGGTTTCAGTGGCTTTGGCTTGTAAGCCCGCATGGCATTTCCTTGGTCCAGCTTCACGTAATTTTCCTGAAAGTTGTGCAACACAATCAAAACATAGTGGCTCCCAAAAGCTTGCCGTTGCAACAGCTGGCTTTAGAAAGATACCTTATAGCTTATAGGCTGTGTTCTTGCATTGTGCTCCAAAAGCAATTGTTGATTTTCTTGGACAAGCTTGAATTTAGCGAAGAGCTGATCAATTAAAAACACAAGGAATGACAAGCCAACATGTATAGATATGGTTTTTTCCAAAAATCATGGCATCTATATCAAAAAAAATATTATTACAATCAAAAACAAAATATTATTACATTAAAAAAAATATTATTACAATCAAAAAATATTCTCGGACAGGGGAAGGAAGGAAGGAAGGAAGGAAGGAACGAAGGAACGAAGGAAATGTATTTGTGCAAATGTATGTTATGCTCCAGCCTGCCCCAACTCCCCAAAGATCAGGTTTATGGTCAAGTATCCCTCCCCTGGGGGGTGGAGGGGTGACACGTGGTATATCATCAGCATAAGAAGTATATGATATAGGCGATATAGGCAGTCTATGGGTGGTATTTTTTATCCAAAATTTTGAAATAGTATACGGATTATAGGTACAACCTATATATATGTAGGTAGGGATGGATGGGGCATGAGGAGTACAGAAGCATGGTATGTGTATTGTTACACTGGGGAAACTATAGCAAAGAAGTGAAAAGAAGTAGTATGGAGATAGTTTGCTGCGCCCTCCCCCCCAATCCCCCTCCCCTCCCGCTTCTTTATTTACAACCAAGAGTGCCGCATTCAAGGCACTTCAAACTACAGCAATACCCGTGAGAACAGGGCTTGTTTGTTTAAAACCAAGCTTGTGCGCTCGCAGAACACACTATTTGATTGCTGGGGAATATGTTGTTTTGATTGTAATATTTTTTTTGATACGCTTGCCAAAAATCATGTGCCTGTGCAAAAAATGGAAGCCATTGGAACCATTGCTGTGGAAAAACATGGGAAACCACATCCAATTTTGGAGGTTATAAGTTATAAGTACTTACTGTAGCTAAGGACTTGGGACTTTGTAACCTTGCCAACCTTGCTAACCCTGCTAAGTACTTCGCAGGCATAGGGTTCATCTAAGGTTGCTACCACATCAGCCGTACCGGCTGCCAGAATTTCGCTTTAGCCATGGAGCGGAGCCCCACGTTTCGATTGTTCAATACCCTGCTGGCAACAATGGTGGCCATTTTGGTTGGTTTCTTTTGTGTTCGCTTGAAGGTTATCAAACCAGCTGAGGGGCACCTTAAAGGGTTGGGTTTTTTCATCGGCTCCATGGTCTTCCCGCTGTTGATCTTCAATACAGTGGCTACAGCTGAATTGCACTCGGTGAACTACGGGGTGATTGCAGCTTGTAGTCTCGGAAAGATCGCAGTGATGATTTTGACATGGCTATTGGCATATGTGACGTTTCAGCCGAAAAGGTCGCAAGGACAAAGAATCCTCACAGCCTCGGTGTTTGCCTTCTTTTCAGTAGCATCCAATGACTTTGCTATTGGCTTTCCAGTCATTGATGCACAGTATGATAAGGATATGAGCATTTACATTGCTGGCAATGCTTTGGTCGGCTCCTTTGTATTTATTCCGTTGACCATGATCGCATTTGCCATCGGCGGTGCCATCAGGACTGGAGAAGGGCAGAGCAACTGGCAGATTTTTGTCAATACCATGTATGATTTGTCCACGAACCCAGTGATATTCATGACCTTCGCTGGACTATTGTTCAAGATCATGTTCGGGTTCAGTCTTGTTGAGGAAAATGGCAAAATCAAGCTTCCTCACCCATTTTCGGACTTCATTGAACTCTTTACTTCTCCATTTGCGATGTCTGCCCTGTTCCTGACTGGGACGTCACTACGCTCTCCTCAGATTTCTGTTTGGGCGGTCGGCATGGTGCTAATGAAGGTTGTTGTATGTGCATATCTCAGCTATCTCTTTGCGACTTTCTTAGTCCATGGAGAAGGCGTGAAACCCCTACAAGACTTCACCTTCTTCTATGGCTCGATCCCTACGAGCAGTGCTCCAATTGTCTTTGCCAGTCAGTTCGACCCTGAGGCGGCTGAGTTGATTGCCACTGCTGTTCTTTTTGGCTTGGTACTGGCATGTCCGATTATGTTCATCACGGCCTACTCTTTGAACGAACAAGGAGACCCTACCAGCAGCATGACCATCTTACGCCAGGTTCAGTTCAGCGCAGATGCAGGCAGCATTTTCTGCGGACTAGTGTTTTGTGCATGCCTTTTGTTGATTCGACAACGCTGGGGCTTCACATGTCCTGCAAGGCAGCTGCTTTTCTTCTATGGACTTGTTTTGACAGCCTATGCAGCGGTGTCGCTTCCCATTAACCCAATCATTTCAAATGCAACATGTGAAGAGTTCAACGATGCGGGCCTGAGAACTCCATTGGTCGTGGCTTTTAGTTGGCTACAAAGCAGTGCATCCTGTATGTTACTGGCATTGCAGTTTATGTATCCCTGTGAACAAAAGGCGTCTTCAAACAAGCCTTGGAAAGGCTTTGGATTTGCTTGTGGGTGCCTCCTCTTTGCACTTTTGCCAGCTTTTTTCGCAACCCCAAATACAATCAACGAGATTTGCGACCATGAAGAGTCTGGGTCTTTGCAACTTTGCCTCAATTTGATTTGGTCTTGCGTCAAGCTGGTGATTGCTACATGTTTGGCCATCTATGCCTTGTGTCGAGTGCCCAGAGAAAGCACAAGCAGCGATTCTTCGTCTGAATCAGATCACTCGGTTGAGGATATCGAAAATTTGCTCCAGGTTTCTCATCAGGTGGCTGAGTTTCGAACCATGGCTCTCCACGTGAGGTCTGGAACTCTCAGTCGCCTCGAGAGCGGTGCGGCCGATTGGGGACGGTTTATACCCAGAGGCCAGGGACTTCCTGGACATTCCTGGACCATTTGATTCCGAATAGAAGTATGTGGTATTTGAAGGTGTTCAACTATTTGGCAGATGGTAAATGAATGCAAATGATATTTTAATATACTTTATGATGTTCATATTCAGATTCAACATTGCAAAAGTTCCCCTTTTTTCTAAGATCGTTCTTTTACCAAAGATGCACAATGCATTGATTGAGAATTCAGGCATTGCCATGGCATCTGGGCTAGCTAAGACAGGTTTTGCATTGAAACAGAATGGTGCAAGGTGTGAGAGGAACTTGGTGGCTTTGATTGGCTAAGTAGGTGCATAGCGCATATCTGCATTCATGCACCCTGAAGGTGTGATTTTAACCATCACCATCATGAACATCGTGAAGGTGCTGACACAGGTGATCAATGCAGCTTTGGTCCGTTTTGCTTTCAACGAGAATATGGGGAGCTTTGCTTCAATGCTACTTCTGGAATGTGCCTTGGAACATGCTCAGCTCATTGTTCTGATGGCCTCACTTTTCTTTGACGCACACTTCACTGCCCTCCTATTGGCCATCGTACCTCAGATCTTCCCTCGAAACTCCTGCTGTCCAGCCAGGGCAGTCAGGGACACCACCCGCAATGGCACGTGGTTGGGTTGGTCCTTGATAAGGCAGCCCGATCCAAAGGACTGCGAGTGAGAAGGCCACTGGCCCATTGCGACCCTAAAACCTCACACTGAATTTTTTTGAACATTTGAATCTATGACCTGCAGAAAATCATGTGCAGTGCAACGGTGCACCTGCCACTTTATGACTTGAGTTTACGGAGTAGGAAAAGATGGAAAAGGGCTGCCGGAGTGACGGGTTCCTGGCAGAATCGAAGAGAGTCGAAAAGGTGGGTCACCAATGGTCGCCCCAGTCGCCCCAGTCGCCCCAGGCAGCGTTTACTTCACCGCCATGCGCAAAGCCATGGTTGCCTCGGACCTCACCGCCATGGCGGATGCGACGGTGAAGTGACCTGACCAGTTTGAAGTGGCAGCCCAGTTCAATGGGCCGTCTACGGAAATGAATTTAGATGAGTTTAGATTAAATTTAGATTATTTGGTAAATATACATTTCAAAAAAATATTAGATGTACTAAATGTATCCATATATATCTATACATATATATATATACACGTACGCATTACAATCAAATTCCATGTGCCAAGAGTCATTGATAGATGACAAGCGCATTGACGCGGCTGAATCCTGCAGGGATGTGTGGTTCGCCACCTGTGTCAAGGCCTGAAAAACAGCCCTGATCAGCCCATATTTGGCAGGTACCTAGACAACCCCGACGTTGCAGGCATGGTCAAATGCTGCCGTTGGTTGATTCTGGCCACTATCTAACATGGCAAGAGGGAAAATATGTTTGAGACAGTACAGTAGTGATAAGTTCGAAGGCTTGGCCTGTTCAATCTCCATATATTTTGTTCCTTTGTCATCTTCAGTCGTTTAATAGCAAAAAGATCACTCTATCCACATTGTTTGATTGAATATCACCCGTGTTTCTTGATCATCTTATCCATTATTCCCAGTTTTGCTGCGGATAAAACATATCCTGATTCTATCATATCATGCATGTTCATTCATTTGGTTTACTTGGCTTACTTGTCATTTGAATCATTTCTTTCTTTTTCCATGTGTTTTTTTTAACACACATAAACCATCATCAACTTACCCTCTGGTAATTTGTAACATAGCTATTGAAAATGGCCATTTATAGTGGATTTTCCCATTAAAAATGGTGATGTTCTATAGTTTTTTGTATGTTTACCAGAGGGTATCCACACATTCCCCAGGGTCCCCTGTTTCAGGGGATGGTGGCGCCCTGGGCGCCCTCACAGCACTGGCCACCCAAGCAGCGGTGCAGAGCAACGTGCAGCACCTCGGCATCAAAAAACACAACATATGACCATATGCATATGCTGTACATATATCTATATATTTATATATATATATTTATTTAATTTGTTATAATATTCATATATAAGATTCTATATGTCCATATGTCTATATGTATGGAATTATACATCTTCTGAGTTTCACATGTCCTGTGTGTTTTCCTCTGTGAGAAAACATGTTCGATCACCTTTGATATCCCACCAAGCTATTTTGGTTGGTCAACCCATGCTATTCCAAGCAAGTCAAATTAGAGACGTATTCTCAATAAACAACTATTACATCATTCCAAACATGGCCCCAAAAATTAAATGGCAAAACATCTTTTGCCAATTGGAAGCGAATCATTTCAAATGGTGGTTTAATTGCTTAGCCCTTGAACAGGCATTTTGCTGCTTATATTCATTCTTATAGCGTAGTCAAATCGTGGCACTGGCAAATGCAGTTCCACATTTCACCAGCGTTTCTGATGCTCACATTTGCTCATCAGGCAGGAAGCCCAGGTGCAAATAATCCAATCTATGTTATATCCGTTCAATTCACAGTGGACACTATCACTACCGGTCACTACCGCGATGCCGGTGTGTCCACTGGATGTGGTCGTTAGGGAACGCCTCAACTTGATCAACGGCTTACAGGAGGCGCAATATGGGTGAATATGGGTGAATATGGGTGAATGCTGAAGCCACAAGTCAAAGGCACTGTTTATGACATAATATGAGGTGAATTTTCCTCAACTTGGAGGTGGCAGGTTTTAGGTGGCAATCCTTGCAGCTCCCGGGATTTGATGTCGGTTGTCCTTCAGCATGGGGTTGAGCCCTGCTGGTGACTGATGGTGACTGCTGATGGAGTTTGCTCTGATTCCAACTCACTCCTTTCGTGTAGGCTATGAAGAAAGCCGTGCACAACTCTCAAGATTTGGAGCCTGTGGCAGCTTGTGGCTGTGGCGGGTTTGCTGCAAAATCCTGCAAAATTTCCGGCGATGTTCAAGTTGTTTGTCATAGGATGTCCCAATCAGACTTCAATTTCGATCTCTAGCCCCAAATCCCATATCATTCCAAGTCTCGACAGATCTCAGCAGAATTGTTTTTGAAGAATACCAGGCCTTCCGCCAATGCTCTAATCATGTCTGGAAGGTAATATAATTATAAAAGATATGTATATATTATATATTCAGTAACAAGATGTTGCTATAGCACTTGCATAGCGCTGGCGATTAAAAACATTTTTTCCCACTTGACCTGTAGCTTTGCGTATGTCATGCTCAGTGGCCAACCCCTTACACGTTCATGTAAAGTTGGCAGACCAGCGCATTGATTCCTCCGAATCGCTCCACTCTCCTCCTCCTCGTCCTCATCTTCCTTCTTATCATCAACAACAACATCATCACCACCATCACTATCACCATCACTATCACCATCACCAATCATCACAACTCACGTCTTCGCCTCATTTAGATCCTGGCGTCAGCAGGATCTGATGCTGGCGACCCGGTGGCCCCTTTGGAGCCGGGACCTTGGAGAATTTTTGTTGAAAGATTCGCAAAGATCATGAAGCTAGGAGAATTCGGCTGGGTTTGTTGATGTTAGTCACTGTTAGTGCCTGTTAGTCTTGTTGTTATGTTGATGTTCACTTGATGTTCATTTGCTTGAGGCGTTTCTTTAAAGCTCGTGACCCATTGGCAGAATGATACATACCAAAACAATCCAGAACAACCAGAACCCCTGTTTCTGTGGCAAGCCCCGTGATAAATTATGTCAATCACGAAATTCTAAAGACTTTAAAAAGCGGATGGTTTGTCAGTTTATCATGTGGTCATCCTTTTGTTACCCACCTTGCTGTCAAAGCTGGTCCCAGGTTTGATCCACTTCACGGTAGATGCCATCAGCGTGGCCCCACCGCCAGTGAAAGCATAGAGATCACACGAGTGGTGGGATGGCACAGGTTGCAGGTTGCACGACATATGACTAAACTTTGGACACACTTGGGACCTGAGTGCGCCCATAGAATTGGTGCCCCAGTTTGATGATGTACTGGATGTAGTTCCAGGCTTCCATGCACCCATTCACATGTTATGCAGGATGTGCCCCCATTTCCTACCTTCACCATCCACTATTCAAGTTAGAGGGCTACACCAACTATAGGTGGTCCAGTCCCAAAGGATGTTGCAACCTTCTAACCTTCCAACCTTCCGCTCCCCCGGCACCCTGCACCAACAAGTGCTGAAGTGCGCACCAAAACGGCACGGAGAGCCGGCGACGGGCGGCCTTGTGCAAACGGTGAACGCCACAGTTTTTGTGCCAGTTGTTTGGCCCTGCCATAGCCATAGGCCGGCCAAGGGGTAAAAGCCTTTTCCCTCAGACAAGATCCTTTGATAGACAGGTTTGACTCCATAAGGAGTTGCATGACGACGTTGCTTCTTCCTTCTGGCAGATAAGGAATTAGCTTTTTGGGGACCTCGACTTGGGGAAACGGCTTT
The DNA here is from genome assembly GCA_947184155.2 of Cladocopium goreaui. Classification (NCBI taxonomy): domain Eukaryota; class Dinophyceae; order Suessiales; family Symbiodiniaceae; genus Cladocopium; species Cladocopium goreaui. The sequence continues at coordinate 236,012 of CAMXCT020006811.1, forward strand.
GTTCCCGAGATTGGTTGGCAGCAGGCCTCACTAATCATGTTGCCCTCCAGTTTTGAGGCTTTACAGGCCTTCGAAAAGCAGGCATTTCATGTGGCGTAATACTTGATCTATGTTGAGCAGAGCACGGGCAGCTCGGTCACCAGAAACATGTCCTGTAAGTGCATATAAGTGCATAAAAATTCCAATGATGTTCATCCATGTTCAAATTCAAGCATGTCAAACTTGAAAGTACCAATGATATCAAGATGATACCAACATGATATCAACCTGCAACAGCTGACACGAGACCCATTGACCTCGAGCTCGCCTCGCAGTTTGGAAATCTTTACCCGTGCCGTTGTGGCCCATGCGACCAATACGAGCGCAGGGCATCCGCCCTTGGCCACAGAACGGTGCCAAACGGTGAAAGGAATGGAGGTGTCAGCACTGGGGGACAGGTCAAGTGACCTTTGGATTCCCTTGACCTGTCATAATTCGCGCTGCGCCATAGCGTTCCTATTTCCTGTTAACGCATAGGCTTGAAATAAAATCCTGATGGAATGTCCGCAGGAAGTTTCGCAGAACGAGACGATGCAAAAAAGATGTTGCAAAGTATTGCAAGATATTCCAATTGATTGCCTATTGTCTCAACATTTTTAAACCTGGTAAATGCGTAACCAAACACACAACACATCCCAACACTCAAACTTTGAAGCCTCCTGAACTGTTCCATGATCAAAGTGTCCATGTATGCTGCCAGGTGACCTGCCAGATTCTGACGGTTGTCCCTTTGGATGGCAACTTGCACGCGCTCATGTTGCCACAGGTGGGTCACAAAATGGCGCAACTGATTGAGTTGAAAATAGCTGAAGTGGCAGTTGTTGGACTAACATGAACTAATTACATTACTTTGCATTACTGCATGGCCGCTGCTGCTGCTGCTGCTATTTATTGCACTTGTGGGTTCAAGGTGCAGATGTTGTTGTCGTTGCGGGTTATGGTTTGCCAGCTACCTCAAAGAGTTTCTTCTGTCTACCACTTCCAGTAAGCCACCATATCTGTCGATTTCAGCGTCAATGCGCACAGGAGTCCACAATGGAATTCCTGAACAGACTCGGGACCCAGACAGTTACATAATAGTTGTACATGTGATATAGACGTATGTATGTAATATAATACGTGTATATATATATATACAGTATATACATGAGTTATTTGCTTGTGTATATATATATATGCATATGTATATTTATAAATATATATATATGTATAAATATATTCATGTATATTTATATAAATGATATTCACTTTATACAGCTTCATCACAACCTTACTTTATCGAGCTACTGCGACTTGGGAACGTATGCTGCATATGGCGTTTCAGCAGTGATCGGGACACGTTGCCACGCCAGGCCGATCCTTCTGAGGTGCAGTGCTTGGATGATCTTGGATGTGGGACCGATGGTTGGGAAAGACTCAAGAAATGCACAAAATGTTACATAATATTACATAGTACTACATAATATTACAGTACATTACAGTACATTACAGGACATTGCAGTACATTACAGGACATTACAGGACATTGCAGTACATAATACATGCATATGTATATTATGTATATGCAATGAATGATATAAACGCATGACAAAAGGTGTCATGTATCCATGGGTATCGATGATGGTAGACGATAGGTGGGTGGGATCTAGATAACCGAAGGAAGTTTAGAAGTCAAACAGTCAAACTTCCGACCTATGGGTAGGTGCAGCAACAGCGGTGAAAGCAATCAGAGAAGAGAAGAGTCAGAAGAGAAAAAGTCAAAAGGTAGAAGAACCAGGTGCGCGAAAAGGTAGAAGCGTCGCAAAACACTGTGTGTTTCCAATGTTTTGTGCCTCCAGAGGGTGAAAAGTTAAAAACTGACAGTCTCAGACCTTTTTTGGACGCTGAGATATCGAAAAAGCGCACGCAACTACAACAATAGCTACAACTACACGACACTACAACTAACTACAACTACACCCACACTTACACCTACACCTACTACTAGAACTAGAACTACAACTGCAACACAACTACAATTACAACTGCAACTGCACCCACACTTACACTTACACCTATGCCTACAACTACAAGTACAACTACAACTATAAGTACACTACAACTACAAGTACAACTAAGACTACAACTCACACTACACCACACCACGCCACATTACATCACATTGCTTTACATTACATTACAAAACACGACACGACACGACACGACACCACACCCACACTGACGCATACAACTACAACTGCAACCACGCTACACTACACCCACACTCACGCCCTCAACCACGCCTACAACTACAACTAGAACTACTACAAGTACAAGTGCAAGTACAACTACATTTACGCTACACTAGAGAGAGATAGATAGATAGATAGATAGAGATAGATAGATAGAGATAGATAGATAGAGATAGATAGATAGAGACAGATAGATAGATACAGATAGATAGATAGAGATAGATAGATAGATAGACAGATAGACAGAGGGAGAGACAGACATTGAGAGACACAAAGAGAAGGTGACACAGAGAGTTGTATCGAGAGAGAAACACTCAGAGCCTCAACCACCTTTCGATCCATCAGTGGGTCCGCTCTGCAATCCATGCATCACAACAACTCACCCCTCCTATAGTTTCCTATCTTTGAAACTCGCTCCACCTCCTTGCGCGGTACTACTGGTATGAAGCAGTTGAACATGCTTTCTGCTGTGTTAAAGCTGTGGCAGGCTTGGTGACTGTTGTCATCGCGGGAAAACTGCAGGTTTATGCGGCAGTGGCGTGCAACAGTGTCCCTTGGCTGCGGTTGTGGAGCAGCATTGCGCCTTCCCAGGTTTTTTTGGGGTGCGAATGAAACAGAATGAAACAGAATGAAACACATTAAAGCACCACAAATCATCAAGGTCTGTGGGCTGCTCATCTGATTTAACCCCCCTGCCAGCCATGGTGTTTTAGCAGGGTGCCGTCCATGGTCCCAACCGAGACCGGTAGTTGCTTAAATTGGCCGGTCGGCCCCCGTATGCCCCAGTGATTTTGATATGTTTATTATGTTTCTATTGTTTGAAGGCATAAACTGATATGATATAATGTTCTAACTGAATCCTTTTGTTGAGATGAGGATCAAACACAACCCAGCCATACCCTGCTGCATTTAGTCAGATGATGTCAGATGCAATGGCAGCAAATTATATGACTGACATTTGGCATGATTGCTGTTACGATCATTAACAGGGCGTATCCATGTGTATCCCAAGAGGCTCAAGAATGTGCAGGATATCTCCCTTGGCGTGTGGGTATGGATCCAGTTTTATACCCTGCGAGATATCCCTTTGGTTTTCTTCCCTGAAGACTGGTTGTTTCGATCGTTTAGATGGCCACGCCTGTTTTTCTTGTTTAATTTGATCGAATCAATTCCAGCAACGCGTTGCCCAGAAATAGTTGCTTCCGCCAGCGGTGTTGCCTCCCATATGTTTCTCATGTTTGCAGAGCATGGACGATGACTAGCTGCAACTGGTGCTCTTTGAAGGTTTCGCGTTGCAGGGAGCTTAGCTCCGGCCAAGCAGCCAAATTTGGGAAGCCGGCTGAGTCTTTAGGATCACCAGATCATAACCCATCAGCACCTTTTTCGTGTGTTTGTTCACATCTCTCATTTGTGGAAGGAGAAGATTTCAGGGTACCATGGTTTTGCCCTGCGAACCTCTGGGTGCTGTAATTGACAAAATCATACAAAATCCAAACCGAAGATCAGTAGAATCAGTGCGATGTGTTTATTGTTTCCCCCTTTGATACAGGGCAGGTGTGGGAGGTCCATTCTGATTCTGAAATCGAAATGTTCAAATCCCTCCAAAGATCATCCACGTGGTTGTGAACTGAAGCGATCCTATCCAGATCTTTCAGATGATCATGATGTTTGTTGTTGCATGTTCTTGCTTGAATATGTTGAATATGTTTAATGCGTTCATATCAATTTTGTAGTATTATACCATATAGTCAATATAGTATATTCCTTTTTTGGTGTGGTCCGAAATCCAGAAAACATATGACTAGAAGCCCTAAAGCTTCACCATCGCCGAGGGTCGAACTGGCTTTGGAACTGGCGAATCACAGCAAGAGATTCAGCGATGAGGCCGAAGATTCGTCGGAAGCACGTGGCACATGAGATCCTACAGGGTACTGTTATTGGTTCAAATCGATAACCCAAATGATCAGAGGCCCTCTGCAAATTCCGTCCTCAGCGGAAGAAATGATTAAAACTGGCCATTTTGGAGTGGAGTTTATTGTTTGAGGCGCATGCATTTTTTGTGCGAGCCAACCTGTACTGGGAATAAAGCCTGATTGCATTTTGGCAGAAGGGGTTCAGAAGGGGGAGGTGGAGGTCCCCTATAAATCTTTATCTAAAATCATGGAAAAATATGCAGTTCTTCTCACAAATGTTATCGTTGCCCTGAGACATACATCCTTCAGTTGCCCACTTCACATCTCCCTGGGGTGGACTTCCCTGCCGCATCTCCGCATCTTTTTCGGCTCGGGATAGCACCAGCGCAAACGTCGAATTTCCCACCGAGGCTGCGTACCTTGGAAGACAGGGATCAGGGTGGAAGACCAACCAACATGGTGTTGTTGACAGAAATGGGGCAAAAGAATCTAAGAACTAAGAACCACACAACGATACTCGTACCAGCTAACAGCACGATCATAGTTATTACTTGATCAGCCATGTGATATATACACAATGACATGCAATAACTGTATAATATGCAATAACCTTATTGGGGAACTCCGTGTATGATTTGATCACTGCAAGGCTGGTGGTGCCGATGTCCAGTTTTTGCCCACCAAATCCCTGCATTGGTTCAAGGCAAAATCTGAAAGAAAGCCTATATTTGTGAGTAAAGACTATGGTTCCTGTAATTTCCTGTCCATGTTCCCTTAAACCATTCACAACCAATCCATTCACCAAATCCACATTGAGAGGAATGCTTAAACACTCTTGTCAGGAAAAACGGGCTAGCGGCTCCTGGTGCATACTTTGGCATAGTGCATAGTGAATGCTACTGGTAATCCATGATTTTGACATCAACAGCATGTATCAGTTGAGCTAAGGTTAGGACGTCGCCAAGGGCATGGCAAAGCCATCCCCTGTCTTGGATGCCTGGCTGACATCTGGTGCCATTGGGGGATTTAAAGTTTCCAATGGCTTCAATGTGACCTGATCAAAAGATATCAAAAGAGGATTTCTTCCTGCCAGCCAACAAGAAATGGGCCTTAATCTGTGGCCAACTATATAGTTACAAGATGTTACAAGACGTTGCAAGATTGATTTCACTAGCAGCAGATAGATCAAGAGCCTGTATCAAAGGCAGCAGCTGTGTTTGGTCTTTGGAAATTGAAATTTGGTTTGCCTTGTGGTTTTACTGCGATTTGGATTTGGGACGGTTGAGTCTGGCAAAAGCAAACACATGAGCTGCATGTTTATGGTGGAATTCCCACAAAATGCGCATAGCCTGAGGATAGCCCCAACATGTAGCACGTGCTACCCTCCATAATCATGAAAGCTCTCGAAACTCAGGTGCCCTTGAGATGATTTACAGGCCCAAAACATATGTTTTTTTGCAAAATGAAATCCCAAACTAAATCGCCAAGTCCTTCCCTGAGAATTTGGGGGAGTTTAGTATCAGAAATTCCTTGGGGATCTGTTTAAGTGAACATCACTATCTCCAACAATGAGCCAGACCGGCAGCAGCCATCATGACTGGCCTGACTGCAAGAGCGCTTTGTCGTGGTAGAAGAGGTTGGTCAGCCTAGCTTACATGTAGATCGTGTCTCTAAAATGTATTGCGCTAGTGCGTGGTGCTATTTACTCCAGATTTTCCATAGTCTTCCACTTTCTATTTCACGGATGCTGTGTTTGCATTTGCCCCCCTCTGTTGTCCAAGGATGACTTCGAAAGTTTGAGAGTTCTTGGCAAAGGAAGCTGCTCTGATCAAGATTTCCTGTTTCGGGATGGTGCGCCACAACATGTGACACCATATCCCACTATACCCACAGCTCAGGTTATGGCAAAGTCTTTTTGGTGCGCCACAAGGACACAGGTGGTGACAAGCTCTACGCCATGAAAATGTTGCTTTGGCATGGCTAGTGACTGCTAGTGTGCTGAAATTGTGGGATTGGAGACTCAGCAAGCCACATATCCAGCCGCAGAACATAAGGGATAAGGCGAGCAGGTGTTGATCAAATCCTCAGCGTATCTCCGGGTATTTTGGAGGGATCAGCTCCAGTGGTGTTCCCCATCGTGTCACATTCCTCATGGTTCCCCATGGTTCCCCATGGTTCCTCAGGCTGCGGAAGGAGCACGTCTTGAACCGTTGGCGGCTCAAGTTGGGCGATCCCGAAGTCGGGGCCATTAATCCATACTAATCCCATCCCAGATGGGTTTTGTTGAAAGTTGTTGGATTCGATGTAGGTTACAGATCGTTGCAGTTTCGTGTTTTGATGGGGTTGGATCAGGCCAAAAACAGTCATTCGTATCCAATACGAACTTGGATCACAACAGCCTGGTTATGCCAGCAAACGTTCAAGTTGGTTTCCATGCAAAGCTTGCGTGCATCAAGTCCCACATCAAAGTGTTGTCATGTGCTGGGCATCCAAGTATTGTCGAGTCCCAACAACTCTTGGCGCGGTTTCGATGCATGGCGTTCAGGCAATCAAGTTGAGCATACCAAGACGGAGAGGAATGTCCCTTGCTAGCAGTGTGTGTGGGTCAGCATTGGGTGGCCAAAGCGCTTTTCAAAGGTGTCTTCCTGCTGTTTGCCAATTGTCATTTTTTCTCCTGAGTCCCAAACATTTTGTTCCAACTAGTGATGTCCCAACCTGAACATGAGGATGCATGAGGGGCACCCCAAGTCCTCAAAACCCATTGGCAAATGGCCCATGAACTGCGATACAGTAGGGTGCACGATCTAACGGAACCAAGGTGTTGGAGCACGTGTCTCACCCTTTCATCGTTTCCCTTCACTATGCCTTTCAGACGCCCAAGAAGTGGGGCCTCCCAGGGCTGCGGGGAATTTTTTTCTGCGAAGAGTAGCTGATAGCTCGTCATACGTGGAGGCCTGAATCCAATCATTTCACGGACTCTTGCGGTGGAAAAGTAGAATGCCTAACCAATGGCAACTTGTCTCCAACCAGTCAGTTTCGACAAAACTCCTGCCCCGTGCATCAACCTCTTCTCGATTTTCTTAATGAAACGAGAAGCGGACTCTTGAGTGAAAGTGTGACTCGGACTCAGAGATGTGCAATACATTTTTTCCGTGCTACCTGCAGACTTGAAGCTTGACCTTTCCATTTGCATACCAGATATACCAGTGCCAATTTACCCCACGTTCGTATTGTATATCATATCTTATCAATCTTCTGGGATCGTTGATGTTCATTGATCATGGCAGCTGATGGCTGGATTTTTCTGGCCAGGCTTTATCTGGTCCTGGACTACTGCCCTGGCGGGGAGCTCTTTTTCCACCTCAGCCGTGCCGGACGATTCTCAGAAGGGCGCACGAGGTCCGGTTCAGGGCGGGTCATCGTGGTTATTCAAGGGCGCGTTAGATTGTTTAGCTACTGCTACTGGGTCAGTGTGAAATATTAGATTTGAATATCCAGGAGGATTTTCACATGCAACCCTGAAGATTGCTATATGGAATAAATATGAATAAGTAGAATGGAATAGGATGGAATAAGTTAAGAATGACTGGGATATTTCTCTTATAGACCCACTTGTTGGTGCTGATTTCAATCGAATCTCTGAAGGGTGTGTATGACCTTGGGTTATACCATCATCTGGCTTACCAGTGGGTACACTGAAGGTTCTGGAGAATCAACCATTGGCCGGTGGTAGGGAAGGGGAGGGACGAAAGTTCAATGGAGACCAGCAGAGGCTAGCAGCTAGCGGCTAGCAGTCGAGGGAAGGAATGACTAAACCCCAAGATTCGGACTCTTTTAATCTCTTCTGCAATCATTTCAGATTACGTGGATGGCACAGCTGGCTGGAGGTTCTATACTTGTGAGCTACTTCTGGCATTGGAGTACTTGCACAGCCTGAACATTATTTTCAGGCAGGTTTGAAGCGCAATTTTGTCATAATTATGTCACTGAACCATCATGCTGCCTTTCACGCCAACATTGCTGCACATTGGAGTTTTCTCTTTCCTTTGGCTAAACTCCTTTGTTTCAGGTAGTCAGCATGGTCAATTGTAACCAGCTGTTACCCTAAGACCTGGCGATCCGTTGTGTTTCAGGGACCTGAAACCAGAGAACGTGCTGCTGGATGAACACGGTCATGTCACTCGCCGTCTAAGACCATGTATTGGGGGGATCTTGGTGGGCATATGGGGACATGATTGAGGCAGTGGCTGCCAGGTTGATTGGTTGTCGAGAACCTGCAGTCCTATGTTCAGAAGATACTAGCAACAGACTTCATTGACTTCGGAAATCAAGCCAGTCTCACCCAAACCTGTAACCCGTATGTTTCTTGGGGCATACCATGTTCTGCTTTGCGCGATCAGAGTTCCATATCCACCCCACTGTAATCTTACAGGTCGTCCGGAATGGTTGCTTCACATTATATGTGTATACATAATTATTCCGATATGTTTCTTTCCCTGTTGCAGATATCTCTTTTTTCCATCCAGTATATCCAGCACCCATCTGTGAGGCAAAGCTTACGGATTTCGGACTTTCGAAAGAAGGCTGGCCTCCTTTGAGCTTCCGCAACATTCCGCAACATGGGCCATGAAGATGAAGTATACAGGAAGTTGTCAATGTGCATTGTGAATTTGGTATTTTTGACATATTTATCAAGAGAAGTTTTCAGAAGTCAACCTCATCAGCAGACCTTTGTGATGTGATTTCTTTGGGTAATTTTGATTTGAACGATTTTCAAAAGTTTTATATGTATATACAATATATATATATATGCGTGTGTGTGTGTGTGCATATATTTATACATGGATGTATTTATTATATGTATTGCATGATTAACCCTAGAAGCATTGTGAACCACTAGAAATCCTCGTTGTGGCAAGAAACGATCCCATGCCACGACCTTGCGGAGGCATTTGCGATAACTTCTCGGCCCGAACGATGTGTGGTACCCCTGAGTACCTTGCACCAGAACTCCTCGATAGCAAAGGTCATGGGAAGGCAGTGGATTGGCCACTTGGCTGCGCTTGGGCGCTGTGCAACGTATTGTGTCGTGCTATGTGACGCCCATGACATGCTGGCGATATTTAGACATGACATGGATGTCAAGAGTTTGGAGGTGCAGATGTACATACTTTACATACATGCAGTTATACAGTAATACAATTACATTTCTAACACTATAGATACTTAGATTCGATAGATGATGATGAGCATTTTTTGATAGATAGATAATGGCAGACATCTAAAAATCGACAGATAGATAAAAAGATAGCTTAAGTTAAATTAAATTAGATTTGATTAGATAGATTCGATTAGATTAGACTAGACTAGACTAGATTAGATTGATAGGTAGACAGATAGATAAGATAGATAAGATTGATAAAATAAATAGGATATATAAGATAGATAAGATAGACAAGATAGAACATATAGAAAATATAGAAAATATAGAAAGAATTTTAGATAGACAGACAGATAGCTAGCTAGCTAGATGGATAGAGATGTAGATAGGTAGATAGATAGCTAGCTAGCTAGATAGGTAGGTAGATAGATAGATAAATATGACTATGATTATTTGATGGAATATTGATACGTAAGGGCCTTTGACCCACTGCTATTTCTTGGACTTGGATCGTTTCCAGAGATTGGAAAAAGTCACCTCCAGCAACGCCCAAAATCTACAATTCTGCAGGTACTCGTTAGGCGCTTTGGCCTACGAGATGTTGACGGGCTTGCCACCCTATTACACTCAGGACCCACTGGTCTGTGGTGATGAGGGGCCGAAGGCTAATATAGTTTGATATCAGCTCTAAGTGGGATTTGATGTTTCAGTTTGAATTCTTTGTCCCGCAAAAAAATCATCAAAATTCCATGATTGAGAACTGCTACGCTGAACAACGCTTAATAGTGTTTAGTAATATGGTTAATATTGATGTGTGAATATTGGGTTAACAATGGGTCAATAGTGGCTAGAGCGGGTAGACATGGCTTTCGGCAGGTGGAGTTCTTGAGTTTTCGTGACCAGCCGGTCTCTTGACCCTGAAATGTGACCCAAACCACTTGGTGTAGGTGTTACGGTAGTTTACTTGATGATGTTTACAGTGCACAAGAGAAGTGTATATAATTGATTGCAATTGCAATTGTTTGTTCGTAATTACCTATTGAGGTACTCTATATGAGATCTGAGTGAAATCATCTTCACCTCAGGCAGTTAATTGCACTTACTGGCCTTCGCGGCCTTTGCGGCCCTTTTCACATCTCCAGGGGTCACTTGCGAGGACCGGAATTTGCTTTTCGATCGAATTCGCAGAGCTCAGTTACAATATCCACAGTACATCAGTGCTGTGGCCAAGGCTTTGCTACAAGGCTGCGGCTCGAGGTTGTTGGCGGAGAGTTCGCACCCCCGATGTGAAGGTTGTAAGTGTTTTTGGGAGAATTCAAGGCGGTTTGCTTCTAAACCGATGATGTTGTTCTTGCCATAAAAAGGTTGGTGTTGTCGGTGCTGGTCATAGAAATTCACGAAGATGGTGCCGATTGAATCACCAAGATCAGCATGACGAGGCCTGCTAACAAGACAGCCAGAGTCCCGTTTGGGAGGCGGCCCAGAAGACGGTACCTCGGCGTGTTCCTGTTGCACACTTCGACGGCACAACGTTGCACAGATTCAGCACGCAAAATATGTATGGTGGTCGATCTAAAGGTCCCTGTAAGGAGTTTTAATTGCGAAAGCCGTGCATGTTATGTTGGAAAACCCTCGCGGAAGTTTGTTTTCGAGTTCGCGAAAGTAACATTTTTTTTCGCGAAAGTTTCGCGAAAGTTGGATTTCATGATTGCGTAACATAGGTTCCGCGAAAGATAAACATGGAGTTCGCGAAAGGCGAAAGTTTCGCGAAAGTAACATTTTTATTCGCGAAGAATGGCCGTTCCCCGATAAAGAATTTTGATCAACAACCATATAATATTGTATTGTGATAGAATATGATAGAATGTAAGATGTAAAATCACCTGCCATAACCTACCACAACATACTTCCGCATTCCATGTATAGCATGATACACCACCACCATTCTTTTCATGCCAAGCCCAGCTCCCCACGTGACCCCCTTTTTCGGGACCCTTCCTCAGGTGCTGAAGTCCGAGCGCATAGTTTCTTTGCCACGGTGGATTGGCAGGTGTCATGGCGAAAACTGCCGTGGATGTTGCATGGTTGTCCTGGAAATTTTGGGAACTCCAATGGCGCAATGCCCCAAAAAATAGTTTGTCGTTTGTCATCATTTTACAGGATGTTTTGATCATGAGAATATATGGTTATCTTTTGACTATCCCGAGGCCAACCAACCAGTTGACAATGCTTGGTGAGGATATGTAGGACCAATCGCTAAAGATCTTGGCTTTTCATGCCTGCGATTCGGTCGTAACTTGCCCCACACAGAATATCACGACAGGGTTGCTCCAGACCGTTATAGGTAGATGATAGCCACAAGGATGTTCTTTTTTATCTCTACACTTACCCAATTTACCCTCTCGTACTTGGGGTGTTGCCAGCAACCCTGAATGATGGCGCACAGACTCACATTCCATGATATGTTTGATATACACATATGCAATAAATATTGATATATATATATATATATGTGTGTGTGTGTATTATGTACTGTATATACACATTGATATATATATATATATGACATGTGACATGTCACTTCATGTTTCTTTTTGAGGTCCCGACAGGTCAACCGCTAAGACCTCATGGCACCAGCTCAGGCCCTGTATCAGCGCGTGGTGACGCCACCTTTCAAGCCGAAGGTGGCAGGTGCTGGTGATGTTTCGAACTTTGAGCTGCTTGGATCGGAGTGAAAACACTTGGTGTGGTTCTACATGATCGCAGCTTGAAATGCTGGAAAAAGCATCCAGTCACCTTTTCAGACATGCCGCATCTGACCCACAATGGACGTAGACTAGATTCCTTAACAGACATCTTTAAAGCAGCATCAAAGGGTTCCCATCAAAGAGTTCTCCTCATCATAACCATCATCACCATCATCATCCGCTCCATTCTCCCCATCCTGCACTCCGCGTTCCAAGGAAGGAGTTTGTGGATATGCCTTTGGGCGTTTCTGAAGCAGACGGGCGTCCTGGTGCTGGAGTTCACTTCGATGGCTTCACCTATCAGGGTGAGTGAGAGACTTTGGCTCTCAGCAATGTCAGATGACTATGGAGGAAAAAGAATCTCAAGAACTATTTGATTTCCTCAATGTTTGTTAGATTGTGCTATAGGCTTGATAGTGTTGCGAGCTGTTGCGAACTGTTTTTGCAGATCATGGTCACAAAACCGTTCAGAATTCATAATGATTGATGTCGTTGTGGCTATGGGTCATTATGGCTGGCTTCATTTGTTGATACGGAATTGGGTTACTTAGCAAGCAACACGTGGCTGAACGATGTTGAACGGCAGTGTTGTGGATGTCGGAATCAGTCAGCGAAGTGAGCTCCCATTGATTTCACCACAGGATTCTCAGGACAGTGGGCAGAAAAAGAAAAAGTGGGAGACTGCACGGCTGCAGCATGCCCAACATGTCATTAAAAACAAATGGTTACTATTGGTTGGGGATGGGGGCAAAACTCAGACCAAATCAGAGAGTGTAGCTCGGTGTCGGTATACTGCATACTCTCGGTGTCTGTCTTTATCTCGAACCTACAGTCAGACAGAATCCAAAATAGCCTGCAAACCGTGCAGCGGCGAACCCAGTTTTCGATACACATATGTGTGCTTGTCTCAAATTCATACCAGTCATTATATATTTTTTTATATGATGATATATATATATATATATATTTATTTATTTATTTACGCACTACTTGTTGCTTGCTTTGTGCATTTGCACAGGTGCATGCCGAAATAGAAATTGATTTGCCGCTGCTACGACCTGCAAGGTATAGAATACATCAATTTTATAAATTACGATCAAATAAAGTACCATAGTTTGAGTATGGGGCCATGGCTTCTGATATTTTTTTCTTTCAGAAAGCGTATGCCAGCCACCGAATCCCAACTCGATCTGAAGGTCTAGTCAGTTGATAACCACTTGGATCATCTTGGATCTTATCATGGTCAGGATGCAGACAGATCCCATTTCTGAAAGGCTCCCCATTCACAATGCACGACACGCTGTTGCCAGGTCATGCCAACTCCGGAAGATGAGACGTTCCAAGACAACGAAACTGCCTACAGAACCACCAGAGAGTGCGCCCAATTAAGGCTGAGCGGAGTTTCAGATATGACACGGGATAGAGAAGTGGGGGACTTTAATGGACACATCCAACGCTCAGAACTCTTCACAATGTCTCGTGGCTATTTCTCTATAAGTCCTGAGTCCAGTTCCTGATATAAATTCAATCCCTTCACCTGCAACGTGCTGAGTTACATTCGAGAACGTGCTGCTTTCCACAAGCGACAGATCTACAGACAGGCCAATTGGCGCCAACTCTCACAGTACCCTGGGGCACATGCTTGTCTCTTTTTGTTCTGGCATGTGATGACTATATGTGTCGTTTATATGTTGTTGGTGTTTTGTTATCAAATCATCCCCTCCTATGTTGACCCTTACTCACTTGCAATTTGCAAGAGGCCACTGCCTGTTGACAACAGGCCTTTGGTATGCTGCGACGGTTTGTAGAGACCATCGAATTGGTGTTGGATGGGCACTTGCAGCCCCTTCTGGCATGATTGATGACTTGGCAGGGCGGGCGTGACATGACATGGGTGTCCAAAAGAATCGAGAACCCCAGACACATTCAAGGCATTTCAAGCCAAGGGTCCATGTTGCTGGTGCTCATCAAATGCGATATATATAAGCTTAGGGACGTTTGATGGCAAATCGGCGTGCAACATTTGTGACGTCCTGACTGCTTGGAAGACATACTGTGCTTCATGTTCATCAGATCATTTGTATGAACAACACTTGCCCTGTTTTCTGCCCACATCAGGATGACTTGTAATTATGATCGAAGATAATCGAAGTAAGTTTTGAAGTCAAACTTCCGACAATATTATGGACAGATGAAGCAGCAGACGTGAGAAGAGAAAGGAAGAAAAGAAATCAGAGAAGAGAAAAAGCAAGAGAAAAGAAGAAGTCGCGAGACGCTGTGTTTTTCCTGTGTTTTGTGGCTCAGGAGGGTCGAAAAGTAGGCTCGCTAAAGCGGCAGGTGCGCAGCCATCTGGTCGGATGAGAGATCAAAAATTGATGAAAATTGCAACGCGGCTGTGGCGCAAAGCACATTTAGAAGTCAAAACTGGGGCACTTTTGGTTTGGGAGTTGAGATGCCGAAAAAGGGCACGCGGTTGTGGCGCGAAGCACATTTGGAAGTCAAAACGGTAAAAGCACCTCATGTCCGGACCACTTTTGGATGTTCAAGCGTCGTTTTATGTGGCAGGCGCAATGGATTCTGCACCTTGTCAAAAGTGAGTCACGGGTGTGGATCTTGCAGCAATTTCAAAAACGATGGCAGGCGTGGGGCATTTGAGGAGCATCTGCAAAGGTACATGACATGTTGTATGGCAGGCGCACCACAGGAGACACTTCAGTCAGACATGATCGGCGGTCAGGGAGCAGATTTCCTGAGAGGTGTTCTGCATTTTGGCGCATCAGATCATCAGGTTTGTTAACATGATTTCGCGTGACAGGTGCAGCACACTGCATGACCTGGCTTCACTTTTTCGCGGCAACAGTACTTTAGAGAGATGGGACGGAAAAATCTGAAAACACACTGATAGGAGGCCGTCAGCTGCGCACTCAAGTTTCCATTTTTGAAGGATATATCACAGAATTGTTTCGTTTTTTGTGTTGCCTTCCTGAAAAATTGAGGATGCCTCGCAGAATTTTGTCCTTTTGGAGCTGTGAACTTTCATTTTTTCAGGACGTCTCGCAGGATTGCTTTGCTGGATTTGTGCACATCCATTTTTTGAGGAAATCTGACATCTCACAGAACTGCCAACTTTCAGATAGATGTGTAGATGGATGGATTAGATTAGATTAGATTGGATTACATTAGATTAGGTTAGATTAGATTAGATAGAAAGATAGATAGATGGATAGAATATACAGACAGATAGATAGAATAAACAGACAGATAGGTAGAATAAACAGATAGATAGATAGATAGACAGATAGATAGGTCGATAGATACACAGACAGACAGACAGACAGACAGGTAGAAAGATAGGCAGATAAGAAAAATGGACAGAGAGAAAAATGGAAAGATAGAAAAACGGACAGATAGATAGATAAATAGATAGTCAGATAGACAGATAGATGGATAGACAGATAGTCAGGTAGATAGATAGATAGATAGATAGATAGATAGTTAAGCAGATAGATAGACAGACAGAGAGACAGAGAGACAGAAAGATAGATAGCCAGATAAATAGATAGATAGATAGATCGATCGATAGATCGATCTTCGATAGGTAGATAGGTAGATTGATAGATGGATAGATAGATACATAGATAGGTAGGTAGGTAGAGAGACACAAGGAGAGAAGGAGACAGAGCGAGAGAGAGAGAGAGAGGAAAAAAAAAGAGAGAGTCAGAGCCTCCACCACCTTTCGGTCCATCAGTGCGCTCTGACATCCATGTATCACAACAACAAACCTCTCCTATAGGTTTCCTACTTTTCTTACTTCCGCCACTGTATTGTGCGGTTGGATAATATTGTATAATAGTGTAGAATATTGCATAATATAATGTATATATATATTTATTTATTTATATATCTTGAATTTTAAAATAATATATATATAATATCAGGTTGGTTTGCCTGTTCCACAGCAGGGCCTCCGTGATTTAGTTTAATATGTGCATTGCAGTGATTGTTAACCTTAGTTCCAACGGTGCGCTTACATTTTCAGAAGCCTTGCACGATACTCTGTGTGAGCGGACGTTGTCCCATGACGATGGATGTTCAACTGGCCCATTGCCATGGCAGGTCTTTGACCGTTTGGTTCTTAGCAAACCCACCATCCTGGAGGCGATAGGATGTGTGCTCTTTGATTTGACGCCCGTGGAAGCGGTAAAAGATTATATGTATCCCCTGCATATGTACGTGACACGGCAACTCCGCACAAGAAGTCTCCTGACAAATACTTCGAGCGCCAAGATTGAGCAATTTTTTGGGGGGATACGGGGATACCTACATTTGCATATTTTTGCTGGCAGCACATCTCATCCTTTAGCTCAGTGACCTATGGAGCCTTTGTCCACGTGGTGCAGCTTCTTGGGAGTCAACGCTGAGAAATGCAGCGGCTAAAAAATGCCATGATCGCTCTGACCTTTGGAGGTACTATTGGAACCAAAATGGTACTTACATCCTCACGGATGTCTCAAGATGTGGCTACATTACTTCAGATTGTCAGGCTGCAAGTGTCTTTAAGTTTGAAGCTGTGAGGTTTTTAATGCTTATGTTTGGTGGATTGTTGTGCTATGTTGCGGTTTGCAGGCAAGGGCGGCAAGGGGAAATCATGTGGATGGTGATTCCAAACGCGGATGTTGATAGACTATGTGTGTATCATGTGTATACTATGTGTATTGCCAAACCTGGAAACGTCTTGACATTTGAAGATTGCTGGGCTCAGCCGCGTGTGCTCCGCGGCCGCGTCGGGCAGGTCGTTTGGGCACTCTGTGGAAACTCAAACTGTTGATGTTCACCTGGTAGCCACAACTTCGCGGGTTTTTTGAGGTCACGCTACATGATTTCATAGGCTTCATAATACATGCAATGTATATATGGGCTAAATATGGCTGAATTATATTGAATTATCATATGGCCATATGGCTAAATTGACTAGACTAGACTATAACAGGCATTAACAGTCCATGATTTTAATATGTCCAACTTGCCCAACCAATAAAATAACCGGCATAAATTGGTCCAGTGCTTCCGGCTCCAGATACTCCAGGTGGTTTGGTCGGGGGTTCGCCCCATGGCACCCAAGGTGCCTGAGAACTCAGGGTGGATCATGGGCCCTGGATGAATAGACTAGATTTGATTTTGACTTGTTTTGATATGCTTTGATTGATGGATAGATGCTGTAGATAGTTCTTGCATGTTGCTGGTGGCTCTGATTTTGCCAGGACGACAAGACCACCCCAGTGGACAAATTGCGGGCGTTCCAACGGAGTCATCAGGTGCCCCTGAGAGAGTCGCCTGACCATGGTCGGTTCGTCAATGCCAATGGTTGCGGAGTGACTTCATGTGCTTTCATTATCTCTCATTGTTCGTTAATGATCCAGATACACAGGGTGGATTGTCCCGGATTGTCCCTTGTCCGTCCTTCTCCATCATATAAAATCACATTAACACTTGGGAGGTCCCTTCAATCATGTAGTGCTTCAACACGTTTCAACATTAAATCACAAGAAAAATTGGAATCAAGTGGCAGATGTGGCAGTGACTCCTCCTTATCTCCAGGCGAACAAAAGATGTGCAGACTGTCCCGAACGGGGGCCAACTTATGTTTGTAAAGGCCTCAGTGGATCTCAGTGGCCGGCTATGGCTTGTGTGGCGTGGTGCAGCGACTCCATCTGGGCTTTTTAAGGGCAGATGGGCAGCAGGTGAACTAGTGAAACCATCCAACTGTTGCCAAATGATGAAGATCTTCATCATCATGTCATGATAACAATATGATTTAATATGATAATGCTCTTAAAAGTTGGCCAAGTCCCATCAAGGCCTTGATTTCCAGATCTTCGTCTGCCAATCCTGCGGGGGTCTCCATCGTGAGCCCGGAAGCCAAGGACAGTGTGATTGCTGCGGTGTTGTAGCCGGTGCTGTAGCCGTTGTTGTTTCCCGAAATCCAATTTCCCCCAGATCCTCGCGAAGTTCTGTTCCTGTTGATGAAACCAAAACATCACAAAAAATCACCAGAGACTCAGGTTTGGACACAAAATTAAGAGCATCTCCTTCTCTGAATGGACTTCTGCTGAGGCCAGATGGACAGTGGCAACATTCATATCATGTCATACCATGTCATTGTACGATGGTTTTATATGGTTTTCAAATGTGTTCAAATTGATGTGTTGAAGTCGTTGAAGTTGGACGTTGGACAATTCGTCCTAATTATGCCGCCTACGCCTGAGCCCTGATGTTTTGCCCGGGGCCTCCAGGTGGCCAAGCTTGAGGAAGGTGGCAACGAAGCGGCCAGAGCCAAGTGGTGACTCAGCTGAAGTTTTGCCCAGTGATCATGTTTTGATATATTTTTTGGCCCGGAGATGTGGTGACGTGACCAAAGTAACTAATAAGTAACTATAACTATAGTGCTCGAATCAGACTTCGATTTTAAGAGATGTTCAGATGTTGAAGTGGAAAACACATCGCTTTTAAGCACAACCGCTTTTTGGACCCCTGTTGGATGTCAGATTAATTACCTCCAGCTGTTGTGGAGCTGCGGGTGTGACGTGCCAGGCTGGATCGATGGCATAAAGATACCTTTCCAGAACCTGATGGGACGGATCTGGACGGGAGCCGTGGGAAACTGATGGAGAACGGAATCCTTGAGCTGGGCATCGGTAGATACTGTGGTGGGCCTATCCGTGTCAATATGTTCAATGGGACTAGAACATTCCTCGGTTGGCCCACCCATTTTCAAGCATTTTGAGGTACAGTATTTGTTGTTCAGTTTGATCAGGCCAGTTAAAGTCCAATCACCGCCGAGAATCATGTTGTTAAGGAAATATGTACCCCCTTTCGACCTTGAGTCCCTCAAGGATGAAACGGTTCTTTTTTCGCTCCATTTTTGCCTCAAAAATGACTGGCCTGGAGGAAGCAGTTCGAGAATTTATCCGGCTGAAATATGTGGAAAAAAAGTGGTTTGGGCCCCGAGATCGGCCCGAAATTGCCAAAGACCATGTGACTTGAAGATGTTTTAGAGTTGGACTGGCAAATCGGAAGGTTCTAGGTCAAAAGTGGGGAAAAGATAAGCCTGACATGCTTATCCTCCTATGGTGTCAAGAGAATGAGGGGGCAGGAGCCCCTTGAAAAAAAAACAACAACAAGCAAATCTGAAAAGAAAATGGGTTCAGACCCCAGCATTTTATTTTGTGGGTGTATTTTATTTTTTGAGGGGTCCAACCCATCAAGTTAACTGACAGAGATAGCACGATAGCAAAGATGCACAGCTGTGAATGGTCTGATCATTCTGCGAAACCTGCCAGAGATTTGGAATCACTTGGACACTATGGAGCATATGAAACTGAAACAGCAGTTGTTGCTGATCCAATTTGATTCTAGCAGGAGTGCGTGCTGTGAAAAATAAATATGAAACACAATGACAAATTAAAGATGAAATGATCGTGAGTAAGAACGATAATCCTGTATAATCTTAATGTATAACAAAATGCTTAGAGATGAATTAAGTTCCGAAACTGTAATGACTATATATGCATATCATGCTGTACAAATGTTTGTCAACGATCTAAGGAAATATAAAGATCAATATAACGAAAAAAAATGCCGGGGCCTGACGTCCAACAGTTGCCAGGTGGAGGGGGCCTGACGTCATATTCTTTTTGTACCTGTCCATTGTATTTTGCTTGGGCGTTGTTCCTATCTTACCTTATGCCCTCTCATTTTATTGGCAGTTCGTCCTTAGGCCCCTGCATTTTTTTTATTTTTTTAGGGGTTCCACCCCCCCCCTAGCACCACACAGGGATCACGCTTGGTCCACTTTCAAGAACCAATCCTGACTCCCATCCAATGATTTCATGTTCTGTTTTGTGCCAATGACTCGGAAATGGTCCTAATGAATCCGAATGAGCTACTAGCAATTGACCACCGACCATGTAATCCATGTATGTTGTTTCCGATTGGCCCATGAGGTACCGGCCTCACGCCAAGCCGGCAGTCACTCAGGCACGGCGAGAGCCATTTTTTTGAACGGCTCATGGTCATTTTAAAATACTCAGATCATCTCAGATTATTTTTCAGAACATGAAGAGATAGCCTGTAACAAAGCTCATGTCTTCTTCACTTCAGGGAACCATACCCCATTTTACCCGTTATTACCCCATATTACCCCAACCAATTGTTTTGCGATGTTTTGCGTGCTGGCACAGGCAGCACCACAGGCCGCCACTTGGCTACGTCCCAGTACATTGCAGTGGCAACAGGGATGAATGGGAGTGGTGAATCAAGGGATAATTCATTAATTATATACAATATTATATAAATGATGATGGTAGTATCATAAGAATTAGGAGGAAACAAAACCGTGGAAATCCTTGAAATATACTGTATTGAACCATGACTTACGGCGATTTTTGCCGGGAATATAGGCAAGACTAAGAGACCGTGATTGAAACTGATACAAATTCACTTCAGTGATGTGCTTTGCCAAGGCACCTGAGAGCACTGCGCAGGCATGTGAGCACACCCACATGGTGTGATGTGTTAACATGTCTTGCATGGTCTTGCATGATTTTTTGTTTATGTGAGCTGGTACTGAGTGGTTCCAGTGCCTGCGGTGCATGACAATCATAGAAATGAAGAAATATGAAATATCATGAAAGGCTGTTGAGGTTTTTAAAATCATCCTGATTTTTGAAATGCAACATGAAGTGAAATGCTTATTCTTCAGCCTGGGGCCCTTCGTGGCAGGCGGGGCTGGACCTCCTCTCCGGAGCGGACACTGAGGCGCCGGCGGCTGCGCCGGCCGCTGCGCCGGCCGCTGCACCAGCGGCTGCGCCGGCGGCGCCGGCAGCGCCCGTGGCCGCACCGGCTGCGCCAGCTCCTGGCCCAGATTTGGGTTGGTGAATGGATTTGAATGGTGCCAATGTTTTCACTGTTTCCACTGAACGATGCTGAATGCCATGTTGAATTTTTTGGGGGTAAAGAGCCTGTTGAAGAAGCTCACATCCCCAGACTCTGACGATGTCCCATGATGTCCCATGCATATTTCACTACCACTTCGAAGCAGGGCTCTAAATGGCCCTCACAGATGGGTCACAACTCATGAAATTATGTAACTGGGCAACTGGGCTACCCATTCCGTCTTTGATTACCAAGTGTTGTTTCAGGGAGAGTTTGAAAGCCTTGGAAAGCCAGAGTTTCCGCAATACCCTTTGATTAATAATGTAGAAAGAGATGTGTATACCGATGTGATCATGTATGCAGTGTTTTTCCTACATGCAGATGAGCGTGTCAACCAAGTTCACGTTTATAAACATTTTACTCGTATGCATGTGTATATATATATATATGTGTGTGTGTGTGTGATCTATCTATGCGATCTATATAGTTCAAATTTATTTATCTAATCAATATTTTTATCGATCAGACTGATTATCTGTCGGAGTGTCTATCAGACTATCTCTCTATCTATCGATCTATCCCATCTAATCTACAGTAGTCCAATCTAATCTAGTTTAATCTAATCTAATCTAAATCTATCTCTGTTTCTGCCCGCTTTTGTTTGGGCATGTATATTAAGATTTGATGATATTTGTGGGTGTAGGACCAGTTGCTGAGTTTAGGTTCAGGATCTCCTTGGAAGCCTCGAAGCAAGTCCGGTGGCGGCGCCACCCGCTGCAGCAGCACCGGTGGAGGATGCTGGGTTTTGGACGGATTTTGCAGCCAGGCTCTGGGTTTATGATTGGTTTCTTTTTGAAACGTTTGAAGGGATACATATGATACATCGGATACATTCGGATACTAGACAGGAAAGCGCGCTGGAAAGCAAAGGTTGCAATTCTTGTTTGCCTCAGACAATCTCAGACGTACGATTTTTTCTCAAACTTCAAGAGGACGGTTGTTGTTGTTTGCGGGGTGAAACCCCGATGCAGGAGCCATGGACAGCAGACTTTGGCAGCGCCGCCAAGGTGAAGATGTCACGATTTTGTGGCCACACTGGGTGGCCTTAACAGCATGCTGCTGTTCATTAAAAGATGACCTTCAAAGGATACCCAAAAAATCACAAAAAATAGGGTTGGATTTTCACGGACTCCAAACTATAGAGATAGTTTGATCATGTTTGATCCATCATTATCCGCATAATATACACTCAGACTAATTAGCTGATGGCTTGCAAACCGACAAACAATTCGACATCACTTTGGAAGTGGAGAAAGTACACACAATTTTATGCTTTAATTAGTTGATTCAAGTTTGCTCAGCAAATTCTTGAGCAGAAATCAAGTATAGATGTGTAAGCCGAGAACAAAAAAATTAACATTCGCCATCTGTATCCATTTGTGGGTTTCAATCATGTTCGAAAGTAATTTGGGTTTATGCGCCAATATGGCGTGATGGTTTCCCGACGCCACGCAATCCCTCCGCACCCACCAGGTACCCGTGACCGGCTACGCCGCTGGTCTCATCGATTTGGATTTCACAGGCATGACTCACTAAGTCTGCCAGGGCCAGATGGAGCCGGAACCCAGCAGAAAATAACCTGTACGCTCGAGAAAATTCATATACCATCTGGTTATGACTCACATAGCCATGGAAAATCACCATTGTTAATAGGTAAACCATCTATAAGTGGGCCATTTTCCATGGCTATGTTAAATAACCAGAGGGTACTTATAGAAAATTGTCTAGATATGTCTAGATGTTTTATCTATAAAAGAGTGTGATGTTCCGCGGCAATGTTAAATGCCCAGAGGGCATGGTGATTTTGTGTTATTTTCCATTGTCATGATTATTGAAACCTTGCTGTAGTCCTTCAACTCCCAATCAATGACAACGCCTCGTAAGCCGCGCTGGAATGTGAGAGACCAAAATTCGGGGGATGGTAATATGGACTATAGATGACTATAGGCAATTGCAGGATCCACCCAAAGCGGTCAACAATCACAGATGTAGCCGACTGTTGGCTTTGCAGAAAACTAGATTCCTGGAAAATGGGATGGTGCTCACCCAGAGAAGGGATGAACATGATTACATGCTCAGCAATCAGCCACCATGCGATTGGCCACATTGGGCTGCTATGGTGTTAAGGTGTGGTTATCATACTTGAGAAATCTTGAGAATACATTCGTTTGATATTGACGATCAATCTGCCATGGTGCTTTGGATTACTGGTAGTGTCAACCCTGGATTAATAAACCCCTAGGCTTTTTAATTGGGAAGGTACCATTTAAGTATCAAATCATGACTATTGGGGGAATACCCCCCCAATTCATAAACCATGGTGTATTAATCCGGGGTTGATATTAACCACAACCCCCCCTATCCCAATCCCCCTTTCTTGGCGGCAGGTGGCTCGCCCCCTAAGGCTGCCGCGCCAAAGCCGACGGAGGCGCCTCGGGAGTTGGCCAATTCGAAAGTCGACACCATCGAAGTGTCGAGTTTTCACGACACGACAAGGGGCCAGTTTTCGAACTAAGATGTGCAGAACTATCATGCATTATCTATATCATATTATATATATATATATATATTATCTATGTTATTATCATGTTATTATCATGTTATATCTTAAATTTTCTTAGGCCTCTTTTCTCGTGGAGGTGTTTCTCTCGCAATAGATCCAACCATATTGTGAGCTTGAAGACACCGAATAGTTTTCGAAATATCTCAGCAGGTGCTTGGATAAACCGAAACATATATTTGTACAATTTTGTATACATGAGACACCTAGCGCATTTGGAATGGAAAGATAGATAGATCGATACGTAAATAGATAGCTAGATATAGCTAGATGGATAAAATCATAATCACAATAGATGAAACGATTGCAGACGCAACAGTGATAGATTAATAGGTTAGTGGGTTAGATTGTTTAGTTAGATGGATATTTAACGATATGTGTGGACACCGTATGTACATACACTACATACGTACAATAAAACTGCATAGCTCTTTTGATAGCTACAAGCTGGCACAGCCATTTGCAGACACCTCCATCTCCAGCTGCAGCTTTTTGAGCTGGCTCTAAGCTTCATTCCTTTCTCAAAAGTTGAAGCAGCAAGCTTGCCATCCCGTTGCACCCACTTCGACATGGATGGATAGCTATGGATAGATGCGAAGGAAAAGGAATGGCCTTCTTCGTAACTTCATGTCGTTTGGTTCTGATTTTGTTTGCCCTCATGTCACAGCATGCCCGCATGAACCATGTTTTTTAAATGTTTTTGTACAGACTTCCAGATGAGCCCATCCCATCCCGCTTGTACAACCACCAGCTGTACCACCCCAATTGACAAAACCAAACAAAAATCGCAGTTTCTCCTTGAATCAGACTGGTTGCTTGCATTTGCGGCCATGCATCCAGATGCCTCTGATGGAATTTGCAGGCAGATATCAGGGGAAACTACAGATATCAGCGTATATACTTGTACATGTCGTGGTGAGCACCTGGTGTTATGTGAATCTGCACGTTTCTAAACTTGAAGTTTGACAAAACATGGTCCCGCTCAGCCATAGTACTTTCAGAACAGACCAATGGATGATGGAAGAGTTGAGAGATGTAGATGCCGTTGGTCTTCTGGGCATTCAAAGCTGCAAAAAAAATATCGTCGCATCACAGCTGATGCCGCACAGGAGGCACCATATCGAGCACTTGCGGCTGATGCCGGACGAAAACAGTTCGCAGGCACTGTTGGGCTGGATGTTGGACAGTGTTGGTGCCACTTATGATCTCAACTAGGCCATCTTCATTGTCATGGATAGATCTTAAATTAGTCTTAAATATTCTTAAATGGGCTTAACATGTTTGTTGTGCGATTGTATTCATAGTTCTGATCCCGACTGCCGGGTCGCTCCTTATTGGGTCAGATATCTAGGATGCTGTTCGCACCACTGTGAGGCCCCTCCGGTGCTGCCTTGCAATCAGTGTGCCGTGCCATTCTAGTGGTGGAGCTGGCTGAAAGGACCTGCTACTACGTCGCTTGGCTTGGACAATTTCAACAGGAGCTCGGGAAGTCTGGCTTTCAACATGTCAACACGTTTCGCTGGAAGAATCGGGAAGACTATAGAAGGCATCACAGCATATCACAGCCACCAACAATCATCATGCAACGTT
Organism: Cladocopium goreaui; assembly: GCA_947184155.2. Taxonomy (NCBI): domain Eukaryota; class Dinophyceae; order Suessiales; family Symbiodiniaceae; genus Cladocopium; species Cladocopium goreaui. The sequence goes on from CAMXCT020006811.1 coordinate 261,247, forward strand.
TCATGATCTTTCGAGAGTAGAGAGTGTCCCAGACATTCCAAGACCGCCAGAGTTTCCGAGGCGCTGGCAGGAAGTCAGGAGTTCTTCCTGGAACGCTTAGGTTATGGCGCTGAGGAGAGCGCTGGAGTCAACTCTGCTACATGGCCCAGCTGGAACCAAAAGGAAATATTGTTGAAATATGTTGAAATATGATACCCTCAACTACTTAAGGTCTATAGTACTGGACCCTTGGGGGGTAAATTACCTAGGGACCTAGGGTCTGAACTAGAATTCGTACTACTAACTATAGACCCGAAATATTTATTTCACTCTTGGTTTTTCCAAGGAAAACTTGAAAAGACCCACTCAGGGTCTACAGGATTTTATATCTACCCCCCCAAAGTAGTTGATGGTATGAAATATGTTGAAACATGTTGAAACAATATTCTTTGTTTCTTATTTGCTTTTGATCCATCGGATCCACATGCTTCATAGTGCTTCATATGGACGTCAGAAGGGTGTCACCAGCTTTTCAGGCTTTCACCACCTTGTGCTACATGTGGCCCCTGCGACTTGGCCGATGATATTTGGAGCAGCCCAGAGGTGTCAGAATTTCTTCAATGGATCAACTATGATCAACTTACTTGCCGTCAACCGAGGGTTGGAGGCTATGTGGCAGATGCATACCTCGGGAGACGCTGCCATGGGGGGTGTGATGGTATCAGCGGCAATAAGTTGTTGGAGTCAACATACCCTGCCAAGACTTGCACCATCCTCATTGGTGTGTGACCAGCCTGGATTTGTTTGATCATTGTTTGACCCACTGCTTTGCCAAATTCAAGACCCTCAGTAGTCATCCAAAGGGTGGTCCAAACGTCCTTTTCCTCCAACCAATTTCATGGCATTGCAACTGGATCTCATTTGGGGTACCGCACGCCTGCGTCAGGAGATACTACACGATTCTAGTTTTCACCCTGTGCTACCTCATTGGGGCACTTTGGCGATGTCAGTGGCAACACCTGTGGCATTGATGTTTGCGGCATTGATATGCATTGATGTGAAAGGTTTGCCCCTCTTTTGGCTGATCCTATCCGCAAGGATCGACAATTTCGACCATTTAACAAATTTAGTAGTCTCCGGAAACCACCCGAAATGGTGCTTTTTTTCCCCCTTAACCTTGTGAAATTGAAGGTAGGCTGCAGATGGTGCATGAAATCAACGGAAGTTTGCGTTGTCGTTTTGGTTATTGTTCTTGTTGCCTTAGTTGGGTTGCAACCCGAGACCTGGTTGTTCTCGTGTCCATGGCTTCGTCAAAAGTTGGTTGAAGGCACCAAAGTTGAGCTAAATCATCGAGTGCTATCTCACTATACCAGCTAGCTTTCACGGCAGGGAATAGGGTTTCCTCGGTTCACCCTGTACTGATACAGTTTCTTACAAATATATATATATATACAATTATATATATACATACATGCCAAACATTTGTACATGTCAGTTGCACATTTCATGAGTACCTGCATGTATGTACCTCCATTTTTATTGCAGATGTCCTGAACCGATGCTCATAGGCATAAGCTATCTACACCATACATCGAATCATTATACATCCCATTCAACCCACATATCAGGTAGCAGGCAGAGTACAACCTGGGCTGTGATTTTCACCCACCGTCTTGGTACTAGATCGATTCTACACCTCAGGTGCTCACCTGTGCTATAGCTGCCCTTCCGGGGCCGACCAGAGACGTACCTTGGCGCAACTTTAGGGCTCAGAAGCGATGAACAAGTATGAAAATTGCATAAAATTGCCTCTTATGGGAACATAAGATCCACAAGGCAGGATCATGCAGGATTTGGGTAGAACTCCGTAGAACCGCCAAAATTACTGGCAAAAGTTTACTGTATAGGTCTTGTGTGTGTTTTCTCTTATGATATTTTACTGCAGTGCCACGTGGCTGATCTGTGGTTCTGTTCGTCTTTTGTGGTAAGAGCAGAGGCATGAGAGGAGGGTTTCGTAGGGTGTCATGCGTCAATGGCCAATGTTGGCAAGTGACCCTTCAAAACGATTCGGTGTGATTCGGTCATCATAATGGGTCAACTACATAGTGGGTGACATAGCCACCAGTGTACTGTGCAGGAGGATTCCACAGTCCAGGTAGAGCTGGCTGGAGCGGTGGGTTCCCCCCAGCCTCGGACGGAAGATTCCCTAATCCAATCGATGCATATCTATGCAGTAATATCACACCAACCACAACAAAGCATATTGGATTTAAAATTGAGATGGATCATGATGGATCTAAAATGATCTAATATGCTCAAGCACTGTCCATGGTTCCCATCCCTTAGGTGGCCAGGTGTGATGTCTTCGGTTCCCCCTTTTTTTCCTGGCATGATCCGTGAGGCCTACACTTATTTGGTGGGCTCGATGGTTTTCTTAGCCTTGGGCACAGGTGGCTTGGATCATTCAACAGCGGTGGTTCTGGTGTCGGCTTAGCCACCGAAACTACATCATATGTTAGTTGAAATATACCGACCCCTGAGCCCCACTATGTATAGCATAGGTAGTAGGTCATATGTAGAGCACTGCCATAGCTATGAGTCCAACTAATTCAAAGTAGCTATTCCCAATATTGTAGAGTAGCACCACATGCCTAGATGCGTTAGGTATGTTGTGTAGCCATAGGTAGAACCCGATGTAGTTACCCTCCCTAACAACAACCTGGGTGGGTTGAACTTTACATGCTGGTGACCCCATGGCTCAAGTGCGCAAAAGCTGCGCGCTTGCTTGTTTTGTTTGATGCAGGTGTTGCCGGATTGGTTTTCCCTCTTTGTTTGGGTTTCCGGTTCGACCCCCTGTTTCACTGGTTATCAGCCGTAAGGCTTTTGTTGGGGAACCTAATCCGGTAAAACCTGCCTTAGGCCCTAACTTCTTTTCGCACTTCACTGTTCTTTGTTGCATGCCCACAGGCAGTTCGGAACAGGTCGCTGCTGATTCCAGCGCGACGGTAACACCAGCCGAGGGAGTCGAGGCAGCTGGGGAAGCAGAAAGCGTTGAGGTGTCCCCTCCGTGGCCTGCTGAACCGGTAGCTGAGACATCTCAAAGCTGGGCCGACCTGTCTGAGGTACAAGCGCCCGTGCCGTCTGGTGTCGACTCCATTGTGACAGACTCTGCAGATCCACAAGGATCACTGGTAGAGGTTAAGGAGGAGATCCACGAGGCCGAGAGCATCAGTGCGGTAATCTCAGCAATTGGCTTGCCAGAAGAGGTCGTTGACGATCCCGTCGCGACGGAGGAGACTGGGGTTGACACTTCGCTTCAAGATCAGTCATTTTTGGAACCACCTTCTGATTTGGGTAACCCAGCGGAAGCTGCTTTCACGGACATTGATCGAGCAAAAGAAGAAGAAGAAGTAGATCCTCAACAAGATTCTTCAACTCTTTTGGAACAAGCCGACGAGATTGACACAACAGATTTTGCAGATCCAGCTGAAGAAGAACAACAACAGGTTGAATCTGCCGATCTTTTAGGTTTAGGTGACGAGGCGGGTCCAGTAGGAGAAGCATCCGTTGCATCCGAACCATCTGCATCCGTGCCTGAGCCTGCGGTCGCTGACACATCCGGTGTCGCGACAGAAGCCAACACTAGTTGCCCCGATCAAATAGTCCCACCACCAACTAGCCCTAATCTTGTTGAACCCGGCACTGAACCTATTCAGGTAGGCCATTCCCCCGCAACTTCATCTAATCCCCCACGCCAGAGGGTTAGGTCAAGTAGGGGTGGTGCCACAACCAGGTGGCAAGAAGCAAAGCGAGCTTGGTGGAACGACTTCGAGGCATACCAAAATTGGCTTTATCATAATTCTGGAGGGGATATCGTAGGTGGCTTTTGGTTAAGAAAGATTTCTTACGAACACGCCGACGAAAGCACTCGCTGGTTGATAGCTCTTCATTCAAGACTTGTTGAGGAGTTCCCAACATCACAGTGTTTGGCTTTAGCCTATCAAATCCTCATCCCATACAAAGAGTGGGCACACATTTACGGTTTGGACAGGCGCAGAGGTATTTCACACGGTGAACAAGTGATTAACTCTGGTGAACTACCCCCAAAAAGGATCATCAATCAACGTATCTTAGGGGCAGAGCACCCGCGCCCAGAGGAGTGGGATAGGTATTATAGATACACAGGCCCACAGCAGCAACCCCGTCCAAAAGCGGAAAGGCCTGCTGCCGCAACACCCGTTGCTGGCGCGGCAAGTGGAAGCACAGTTCCAACTCCGGCCCAGCAAGGGCCAAAAGAGCCTGGGCATCCACCGCCGAACTGGCAACCTTCTTTGAGAAGGCCACCTGAGCCAGCAGTGCCACCGCGTCCAAGGGTTACTGTCTCTGTCCATCCAGTCCCACAAGCCCCAAAGTCAGATTCTCAAGGGGTCGCTGCCTTTGGGCGCGACGTAGCACCAGTCCCAGTTGCTAGCCCTGCTAAGCCACCAGCTAAAGCTAGGCCTAAAGCTCCTGATTCTAGTGCCACAACCCTTGCAGATAGGATTCAAAGTTTGCCACCTCCACCTAATAACATTCCCCCTAGTCCGACCCTTCATAAACAACCACCTTTACCACCACCACCATCTCATCCGCCGCCAACTGCACAGGAGCTCGCTGCCCGCGATCCCCAGCCTGCAGAGGCGCGAGAAGAGGCTGCTCCGGAGGATCCCAACGATCCACCGCCTGAAGAGGAGCAGTGGGTGGAGGAGGAGGAGGAAGAGGAAGTTTTTGAGGAGGACCAGGTAGTTGAAGTTGAGGTTGAGGCGGAGGAAGAACCTGAATTCCCTGACTTTACAACAACCGAGCACGGCCGTGAGGTTTCCACGCGCCGTCGTAGGCCTAAAAGAAATAGGTCTAACCCGCCATTGCCTGTCAATCTAGTCCCAAGGGAAACCCGTGAACGAATTGAACTTAATCAAGAACTTTATAGAGCCCGAACCATAACCGGTGTTTCTAGGAGACCTCTTGCTTTAAGACCCCAAGTACACGGTTACCCCGAAATTAGAATTGACTCCGCTGGCACCTGGGCTAGGGTCGCTGATCCTCCGATCGCGTACGCGCCGCAGACTTTGCCGTTCATTGTGCCGCACGCCGTGGCACCAGAGCTTGGGGTCAACCCACACGAGCTTCCCGACTCGTTGTGGCGTGATCCTGCACTTAGATCCCATCGTACTGTTCTTGGTTCAAGTAATTTAGACCCCAATAGTGTTTATAATCTTGACACCAATAACCCCGGTACCGAATCTGAGGGCTCTGAAACAGCTGAGACTCGAACCGCCAGGTTTGTTTCATCAGGTCAGGCATTTGTCGGCCAGCAAGAACCTTTCGACGCTGGCTTTGCTGAGCGCACCCCTGCCCGTCCAATCGAGTCTCCACCAAAGAGACAGCGTCCTAACATAAGAACCTCCCGAATCCAACGTGATAAGCCGGCACAGCCCAGAAAAGATCCAGTTTCTGCTGCACCACCACCTGCAGCCCCTACAGTACCATCTTTGACTGTTCCCCCATTAAGCAGTTCTAGTAGTTCAGCTTATCCTCCCTGGAGGCAGTCCTTGCAAAGTGCTGGAAGTGGGGTCGCTGACACAGCCCGTGTCGCGACAGAGACTGCATCAGAGCCAGCCGGCTCTCCCGTTGCCCGATCCAGGTCAAGAGCACCCTCAGCCGAGACTGCGCCCGCAGTTGCTGCCAGAACAAGGGGAAGGGAAGTACCAATTTCAAATAAGATTTCATCTAAGACTCGCAAAAGAGCTAGTTCTGTTCCTGTGCCAATCCGTGCAAAGGGGGCTGCTGTCCCCGACACGCCCCAAAGGCCAGAACCCTTACCACCAGCTCCAGAGCCTAAGAAGAATCTGCCTTGGAAGCATCCGCCTGTGCACATTGCACCTGCGACGCCAGTTGCACCTGCAGCACCTGCTGCACCTGCTGCACCTGTGGTAATTCCCCCAAGACCTAATAGGCCTGTTCCCCCTAATCCAGCTAATCTCAAGCCCGTAAAACCCCCTCCGCCAGGAGTTAGTGGGCCAAGACCTGCTGGTCAACCGTCCCGAGATCTTCCTCCACTTGATCCCGAAGGACAGCAGCAGCCGCACCAAGAGCAAAGCTCAGGTTCTGGCCTTGCACCCCACGTCCGTGGGCGGCCTTTGCCTGACCCAACACCAGATCGGCCAGAGGGGGTCGCTGGCTCCGTGCCGCGACATTACCAGCACCAACCCAACTTAGTCTCTAAGGTAGTCCACGTTAATACATCCAACGTAATTGTTTGTATCGACTGGCACGATACCATTGACCAGGCTCTCAACCCCGTAGGTGAATTGTCTTCCCACTTAGTTGATAAGCTCCGGTCATTGACTAGGATTGCTGGTAATCAAATCGAGTTCCACATTGTCTCATACGCCGGCCAGTCCAAGATTGAAAGCACCAAGGCAGGCGCTGAGCACGTGATTAGCCAGCTCATTTCGGAAGGATTGCCGTTTAGAGAAGTGCACCTGGCACGCTATCCTTGCGGTAGGCAGGGCAAATCCTCTATCATCTCCGCTCTTCAGGCACATTGTCTCATTGACGACCGTTCTGACATCCTGAACGAGTGTAGGCAACTCGGCATCAAAACCATCCGTTCTGAGGGGCGTTCTGACAAGGAACTCTGCTGGATTGCGGAGGTAGAGGACTGGTTACGTCTTGAAGGGGTCGCCCAGATCCTGGAATCTCGCCGCCCAGTTCCTCTTAGGACCAATCAGTTTTACCCCAATTTTGGGGGCCAGGACGATCGCACACTCTGGTAGACCCTGGCACAAGTCCAGCGGTTATACAGCATCCGATAGGCTTTCAACGCCGAGGTAGCTGAGCTTGCTCGCTACGTTCGTCGGTCTGTCCTTGTCGTTTGCCAAGTGTCCATTGTCCAATTGCCTTTTGCCTTTTTGTTTTTAGTTCCGTGTTGTTTCTGTGGTCAGAGCTAGGGTCATTACCGCTAGCGAAGCCATAGTTCATCCGAACTTCAACACAGCCTGAATTAATTTCAGTTGCACTTTATTATCTTAATATCCAACTTGCGAAGACTTTGTTGGTTGAGGTAGTATTGTGCTGCATTGGTCTTTTGTCCCATCACTGCAAACCTTTGCTTGGGACGCTGAGCAAAGCTCGCGTTGGATCACATCGTTGCAGTTGAGCGCAAAAGTTCAGCCGAGTTTGGGTCAAGATGTCAGGCATTTCTCCCCCTTCTGATCCTAGTTCATCTAACAGTAGGTCAAGGAGTAGTCCTGAAACTTCTAATCCAAATGCAACAAGGGTCCCGGCGGTTGTTACCTCCCTGGTTCCACGAAGAATCCAGTTGCCTTCAACTAGGGATGCCATGCGTGTTGATGAGTCATCTGATACTAGTGTGGAAGCATCTCAACAAAATAGATTTAGGCAAAGGGGTCCCCATGGTCCAAACCCAAGCAATAGTCCTGATGAAGATAATCCTGTAGACCTTAGTGCAACCCAAGCCACTTTCCTTGCGGGTGCTGCTGTAACCCAAGCGCACCATGCCGCCACTATCGCAGACCATGCTAGTAATGTTGCCATCCAATCCCAACTAGAAGCCTTCCAAGCTAGACAAGTCATCGCACAGCAGCAATCCGACTTTGGTCAGGTCGCTGCAGAAATGCGCGACGCTGCAGCACGAGCCATCCTGCACAACCAGGAGGAAGCTCACGCCGCTATGGCTGAGAGGGACAGGGGTTCGGAGTTGTTTGAGCATAACCTCACCCAACAAGCCCAACAATTTGTTTTTGGGGCTAGGCAACAGGCTCAGCAGGAAGTCTTAGAGAGTCAAGCGGTTTTACAACGGGAAGCCCAACAATTTGTGGAATCTAATGTTAGACCACTTCAACAACAAATCAATTTGGGTAACCAACAATTGGCCACTCGGGAAGTTGAAATAACTGAAAGGGATACTAGGATTGCGTTTCTTGAGCAACAGCTGGCAGAAGCCAGACGCCAAAACAACTTGGCTGTAGCATCCCCGGTTCCAGTTTCCCCCATTTCAGGTTCTGCCCTCATGGACTTACTTGCGGGTTTCCCCCAAGAAAATACTAGTCAGAGAGTGATCCCTGAAGACCAAACTTTGGATGCCTTTAATCTGTTTGAGGGTTATAATCCAGCTCCAGCTCAAACACCAGATGTTCGTGCTAGGCCTTTTGGTTCCCCACAAAATACTCCAGTTCCCCTGCAAGAGGTTGCAAATCCAATGGTTGTAGAGGCAACTACTTGGGCCACCCCCAGGGTTTCTGTTGGCCAATCATCCCATGAAGTAGCACCAAATGTTGTTCCGACCATGCCTCAATCTTTTCACCCTCCGGGTGCCACACCCGTGACTGTTATGGCGAACCCCCAACCTGCGGAGTTGGCAGTTGCCAACTTGTCCATGCCAACAAATGCCATGGTACCTAGCGCTAATGTTGCAAGTGGTTCGAATCCAACAGAATCAGCTTTAGTCCAACAACTCTTAGCTGAAGTGAGTAGATTGACCAATGCATTGCAATCGCAACAGCAGCAACTTCAACAGATGCAACAACAACAATCTCAGCAGCTTACTGCCCATGCACCCCTGCCGATAGCACCTCCGTGCACGCCCCCAAAGGGCGCTGCTGCTAGCGCACCGGGCTTAGGTCCAACCAATGCTAGTGCTGCGGGCACTCCCTGTGCAAACTCTCGTTTTGGGTCCATAGGTCGTGCACCTCCACCGCAGCAGGTGTTGCCGCCAGGGTTGCCGCCACTTCCGTTGGCGCAACAGGGTTTAGTTGTTGACAATACCACATCTTATCACCATATTGGTTCTGCTAATAGATCAGTTGATTCAGGTAGCTCAGAGTCCTCCTCGGATTCTGGTGAGTTTCACTCAGTGCGTGCCCCATTAGTCCTTACTGAATGTAGGATTTGTGGTGACCTCCATGAAGAGATCGAATGCCCGCATCTTACCATGAACCAACCCTATTTAGCCCCACAGCCACCTGCTGTTAACTATGCGGATGATGAAGAAGATACCATTAGGGTAAAATCCTTAGCTGACATGGTTTTTCCGAATCCACCAGAGAACGCAGGTCAAGCCCGTGGATATATCAATCAGGTGTTGATGTCAATAGGCAAACTCCAAAAGACCCCCGGTAATGAAGTTTACCAATGGGCCCAAGAGTGCCTAACCACTGATGAAGCTGTTCTTCAAGCCGATCCTAGGTACCCCCGCACTGATCGAGAGATCGCTTCTAGGCTCATAAAGACCTGTAAGCGCGGTAGGTTTGGTCTTGTGTTTCAGCAAATGGTAGAAGCAGAACGCGCAGCTAGTGGTGCAATGCCTTGCGGGCGCGCGATGTTGCGTAAAATATTCAAACATTTTCAACTCGAGCGTGACCGCATCGGCATGCTTGGCGAGCGAAATTTGTTGTCCCTTAGGGTCGCTGGTAACACGGTAGCTGACTTAGAGGCCTTTAGGGATAAGTATATTTACGTGATGTCTACCATTCCCCTAGAGGATTTACCGCGACAACAAACGCTGTTTAACCATCTCATCGACGAACTAGAACGCAATGCCGTGATCGCCCCAAAAGTTGTTAAAGCTAGGGAAGCCCGACTAGATAGCCACCGTCGCACCACTGACTGGTTATGGTCTAAGGTTGAACCCGCCATCCAACTTGATCAGCAGAAGCGTAATCGCGCCGAGTTTGATAAGCAGCTGAAGTTGAAGCCTGCTGCTGGTTATGCTGGCACGCAACAAACCCCCGATGACAAAATCGCTGGTGCCCCTGCACCAACCCCTAATCCCAAAGCTAAGGCCACGCCTAAGAGCCAGGGTTCAGGGGGGGGTAATCCTCAACCAAAGAAAACCCCTAAGAAGGAGGACGTGAAGGCAGCTCCTGCCCCAAAAGCGAAGCCTAAGGCCAAGCCATCCGGTCCAAAGCCGCCTCCGCCCAACCGAAAGGGCAACACGACCCCGCGTGGGGAAGAAGCCAAGAAGGTAGCAAACATGAGCGCTTCCGAAAAGGCCAAAACCCCTTGCATGTTCTATGCATACAATGCATGCAAAGCTAAGTCGTGCGCGTTCCTCCACTCAGACACCAACAAGTATAAGGGACCTCCTCCTAGAGCACTTGGTAAAAGCGGTAAAGCCCCTGCCAAAGCTGCTGCTAATATGGCAACTGTCATAATCCCAGAGGTCGCTGCCCATGGCGCGACTAATAATCCTGACCCCATCAATGCCATGCCAATGAAGGCCTCCAAATCCATCCCTTGGCTTTGGGACACGGCCGCAGGTCGACACTTGATTGGACGCCAAGCCCTCACACCAGCCATGAAGGAGCACTTGCAGCAATCACCCAATCCTGTTGCTTTTGCTACCGGAGGTGGCAGCCAGCCTGGCCAAGAGTCACTAGCCTTTAATGGAAGTAAGATTCTTGAAGGTGAAGAGGTCTATGTCCTTAAAGAATGTCCTCCCGCACAAAGCATTGGCAAGACTGTCATAGATAAGGGTTACATGTTTGTTTGGGATCCTAGAGAGAATGTCCCCTACTTGATAGCTCCAGAAAATATCAACAGGTGTAGGATGAAAGTTCCCCGGAATGCTAGAATCTGTGCATCTAGGGTAGTTGAATATGTTCCCCAGTATGATGAAGAGTTGACCCCACGTCATTTTGTGCCCAGCGAGCACCTTGCTCCTGTGTCAACTGCCGTGCCAGCTCCACCTGTGGAAACTGATGCTCCCGCTGATGATGAAGAAGATCCTAATGACCCCGGCTATGCCCCTAGCTTTGCCGGTAGTGACCTTCCTAGTCCCTCAGAATTAGATGAAGTTCTAGATCCCAAGCCTGTTGAGGACGCTGCTGGGCCCTCTAGCGCGTCGGAGCCTAAACACCCAATGGATGATAAGCTTTTGGTAGAGCTAGCTGATGGTGAACCGCCTAAGGATGAAGTTCTAAAGCAGCAAGCCACTAGCCCTGAACATTTGCGCACCCATTTTCCCAAAAATCCCTATTGTCCTTTGTGCCATATAGCAAAAGATACCGCCATGAGGGTTTCACATGTCAAAGATGGCAAAGCCGATGATTTTGTTGATCCCCCAAAGCAGCCGCTGGAACAGCTTGCTACTGATGATGTTATCTTAGCTAAAGGGTCTGAACACTTGGGTGTAGGTATAGGGGGAATAAGGTCGCATCATGTCATCCGCGATGCGTACTCTGGTGCGCGTGTTGCATACCCATTGTCTAAACGTACTGCTGACGCGCATGCTCGCAACTTCAGACATTTCTTAGGATTGCGTGGATCAGAGCTCACCACCCGAACGTTCATCAAGATGGACGAAGCAGGCGAGCTTGAGCAGGCGGCACATGCCGTAGGCATGGTTCCGGAAACCTCGTTGCCGAACAGATGGCCCCACAATGCCATCCTCGAGAGAGATGTTCGAGAGGAGAAAGAATGTTGCCGCACTATTCACCTCCAATCTGGCCTTCCCTATGAGTATCACACATATAGCTATCCATACGCTTGCCTTTCAATGTCATTCGACAAGCCTTCAATAGCCGACCCCGACAAAACCCAATGGGAGTCGCTTACTAGGAATAAGTTTGATGGCATGAGGTTATGCTTTGGTCAGTTAGTGTATTACCGTAGGAAGTCACCCACCAAAAGGACTTTGGAACCCAACATGTCACCTGGTCTGTTTTTGGGTTGGAGGATTGATCCCGGTTTCCGATATAGAAATATCTTAAGGGTGTTAGATTACCAAGAGTATCGCACTAGAGGTGGGAATTCAGCCGTTGATGTTCCAGAAGCAGAAATCTTTGTCCCTGAAGGTGATCCTGTTTTTCCAGTAGGTTTTTCACGCCACCAAGCTCTCATCAGGGGGGATAACCCAGATGATCTTAAGTTGCCTGAATATGCCTTAAAGGATGTGCCCTTCCCCAAGGAGGGCGGAATAGCCTCACCCTCTACACCAGGTCTCAAAAGTCGTTCTGTTTATATAACCGTAGACCGTATCCTTAAGTGGAAAGAGACCCCTGGTTGCAAAGGCTGCACTGGCCATTCGCGCGTGCACACTGATGAGTGCAGAGCCCGCTTCTCAATGTTGGTTGAAAAAGAGAAAGAAGCCGAAAAAGAAAAGAAAGCTCCACCACCCACAAGTGGAACAGAAGCAGAAGACAGGGATGATGAAGCACATGGCATCATCTTCCACGGTGAGGATCTGCCTGATCCCGATCCGATACCATCTCACCTCTCCGCAGAGGACAGAGCATTGGTTGAGGAAATCTTCGTAAGAGGTGAGGTACCAGGGTCATCCGAACCCAGTGCTCCAGCCGAGCCTGCTGTTTCCGTTTCTGGTGTAGCTATTCTTCCCCAAGTTGCCAATCGATGTTCCAACCTATGTCAAAAGTCGCTGCCTGTTTTTGGTTGCCCCGCTGTAGGTAAGCCAACTAACCGCGATAATCGTAGGAGCCGGAAAGCTGCCAAGAAAGCTTCCAGACCCAATGCCAAGTCAACCATGTTTGAATTTGCTTGTTCTGAGGACTCCCAGATGGGTTTTACTCACCAAGAATATGGCATTAATCATGTTAGACTTTGTAAGGATAGGATAGACCTGGGAGATGAGTCACAATGTGAGCAACTAGACTATCAGATAGATGAAGCCGCTAAAGTTGCACCTCCACACATGTGGGCCTCTATCCCTTGCACATCCGGATCCCCTTGGCAGTACATCAATAGGAAGAGGGGTGGTGCCGCATTCATTAGGAAGCTTGCCCACCAGGTCAAAGAGTCCAAACGGTTGTTTAAGAGTTTTTCCAAACGCGCTGAAAGGGTTCTCAATCATGGTGGTACTGTAACGTTTGAATGGCCAAGACCTTGCTCTGGCTGGAAAAGGCCTGACGTTGTAGCATTCTTTGAGAAGCATCCCCAGTTTATGACCGTTGATTTTGAAGGGTGTACCGTAGGTTTGACCGACAGAAATGGTTATCCCATCAAAAAGCCATGGAAGCTCCAGACCACTTCTCCCCGAATTGTAGAGGCGTTTCAAGATATGCGGTGTCGATGCCAGCAACCTCATTCCAGATGTGAGGGAGCTGAGACCACTCGCTCCGCAATGTATCCGCCCCAAATGACTAATCTAATTGCGCAAGCTTTGTATCCCGCAAAATGTGCCCAGCAGTCCGTTCCTGCTATGCCTTGCCGACCGGCAACTAGCGAGCCTCAACCCCATAGGGAAATTGAGCAGCACCTTAAGCATGTATCCCCATTAGCTGGTTTTGAAGATTTAGCCCTAGCTGTTGAATCAGACCCCACTGCTAATAGGTTGGTTACAGAACTTCTTGACCATGAACAATTGATCGCCCAAGCCTTCCACCTGGAAGACCCTAAGGCGCCAACGCCTGAGGTCAAAGCTATGGTCACTAAGCTCTTATCCCGTGCAGAGATGCTGTCCAATCCCAAGGCCCTAGAGGCAATCCGCGCCGAAGCCGATGGTTTGGTTAAGGCTGGTACTTGGGATCTTGGCTCGGTCCGCGAGAAGGAAGATGTACGCAAAGAAGCTAAGGCTTCGGGTGTGTCAGTGCACTTTGGTCAGCTCATGACCATCGCGTCCATTAAATTCTACGAGCTTGCGGACCACCTTCACAAAATGAAGGGGCGCATTGTGTACAGAGGAGACTGCGCAAAGGACGAACATGGTGCAGCCGCGGTTTACCAAGAACTCGGCGCAAATCCCACCTCCGTCCAAGGGCTAAACGCCTGCTTGGCGTATGGGTCGCTGCCGGGTAACCGCGCGGGGGCTGCAGATGCAGTCAAAGCTTACGTCCAAGCACTGTTATCTTCCAAATACAAAACCTGGATTGAGCTTCCCCCGGAGCTCCGCCCTAAGTATTGGAAACAACAGTTTGTTAAGCCCGTAGTCCTCTTAATTAAAGCCTTATACGGTCATCCTGATGCCGGAGGCCTGTGGGAACAACACCTGAAAGTCATCATCAAGAACCTTGGTGGACAGGAAGTTCAAGAATACCCAGGAAACTTTTTCTTCCCAGATACAAAGTTACTTCTGTCAACTTATGTAGACGATTTAACTCTAGCTGGCCCCGCCGACCAGCATGATGCATTCTGGAGTAAGTTAACTTCTGTGGTAGACATTGAACCCCCAGAGCCCATCTATAGGATTCTTGGACGCAACCATGTTGTTACCCCACTATCCAAGACCGAAGGTCATGAAAAGTGTGCAGCCTTCCAAGCCCAAGATGGCATGGTTTTTGATATGGCAGACTACGCTCAGCAGACCGTAGATTTGTATAAGTCAATAACTGGTGTCACCAAACTCAAGCATGCCGCCACGCCATTTCCACCTGAGGGATCCATCACCATTGAAGATGATGAAACTAAAGGGGAACTAGCTCCAAATGCATGTAAGATTTTGATGAAAGCCCTTTGGTTAGGTAGACTTGCACGTCCCGACATCATCAAGCCTATCAATGATCTGGCCACAAAAGTCCAGTCGTGGTCCAGGGGGGATGATAAGAAGGTCCTAAGATTAATCCAGTACATAGCCTCAACACCACACTACAGGTTAGTAGGTACCATTCAGGACAAGCCTGAAGACCTAGAGCTCAGACTGTTTGTCGATGCCGACTTCGCCGGCGACAGATCCACTGCACGCTCAACCTCTGGTGGCTTTTTGGTTTTAACTGGCCCTAGTTCCTTCTTCCCACTTGCATGGATTAGCAAGCGCCAAACATCCACTTCTAGATCGACCACGGAAAGCGAGGTTGTTAGTTTAGCCCATTCGCTTTATCAAGAAGGCTTGCCTGCCTTACAGTTATGGGAGCTGTTGCTTGCACGCTCCGTAACCCTTAAGGTCCACGAAGATAATCAAGCAACAATCCTAGTTGTGAAGAAAGGATATAGTCCCAAGCTTCGCCATATAACTAGAACACACAAAGTTAATTTGTCTTGCCTGTCTGAGGTCTTCAGAGATGACTCTGCCGAGATAGAGTACACCCACACCGATGACCAGGCGGCAGACATATTCACCAAGGCATTGCCCCCACATAAATGGGCAGCAGCACTAATCCTTCTAGGAATCCGTACTGACCTCCCATTAGACCTGAAAGCCAAAGCATAGGTCGCTGTGGACGCCCGTTCACGCGACAGTAGTTGCTTAGCTCACTGCCAATGCGCAGTATGTGTGGAACAGGCGAGGGGGGAGTTGAAATATACCGACCCCTGAGCCCCACTATGTATAGCATAGGTAGTAGGTCATATGTAGAGCACTGCCGTAGCTATGAGTCCAACTAATTCAAAGTAGCTATTCCCAATATTGTAGAGTAGCACCACATGCCTAGATGCGTTAGGTATGTAGAGAGCCGTAGTTAGAGTTAGATATCCATAACCCCTCACCTAACAACAACCTGGTCCGGGGTAATTGTATATGCTAACGACGCAATGGCTCAAGTGCACAAAAAGCCGTGCGCTTGTTTGTTTTCATGTGCAGGGTTTGCCGGTTTAGATTCCCCTTTCTTTGGGTTTCTGTTCCGTCCCCCTGTTTGACTACTATTACCGTAATTGGATCACGAATACACCATGATGCCGTGGCCCCGGAGCTGAGGATTGGTAAACAAGCACTGGAATGGTGCACTTCCCGCGCGGGAAGTGGGGAAGAAACCAAGAAGCACAAAAGAAGTTGTTGGTTTATAACCCATAGGATCCATGGTGCTGGTATATATGCTAACATTGGGGGTATATTGATGGTAAATGTTACCATATATAGCATACATGGATCCTATGGGTAAGGGAAAATCCTACTAAAATGACATTTGGAACATTTTTTTGGGACTATCATAGGTGGACATCATAAAACGAGCTTATATTGGGACATACCCTCTGGTAAACATACAAAAAACTATGGAAAATCACCATGTTATTAATGGGACAACTCACTATTTCTATGGCCATGTTCAATAGCTATGTTAGTTTACCAGAGGGTAGCTAAGAGTTGTTAGTTTTAAATACCAGCTTATATAGCTAAGAAAAAATAAGTCAGGACAAGACAGACTGAGAAACATGCATGTATGTTGCTCAATTTTCCCATGGTGGATCATATGATACATACGGCATGTCGTTTTAGGACCTATGATCCCATAATGTTTTTTTTGTCACCAGGGTGGGTTTTGACACATACCCAAATGACTATTTCATCTATTTTACCTACCTTTTTCAACTAGATTTGGACAATCCCAACCAGTGCAACTTTCTTGACAAAACTGCAACTATCATAGCAACGAGGCACGTTGTGGTCAATCCCAGTGTTAGTTGGATGTATGAACATTGGGTCAAACTTGTACGTCCTGAATGATTATTATTCTATCCCTATCATCTCGCTGGATTCTTCATTATCATTAGATACCCATCTGGGGTTTCTTCAAATGGGGGGGTCCCCAAGTCACCATAGGTTGAAATATACTCAGATGATCGAATTTTGGATGAAAACTAGGGGTACCCCCATTTTAGGAATCCTCTCTGGGGCCTTTGTGTTACCCCATTTTCAGACAGATCCAGGTATCAAAATTCGGGGCTCAGTCGGCTGTGAACCAATCAGCTTTCAGCTGTGACGGTTGGAAACTTAGGCGGACGACTTAGGCTGTGATTAATTGAGCCACAAGAGATATCCTGATTGATTGGTTAAAATAAGGACTTCTACTACCTAATCTGGTTGGTGGTTTGGAACATGAATGGATTATGACTTTCCATATTTTCTGGGGAATCTCATCATCCCAACTGACTTTAACTCAAACTCCATCATTTTTCAGAGGGCTAGGGCGAAAAACCACCAACCAGATCATATTAGGTATACCACATATTAACCATTGTTAACCATTATTAATCATTATTAGCCATTATTAACCATTATTAACAATCAATCTATAGGGAAACCGAGCCATCAACCAACAGTTGGTTGATGCCTCAAAAGTCATGAGTTGGGACTAGTGAGACCATGACGTCATGGTTTTTTTGTGGCCTGTAACCAATGCAGCATTTGGATGTGGTGTTTGTAGCTATCATTAGATGGGTTTATTATGGTTTATTAACCAATTTATAATTCGAGGCACCGTTTTGTATGACTCCTTGAGAGCTTCCATGGTTTCGCAACTCAACTCACTTGTTTCGTTTGCCGGTGGGTTCTATGATAGACACCACTAAGGTTTTGGGAGCCAACTTTCAGTGCAATCCAAATATGGAAACTTCTCATCCAAATGTTCAGCCGGTTCAGCCATTTACGCTGAGGTATCCGCTGAGGTAACTGCTGAAGTAACTGCATAAATAAGCGCCTCGTTCAGATTGTAGATCTTTGGGAATCTGCTGTAATTTGCGTCTCATCACCAAAGAAGTGGTCAAAAAAACACGTTCTGCGAGCAAAGACAGAACAACATAGTATACTTGTGGCTGGCTGTTTCTGGCTATGTTGTTTGCTCATATTGTATCATATTGCTAGAGATGCAGTTTGTAAAGTTGTTCCTGACATTTTCCGACAAGCCCCAAGTGACAAACCATATGGTGGTAAGGAGACTCCTAACTATCGAGCCAATTTGACGATGATAACATATATATATATAGTAATTATATGTATTTCTTTTCAAACTTTATGTCCGCTCGCAAGTGAATAAACCTTCAATAAACCTTCAAGCATGAAGGCTGGCGCGCACTTCTGAAATTCTGCAGCTGGAAGTTTGAGAAATAGCAAGCCAACACCCAAATACGGAACCATTCGTTTTTGCAATCTCTCTCTATATATATATATGTACATAATATGCATCATTACTTTCTTAGAGTCTGTGCCCAACAGGTCCAAAGTTTCACACCGACATTTGAATATGTGACTTTCAGTTGTGTTTCTCCCCAACGGTTTCTTTTTCCTCCATGGTTGGTTTCAAGTTGGAAACATCAAACTTTGGTTCCGAACCGAGCTGCTTGAGACGGAATTTCAGGAGTGTCAATTTTCAGATATTTTCAGGATTTTCACCTTGTGCCAGCACTTAAGTGGGTGGTCGTTGGTCGACCCGCAGGTCATGACATCCGCAACTTGTGGTCCAGGTCGAAAGCTTTAGATACCCTCTAAACTAACATAGCTATGGAAAATTGCCATTGAAATAGTTGATTTACCCATTAAACATGGTGATTTTCCATAGTTATGTAAACGTTTACCAGAGGGTATCTCGAGAAGGTCTTCAAAAGCCACGTCACGTTGGTTTCAAAGCTGGAAAGTGTCTATCCTAGCAGCATATCTGGGGATGGGTGCCTCAACCACCACCAGAAATGGATTGCTCACCAGACCATGTACAATATATATCTAATATATAATATATAATATATAATATACATATACATACATACATATATATATATATATATATATATATCTATACATCCACTTGAGATTTGTTGCCACCGCTACCCATGAAGCCTCGGCGTGATTTTCGATGTACAGGAGCACACTTTTGCTCGACCGCGAAACGCAAAAGGACGTGATTCGAATCCCCTGTCGACACCTTGTGGGAAACTCAATGCCATAAACCTACCATAAACCATCCATTTACATCCATAAATTGGTGATTTGAGGAATAACACCATATTATAACACCATATTATCTATGTAAATGGTGATACATAATGGTGATTTATCTATAAACTATGGTGATTTATCTCTTATTTTACCAGATTCTTAGGAGATTTTTCCACACCAAGAAATCGTGGAAATCTGCGATGGGGATATGGGATGATCGTAGTGGATATTTTCCCCATGGACAAATGGGTGGATTTTTCCAGTGAGCAAACTGTTAGTCATTACTCTAGAGGGTATTAATATAGATCTGGTAAATCCACCCATTTTTAGAAGATCTAACAAGTGTGAAACGAAAAATATAGTTAGCAAACTGTTAGTCATTACTCTAGAGGGTATCCCCAAATGGATGGTTTATACCTGGAAAATCCATCTATAAATGGATGATTTAGGGCTACCCCCATGACTGGTAAATCTTAAGTGTGAAACGAAACATATTAAGATCTTCCGACTTTAGGAGTATTCCCCCTACACACTGAAAATAGATGTGTAAACATGTATTTATGGCCCACATACAGGAAGCCGCAAAGAGAATGGCAAGCTGATTTGTACCCTTGCGGCATGACTACTTCTAGTCATTCTGGACATATCTACAGATGGGAGAAACAAAACCAACAAACATAACTTTGGGGCAAAGATTGAAGCATCGCAGCCTTCACCTGAAGCCTGTAAGCCTTGACTGCAAAAAAGTCCCAGTTGCGATGCCTGGATGCACCAGTTTCTGAAAAATATGATTTTGTATCAAAACACATGTGTTTAGTATCCCAGTAACATGTGTATCAAAGAACCATCCCATGTGATGATTTTTTTCTGACATTTGTATCAAAAAAATCATCCCATTGTATCCCAGTCCCCGTTTCGGACATTTGTTTATGGAGTCCCCAAAACTTTTATCATTAATCACTTTATGGGGGGTTTTCCCCAAGATGGACCATCGCGGATGATCCTTGGGATGACCATGGCTGCCTGGCTCAAGACAGAAAACCAAATACCACGACTTTCCCAGTCAGCGCAGGTGCCATAAACGGGCGGGCCGAGAGGAAGCGAAGCTTGCGTGAAGCGCGCGCGTAGTGTACAGTAGCTGTTATAGACGTGCAGTTCTGTTGAACTAAGGGAATATATAGTTAAAAATGTGGTATATAGGGGTGATATCCCAACTTTTGGGGGTTTTATAACCAGGCTTGTACCAACTACGAAAGGCACACTACTTGTTCGCACTTCCTTAGCCAGTTGAGTGGACATCCATTGGTTAGTCGGGTTGCAACCCTTCTGGTTAACTTCAATGTCGAGAATCCCTCTGAGAAAACACCTCAAAATACACCAACTATAGTCATAGGCATAGGGTTTATGTCCCAATTTGTAGGGGTTTGGAACCAGGGTTTTTTCCATTTGTAAGCTCAACTGCAGTCCTAAGCACAAGGGCCAGGATGTGAATGGATATCAATGGCAAGAACATGGCTTGTCTGAAAATAGCATCACAAAACGCCAAAAATCACATGGTTTACCATCACTGATTGGTGGTTTGGAACATGGCTTTTATTTTTTCATTCAGTTGAAAATTTCATCATCCCAACTGACTTTCAGTGCATCATTTTTGAGAGGGGGAGCTATACCACCAACCAGATAATATTAGGTATACCACATATTAACCATTGTTAACCATTACTAATCATTATTAGCCAGTATTAGCCATTATTAATCCATAGAAATAGTTGATTTACCCATTAAACATTGTGATTTCCCATAAAAAATCACATGGTTTACCATGTTTCACTTAGCACTGGATCGGAGCTAGCCCCCATTTCAAGATACCCTATGGGTAAAACCCTGCCCACTGTGACCTCAACTGGAGGTTAGTAAGGGGAATCATCCCAAGATTATGGCCTTACTTTGGGTTAGTGAAATATGTTAATGTACCCAGAATATATGATGTGGTTTCATTTATATGAGTTAGTTGATCCTAGTTGCTTATCCCATGAGAATTGCTGTTTCAATTGATTATGAAGTCTCAGTTTGATAAACAGCTACTAAACAATGATTATCTCAATCAAACTGTTTTTTTTTGGGGGGGTATGAACCTTACTTAGTTACATTAGTATACATTAGTATCTATATGATGTAAACTGCTATTATTTACATTTCTTAATATCATGAGTTTGTTCGAACATAGGGTGCCCCACACTTCACAATAGATAATTATTCATAGTCATGTTCCCAGGAGATTAAATTGGGTAATTCACAATAGATAATTATTATTAATTATTCATGTTCCCAATTCACAATAGTTGGGTACCCCCCAACTCACAAATGGCTATTTGGAGGTTAAATCCACCATGTTCAGACCAACTGATTCACGCAGGCGGCCGCCGAAGCGGGCCGAAGTTGTCCTCCGCATCGAAAGATGTGCAAGACGGAGGAGCGGGCCACTGGGGACCGCTATGAGGAGCAATAAAAACTCATAAAAATAACCAAAATGGTGAAACGTGTTGGTTTTACATGGTCTAAGATCATGAATCACGGGGATTTCACATGATTTACTGGTTGGCGGTTTCAAACATTTCTAATTTTCCATAGTATATGCGATAATCCTTCCAATTGACTAATATTTTTCAGAGGGATTGAAACCACCAACCAGTTTAACTAGCTACTTCAATGAGAAAAATGAAGAAACATACGGCGGACATTCCCAGCCAAAATTGGGTGATCTCAATTCTGAGTTTGTCCGGACCATTGAATGATGAACAATATGATGATAAATCACTGGTAATTTGTCACACTTTGCTATTGAAAATAGCCCATGGAAATAATTGATTGACCCATTCAAAATGGTGATTTTCTATAGCAAACTGTAAACGTTTGCCAGAGGGTAAATCAGGAACCATGGGATGTGGAGTTACCCTCTCAGACAAAACCAATTTTGCCGTCAGTAAAAATGAAGGCGTTTGCAGAACATTCGGGGATCATCCCAATTAAACCTATTTCAATTGGGAAAAACAAATCATGATTAACCATTGTTAACCATTATTAATCATTATTAGCCATTATTAACCATTATTAACCATTATTAACCATTTTTAACTATGATTAGCCATTATTAGCCATTAAGAGCCCAGATGAAGGTAGAATAAAGAGATGTTGGACCACTAGATGTTGGCGTGTGAAATTCGTTGGAATGTGGTGGTTGTGTCCCTCTAAGAATCAGACATTTTCCTGCCTTGCAGATCCATATTGTATAATATTGTATATACACATGGATACACATCGTGTATCATAGTGTAAATATCATTATATATATATATATCATGTTTAACCATTATTAATTATTAATCATTATTAACCATTATTAACCATTATTAACCATTATTAACAATTATTAACCATTATTAACCATTATTAACCATTATTAACCATTATTAACCATTATTAACCATTATCATTATCTATTAACCCTTGGTTAACCATTATTAACCATTATTAACCATTATTAACCATTATTAACTATTATTAACCATTATTAACTATTATTAACCATTATTAACCATTATCAACCATTATTAACCATGATTAACAATGATTAACTATTATTAACCATTATTAACCATTATCATTATCTATTAACCCTTGGTTAACCATTAGAATCATATCTACATATAGATTGTAAGTTGAAACTGCGGTATCTTGCGGCGCCTTCAGGAGGTGGGCGTTCAAATGCTGCAGAAGGTGCTTCTGCTGTCTCCCTTTCGCCAAACGATGGCCCTTTCGATGGAACAAAACTGTGGAAAAGATGATGAAAAATGTGGAAATCCTTGGAAAATGTGGAAAATATTATGAAAAATGTGGAAAGTTGTACTTTGATCATGCTTTTCCTCATTTTTTTCCGGATTTCGATCTTTTCAATCTACGATATCTACGACTGTGGGTTGAATAATTATAGTGATGTGTGGCTGTGAACTAGGAAACAAGTGAAGATAGATGCTGAGTGGGTTGACTTTTCGGAATAGTGGCCCCACTTGCGCAGGATATGCAAACCATTGGTATATTACATACATAGTTCATATATACATAATTTGTATAGTTTTATCCGTACATGGTCTTTTTTGGGTCGCATGATATCCAGAAAATATCCAGTTTATTGGGTATCCAAAAGCAGGAACCAGGCACTTGGCTTGGCTGATGGTGTAGCTTTACACTTTACCCTCTGGTAATGACTAACATAGCTATTGAAAATGGCCATTGAAATAGTGGATTTACATGGATTTACCCATTAAAAATGTTGATTTTCCATAGTTATGTTAGTTTACCAGAGGGTAGATGGAGTAAATTATGGCTACATCATCCTTGATTTCTGGGTGTAAAATCATGGTCATGTTTTGCTCATTTTGATCACTGTTTCTCCCTTGTTATTTCATTTTATGCAGATGATCTAATTTACCCTCTGGGCATTCAACGGTTTCCGAAACTGGAAAAAGCACCATTCTTAAAACAACAGGTAAATCATCATGTTTATCATTTATATGAAACATGGTAAACAAATAGGTAAAATATTTGTTTTTCATTTGTTTCATCATTTACTTATCTTACTGGTGCTAAACGTAGGGAATGGATAGGACTGGGGGTTGCTGGGATGATTATTACTAGTGATGAAATGGATCATTCTCGAACATTCCCTGCGTAAAACGCACCAGTAAGATGATATGTTATGATCATTTTTGCCTATGAAAGTGGCCATTTGGGGATATACCCGATACATACATATATATATATATATATATAATCCATAATCATCATAAGATCATCAAAATCATCGAAGTTCATCATTATACTATGTATAATCATGGGGATATATATATATATAATACATAATCATTATACTTATGTAAGATGCTGTTAAAAGCTATAGATCATCATCGAAGTTCATCTACTGCCTGGCACCGCAGTTGAAGCCGGCGGAACGGAGCGACCTCAACGAGGTTCGCAACGAGTGCGCCGTCGGGGGGCGATCTAATGGGTGGTTAGTAATGGTTGGTTAGTGGTAAATAATGTTAGTAATGGTTAGTAGTGGTTAGTACTGGTTAGCAGGTAAAATGATAGGGTATATATTACATATCATATTCTATATATATATAACTTAAGCAACTATAGCAATTATGATGTGGGTTTGTCTGAAAATGAGATATACCTCAACATGGCAGTTTTTTTTGGGAACATGAGGTTCTTAACCATCAGCAAAATGGGATACCCTATATTCAGACAAATTCATATAAGGTATATCATCCTGTGATGTTTTGGCATTTTTTTAAGGGCATATCATATAAGTCAGGTATATTGATATATGAGGCAACAACAGCAACAACGGCAGCAACAACAACAACCAGAGATAAGGTTTTGAGCAGCCAAATGCACTTTGAGCCAAGAAGAATGACAACATATCAAACTAATGTGATTTAGATGGACTGCAATGAGGTTTGTAATTGTACCCGCATGTGGTAGCAAGAATTCTGAGTACACAAATATGTACCATATATATATATGGGATTTTTATGGGGATTGTCCAGTTATCTCATTTTTTTGTAGTGGTATCCGCATATTTGTACTATATGTATCCCATATATATATAAAACGCTGCATGTCTAAGTCGAACCATACACAGCTTAAATCGACTCGACAAATCCGACTTGCGAATGGACAGATGTCATCTGAGCAGTGGCTGCTAAACCTCTGTTGGTGGATGATAGTCATTTCATATGGTTTTAACCATCAAAATGTAGGGAAATAAGTGGATATAACTATATATAATTGATAAATGATGGTTGGTTGATGATTGGTTCGGGGATTATACTACCCAACATATTGGGAATTATCATAATCCAAGAACGGGGAATCCCTATGAAAACCTGCAGGATTAAATGGAATGATAGAGGGATTTATTTCACACTGCTCAAATGTGGGGAGCGCATTTCGAATCAGATTGCAGCCTGCCTGGCTTTCCGTGTCTGATCGTGAACCAGGTACCTTTTCCGCACGCCCATCCTGTCAGATATGCTTTTGCCCCTTCTGAAGGACCGCATGTGATGTGATCTCCAACCGTTTGGCCACCCAAATCCACTGAAACGCAAGGTCTATGGAATGGTGATCCGGTGATCCCTGGCTACAGTGACCCCCAGTTATAGTTTGATTTATGCTCAGGACTGTAGACTGATCTCCACCACAAGTCCAACATTGGAGTTGTCAGCCACCCAAAAATTGTCTTGTGGACTCCACATTGTCATCATCAAACTAGCTGAACGGTAAATTGGCACTTGGTGTTTCGCCATAGCGGATTAAATGCTGCTTGGTGGTTTCAAACATTTTTTATTTTACATTTCATATATGGGATGTCATCCTTCCCATTGACGAACTCATATTTTTCAAGATGGTTAAAACCACCAACCAGA
Organism: Cladocopium goreaui; assembly: GCA_947184155.2. Lineage (NCBI taxonomy): Eukaryota > Dinophyceae > Suessiales > Symbiodiniaceae > Cladocopium > Cladocopium goreaui. Next base: position 286,315 of record CAMXCT020006811.1, read on the forward strand.
TTATTATTAACCATCATTAACTATATAATAACCATATAATAACCACATATTAACCATTATTAACAGTATATATTCCATGTGATTAAAACCACAGGCATCAGGGCCGCCTCGCTTCGGGTCAGCCCGCGAGGATAAGCGTGATGAACCCATGCTACATTTGATGTCGGATCCTCAGATAAAATAGACATTTGTTGTCCCACTAACCATCTGGTTATGACATTCACAGTTTGCCATGGAAAGATCCCTTATAAATGGACCATTTTTAATAAACTAAAGTACCCTCTGGTAAACTAACATAACTATGGAAAATCACCATTTTTAATGGGAAAAAACATCTATAAATGGGCCATGTTCAATAGCTATGTTAATGGTGCCATGGAAAATCACCATTTTTAAGAACGGTAAACCCAGGTAAACCATCTATAAATCTATGGGCCATGTATACCATGGCGAACTGTTAGTCATAACCAGAGGGTAAATGGTGGATTTAATAGTGTACTAATGGGATCGAGTGGGGTATTACCCTCTAGTTATTTAACATAGCTATTGAAAATGGCCCATGTATAGATGATTTTCCCATTAAAACCTCCATTTATAAGGGATTTTCCATGGCTATGTTAAATAACCAGATGGTAATTGGATTCTGTGGGACATTAAGGGAATAGATGGAGTTTTTTGGATATGGATATGGCATGTTAACTCTCCAGTGTCATGAAACATGGCTGGAGAATCTCCGAACATCGAAACTTTGGGGCTACAACTCCACTCATCCACGTACCTCGAAAGTCTTGCAAACACTTGAAATTATACTCCAAGACACTAAGATAGAATATATTCCCCCTACACGCCAACTTCTATTTCATTTTGGGTTTAGCACCCCAACAAAAACCAAATCATATAGTTGTTGGCAATTTTATGCCCTTCAGTTTGTGATTTCTCCAACTTCGCCATGAGTTCTGAAGAGTTTTTCGAATCCAATTCAGGCACGACAAGGGAAATCGCTGATTGTTTTTGTTTTTTTTTATGATAGCTGTCGTTTCGAGCTGGATGAAATCGAGGCTCAACATTGCTGAATTTGTCATTCCGTCAGTGACCCTCAACTATGCAGTCTCGCCGGCGAGTAGCTGATTGCTGGTTTTCTTGACCGGGAATTGCTACGGCTAACTTGGCCAATCTTGGATGGGTACTTAAATGACATATAAATATATATATATATATATGATTATATGTATATACGATTACACGATTATATATATATACGATTATATATATATATGGTTATATATATATTACACGTAATATATATATATATATATATATATGTATACATATATACACGTGTATATATATAATCATGTATATATATATATATATATTACTATGTATATATATATATGTATATACATATTATATACACCATTATCCTATATATGATATATGCTAACCGGCTAACGACATGTTTGTTTGCAGGATATCTAAGATTGTCCATCATAATGTGTGTGTTCATGTCCTTATTTGTTCCTCGGAATTGTGAACACGTACTGAAATTGCCTTCAGAAATGTGTTGAAAAACTATGGCAATTTTACCAATTCTCCAAAATTGGCTGAACAAAATTCACGATGACCAAACTTGTAAAGAAAAACATCTTCCATTACCCATAGGATCCATGTATGGTATATATGCTAACATTGGGGGTATATTGATGGTAAATGTTACCATATATATAGCATACATGGATCCTATGGGTTATGAAGATTTCACCACATTGTTTTCCTGGTACTTCTCCATGTCTCACCTGTTCGCATCCGGTCGTCTGATCGCCGGTCTCGAAAAACGTTTTTCACGACGCAAAATTCGCCAGGTGAATTTTGCAGCCTTTCCGGCATGGGTGAGGCCATGGACGTGTCAAACGTCGCGGCAGGGTGTCTCCTAAGAATATGTCATAGGCAGTGGGAAACATAGACAATCTGGTTGGTGGTTTGGAACTTTTTTTTTTCCCCAATAGTTGGGGATATTAATGGTGATTTAATGATGATTAGCCCTCTGGTAATGGAATATGAATGGCTGGTTGGTGGTTTGGAACATAATATTTATTTTTCCATATATTGGGAATAATAACCCCAACTGACAAATATTTTTCAGAGGGTTTGAAACCACCAACCAGACAATGATATGGAGATGAATGAGTATGATAGTACTATACGATATATGGACATATATCCAATGATGTTGATAATTTGGAAATAAGCAGTACTATGGATAATCATTTATAATAGTCTTGGACATTTCCATGGATATACAATATTAATATTCCAATGGCCCCTTAACGGATATTTTCTATGAGGTATTACAAGCAATAATATGAATACATGCGTATAGTATAGTTATAGTTGAAGTTGTAGTTTCTAGTTTTGGTTATAGCTATAGTTATAGTATTATGGGAATTATAACCTGGATAAAGCTCTTGATCAACTTCTTGATTCTTGTATTTGATGATGTTCAACTGAGCAGTGTTCAAAACCTCTGTTGATTGATGATTATATATAGGGGATTATACCACCATATTGGGGATTATAAAAATCAAATAAATAGGGGAATCCCTATTAACCAACCAGGATTAAATGGAATAATAGAGGGATTTATTTCACACTGCTCAACTGGAATTTCTATTGGGCACAGAAAAATGGGATGTTTCCTTGAAACCAGCTCGGATGATATCAAGGTGCGCAACCCCCATTAGTGTCCCCATGTTTGTTGGTGGCTCATCCCTTTTAATCATCATACAATCCCATTAAATCCCCAAATGTGATAGGGTTGAAGCTCCCTATGAATCATCATAAGCAATTTTTGTCGCTTAAATTCCCACATCAATCCCATAAAATCACTATTCAATCCCCTATTTGTCAGTGCAGAATCCACCATGAAATTCGCCTAGTGACGGGATCCATCGTCGTTGGTTAGGCATCTCTGTGGTGTGACACACGTGGTGATGATGCTGGTGTTGTTCTTGGCAACTCGGCCCCCGTTGGTTGCCGTGTTCAGTTGCCTAAAAGTGGCTGAATGAACTATGGTTAATGGATGTTAATGGTAGATATAGCTATATAGTATTCATGGGGTTTAGTTCGTTCATGGCGAAAATGATGATTATGTAACTATATGGGATGGACTATATGGAAAAAATCTTCAACCACAGGATGTTTAGCTTGAAAAATGAACAATGGTGGTTTAATGGGATGATTTGATGGGATTTACCATACAGAATTGGTTTGGAAGCATGGATAAAAACCCATCAATAGCCCATTCTGCCTAGATGATGATGGCCATGATGGCCGTGAGCTTCAGACTTTGATGCAACGAAATTGCGATTGGATTATTTGAAAACCGACTTTGGTTCAAAACCCAGTAATCCCCAGTGTGGCAGTTTACTTTCATGTTCCCATTTTGGTTCACTAGCATGTTTGGGTATGGTTCCATGTTTCAGGCCATATTTTGGGGGAATATTACCTGAATTTGTGGCCTAGGGCCTAGACTGAACGCGTACGCTGTTAGGGTGATCAGTCACCCCCTGACACAACTTTTTTCCTGGAAGACATCACTGACATCACTTGAGATATTGCAGTCATCTTTTTGGTTATTGATTAAATTTAGAATATACTCTGGTTGGTGGTTTGGAACATGGCTTTAATTTTTCCATAATATATTTTGATAATCTTTCCCAACTGACTTTCATATTTTTCAAGATGGTTAAAACATGTGAAAACCACCAACCAGAAGCAATGGCTGAGGGGAAATCTAGCTGTATCTCCGAATCATGGTGCAGTATGATGGTCCAATCCCGGTTGATGGGATCTGTTGTGGTGATTTATGAATAGATATGATTTATGAAAAATCCTATAGTCAAATCCCTATTTTTCAAAATGAAATTCCTAGGTATCCCATGGTTTGATCAATTCTTTATGGTAACATCCCATTGTGATCCTCGCAAACCACCAGTTTTTAATTGCATTGTTTCTTGTTGTTTGATATGGGTATGGGTCAATACCTATAAGTACCATTTTTAGGGTGATGAACATCCATTTACCAGCTATTTTGATGTGAACTACAGGGGTACAAGGTTTTGACACACTACCATATATAATTAAAAGGCCGCTAAAAATCTCTATATATTCCAAGTAGTGAACCGCACCCCTGGTTGTTGTGGTTGTTTCGTTCCCCACATTGTGAAGCACGCCTCCGGCTGGCTCGCCATGTTTGAAACGCCAAGGAACGCTTCATGTTGTAGGGACCTCAGCTGGTGCCATGGAGAATCACAATGTTTAATAGGTAAATCATCATGTTTATCGTCTATTTCTATGGGCCATGGCTTCCATAGCTATCTTAAATAACCAGAGAAAAACCCAAAATTTTACCCTCTGGTAATTTAACATGGCTATGAAAAACCACCATTCTACTGCTCTATTGTTCATTTAATGTAGGGAACATGATGGTTCATATCAACGGAATATTACTACCCCTACTTGGCGTCATCAAACATGGCTGGTGCTGTGTTCCCGGTGATCAAAGATGGCACTTCAACCAGTCCAACAGGACCATTGGGATGGCGAAAAACCACCCATTGGGATGGCGAAAAAACCACCGCCTCTAAGGATGATGCACTTCTCTTCTCATCGCACCATTTTCCACCACGATGCGCTGAATGAATTGCAAGTTGCTCGGTGTTTTGCGGTGTTTTAAGCGAGATCATCCCGACCAATGCTATCAACTTGTTGGTAGAAATTCAAGAAACCCTGCAGCAATCTAAGATAGATAGATATGGAAAGAACATGATATGTACATATGGTATATAGATATGGTATATGAAATAAATATATACATATCATATATATATATACATACCTATACATATGGAAAACAAACGGTTTCCGGTTCCGAACATGATCCGCAGATGGTGGATTTTCCATATCTTGTTTATCTGGCTTGGTAACTAACAAACCCGCAGCCGGCAGCACTGACCTACGTTACGTAATGTTACATACATGTTGTTAGAACATGTGATTATATAAATGCTATATATATATATGGTTGGTGGTTTGGAACATGGCTCTTATTTTTCCATTCAGTTGGGAAGAATAATCCCAACTGACTATATAATATTTTTCCGAGGGGTAGGCTCAACCACCAACCAGATATATGGTTGATGACTAAATCAGTATGATTAATTTTGTGACTCTCCTGGGGCTCCCGGGGCCCATGAGGTTTGGCTCTATGCGCCCTTCTTCGGGGTGCCCACGGGTGTCTACAAATTGCATCACGTCTGGGGCCCAACTTGGGGATTTTTTTCATCAGCAACGGGAAAGTTAAGGTACCAGAAATCTCTTTTTGTGAAGAAATGCCAGTTCTTAGAATTGATGCTGGGAAAATCTGAGAAGCCAATTGAATTATTCCATTGAGGGTCGACCTGGGCTGGGTAGTTTTTCATGTTGAAACCACAACAGGCCTATGTAATTAAGGGAATATCCCTACAAAATTAATATAGCCTTATATGGTACTAACGTACCTCCATTTTAGGATCCTGAATTTCCCATTGAGGTATATTGAGGTATGAATTCCCAATTCCATTCACTATATAAGGAACCAGCCGGAAGAGGGATTCTGTGTGTCCGCCCAGATGCCAAGCTTGAATATGGATACACCAGTAGATGAGTCCCCGATGTGTTTTTTTCCTTTCAAGGAACTGTGATATCGAGTGATATCATGTGATATCTATGGAATTTTGATTTCAACCATTGAACATAGATATCACATGGATATGTTAATGATATGTTGATTACATTTGTTTGATTTCAACAAAATTTTGGGAATTTTGTTTTCCCTTTGAACATCTACCATTGCAAGCCACAGAGAATAGCTGTTTCAACTTATGGTTTCCGCCAGGTGATCATGCACCACATTGAGAACAACCACGTGCCCTGGCAGTGGCATTGTTTTTGGAGAGAACATGGGGAGGTTGATGATTTTTTAATGATGTTTTGATGTTTAAAAAATGGATGTGAATGGATGTCAATGGGTGTTAATGGGTGTCAATGGATGTTAATGGATGTTAATGGATGTTAATGGATGTTAATGGATGTTAATGAGATAACAAATAATTAATATGGATATTTTCTTGGTATATTAACATATATTTATGACAAAATGTATGGATGTTTATGGCTGTGTGGATACCCTTCGGACTATAGATGTTGACAATGTTCAGTAAAGTAGTGGAACAAGCGATTCAGCAACAATCAACTTGGGTGTGTGTTGGAAAATCACCTCCCTCGCCACTTGTACCTCTCTTGTTGTTCTTTGTGGCCGTAACCCAAAAAATGATGATGTGGCCGTAAGACTACAGTAATGTTTGCAAGAGGCGATGATGGCACCTCCTGAAACCTCCAAAGGTGTTCTTTCTGGTTCTTTTGGGGCTGATATTTTTGAGAGATAGGGAAGGAAAAATGGCATAATGGCCCTGAAGCCCCGAACACTTGTTGCCGATGTGGTGGGTTAACCACGATGTTTCCTGCTTCATTTTGAGCAGGGAGATATGATATAGTAAATACATGTACAGAGCGTAGATGCCAAGCTTAGCTTCAACCTGTCTTGCAGGATATCTCTCTCTCTCTCTATATATATATATATATATATATATATATGGTATCTCAGAATCTCAGATTACAAACCATTAATGATTTATATCATATTTCTCATGATTGGTTATGAAAACTAGCCCTATGTTTATGAGTACAAAAACAGGGACCTGAGAGGCCATTTGAAAGTCGCAAGGAAACTTGGCGATCATCGAATTGATCTATAGTTTATAGATGTTTATAGTTAGTTATAGCCTTATATAATTATAGCCTTATATACTGTATATATATTTTTTTTCCCAGGCCATTTCACCTCAATTTTGCGGACCCGGGGACCCACAACAACCGCAGAATTTCCAGCGTTGTTCGGTTAAAGTTACCAGCTGAGGAGTTAGACGCATCCTCCACCGAGAAGTTCCAACGCGATTCTTGGGCACACTTCTTCAGGCGGCAACGGCGGAGACGGGTCGAAAGAATGGTCTACTTTCAGAATGGTGCCCAACTCCGTATTGAACATGGCCATTGAAATAGTGAGTTTTCCCATTAAATATTGGGAATATATTTCCATATAATTGGGAATCATATTAACGGTACCATAGATTGGTTATAATATCTGGTACCATAGATCTTAATTTCTGATTGGTGGTTTGGAACATGTGGATTATTTTTCCATCATATTGGGAATGTCATCATCCCAATTGACGAACTCATATTTTTCAGAGGGGTTGGCTCAACCACCAACCAGAAGGGATTATGATCCCTTTATTTATGGCACTTCAAGACACTAAAATTGTCATGATCCCATCCCATCTTCCCAATCCATGAGTTGACGAGGGAAGATGGTTCGTGGGATCTTTTTCCAATCGGAATGGGCCCGAGTCAGAGTCAAGTCGCCGATGCGACTTCATTTTTTGTGGGCTGCGACTCATCACTAGTCTGATCTTTTTTGAACAGTACCCTCTGGTAAACTTTTACATAACTATGGAAAGATTCACCATTTTAAATTTCTATTTTGAATAGGTAAATCAACTATTTCTATGGGCTATTTACCAGTAGCTATTTTGACATAACCAGAGGGTAAAACAGAACAGTATCACCTCTGATATAGGGTGATAGACTATTTATCTATTTATCCCCCATTTCTGTGTTACTGAAGCAGATATCGATGGGGATGCATCACCTAGAACTGGGGCCGAGTCCCTTCAAACATGGGTTGGTTTTGCCAGGAAATTGTTTGAATACACCAATGTATGACCATTGTACTCGGAATTCGGAACATGAGTTGAAGATCATTTGATTTTGAGGGTACCCTATTCACTATAGGTACAGTTTCTACATTCGGGACTAAACATGACAAATCTTACGGGTTTATTGATGTTTATTGAAAACGACATGTTTCATAATGATCTCCCCATACGTTCCCATTAAAGTCTCAGTAAAATCCCGCGAAAATTCCATGAAAATCTCATGAAACGCCGAGAAAATCGGGTCTATTTGCAGGTACTGGCTGCGCTTCGTCTGGGGTGTTTGGCTGGAGCTGCCTATGTACTGCGTGCAGACCAAGTGACGACCCCGGATGTGTGGCGAGGGCGTAGCGAGGGCGTAGCGAGGGCGCGACGTGGTCGTTGTTCAGACATTCTGACATACTGTGGATGGGCCAGCGAGATACATCACCAATTTTGGATGGTAAACATCCCACTATTTATAGATATTTATAGGGTTTATCCCACTTATTCACCACCAATTTTGGATGGTTGAAAGCCCAAAAATCATGGGGATGTTTACCATCAACTGGTGCAGGAATGTGCAGGATTGCTGGCCCATCCACAGTATGTTCGGCCCAGAGTCTGAGTTGAGGTGGCCTTTTGGGGATCTGCTACTTTCTAGGCACCCTCAGTCGAGATGGGCATAATAAAGCACCGTGTTTTTCCAGTTTTATTCATGTAATTTCATGTATATATATATACATATATATATATTATATGTATGTGCTGTATATTACTCATGCTGTTACCCTGATTACCCTGATGATCATGTTTGGATCATGAATCTAGTTTTTCACTTGTTATTACTGTTGTATTGATGGTTATGGTACCTCATTGATAGTTCATGTTTCACCCGCACCTTGGTTTCCAAGGCGTCTTGAGTGGGGTGTGAAACTTGTGAGCGGACTCAGCACCTACGTTGCTTGGATCGATTTGCAGGGTGGCTCCCAATGGGGCCGGCGGGTTTTTGTCATGGAGACTCAACCCCAAGAATAGTGGTTACTAATCACCAATCATACCTAATAAGGGGTTAATCCCCAGCAATTATCACTTATAAGGGTTAGTAATTATAGGGGATTCACTAATAGATGGATTACAGTCATAAGCCCTTAGTGAGCATTGGTGGTTCACCATGAACCAACCTTCATTGCGGTACCTTTGAGGGGGTGGCATAAATTTCCACCTCCTTGACGCAAGGTGGGGAGATCCATCAGGTTTTTTTTGAAGGTCATGTGGAAATCCATGTGGCCATACTGTTGAGCTTAACATAGATCTGATCTTCCATTTGGAATGGAACTCTGCGCCGTAGGAGTCAAAGAATTCCGGTTCAAAGAAAATGGGTCTTTATACCCCCAGTGCATAGCAATTTGAACGGGGAAATGATCGAATCTGTGAGAATGTCCTAAAATCCAAATTACATAATATGTATAATATATATATATATAATGGTATATGGTTTATTGCTGGTATACAATGATATATATATATATATAATTTGATATTTGGCATGGTATCATATGTTCACATATGTCCTATTTCCCATTTCTAGGGTCAAAAAAAATCGGCCCGGCGCTGAGTTGGTGCTGGTCGTGCTGCTTGCGAAGTGCCCAAGAGGGGATCCCTACCAGATCTGGAGCAACAAATCGTTGTGTTTTTTTAAAGATCCCAAAATGCTGGTTTATCTATAGTTTATCCATGAAAAATGATGGTTTATCTATAGTTGATCCATGAAAAATGATGGTTTATCTATGGTTTATCCATGAAAATGATGGTTTATCTATGTTTATCCATGAAAAATGATGGTTTATCTATGTTTATCCATGAAAATGATGGTTTATCTATGGTTTATCCATGAAAAATGATGGTTTATCTATGTCTATCCATGAAAAATGATGGTTTATCATGGTTTATCTATGTTTATCCATGAAAATGATGGTTTATCTATGGTTTATCCATGAAAAATGATGGTTTATCTATGTCTATCCATGAAAAATGATGGTTTATCATGGTTTATCTATGTTTATCCATGAAAATGATGGTTTATCTATGGTTTATCCATGAAAAATGATGGTTTATCTATGTCTATTCATGAAAAATGCTGGTTTTTCTATGTCTATCTATGAAACATATGTTTTGTTTGGGGGCTTAACGGGCTGAAGAATGGGGGGTTCACATACGGAAGAAACGAAGAGAAATTTTCGATCCGTGGAGCCCATTGAGTTTAGGCAAAGCCCACTAACCCTAAGTGGTAAGTGGAGTGGTCCACCAAGTACAGATGAGAGATATATAATAAATATATATTCATGCATTGAGTTTGGCAGGCTTGGGTGTGCATGTGTCATCTTTAAGTGAGTCAATGAATGCTTTCATTTTGGCTCAAGTGGAGCTGAGCCAAAATAGCATTCATTGCTGTTTCTTTCCTGGCCCTGGTAAGGGGTGACCTTCCTAGACCTTGATTGAGCGGCTCACCACATCAATAACCAGGGGTGACCTGGTTGGTTACAAGCATCGTAAGGGGTGACCTGGTAGTTGCAAGGGGAGACCGTGCATGCAGCGTAAGCTTCGTGGGAGCGATATCCCGGCGGCCACCGAGGCGTCGCTCCTCCATGCTGCTGTGTTCCTGGAGTTCAAGCAGCACGTGGCGAAGCGATGCATTCTTGCTGCAGCAGTCCTTGGAAGACGCCAGAAACGGTTTTTGTACACCTCCTCTGCGGCGAGCAGAGTTCCTCAGGGACATTGGCGGCCGGGCACATCGTCTTATCCTGCGCTGTGTGACCACCCAAAGTTCGGGGAAACAACGAGTCATCGACAACGGTGACACCGGAGGGCAATCAGACCTTTCTTCCGATGCCAACATGCTTACACTATGTAGTCGCCCATAAGCCTGGTTATGCGTCGTTGGTCTGAGGACGAGGTCGCCGAGTTTTGTCACCATGATGCCTGGGAGACAGGCTAAGAGGACCTGCCGTCTGCCTACAGGTACTGCCCCATGTCAGCAGGAGAGCTTAGGCTGCGTTGTCGTCTGGTTTCACTGATGAGTGGCAAACTCCGGTATCCCAGGTCTATGCAGGCCTCTTGTTTAGGCTCCCCCTGGCAATCACTTCGTTCAACTGATTTTCCCAGACTGTTGGAAGCGCTGACTCGCTGGTATTGCCAAGTTTTGACATCCCTGTACTTCAATGCCGCGATCACTGATGTCCGCTCTGCCAAGGGCTCCGGGCAATGGGCGATGAAACAACTATGCCTGATGATCGGATCTTTATTTGCGGAAGACAAAACGCAGACCATGCAGAGCACTGGCGCTTCTTTGGGACCTACCCATGACCTGAGTTGCATCAATAAGACAGGTCATCTTCGTTTTTGGGCCCGCACCAGACTCCATGGCAAAGTTCGTGATGTCTTGCCACAGCACGTCAAGCAGGCCACTTTACTCGAGGCACAGCTTCCAAACTTTATAGACTTGCAATCTTCTTGGAGCAAGGTATTTCTGGGCGAGTCGGGTATGGCGGTCTCATGGCCATCAAGGCACGCAACTGGAGCTCTCTATGGTGTTGTGCGCCTTGATCGAGCGCCCCGACCTTTTTCGACATCGACATGGTCTCTGGTTCCTCGACAACGTTGCCGCAGTCATGACCTTGGTGAGAGGGCGCTCTAGCAATTCGGGGTTAGCAAAGCTCGGCCATTTGATCCATTTGGCTCTGTTTGCACTGCGTGCCCAGCACTTGAGGGTTCCCAACACTTGCCATGCATATGAATTGACTTTTTAAGCGAGTTTCAGTTTCCAAGTAGGGGTGATCCTACTTCTGGAAACCTGGATATTTGCGATTTCAGCAGCGCTGGCTGCTGCTGGTTTTGACTTCCCCAAGCAAGCTGGGTGTCGGCAGTGGGCACAGAAATGTGGGCGTTTGCTGTTTTAAGCAGGTTGGGTTTCCAGCAGGAGGTGATCCTGCTTGGTGTGGCCGTACTTGCTTTCGTGACATATATTGGGGTCCAAGCGGGGGTGATCCTCCTTGATGGCGCCCAACACTTGCCATGAGTATTGCTTGGACCACAGGGGGAGTGACCACACGGCTGTGGGCCTCTGCGTTCTCAAGTAGGTTGGGTTTCAAGCAGGAGGTAACCCTACTTGGTATGGCCGTATTGCTTTAGGGGCATAGGGTTTGGGTCCAAGTGGGGGTGGTCCTACTTGAGGGTGCCCAACACCTGCCATGAATATGGCTTGAAGTTTTAAGAACAATTTCAGTTCCAAGTAGGGGTGATCCTGCTTCTGGGCAACTTGGTTTCTGGCCATTTCAGCAGCTGGAGGCTGTTGGTTACTTTGACTGCCCCAAGCAAGCTGGGTTTCCAAGTAGAGGTAACGCTACTTGAGGATCACAGGTTGCCCACTGGCACTGCCAGGGAGTGAACACAGGGCTGTGGGCCTCCGCTGTCTTAAGCAGGTTGGGTTTCAAGCAGGAGGTAATCCTATTTGGTGTGGCCGCACTTGCTTTCGTGACATAGTTTTGGGGTCCAAGTGGGGGCGATCCTACGTTTTGGTGCCCAGCACTTGCCATGAATCTGGCTCGAATTTTTAAGCGAATTTCAGCTACCAAGTAGGGGTGATCCTACTTCTGGGCACTTGTTTTTTTTGCAAATTCAGCAGAACTGGAGGTTGTTGGGTCTGACTTCCCTCCAGGAGGCTGGGTTTCCAAGTAGAGGTGACGCTACTTGCAGGCCACAGGTTGCCGATCGACACTGCAAGGCAGTGACCAGAGGGTTGTGGGCCTCTGCTGTCTTAAGCAGGTTGGGTTCCAAGCAGGAGGTAATCCTACTTGGTGTGGCCTTACTTGCTCTAGCAACATAGGTCCGGCGTCCAAGTGGGGATTATCCCACTTGAGGGTGCCCAGCAGTTGCCATGAGTATGGCTTGAAATTTAAGCAAATTTCAGTTTCCAAATAGGGGTGATCCTACTTCTGGAAACTGGATTTTTGCAATTTCAGCAGAGCTGGGGGCTGTTGGTTTTGACTTCCCCAAGCAAGCTGGGTGGCGGCAGTGAGCACAGAGATGTGGGCCTCTGCTGTCTTAAGCAGGTTGGGTTTCAAGCAGGAGGTAATCCTGCTTGGCGTGACCTTATTGCTTTAGTGACATATGTTTTGGGCCCAAGTGGGGGTGATCCTACTCGTTGGTGCCCAACACCTGCCATGAACGTGGCGTCAGTTTTTAAGCGAATTTTGGTTTTCAAGTAGGGGTGATCCTACTGGTGGAAACTTGGAGGTTTTCGTTTTCAGCAGAGCTGGAGGCTGTTGGTTTTGACTGCCCTAAGCAAGCTGGGTGTCGGCAGTGCGCACAAAAATGTGGGCGCTTGCTGTTTTAAGCAGGTTGGGTTTCCAGCAGGTGGTGATCCTGCTTGGTGTGGCCGTACTTGTTTTAGTGACAATTGTTTTGGGTCCAAGTGGGGGTGATCCTACTCGTTGGTGCCCAACACTTGCCATGAACGTGGCGTCAGTATTTAAGCGAATTTTGGTTTCCAAGTAGGGGTGACCCTACTTGTGGAGACTTGGAGGTTTTCGTTTTCAGCAGAGCTGGAGGCTGTTGGTTTTGACTGCCCCAAGCAAGCTGAGTGTCGGCAGTGCGCACAGAAATGTGGGCGTTTGCTGTCTTAAGCAGGTTGGGTTTCAAGCAGGAGGTAACCCTACTTGGTGTGGCCTTATTGCTTTAGTGGCATAGGTTTTGGGTCCAAGTTGGGGGTGGTCCTACTTGAGAGTGCCCAACACCTGCCATGAACATGGCTTGAAATTTTAAGGAAATTTCAGCTTCCAAGTAGGGGTGATCCTACTTCTGGGCAACTTGCTTTCTTTTTTTTTGGCATTTTCAGCAGAGCTGGAGGCTGTTGGTTTTAACTGCCCCAAGCAAGCTGGGCTTCCAAGTAGAGGTAACGCTACTTGGGGATCACAGGTTGCCCACTGGCACTGCCAGGGAGTGACCACAGGGCTGTGGGCCTCCGCTGTCTTAAGCAGGTTGGGTTTCAAGCAGGAGGTAATCCTACTTGGTGTGGCCGCACTTGCTTTCGTGACATAGTTTTGGGGTCCAAGTGGGGGCGATCCTACGTTTTGGTGCCCAGCACTTGCCATGAATCTGGCTCGAATTTTTAAGCGAATTTCAGCTACCAAGTAGGGGTGATCCTACTTCTGGGCACTTGTTTTTTTTTGCAAATTCAGCAGAATTGGAGGTTGTTGGGTCTGACTTCCCTCCAGGAGGCTGGGTTTCCAAGTAGAGGTGACGCTACTTGAAGGCCACAGGTTGCCCATCGACACTGCCAGGCAGTGACCAGAGGGTTGTGGGCCTCTGCTGTCTTAAGCAGGTTGGGTTCCACGCAGGAGGTAACCCTACTTGGTGTGGCCTTATTGCTTTAGTGGCATAGGTTTTGGGTCCAAGTTGGGGGTGGTCCTACTTGAGAGTGCCCAACACCTGCCATGAACATGGCTTGAAATTTTAAGGAAATTTCAGCTTCCAAGTAGGGGTGATCCTACTTCTGGGCAACTTGCTTTCTTTTTTTTTTTTGGGCATTTTCAGCAGAGCTGGAGGCTGTTGGTTTTAACTGCCCCAAGCAAGCTGGGCTTCCAAGTAGAGGTAACGCTACTTGGGGATTACAGGTTGCCCACTGGCACTGCCAGGGAGTGACCACAGGGCTGTGGGCCTCCGCTGTCTTAAGCAGGTTGGGTTTCAAGCAGGAGGTCATCCTACTTGGTGTGGCCGCACTTGCTTTCGTGACATAGTTTTGGGGTCCAAGTGGGGGCGATCCTACGTTTTGGTGCCCAGCACTTGCCATGAATCTGGCTCGAATTTTTAAGCGAATTTCAGCTACCAAGTAGGGGTGATCCTACTTCTGGGCACTTGTTTTTTTTGGCAAATTCAGCAGAATTGGAGGTTGTTGGGTCTGACTTCCCTCCAGGAGGCTGGGTTTCCAAGTAGAGGTGACGCTACTTGAAGGCCACAGGTTGCCCATCGACACGGCCAGGCAGTGACCAGAGGGTTGTGGGCCTCTGCTGTCTTAAGCAGGTTGGGTTCCACGCAGGAGGTAACCCTACTTGGTGTGGCCTTATTGCTTTAGTGGCATAGGTTTTGGGTCCAAGTGGGGGTAGTCCTACTTGAGGGTGCCCAACACCTGCTATGAAATCCTACTTCTGGCAACTGGATTCTTGCAATTTCCGCAGAGCTAAAGGCTGTTGATTTTGGCTGCCCCAAGCCAGCTAGGTCTCCAAGTCGAGGCACCGCTACTTGAGGCTCACAGGTTCCCCATCGACACTGCCAGGCAGTGACTACAGGGTTGTGGGCCTTTGCTGTCTTAAGCAGGTTGAGTTCCAAGCAGGAGGCAATCCTACTTGGTGTGGCCTTAATTGCTTTAGCGACATAGGGTCCTTCCAATTGGGGGTGATCCTACTGGTGGGTACCCAACACTTGCCATGAATATGGCTTGAAGTTCAACCGAATTTGAGTTTCCAAGTAGGGGTGATCCTACTTCTGGAAACATGGTTTTTTTTGGCAATTTCAACAGAGCTGGAGGCTGTTGGTTTTGACTGCCCCAAGCAGGCTGGGTTCCCAAGTAGAGGCAACGCTACTTGAGAAGCCCAGGTTGCCCATCGACCCTGCCAGGCAGTGACCACAGGGCTGTCTTGAGCAGGTTGGGTTCCAAGCAGGAGGTAATCCTACTTGGTGTGGCCTTACTTGCTCTAGCGACATAGGTTCGGCGTCCAAGTAGGGGTGATCCTACCTGAGGGTGCCCAGCTGTTGCCATGAATATGGCTTGAATTGTTTAAGCGAATTTCAGTTTCCACATAGGGGTGATCCTACTTCTGGAAACTGGATTTTTGCAATTTCAGCAGAGCTGGGGGCTGTTGGTTTTGACTTCCCCAAGCAAGCTGGGTGGCGGCAGTGAGCACAGAGATGTGGGCCTCTGCTGTCTTAAGCAGGTTGGGTTTCAAGCAGGAGGTAATCCTGCTTGGCGTGACCTTATTGCTTTAGTGACATATGTTTTGGGCCCTAGTGGGGGTGATCCTACTCGCTGGTGCCCAACACTTGCCATGAATGTAGCGCCAGTTTTTAAGCGAATTTCGGTTTCCAAGTAGGGGTGTTCCTACTTCTGGAAACTTGGATTTTTGCGGTTTCAGCAGAGCAGGAGGCTATTGGTTCTGACTGCCCCCAGCAAGCTGGGTTTCTAAGTAGAGGTAGCGCTACTTGAGGATCACAGGTGGCCCATGGGCATTGCCAGGCAGTGACCACAGGGCTGTGGGCCTCTGCTGTCTTAAGCAGGTTGGGTTACAAGCAGGAGGCACTCCTGCTTGATGTAGCCCTACTTGCTTTTGTGACATAGGTTTGGGATCCGAGTGGGGTCAATCCTACGTGGTGGTACCCAACACCCGCCAGGAGCCTGGCTCGAAATTTTTAGCGAATTTCAGCTCCCAAATACGGGTGCTCCTACTTCGGGACACCTGAGGTTCTGAGCATTCAGTAAACTGGAGGCTGTTGGTTTTTGACTTTTCCCGGGCAAGCTGGGTTTCCAAGTAGAGGTAACGCTACTTCAGTGACCACAGGGCTGTAAGCCTCTGCTGTCTCAAGCTGGTTGGGTTTCAAGCAGGAGGTAATCCTACTTAGTGTAGCCTTACTTGCTTTAGCGACATAAGTTCGGCATCCAAGTGGGGGTGATCCTACCTGAGGGTGCCTAGCAATTGCCATGAATATGGCTCGAATTTTCAGCGAATTTCAGTTTCCAAGTAGGGGTGATCCTACTTCTGGAAACTTGGATTTTGCAATCTCAGCAGCGTGGGCTGCTGTTGGTTTTGACTCCCCCAAGCAAGCTGGGTGTCGGCAGTGCGCTCACAGATATGGGCCTCTGCTGTCTCAAGCCGTTTGGGTTTCAAGCAGGAAATATTCTGCTTGGCTTCAGTGACGTAGGTTTGGGGTCCAAGTGAGGGTCCTACTCGTTGGCACCCGTTTTTTTTTCTTCTTTTTTTTACGTTCTCAGTAGAGCTGGAGGCTGTTGGTTTTGACTGCCCCAGCAAGCCAGGTTTCCAAGTAGAGGTAACGCTACTTGAGGTTCACAGGTTGCCCATGGGCATTGCCAGGCAGTGCCCACAGGGCTGTGGGCTTAAGCTGGTTGGGTTTCAAGGAGGAGATGATCCTGCTTGGTGTGGCCTTATTGCCTTAGTGATTCAGGTTTGGAGTCCAAGTGGGGGTCCTCCTACTTGCTGGCACCCGTGTTTGCGTTTTCAGCAGAACTGGAGGCTGTTAGTTTTGCCTGCCCCAGCAAGCCAGGTTCCAAGTAGAGGTAACGCTACTTGAGGTTCACAGGTTGCCCATGATCATTGCCAGGCAGTGGCCACAAGGCTGTAGGCCTCTGCTGTCGTAAGCAGGTTGGGTTTCAAGCCGGAGGCAATCCTACTTGATGTGGCCTTACTTGCTTTTGTGACATAGGTTTGGGGCCCACGTGGGGGCGATCCTACGTGGTGGTGCGTTCCACTTGCCATGAATCTGGCTCGAACTTTTAAGCGAATTTCAGCCTCCAAGTACGGGTGCTCTTACTTCGGGAAACTTGAGGAGCAGGGCATCTATGGGCGAGTTGGCTATGGTGACCTTATGGCAGTGAAGGCTTGCCAGGACGAGAGTGTCACCAGCTTGACTTCAGAGATTGAAGAATGCTTCGAGGTGATCGAAGCAGTGATGCGTTTCGAGCCAAAACGTGAATTTACAGTTTTGTTGCTACCAATTGCGAAAACTACAATTCCTGTGGCAGCCTGCAGAGACCCACATTGCGCAGTTGGAGCTCTCCATGGTAATTTACACCTTGAGTGAGAGCCCTGGCCTTCTCCGCCATCGACACGGTCTATGGTTCCTCGACGCTGTGGCTGCAGTCATGACCTTAGTGAGGGGACGTTCTAGCAATTCGGACCTAGCAAAGCTAGGCCATCTGATTCCTTTGGCCCTCTTCGCACTGCGTGCCCAGGGCTACTGGGAGTACGTCCAGAGCAAGAGCAACTGGGCCGACGACTTGGTGGCGCTGCCATGGATCTAGCTTTCATTCGTCGTACCTCCCCACAATCTTTTTCCAGTTGCCATTCGTTGCAGTCATTCTCACCTTTGAACTCCTCTAGTGCTTTGGGTGTTTGAGTGCGTTGGGTGATACCTGCAAAGGCAGGTCCCAACCTGGGGTGACCAGGTTGCTGACCAGAGGTGATTCGGTCTGGGGCTATGTGCGAGTCACATTGTGACACATCCAAAGCAAACCTGAGGAGAGCAGGTGAAACAGACTGAACTTTGGTAGGTGGTTGAAAAAGAGCTGTGCGCGGAAGACGTGGTGAGTTCTTCATATGTCACTTTGAGATGTATTCATGCATTGAGTTTGGCAGGCTTGGGTGTGCATGTGTCATCTTTAAGTGAGTCAATGAATGCTTTCATTTTGGCTCAAGTGGAGCTGAGCCAAAATAGCATTCATTGCTGTTTCTTTCCCCACCCTCCCAACCCTAAGAGCCGACATCCCGTGGAGATGTCCGCCTAGGTTAGGGGAGCCTGCATGGCAGGCGAGTACATAGCCTCTTTCGGGGATACTCTTTTGGGGCGACCAAAAGAAACTTCCCTCCCTTAGGTTAAGGGACGGGTGATACCTGCAAAGGCAGGTCCCAACCTGGGGTGACCAGGTTGCTGACCAGAGGTGATTCGGTCTGGGGCTATGTGCGAGTCACATTGTGACACATCCAAAGCAAACCTGAGGAGAGCAGGTGAAACAGACTGAACTTTGGTAGGTGGTTGAAAAAGAGCTGTGCGCGGAAGACGTGGTGAGTTCTTCATATGTCACTTTGAGATGTATATATATATATATTATATGTAATATATGTCTGTATATATATAATTATATGTATGTATGTATGTATGTATGTATGTATGTATGTATGTATGTATGTATGTATGTATGTATGTATGTATGTATGTATGTATGTATGTATGTATGTAGTATGTATGTTAATGGTATGTATGTATGTATGTATGTATGTATGTATGTATGTATGTATG
Source organism: Cladocopium goreaui (assembly GCA_947184155.2). Lineage (NCBI taxonomy): Eukaryota > Dinophyceae > Suessiales > Symbiodiniaceae > Cladocopium > Cladocopium goreaui. Next base: position 305,250 of record CAMXCT020006811.1, read on the forward strand.
TATGTATGTATGTCTCTCTCTCTCTCTCTCTGTCTGTCTCCGCATATATATATATATATCATATATAGGAAAGGATAGAAACCTAAAACATCGTAAAACATATCAACCAAGGTGTGGGACTTAAAACACACGAATCAACCAATGAAAAAAATGGGACTTCGCCGCAAGAAATCGGGGATTTCAACGAGGAATCAGTAGAACCAAGGGATACTTCCAAGGTCCTATGATGGTCAAGTTGCTGGGCACTGATGGGGTGATACCCTCTGGTAATTAATGATTTTCAGAGTTTGCGAACTGGAAAATGGCCCAGACGAAATAGTGGATTTACCCATTAAATATGGTGAATGTCCATAGTTATCTTAGTTTCCCAGAGAGTATATTGCTATAAATATGGTGAAAGGGGATGATGAAGTACGAATGTTGTATCCGAAGAATGGATAACCATGGATGGTTTGCAATCACAGTTGATCTCCCTTCACAATCTTGAAGTGGTTTAATGACCCCATTTTTCCGTGATATAACCAACCAGTTGCAGGAGTTATTTCATCATATTTCATCCCATAAGTGTTGAGCCACAAGCCTGTTGGGTCTTATGTTCACGTCGATTCGACCAAAAAGGTACGTGAACTTCACTGCGCCTTGGCACACTTGGCACACGTCACGGAGATGCCATTATAAGATGCGAAATCCAATCCAGAAATAGTGATGTCGATTGTCATTCTTCATATTTACCCTCTGGTAAACGTTTACATAGCTATTAAACATGGCCATTTATAGTTGATTTACCCATTAAAAATGGTGATTTTCAATAGCTATGTTAAATTACCAGAGGGTACCCTCTGGTAAAAGTTTACATAGCTATGGAAAATCACCTAATTTTCAATGGGTAAATCCACTATTTCTATGGTCATGTTCAATAGCTTTGTGGCTTACCAGAGGGTATATAAATACATATGAACAAAAAAATAGATTTAACATCACCATACTTGTATATAATTTTCATATTAATGTGACTATATTATTAAGCTTTTTGTTCTTGTGATTTATATTGTCGGTTCTTTGGAAAACGCAAATGGAAAAGCTATGGGATGGGGCCCGCCATTAAACTATTGTTGGTTTATACAACCATTAAATTTCGTTGATAATGGAAAAGTTATGGTGAATGGTAGATATAACTATAGTCAATGGGTTTGATTTTGTTGGTTTATAAACCCTTATAAACCCCATTCACTAGTTCGATCTAGTTCGTTATATCTACCATAAAGCATAGTTTATTCAGCCACAAACATAAGGCAACTGAACGCTATCGAACGGGGCCCCATCCTGTATGGGATTTCCATATCGTTTGGATGAAGGTTTCCTGAAATTGGGGTACAGTAAATCATCCAAAGGTGGACCATTTTAGATCGAAACAACCATGGTGACTTGGGGATCCCCAAAATTTTCCGAAACTTCCAGATATTCCCAGTATAGTTGGTCAAATCCCAACCATTATACCAACAATTACTGGTTACAGTATTACCTTAATGTGTATGATATATGTGTTGCTTATAGATATGTAGATACGCATATCTCATAAGCAATCATGTTATTTATTATTGTTTATTACATATATACATATCTTATCCAACATTATACCATTATCTAGTTGGTCAAATCCCGAATGTGTGTATAAATTTACAATAATTATAATCATGTTCATAGATAGTGAATTTCTACATATCTAACATGGTGAATTTACATCACATATATATATATATATATACTGTATATCCATCGTATGGTATCTTGCCTACCTGCTATGGGCATGAGCCACTGCGACTGCTGCGACCAAGTTGCCAAGGCCACCTTTTACATCTTCATGTTGCCATACGTGCGGCAACTGAAGGGACCGGCAACTTTGGGTCAGGTTGAGAAAGAATGAGTTTATATACTGGGATATGGGGGTTTCCATAGTCATGGGGGTACCCCAAAATGATTGGTTTATAAGGGAACATCCTACTAAAATGAACGATATTTGGAACATCATATTGGGACTATCATAGGTGGACATCATAAAATGAGCTTATATTGGGATATGTATTGTCCAAGTTCTACAGGTTGGATATATTGGGACGATCATAAGAATGTTTTTTGTTTCATGGAGACATTTCATGGGGAAGAACGTAGTCCAACTTGAGATCTGGGTGTCTCTGAAAGGGTCCCCCCTTATGGCCATCTTGGCAACATGATAACCGACAGCACCAAGTCGAAAAGGGATGAAAAAGGCTTAGCTCATGACACGGAAAAAACGAATCAACGGATCATTCTGTACAACAATATATCCCATATAGCTAGTGTGGATGTTCTTGCCTTGCTGTTCTTGCTTTTATGAAAAGAATCACTAAGAATCCAGGAACGCATGACTTATGCACGTGCACAAGTTAACTTGCTCAATGCCTTGCTCAATACCTTGCATTCGAATGCACCATCTTGGACCACAGTGAGGATTGAGATTATCACTTTGTGATGGCTGATCTCAGGGATTTTCGAGTGCAATGCGGTTTGTTTCATCATGGAAACTAAAAGTCAATGTGGTTCTTATTTCGCGCCTATTATTCCGTTGTTATTCATTATGTCATTATAGTAAAGCAATACTCTGAACGAACAACCAAACTACACCCTTGGGCTGGGTAGCTTCGGCTCATCTCAGGAGCTCCCCCTGGGTGACAAACACCATGGCCCGTCTAAGTAGGCCTTAGATTGATTGCATTTATATATCTTCAGTACCTCCAATTCAGGTCCCTTGAAATTTCAATCCGATTATTGTTGGTTACAATCCTATCACATTCACTGCCATGCAACTTGACTCTCCATTTTGTGGGATGACCGAAGCATCGGAGCATACCTTTTTGGGTGTTTTCCAAGAATCTAGTGACATGCTACTGAAATGACCATTTCAGGGGCCTTTTTTTAGCGATGATATGATGGCATCCCCAGCCTTGGATAGTTTCATCAAGTTTCACCCTTGAGTTTTTTTGCCATGGAACATACAGTAACCATCATTCTTTATGGCCTAAAGATTTTTCCCGAATTTACCAGTTGGAATAGGGGATTGTACATTATCAATGAAAAAAAGGTGATGAATCCATAAGAACGGGGGGAATCCGGGAATCCCAAAAAAAACCAAGCAGATAATGATCCACAATGGATGGTGACTGTGTGTTCCATGGATTCACCGTTCATTCCATTGGATGATCATCGCAGTCTGAGCAGTGGCTGCTAAAGCCCTGGGCCAGGGTGATGATCAACCAGTCATTTCATATGGTTTTAACATGTTTTAACCATCAAAATCTAGGGAAATTCAAGTGGATATAACTATATATAACTGATAAATGATGGTTGATGATGATTGGTTCGGGGATTATACTACCCAATAGTCATTGGGGATTCTAATAATCCAATAGGGAAATCCTTATAAACCAACCAGTATAGTTGAATGATAGAGGGATTTTGAACACTGCTCATATGGCTGTGGGTCAAAACCTATGAATTTACCATATTTGGGCCGGACAACAATCCATTCACCAGCTATGACTTAGGGTACCATCCGGGTACCGTTGGGTTTTGACCCATAACCATCTATATATCCAGTTAGATGATACCATATCAATCAGATAACATACCATATGGTTTTCTGATAATATAATGATATAGATATTTTCCTTTATTTTCCCCATTAACATGATACCAGGCTTTATATCACATGTTATGGTTATATGATATCATATGTTATCATATGTTATCATGAGTTATCATATGTTATAATATGTATTGGGGGAAATCACCTAATGTGTTCTAACAATATAATTGACACACGGTATATTGACAATCCCTTTATTCATCCCATATAATATGAGTGACCTGTTCCCCAATAATATTATATATTGTTATCCTATATTAACCTACAGAAATATTCCACTGCTAGTCCTTATATGATTATAGTCATCCCCAAATAGATGGAAAAGTAAATCACCATCGAATGAGTAGGGATTTACTTTTCGATCTATTTGGGGATGACTACAATATAGATATTAATACAGATATGTTCCCTCTATTTTAATATAATATAGATAAAATATGACTACTGATATATAATATAGATATTGATGTAATATAGATATTGATATAATCTAGATTCATTTTCCCCATTTATATATTAACCAATCAGTGGCGAAAACCACATCTTCCCGCAGGTCGTCGGGATGACAGGCTTGGCCTTTGGCAACTGGTCTCAGCACATCTTCGTCAACCCCCAGGTGGCGCATCGCCGGGGCTGTTCGGAACATAGAGTGTATCCCCATTTCTGGATTGTTGGGCAAGCAAAAAGATGGATCGTTGGATTATGTTGGATTAATATATGATAATATATGAATATACAAAGTATGAATTGTTGGATTAATAATTTGATTAATATATGAATATGACAAAGTATATGGATTATTGGGCAACAAGAATTATAATTGGGCTTCGGAAGCAAAGTTAACATCAACGAATCAACATGGAGATGTTCGCGGGAAAGATCCATGACATGATGGGCTGCACCAGGGGTACTGCCTTTGTCCTCGATGAATCCGCACATTTCTGGCGGAATTCGAAGAACATTGGTGGTTGGTTACCTTGAATAACTATCGTACGCAGCAACTACTGTGGGATTCCCAACACATGCGAGTTCGTCTCAAAATAGGGTAACCCACAAGTTCCTGCTGTATCATATCCTTTTCCATTTTTGAAAAGCATTTGGGTACTCAGCACTTTTAAGACAAACCAACCTTTTCTCCGAAACAACAACATATATGTTTCTATATTGCGAAATCCATTTGGATATGCCCACTTTTAAGACAAACCAAGTTTCAATATCCGTCAAGCATATGAATATTGGTATTTCAATCATATACTATCGATATTGATATATGATATACCAAATATTGACGGATATTGATTAAATACCTATTTGGTATATCAATATCCGTCAAGCAGCTCCATTCTTTGCCCAGGATTCCATGAGCAACTTCGGCTTGACCTACAACTGCATTGCCGCAGCCTTAACGTCGCACGGGGTTGGAGATATCAACGCAGTTTCTGTTGAAACTCCCAGTTTTCGAGAAAAATGCAGGGAAACCAATGGAACACCACATATTTGACTACTGTATATTTGGATGGTAGATCAATGGTTCCTGGATGTTCCTGCAATAACCAAGCCATTTTTTATGTCATATTTCTTGATCAAAATTCCGCATCTGGATGGTTGAACCATTGACGGGGCCATGTGCCCATCCAAGCAGCGTTAAACAAATGTAGTCTAAACTTTGTTATGTGTTCATATATAATGATCTACATGGATAACACAATGTGAATGTCTATATATATAATATTATAATATTAATATTATATATATATAGTTATATAATTATATATACACACAATTTTACTACATTTTATAAATGTTATCATGATTGCTGTTTTTTTTGTTTTCTGTGTATATAGATAAATGCCGATTTGCCTATCCAATGTATACAACTGCCTCCTGGTCCTGCCAGGACAACGCTGCGAACAAGCGCTCCTTCAACGATGGCTATCATGCCATCCACCACACCAACGTACCCCGGGGAGTGGGTCGGTTGGTGATTTCTGGAACGGAAGAAGTGGGAAAATCCATGAAAATCCGAAAAATCTTTGGGGAAAACCCTTTCAAAATGAGAAAATATGAGAAAGCACAGATTTAAATCCAATGAGTTTCGGGTGTTTCACCCGGAGGATCATCCTACGAATTGAAGTAGCTGCTTGGTAAGCTTTTTCGTTCATCGCAGTTATAGACATATATGATATATCATATATGGGTATGGGTCAAAATTGGGTACCTCAAGAATTACTGGTTAATATTAAACATATATATATATATATACACACTCAAATCTGATCCTTTTTGGGGCATCAATTTTGACCCATCCCCCATTAATGGGACTTTGGTGGGACGACTTGGCCGATCAGCAGAGAAGAGTTAACGGCTGAATCTGAGGGAAGTTTGGGTGCAATGAACTCAGCATTTTAAAACCAGATATTCTAGGAACTTTGCTACTCATTTAATTACTAGAATCAGTTATTTTTCCAGATATCACAATAGTTTGGGATATGATTATAATCAGTTATTTTTCCAGATATCACAAGAGTTTGGGATATGATATCTTATGAATTTCTATGATATCTAATAATCAACCAGTATAAAAGCATAATGGGATAATACAATGGCTTTAACAATCCACCTGCAGGGGAACAAGTCGCTGAGTTGGTTTGTTGGAAAATCCCGGCAAATCCAGCAGGAAGTGGTTTCTTGGTCTGGTTATTTTCTGTGACTCCCCATAAAAATCCGCTAATCCAAGCAATTTTCACATTACTAAATGGTTATAGTAAATGGATTACAAATTTAGGATTTGTAGTATGATTTGTGGGTGAGTTTCTAACATAGATGTGAAAAAAAGACAATTGTTTTCCGCACGCAAAATGGTCTACAGAGTCTACACATGATAAGTTGTCCACATTTCTTTTTGTATGTTTACAGGAGGGTACACTGTGGTGCCGACGAATCAGCCAGCCAGGCGCGTCTCCATTGGTCGGAGTTGCCAAAATATTTCATCGAGAATCAGGAGCTGAAACGTGGAAACGTGTGGGAACCCATGGGGGATTTCGCTTTGGAAGGCAACAAAAAGGTGGAAACCGGTTCGATTCATATACTAGCCGGTTCACGGATGAGTCATCGAAAAAGCCCTGAGGATTCACCAGCGACAAGTCAGGCCCAAGAAGACGTTACAATACGTTACAAATATGTAATGCAATCGCTGGTAGATAACTTGGTGATTCGCTACGTGTGGGATGGATGATCGGATGAGCATAACAGAACATAACCCAGGTCTATCCCATGTTTGGACATGTTGAACGACCATGGCATCGAACTTTAGGGAGAACATGGACCAACCTTTTTCCTTTCCAATGTGGAGCCCCCAATGGCCCAATGTTATGTTTGTTGGTTTCTACACCCCATGAATAGTAATAGTTATGAGTAGTTATAAGTATTATTTCTCATCATTTCTCATCATTTCTCATCGCTTCATAGTGAAATAATTAAGTAGTTAATTATAAGTATTGCAAGTTACACGTATCATTTCTCATAAACCATAGTGAAATAGGGAGTGACTTTCACCAACTTTTTCGACATCTTTTGTTGCTTCCGACAGGACAAGCACATTGCTGGCGGCGCCGTGACCTTTCGAGGCTTGGACTTCTTCGAGGCGGAGAAGCGGTGGCCCCCCAGCGGTGGGTCTTTAAAGGCGGAGAAGCCAATAGCCATGGCGTCACTTTCGCTCCGGAAAAATCTAGAAATGGATGGCGTAACTTGGTTGAAGTTTTGTGTTTGAAGTTTTTTGGCTTGTTGGAGTTGTTTTTTTTGAATATTTAAGGTCAACTGTTAGTTGCCTTCAAAGTGAATCTGTAAGAGCGATAAGATCCATCCAGAAATATCCAGATCACAATGATAGCTCTCTAGGGCTGCAAGTGTTTTTGTATGTGGTCTGTGGCATTATGTGGCTGGTGTTTGTGCCGATATTTGATTCCTTTTCTATTCAAGCTTCGCTGTATTTTTTTGCAATTCAATACGATGTAACAGATCGACCTTTGTCACGGCCTTAATGAAAAGATCGGAATGTGGTGCAGGATGGCTAGGTGTTGCCATGACTAGGAAGATTTGTTTAATTTCCAAGAAATCTAACAGGCCGCAGAGCATACCCCTTTTATATGGGGTGTTGGAGGGACTTGGGTTATTCTACAAAGGTATACTCGGATCATTGGATGATTGTACGCCCTCGTCATCCCTGGTCCCATATTGTATTTTAGTGAGATGAAATTAATTACCCATGTTGCGTGGGTGTTTGGCAACTGAAATTTAGATTAATTATTCTTCATGCAACGCAGATCAACACAGGCACTTACTTCATCTAATTCTAATCCAGGTAACTGTGATATGATATGATTTTCTAGGTTCCGCATCATGCATCCCTCTCCTTCCAGTTACCTTATAGGTATAGGTCACAATAGGTCACCTGACGTGTCGCCAGGTGGGAGTGTACACCATGACCAAACAGTGCTGCCCCTCAGATGGGAAAGCCATGGTGACTCTGGGGATCCATAGCTATGGAAAATCACCGTTTCTAATAGGTAAATCAACGAACTAGCTATGGCCATTTCCAATAGCAAACCGTTAGTCATTACCAGAGGGGAGTCATATATATATAATATATATTAATATATATATATATTATAACTATACTATATATATATATACATACATAATACATTATACTGGTTGGTGGTTTGGAACATTTTTTATGTTTCCATATATTGGGAATTTCATCATCCCAACTGACGAACTCATATTTTTCAGAGGGGTAGGTATACCACCAACCAGTAATGTTAGAATCACCATCTATAAATAGGTAAACCATCTATTTCTATGGGCCATGGCTTCCATGGCGAACTGTTAGTCATAACCATCATTTCCCTATTACATTTTACCATATTTCCCTATTAAATTCACATAAATTCACCATATGAATCATCATTTCCCTATGACCATATGGTATAATTTATAATGATGTACAATACTATATTACTATACTATATATATACATATACACATTTGGCTGATGATATAAGGTATAATGATGTATAATACTATACTATATATATATGGTATAATGTCATTTGGTTGGTATGTCTACATCAAGGCTTTTTTGACGGTTGGTTGGTAGCCAAAAACCTCCGGACTCCAGCACCTTTTTTCGTTGGAGGATCATCCCAGGAATCGCTTTTTTTGGCCCAGATTCGTAGGGTTATCCTATATATATATATATTTAGATTATATTAGTATATTAATGATATAGATATAATTATATATGTATATACATATATATTATGTATATGTATATATTATATATATACATGATATATATATATATATATGTTTGATTACATTTGTATATTGTACATATATATATATATGTATATAGATGTGGTGCTGGTTTTAATCTGTGTTACTTTCTTTGGCTATGGGAATTACACCCAGTTCCCAAGTAGGACGATCCAAGCACTTTCTGGTGACTCGCTTTCCATCGCCGCAGGCTGGATAAGCTGGCTCGCTACTACGTTCACCTGGGCCCCGAGGTTTCTGCCCCTGAGATTCCTGCAGTGGGTACTAGAACAGATGGAAAACGAAGGGTTAATGGATGGGTTTTTTGTGGGACAATTTTAACCAGAAAGCACCATATTTCATGGGAAAATCTATGGTTTCCGCTTAAGATGTTGCCTTCAACCAGTCCATTGAAAGGGACCTTACTATGGTGATTTACTTCAACTTACAATCTTTGGTTGGGCACTATACCTCGACAATCCAAAACTACGCAAGAACACTCAATTTTTTGTTGGGCACTATACCTAACTACTATACCTTGACAATCAAGAACACAACTCAGAACGGATGTTCCAGTTTTGCGCAAGAAAAGTTTTCCCAAAATCTGGCGGCTGAAAAATCTCCAGTGCCTGAAAAACATGCCATCTAAGTCTGGTGAATCCCCAATCCCCAACCCATCGTATCCCCATGACTATGACTATCCCGTTATGTGCCTATTTATATGCCAATATATACATTCATATGTTTATATATACATATATATATACAGAATATATATATAGATATACAGAATATATATATATACATACTATATAATACTATATATATATATATGTTATATATGCACATATGTGACATCCCATTCGTAACCACGGCGCCGTTGCGGAGGACACCAAGCCCACTTTGCAGGAGATCGAAGCCAAGCTCAAGTCCTGGCGCGGTGGAAGTCATGGGGAAAATGCGGATGTTACCCTCTGGTAAACATACAAAAAACTATGGAAAATCACCATTTTCAATGGGAAAATCCGCTATTTCGACTGGGCCATTTTCAATAGTTGAAGGACGTTTAATCATAGATTGAGATTTCACCCAGCAATTTATTGAGATTTTAATGGGGATTCTATGGATGTTAATGGATGTTAATTGATGTTAATGGATGTTACCCTCTGGTAAACTGTTACATAAGTATGGAATGGCGGCTACAACAATGGTTCCAAAGCAATTCTGTATGGTAGAAATCACTATTTCTATGGTCACAATCATGAGCTTCAGGGTGACCCTGGGGGAATGAAGGGAATATCGATGGAATGTGAATGAAAATGGAATGTTAATGGACTGTTAAGGGAATGGAAATGGAATGTTAATGGATGTTAATGGATGTTAATGGTTTTCAATGAAAGACCATCTATATGGTGGTTATGAATAATTATGGATGACATTTGGTTTAATGGTTTAATGAGCTATGAATCATCATGGTGTATCCATAAAGTTTTGAGTCATATCCATAATCCCATATGATCCCATAGTCGATAGTCATCCACAATAGTCCTAAGTCATGGGAGTTTCCGTTTTGTCATGGACCCCAACATATCCAGCCGTCATGATATCCCCGTGACAACTCGTATTGAAAGCCATTATTTCGGGGTACCCCCCATTCAGGAGCCTCCTTTGCATGATTCAAGTGATGAACCCCCAGTGTTTCCTCAAGGGTGTTTTGACAAAGCCGGGCCGTTGTTTTGTCCCTGTTGGATTTTTCTGTCATGAATATTCATATATTAAATGCTGTTTCCTGATCATTCAACAGATTGCTGATTCATGTTTCCGAATATTTCAAAGTTCTATATGCAAACATGTTCATCTAAAGTTTGCCTATGGTGTTCAGGAGTTATATATGCATATATCCCAGAAAGCAGTTCATATCCATCCCTGTTCATCACCATTTGGTCATCCCATCCAACCATGAAATTCCCACCGAATCCCAAGGCGATATTCCGATGATATTTATTCCTATCAAATGACCCTTGGTTCCCTTATATATCAATATATGTACGACATATATATATATGTATATATATATGTATATGTACGACATACATATATATATATACATATCATTTGTTCCCTATTTTTGTTAGTGCCAGACAGGTACATTATATGCATGACCGCATTAGTGTCATATCATAATATCAGCTCAATCATTGGTTATTTGATCAAGACCTCACGTCGCTTTATATGTGTTATTTTTTCCAACGATATCATTTGGAACAGGGCTTGAATAGTGCTCACTACCAATAATGCTGGTCTTCCAAGTTAAGTTGTTTCGTGGTTTTCGGATAGCTATTTATTGTCCATCACAATGTGTACATATACATATAATCATATATATATATATACATGCATATACATATATATATATATACACATATACATATATATATACATATACATATATATATGTCTCTATATATATATATGTCTCTGTATATATATGTATATATGTATACATATATATATATATATTCATTTATATATATATATATTCATATTTGTATATATATATATCAAATATAATATGAATATGATAAGGGGTCTTTTATTCCTGGGCATTCATACAAATTCCACTAGTTCATTGTCATTTTCTCTGACAAGTATCATTCATAATCACTAGATTGACAGATGTTTGGTCATAGTATCATCATAAATCGGATGATATGGGACTGGTTGGTGGTTGGGAACACGAATTTTATTTTTCCATATATTGGGAATAGTAACCCCAACTGACTTTCACATTTTCAGAGGGGTAGGTATACCACCATGGGATGATATGGGATGTTTGATCATTTGTCCTGTGATCTCCAGAAACAATCGGTGAAGACGCAGAAAAAATACCAGAGATTCATATTGTCATTGCATCATAAGCCTTACTACAAGGTGGCGCCCCCTAGTTATGTTTGTTGGTATACATATATATGTATAGCTTGGATATGAATTGCTATTCTTACCCGCTTGTGAGACTGGTGCTTTGTAAAAAAAACAGAAATCGCGAACAAACTGGTGCCCTGGGGGCCCACCTTGTAAGGATTGTATTGGGATTTAATTGGGAAGTCATTGCTAGATATTACCACCACCACCACCACCATCATCATCATCATCGTCATCATTCTTACTGGATTCACTATCATTATAAGTGGTGCCATTATCATTATCATAATGACATCATGACATGAAATCATCATACATACAATGATAATAAGACTACTAACTAATCATCACCATCACAGTCACAATGATTGTTATTGGGATTATCCTTTCAGGTTATTATAGCAGTGTATTTCAATCTAAATAATGATAATGATAGTATGGTATATGTATCATACAATTTTCAAATACATATCATAGAAATTGATGATATATTTGATGCTAAAAACAATGGTGAAACCCGTGTCCAGATTTTCGCAACAACAAAAACAAAACATTGAAATGGAGGTTTCTTAAGATAGGGGTACCCCCAGTTCTCATCCATTTCATTTTCGGATTTTCCATGAAATACCCTCTGGTAATTTAACATAGCTATTGAACATGGCCATTTATAGTTGATTTTCCCATTAATAGCATGGTGATTTTCCATAATTATGTTAGTTTACCAGAGGGTATCAGACATCCCATATCATCCCATTCTGCTTGGTGGTATACCTACCCCTCTGAAACATATGAGTTCGTCAATGGGAAGGATGACATCCCATATATAAACTATCTATTTGGGGGTACCCTCATTGATGGAAACCTCCATATCTCCAATGGCACTGCCAGGCTGGTGCCAATCGAACGCGAGGCGAAAAAGGCCGTTCTGTTTTTTCCATGTCGGGGCAGGGGGCAAAAGTGGTGACTTTAACCAGAAAAAAACGGGATTTAACTAGCAACAAAGAGTGGAAACACATGGTCACATGGAATAAACACACAGACATTGGACATATTTTCAGATTTTTATAATTTGGCTGGTCTACCAGCGTTTAAAAATCGTGAACCTTTCTTTTAACCAGTAATATGTACTTGGAATCTGTGAATTTGACCAGCTGTCAAATGTGGATTTGACGACACTTGGGATTTTACTAGAATGGTGAGATACTGGATTCATATGGGCTGCAAAGCAACAAAGAAACATAATGTTTGATTCCGCAAACATCTCAAAATTGGTTGGTGGTTTCAAACATGTTTTATTTTCCATTTCATATATGGGATGTCATCCTTCCCATTGACTAATATTTTTCAGAGGGGTTAAAACCACCAACCAGAAAATGTGTATATATGATTGATGGTTAAATGGGGAGAACCCATCCAAAAAGTATTGCACGTCGTCTCTGTTAAAGAACTAATTTTGCGGGGTAGCTAAGGCTACCCATGGATTGCAAAAAATCAATATCGCAAAGGGAATCACTCACGACATACTTGGAAGTGCACTTCCATTTATAAGTAGATATATAACCATATGATTATACCATATTATGCACCAGTTGGAGGTAATAAACCACGCATCCTAACTGGGATGCACATCCAGCTGCAAAAGTCTGGCTGGTGTCACTGGTGATCAGATATTTCACAGTTTCCAGCTGGAATGATGATCTGTATCTCCATTGGTTTACATTCTTGTTTTGCAGGTTACCCTCGGGTAATTTCACATATGGTATCTTCAAATATCTTTGATACAGCAAATGATTTATCACTGGGCCATGGTTTCCATTGCTATGTGAAATTGCAGGAGGGTATATCATGTATGTATATCAATTTCACAGTGTTGAAACGTTCACCCTATGTTTCGGTATAAACCCTTAAACCAATCTGGATGCATTGACAACCTTGGGAACCTGCTGAACCACTATTTGTGTTTAGGATGATCCCTATATCCTCGTAATTTTGCTGTCATTCTACCATTGAATTTCACTCCGTTTAAGAAGTTGCTTTATGCTCACTAGTGGTTCATTATTGCATCCAATTTTTCTGGATTCCGGGGTATCTATATGGTGCATGACTATTATATAACTAACTACCATCTGGTTATTTAAGATAGCCATGGAAAATCCCTAAAAAAGGAGGTTTCTAGCTGGGAAAATCATCTGTAAATGGTCCATTTTCGCCATGTTAAATGACCAGAGGGCATAAAACACGCAACAATATTCATATTCAGACCATTCCCTTTGTTAATTCATGTTAATTCCTTCATATTCAGGGCATTGCACCTTTCCCTTTGTGGTCGTTCGTTCACTCAAATGTTTAAAGCCAGAGAGGAGAACCATCTCTTCGGGTCTGAAATTTTGTCCCGTCGCAGTGTTCCAAGCCCAGTTGATGATTAGTTCGGGGATGGTTTTTACTATCCTTTGTTTTTCTTGGGGATCATAATAATGGTTGTGATTTAATGGTGATTTAATGGTGATTTAATGGCGAATTAATGGTGATTTAATGGTGATTTAATGGTGACTTAATGGTGATTTAATGGTGATTATAATAATCCAATACTGCTTGGTGGTTTCAAACATGAATTTTAGATTATTTTCCATAATATATATATATGGGATGTCATCCTTCTCATTGACGAACTCATATTTTTCAAGATGGGCACATTGCACCACCAACCAGTGATTGACAAAGATGTGTCAATCCAGTTTTTGTATAAAGCTAATATTGTTTGAGCGATTCTACTGGATCAATTGTCACCTGCGGCCAACATTTTCTCCGCAGCAGGCCCAGTAAGACCTGGGACCGCGTTTTTTCCCACCAGCAGGCTGGGCTCTGCGGTAAATTCGTGGCATTTTTTCGCGGGCTTTAGGCAATAGAAATGGTGTGTTTTAGCTAATCAACATGACCAAATGATGGATCCCCCAACTTTGTAGGTTAATCAATGATCTTGAGCCACATGCATGATTTTAAACGTTTTCAGACTAAATGAGACTAATAACTGGCTAGACAAAATAAAACTAATCGGGCTTAATTAAGCAATGTCACGATTATTCTTACCGATATAAAAGGAATGCAAATGGCATGCACATCCAAGCAAGAACCCCGAGGAGACAAAAAATGTTTTTTTCCCCACCTGCCAGGTGAGGGTTGTTAGATTTTATCAGAGCTGTTCTCCTCCTCCTCCTCCTCCGCCTCCGCCTCCTCCGCCTCCACCTCCGCCTCCTCCGCCTCCTCACCCGCCGCCTCCTCCTCGCAGTCCAGATCCCAGTGGGCACAGCCGGACCTCCACCGCGAGCTCCAGATCCGAGTGGGCACTGCCGGACCTCAACCGCGAGTTGCAGATCGCAGTGGGCACTGCCGGACCTCAACCGCGACTTCCAGGTCGCAGTGGGCACTGCCGGACCTCAACCGCGAGCTCCAGATCCCGGTGGGCACTGCCGGACCTCAACCGCGAGCTCCAGATCCCAGTGGGCACTGCCGGACCTCAACCGCGACTTCCAGATCGCAGTGGGCACTGCCGGGCCTCAACCGCGACTTCCAGATCGCAGTGGGCACTGCCGGACCTCAACGGGAAGAATGTCAGAAAAGATGTCAGATAGAATGTCAGAAGATATGCCAGATAGAATGCCAGAAAGAATGTCAGAAAGAATGTCAGAAGATATGCCAGACAGAATGTCAGAAGATATGCCAGAAATAATGTCAGAAGATATGCCAGATAGAATGTCAGAAGATATGCCAGATAAAATGCCATGAGATATGCCAGATAGAATGCCAGAAGATTTGCCAGAAGATTTGCCAGATAGAATGCCAGAAGATATGCCAGAAGATTTGCCAGAAGATTTGCCAGATAGAATGCCAGAAGATATGCCAGAAGATATGCCAGATAGAATGCCAAATAGAATGTCAGCATATATGCCAGATAGAATGCCAGATAGAATGCCAGAAGATTTGCCAGATAGAATGCCAGAAGATATGCCAGATAGAATGCCAGAAGATTTGCCAGATAGAATGCCAGAAGATATGCCAGAAGATATGCCAGATAGAATGTTAAATAGAATGTCAGAAGATATGTCAGATAGAATGCCAGAAGATTTGCCAGTAAGAAAATGTATAAATGTCATGGTGGGGATCACACGAAGTAAAGTAATTTATTCTTTCGGTTCATGGGTTCCAGTGGATAAGTATAAGTAGTATAGTATAGTGCATTATAGTACAGTATTGTAAATTTTTGTTTAGTACTGTATAGTATGGCATATGTATATGTATTATATGTATAGTATAGTATTGGACGTTGCCAACACGACCAATGCAGGGGATGGAGGTTTCCTGAAATGGGGTACCCCTAAATCATCAATTTTTACAAGATTTTCCAGTGTAAACCATCCATTTGGGGATACCCCCATTTATGGAAACCACCACATATTCACGGAAAGAATCTATAGAGATAGAGCCTCCCATGCTGCTTTCAACTGTTTGGATTGTACATTCACACTTTTACAGTATATAGATCTGCTGAGTGTCAATGATAAGAATATACAAGCCGGGTAAGCTGGTTTCCATATTCCACAAACAGAATGGTCAACGTTGGGCAGTTTGATCCCGAATGACCCGAATGGTCATCAAATTTCCCCAATGCCTAGACTTGCTGAAGGTGATTGGGATTTTTCCAAGTGATACCCTCTGGTAAACATACATAAAGCTATTGAACATGTCCATTTAAATCGTTGATTTTCCCATTACTTAATAGCATGGTGATGTTCCACTTCGTTATGTAAACGTTTACCAGGGGGTATGTAAGCAAACCTGGACATTGAAAATAGAGTTTTTTTAAACAAATGGGAAAATCATCACTACAAATGGGTGATTTTCCAGCTATGTTTTAGCTATGTTTGATGGTCGGTCTTGTCCCCGATGTGTTGCTAAATGGTCAGCAGCTGGGTGAAAACACTACAACCTACTGCCAATGGTAAGGGGCTACACCCTTTCGTTAAGCACCCATATTTACCCATATTTACCCTCCAGTCCCAGGTTATACAGATTTGGAAATTCATGTTTCTTGGGTTTTCTATTTCCTTTCCATGTCTATGATTTTGCAGTGTTTCCCGCTTGGTAGATGATGAGTAGTTCATGGTTTTTTTCGACCAAGATCTGAGTGAATCCCTATATATGGCCAGTATATTTAAGATTGGACAGGAATGTGGTAAACCCATATGTAAACCCAATATATCATAATATATCCCAATATCATAAAGCTTAAACCATTTGGGATGGATATGGTGATGACTTGGGGTTGGTTCTTCTCATTGTCTCATTGGCTTTTCCACATTCCTGATTAGCCAGGGATAGCAATAGATGAATCAGTCATGGGATAAGCCCACCATTGATCGATTTCCCATTCAAGCCATCATCCAGTCATCCAGTCATGCCAAGGTCACAGAAAAATACCACGGTGACCTTTGCACATTGCGGGATACTACGTCCGCTGACATCTTTGACTCTTTCGGGCGACGAACGGCGGCCGTTTGGCAAGTGCTGTTGTGGCATGTCAGGGCTGCTGGGTAACGCCTCACTTCTTTAGATATGGGCGTGTCTAAACATGGGGGATACACCTATCATTCGAGTTTTAGCCTTTTTTTCTTTACTTAATTATAGATGTTGATTTGGATTGTCAGATGTATCATTGTCAGATGTTTGGACGCGCCCATTTAATTACATGGCTATAGACTGGAGGTGAAGAAGATTGAAGTTTCTTCATTTTTGTTTTTGCCAGGGATTTTCGACCACTAGAACCATAAACAAAAATACAACACATAAGATCCAAACCACTAGATTTAGAACCATAAACCACATTAGTTCTTTGCAGAACCAACAAGCAACCAGAACCAGATGGTGGCAGCCAGAACCACAGTTTATATCTGCAGGATCACCTCCAGTTTCCAATGATCTTCTTGGCCTTGCCGCAGCCAGTTTCTACATTTGCAACAACATCGAAATCTTAAAGAACTATATATTATATGCAATGGCCAACAGTACCCTCTGGTAAACTAACTAACAGTTTGCGAAGTGGAAAATCGCCATTTGCAATACGTAGGTAAATCAGCTATTTCTATGGTCATGTTCAATAGCTATGTTACTATGTTAAATCATCAGAGGGTTAATGTAGAATATCGAAAGGTAATGTAGAAACATATCGAAATTCTAGAAACAAAAGATTTGAATCCTACGGTGGATGGTTGCGAAATCCTGCACCACCAAAAGGATGGTTTTTCAACCCATCCAAAATAATGGGATGTTGACCACCGTTTTCAACTGGTGATAAGCGGATTTCGCTGCCCCATCCACAGGAACGGGGTGTTTCACACGGACAATATCCATGACATCCAAAATCATCTAACACGACGATTAGGTCATCCCCTGAACAGATACCCGGCCTGGTAAACGTTGACGTAACTGATGGGAAAATCACCATGCTAATATGCTATTAATGGGTAAATCAACAATTTTGACTGGGCCATTTTCAATAGCGAACTGTTAAATTACCAGAGGGTATATAAAAAAGTAATTCATCACTAGTTTAGTTTAGTAGGGTTTTACCTTTCTACCTTTTTGAGGATTGCTGTACTTACACCTTGGGTTCCAACCCCCTTCAGTTGGCTATGTTGACCAGAGGTCTCAGTCGCCAGGAAGCAGAAACAACATGAGATAACGCGTATTTTTGGGGTGCTGTAATGATCTATAGCTCTA
Source organism: Cladocopium goreaui (assembly GCA_947184155.2). Lineage (NCBI taxonomy): Eukaryota > Dinophyceae > Suessiales > Symbiodiniaceae > Cladocopium > Cladocopium goreaui. The sequence continues at coordinate 323,944 of CAMXCT020006811.1, forward strand.
AAAACGTGTATCCATAGTTCCTTCGAGATCAACTTCAGACTTCAGAACGCTAAACACAACTTATCAATAATCCCTTGGAAATATGAGATCTTCAGGTCCAAGATGTGGCCCGAGCGGCGGCTGGTCATTTTGCGACGATCGACAGCACTATGCGAGGTCATGGTCTTGAAAAGACAAAACAACTTTGACTCCCAAAACCCCACTGGTGGTCTTGTTTTCTGCGATCATTAAGTGATTAAGGTCCGGAAAACCCAGGTCCCAGCATTTGGTAATCAGACATGGCAATGGGAAGCCTCAAATCGTTATAGGATGTTATAGGAACATATAGGAACAGCAAAATCATGTTTATTTTTTCCAAATGGGGGTGTTCCATTCCCATTCCCACGTTAGGTAAGTTAGGTAGTACCTAATCGGGTAATTGATGTGAAGTGTTCATTGTGTTCCTCACCAACCAGATGGGATAGAGGAGGCTGCCAAAGTCTACATATCTGCTGAAGCGCAGCAATGGCAGTGACGCGAAATAGTGTCGCGTCGTTTCTCCTTGTCGAGCCCACGCTCTGACAACGAAAAATCGGGCCGGGGGCCGGGTTGGGTTGCTGTGATGTATCACACTTTGAAACCCCTACCCTCTGGTTATTCAACATAGCCATGGAAAATGGCCTGTTTATAGATGGTTTACCTGGGTTTACCTATTTAAAATTGTGATTTTCCATGGCTATGTTAAATAACCAGATGGTACAGTGACTGTAGTTCTTTTTCAGGCATTGTGATGAAAAGTACATGAAGAATTCAATTCGTGACCCAGCTTATGTTACTCATTACTCACTAAGTAGGATGATTCTTTTTCAGTATTTTCCTGAGACGTAGGCCATGAACCTGGGCAACTGCAAGCCTGATTGCGGCATCGTCTTTCGCGTAGGAAAATCCATGATTCACAAGTGCATTCAATGGAGCAATGACAGCAATGATGTGAGGAAAAACTCGAGTTGATCAAAGGGTACCCTCCAACTGATATCAAGGATTCATTGAGTCTATCGAATTGGGATGTGCAATCAGTGCAATCCCCACCCTCGACCCCAAACTAGCCTGGCAACAGATCTGCCACGCATAGACGATTCTCCTAGCTTGATTTCCCATTGAACCATTGATTACATGGATTACCAGCGTGTATGGAAGATGTCTGTGTTTATACCATCCGGTAATCTTTCACTATGCTTTGGAATACTACCATGTTAAATGGGCTGTTCTCAGCCACAAACGGGCCTTTCAACATTTATGTTGGATTAGCAGAACAGCATCAGGGCCCCAAACAACATATTTGCTAGTGATATCCATCGCCGCCACCTCTCCTCCCAAAAGCTGCACTGTTCTTTCGGTGGGAGATTTTGTCACTGAATCGTTGCTTCGAAAGACCTCCGCCACTCCCTGTTTGATGGTCTCCGCCACATTTCGAGCGCCACACATCAAGTTATCCAGATTCTGAGTATGTTGATGATCTACTTGTCACTTCTTTGGAATCAGAAAACATGTCAAGTTTGGCATCTACCAGCTATGCCGGTATGCCTATATGATCTATTAGAGTTTCAACATAACAGATCACTGCCAATGATGGTGACACCGTGCTTCAGTTCAGTGAGGAGAGAAAGGGTCTGCATGGGTGGAAAATCACCATGTGAAAAATTGGTAAATCATGGCAAATCATCATTTTTATCGTCGATAAATGGGCCATGGCTTGCATAGCTATATATATATATATATATACATATTGTAGTAGGTTAAATAACCTGAGGCTACTTGTGAAGGGATGAATATTGTACTTGGTTGTAGCCAGAAATGCTTTGATAGCTAAGGGAAATTCCTGTTGGATCGGAATTCAAACAAAAATAGTTATGGGCTTGTGAATTAATTTCGACTCGCAGCGAACTCACTTTAAACATGGCTAGCCTTGCAAGCCTTAGATATCGAGTACTGGGTTCTTGTATGTTGCAAATCAGGTGTGTTTAGTGAATTGCCTCTGATAGACTTCAGGTCCTTTCTTGGCCATTGGTGATTTCATCCACCTTATTTTCCATCCGAAGAATTACCCTCTGGTAAATGTTTACAGTTTGCTATTGAACATGGCCATTTAGTTCGTTGATTTACCCATTAATAGCATGGTGATTTTCCATAGCAAAATGTTAGTTCACCAGAGGGTATCATGATCACAAGTATGGTGATTTACCCGTTAAACATGGTGATTTACCCATTAAAAACGGTGATTTTCCCATTAAAAACGGTAATTTACCCATTAAAAACGGTGATTTTCCAATTGACTTCTAAATTTTCCAAGTGGATTTCTCCTAGACTTGAGTTTCCTCGAAGTTCCATGGGGCTACTCCCATTTTTGCTCGAAGCCACCATGAGTTTTTTATATGCCCCTAATGTTGAAGACTGGAAAGCAAGGTTTAGGATTGAATCCAAATTCATTTTGGGATCCTCGAAAAAGGGCATTTGATATATGATATATCAGTAACATATCTCATTGTTGGTTCTATATCCCATCATATCGCTATGTTTCCTTTTTTCAAATCACATTTCATGGAAAATACTGTATTTTTTTTGAACAAACCCAAATGGATGAAGTCATATTGCTGCTACTGTTATATCCTTGCTGGATACGGATCTCAAGATTTAGATTCTCACCTGGTTGGCGGTCATGATTCCCAGAAAAGCCCATCACAATCTCATGGAAAACCAGATTTTCCACCATAACTCAACATGTTTTTTCCGTGAAACTGCACCAGACTTTCAAATCTATATTATCTATATTGCAATCTGATTTTTATCCAAATTGAACCACATATTCAAGATTGCGCACCGAACCGGGACGTTTGCCCGGAGCTCACGCCAGTCACAGAAAATGACATTCTTTTTGAACGGACCCGACGAAATCTGTGAATGGTGGTTGCCGCGAGTTACTGGGAAACCAAACAGGTGGCGATTTACAGGGTAATTCCATTATTTTACCATTCTAGATATTGTTTTAGGGGGTGGCAGATTTAGACCCTTTCTGCATATTGTTTTATACAAAGTAAACCCATTATTATACCTTTCACGTATTGTTTGAGTTAGGTGGTCCCTTTGTTTATGTCATGTTACAGATCAAATCCACTATTATCTGGCTGGTGGTTTGGAGTTTGGAACATGTTTTCCATATATTGGGAAGAATAATCCCAATTGACTAATATTTTTCAGAGGGGTAGGCTCAACCACCAACCAGTTATGTTATTTGTACATATTTGTACCATGTGTTGAAGTTGAGAGATGTGAACATTGTGGTAGTGACAGATTGTTTGTGATCGTTGTGCGCACGTTTTTCGCTTGGGGAAGATTGAACTCCGATCTCTGATGACGAACAATCATCTAGATTTCCCATAGATTTCCCATTATAATCCATATGGGTAACACTATTAATACCATTAAATAGGGGGTTATTCACATCCATTTTAACCCAGCTATTTTGATGTGAACAAAAAAGGGGTACTATTGGTTTTGACAACACTGCCATATTATAATCCCATTTTAATCCCATTAAACCATACTAAACCCATATTAAATCATATTAAACCACGGTATTTTCAGTGATGTTCGCCAGATGTCCCGGACATGTCAGGCCCGTCTCCACCTCAGGCGGTCCGGAGACCGATTTGATTTGTGGGATCTGTGGGGAGAGGCCCATTTCCAATTGCTATAGCTGCTTGGCGATTTAATGGCTTATTAACCAGTTACTAAGCGGAATGATCCTCCAATTATTTGTTATTCTATGATTTATATGATATTATATGATATATGGTGATTTAATAGGGATATTAATGGTGATTTTATGGTGATCAACCCTTTGGTAGTGGAAAATTGCTATGGCTGCTTGGTGGTTTGGAACATGAATGGATTATTTTTCCCATCATATTGGGAATGTCATCATCCCAACTGTCGAACTCCATCATTTTTCAGAGGGGTAGGGCGAAAAACCACCAACCAGTATACATTGCTGATGGATTTTCCAATTCACCATAAACATGAATTTCGCCATCGCCAGCACCGAAGGGTCCAACGTTGGAATCCAATCCACTGAACACCCAGCTGTGGACCGTCTTTGAGGGACTTTTTGGGTGATGCAACTACATTCTCTTTACTACTACCCGGCCTGGTAAACGTTTACATAACTATGGAAAATCACCATTTATAGTGAATTTTCCCATGAAAAATGGGTGGATCTTTCCATAGTTATGTTAGTTTACCAGAGGGTATGTTAGTTGAAGCTGTTTACCATTTAAAGCCAAGTATCAGCGGGGAAAAAAAATCATGGATGTATCCGGGATAGATCATGGAAGCTGGCCCCCAAAGGCCGATTTGCTTCGGGGATTATTTACTACCCTTTACCCTCTGGTAATTTAACATAGCTATTGAAAATGGCCATTGAAATAGTGGATTTACCCATTGAAAATGGTGATTTTCCAAAGCTATGTTAGTTTACCAGAGGGTATATATTGGGGATCATACTAATCTGGTTGGTGGTTTGAATATCAAAAACCGTATTTACTACCCGTTACCGCGTTTTTTGAATATCAAAAACCATTTCTTGGGAATTCTTGTGAAGCAACCAGTGGAAAGATATGGGTATGGATCAATACCTATTAATACCATTTTTAGGGGATGAACATCCATTTACCAGCTATTTTGATGTTCACCAGGGGTACAAGGTTTTGACACACTGCCATATACTGTCCCGTATGAAGTACTTTCCTTTGGCGGGAGATTCAGTCGGCCTTACATAGACCTCGTATAAACCTTGAAAATGTCGCTGGTCCCATCATCCTGCAGGTCCAACTGGGCTAAGAATATTGATGTTCTGTTGATGGTACTAACATAGCTATGGAAAATGACCATTGTCGATATGTCAAAATTGGCTACTGTAAAGCCTCAACGTATAACTATGGAAAATGATCATAATGATCCATTTGTAGGTGATTTACACATTATAATTATTACCCTCTGGTAAACTAACATATAGCTATTGAAACTGGCCATAGAAATAGTTGATTTTCCCATTAATAGCATGGTGATGTTCCATAGTTTTTTTTTAAATGTTTGCCAGAGGGTAATGGAATATAGTCAATACACTAAAATGATATAGCCAATACATCCACATAGTTATGTTAGTTTACCAGAGGGTAATGGAATATTGTCAACACACTAAAATGATTTACACATTATAATTAAAATTATTATATCTCATTGTATCTCAATGATGTCCCAATATATCTAGGTTTCCAACTTTCTTTTCATATATATATATATTCTAGGTGTCCGTTTTATATTCCCTGACCATCATCCCAATGATATCCCAATGATACCAGCACTTTTCGGCCAACACAACGGTGGTCCATCGGGCCTTGAAATTGGCAGAGCAGGTCGCGTCGTAAAACACGACTTGGCAACGAGGCCGGCCTTAAAGGGGAGACGATAGCCCGGTTGTAGGCGATTTCCCGGAAAATTTGAGGATATGGTAGTATTATTATGGATTATAATAATGGGAAGATAATATATTTTAATATTGTAATGGGGCCCATTTATTGGGAATATATATATATACATACAACATTATAATGATATGATATTTTATTATTTTAAGGGGAATGATATATGTTTGGGTATCATTATCATAATAAATGATGGAAATTAATGGAATGATGTTTGGGAACACATAATGGAATGATGTTTGGGTACTATTATCATTCTCATGTTTGAGGATATAATGGGATATAATGGACTATATAATGATGATTTACTTTTTTGGAAGTTGGGGTAGCCTATTTGATCCTATTTGCAGACAAACCCAAATAGTTGGGTAACACACCATATATACTTAGTTCGTTCACCATGATTTAACCATATTTAACTCACGTTATGTTCCTTCACTTGTAGATTCGATAAAGCCAAATAAGGATGTTTTATGCATGTCCTGTAGGTTTGATAGTAGCTTCGTTCAAGCCAAACGGTCGCACAAAACTGGGGATATGACACTTAATTGGACGAACCACCAAATACCGGTATTTGACGACTTGAACACCCATAGGCTGTGACTGAGTTGTGGCACTGGTTTTAGTATTCGAAGTCAAAGCAGGGATAGCTATTGCCTGTGCGGTGTACCTTTCGCTTGCTGGTTATATCCCTTGTTTCTAGCCACTTACACTTCACGCTGTAAATGGTCTCAGAACATTGTCCATGAAGTCTGGTCAACATGAGAAATCTTCCGCAACAATTCACTTTCAAGACAATCGGAGTTTCCGGCAACCTTCAAATACACAAAAAAAAAGCTCAACAGTTGACAGTTTCCTGTAGATATTCCCTTAGAAAAAATACCATGGAAGAACGGAGCCCATCACCCACCGCAGGGGGCGCGCTTTGGCAATTCCAAGTCACGATGCCTCCGGATCTTCCGGCCACGGTCTTCCAGTGCAGGGGAACCGAGACGTGTTTCGCGCCGAGGTGTGAAGCCTGGAGTAGATGTTCAGGGAATGTGAATTACTATATATATATACAATTATATACAGTAGTGTTTATGGGATGTAAATGGGTATAATATGGTAAACTGCTTGGTGGTTTGGAACATGTTTTATTTTTCCATATATTGGGTATAATTTATCCCAACTGACTTTCATATGTTTCAGAGGGGTAGGTATACCACCAACCAATATAATTGGAATGGATGTTCGTGGATCTTCGTGGATCTTCGTGGACATCGATGTTTTTATGGATGATGCTTTTCCGAAGGGACAAGCCCTCCTGTTTTACATGACTCTCCCAGGTCTCTAGCTCTGGGCGCTTTGGCCTCCGCGATGGCCTCAAGAACACAGCGACGTGCGCCGCCTTGGTGATTTGACCATCAAAATGGGATTTAGGCCCCATTAAAATCATTAGATAGAGATTCGGCAATTGAATGAGGACAATGGCTTTGTTTCATGCTTGGGGTATACCCCAACATATAATTCTTTGGGAACAGGGCCATAAAACATGATACTGGATGTGCTGGGTAAGCTATTCACCAAAGGTGGACTGCAGTGCCAGTAGATGCCAGTAGCATGTAGAAGTCTGATTCCATATTTGGTACCCTCTGGTAAACTAACATAACTATGGAAAAATCACCATTTTCAATTGGTAAATCCACTATAAATGGCCATTTTCAATAGCTATGTTTGTTTTCAATAGCTATGTTTGTTTCAATTGGTAAACTAACAGTTTGCGAACTGGAAAATGGCCCAGTCGAAATAGTGGATTTACCATGATTGACCCATTAATAGCATGGTGGATCTTTCCCATCAGTTTTTGTTGTACGTTTACCAGGCCGGCTACTGCCGTTTTGTATGCTGGTTTGTGTCTAAGATGATGTCGCAGGTACGCGACGTCGAGTCTGGGGCCAAGATGTGACCCAGATCGGACTGTGTGCAGTTGCACTGACCTCGAGTCATGGCTTTTTTGGTGTGGCCATTATAGAGATGATATAAACTAGATATGGATAGATTAATATGGTTATAACCAATAGTATGGTTAGAATCATTTATAAACTATATATATACAGTATGTATATATGCTTATGATATCCTATAACTACCTAGGGATGATATATCCCGTTTTTACAACGGTGATTACCGTGGTTCTCTCCAGGCGGCAACGGCCACTGACCTCGACCTTGACATCATACAGAAGAAGAGACTCAGTCAGCAGTGCCTGTGAAGACGGAAAAACGCGCCTGTGAAAAGCATCAAAACTATGGGGATCTGATGATATCTGATGTGAATATGGTATAATATGGGTATAATATGGGTATAATATGGGTATAATATGGGTATAATATGGGTATAATATGGGTATAATATGGGTATAATATGGGTAATTATGTATAATATGGGTATAATGTGGTAAATATTATGATATGGTAAACTGGTTGGTGGTTTGGAACATGGCTTTTATTTGTCCCAATAGTTGGGATGATGATCCAATCTGACTAATGTTTTTCAGAGGGGTTGAAAGCACCAACCAGTGGGGATCTGATGTGAATATGGGAATGAACATATTATGGGGATATGTGGAACTAGCTACAGAAAGTAGGTGAGTCTTTTTGCAAGATCTTTGTACTAAAGTTTACTAAAGGTAGTACTTTTTTTGCACCCCGAGTGATGGTGTTCAATCCATTTATTCATGTCAAGCCATGGCCAAAGGGTGAAACACGGGGATTGAATCAAGAAGATCCACAGTCTCCATTGATTTTGGGTAGGAGAAACATATTTCCAGACAGGGATTCTCAGTTGTCATGTGTGGTTTCTTGTTGTGGTTACTTGTAAGTTTCGGCCTGCGGAACCCTGGAAACTTGTTGAGGCTAACCACAAGGAGGGGGGATTTAAGCTGCAGAACATATGAAAGATATATGAAGAGTTCATTTAATGATGCAATATTATCTCAAATAAACTGGTGAATTTAAGCCACCGGGCTTGACTCACCAAGTGGGAATCCCTATCAACCACGAATCAACCGCGAGACATTTGCTGAACTCAATTCGTGGCACACCAAGGAAGACTGGAAAGAAAGCTGAGGAAGAGGAAGAAACAAAGACTTCCAAGGACACAAGAAAAGTATAGAAAAGTATAGTACTTTGGGGGGTCATTTCCAACTGATGAATATTACGCTATAATTGTAGGACATGTGTCCCAACTTAGGAGTTATTGTACCCCAGATTCCCAAGATTGTGGGTATCTCTCATCATTCATGGGGCCTCTGGATGGCTATCCCTTTGTTACCGATGAGCTTACCAGAGTTTTGCAGGGGCCAGGTTGGATTCCATCCCTTTTCCGGTGAAACAATGGGTGTGGTTTTGAGGTTTTACCACCTTACTTGCAGTAAGATGTATTTGTACATGTGTATACAGTCAGCCTAACATTATATATGATATGTTCATACATACAACATAATATAATATAATATAGTATAGTATAATATAATGTAATGTAATGTAACATAATATAATGTAATATAATATAATATGAACTGATTTGATATGATCTGATTTGATATATGATACGATACACTATAACATAATACAATATAATATAATATAATTCTATATGATATAAAATAATATAATAATACAATATTTTATAATAATATAATATACCATAATGATATAATATAATAAAACATAATACAATGTAATAAATTATTATATAATATAATATTATATAAATACAATATCATATATTATATTATATATTATATATTATATTATATATTATATATTATATATTATATATTGTATATTATATTATATTATGATATTACCTATACATGTATTCTTGGTGCTTGCTTAGAAACAAAACTTAAACACAAACACACATGTGCTCGACTTGTATTTTCTTTGTATTCTTTGTATTGTGTTGCAGCAACCCCAAAGACACCAACCCAACATGTTCTCGCCTGTGGATATTAGTGCCTCCAATGACCATTCAAACCCACCAAAGAAACATGTTCACAAGAATATCATAGAATATCTATTATGTTCTCATCAGTTTCCTTATTTTTCAATAGCCGCAACCTGGGATTTTCCAAGTTTTCCAAGTTTGGCCATTTGGCCAAAATCGCCGGTCAGGACATGTGGGTGGTTTTGGTGCATGCACCCATCAGGAATTGCAAGATGCCGTGTTTGCGCCCAGGATTTTGTTTTGGCCGGCCGTTGGAATCTCTACAGTACAATACATCTATCATCTATCTATGAATATATATATATGTATATACACCCTCTGGTAAACTAACATAGCTATTGAACATGGACATTAATAGTGAGTTTTCCCATTAAACATGGTGATTTTCCATAGTTATGTTAGTTTACCAAAGGGTATATCTATACATATATATATTCTTATATGTGTATGTACGAGCTGTATGTATATATACTATATATATGATTATATATGTATGTACGAACTGTATGAAGGATGAATGTATATATACATATATGTATATATATATATAATATTATATATATACCCACTGGCTATTTAACATAGCTATGGAAAATGACCCATAGAAATAGATGATGTGCCTATTAATAGCATGGTGGTTTTCCAGTTCGCTATGTCAAATAGCCCAAGGGTATATCCCATTAACCCAATCCATTTCAATGGGATTTTCCATTAACCATGGCATTTTTGGGTAGCCCCATTCTAGGAAACCCCCATATATATTTAAGGGCTGCCGCCCCGACCCCGGAATCAACGACTAGGGAAGGTGGGTTTTGCATCTGTAGTATTTGTTTAAATATCAACGTTCAAATCGCGGCACACCAAAAATCAGCGCAAACCTTTTGAACTTGGTGTAGACCGTGTTGTTCTGTAAAACGCAGGGTTGGTTTGGGGGCATGGTAAAACCCAGGTTTTGGTGTCAGATTATTGGAGACATCTTCAAAATAAGCTTCAAAATGGTAATGTAAATGCTGCACCAAGACCCCGCTATTTGGAAACCCGTCCATGCCGTTCGGCTTGTCATTTTCGTGGGCCGTGGCCGCATGCAAATGTGTGGCAACATGTCGTGACCTCGGGAGTTATGGGAGGCCCTGCTGCATTTGGCCACCTCTGGCAGGGGTGGTAGGCATAGCATGTGAAAAATGGTGGTGCTGCTGCTGCTCCTGCTACTCTTCTGAAACCTATAGAAAAAATGATTGTAGCTACCTTTTCCTCCTGTTTCCTGCTGCTGCTGCTCCTGCTCCTGCTACTCCGGTGGCAGGCTGCGACACCTAGAATCGAACCACTCCCAGCAGCAAATCCCCATGGCAGTAAAGGACGGAAAAGCATCAAAATTGCGCCCAAAAACTGCCTAATGTAACTTCTGAAACCCATAAAAAAAATGATTTTAGCTACTTTTTCATCCTGTTTCCTCTTGCTGCTGCTGCTGCTCCTGCTCCTGCTACTCTTGTGAAACCTATAGAAAAAATGATTGTAGCTACCTTTTCCTCCTGTTTCCTGCTGCTGCTGCTGCTGCTGCTCCTGCTCCTGCTACTCCGGTGGCAGGCTGCGACGCCTAGAATCGAACCACTCCCAGCAGCAAATCCCCATGGCAGTGAAGGACGGAAAAGCATCAAAATTGCGCCCAAAAACTGCCTAATGTAACTTCTGAAACCCATAGAAAAAGATGATTTTAGCTACTTTTTCCTCCTGTTTCCTCCTGCTGCTGCTGCTGCTGCTCTGCGGCTACTCTTCTGAAACCTATAGAAAAAATGATTGTAGCTACCTTTTCCTCCTGTTTCCTGCTGCTGCTGCTGCTGCTGCTCTGCTCCTGCTCCTGCTACGCCGGTGGCAGGCTGCGACGCCTAGAATCGAACCACTCCCAGCAGCAAATCCCCATGGCAGTGAAGGACGGAAAAGCATCAAAATTGCGCCCAAAAACTGCCTAATGTAACTTCTGAAACCCATAAAAAAAATGATTTTAGCTACTTTTTCATCCTGTTTCCTCCTGCTGCTGCTGCTGCTCCTGCTGCTGCTGCTGCTCCTGCTGCAGCTACTCGTCTGAAACCTATAGAAAAAAATGATTGTAGCTACCTTTTCCTCCTGTTTCCTGCTGCTGCTGCTGCTGCTGCTGCTCCTGCTCCTGCTACTCCGGTGGCAGGCTGCGACGCCTAAAATCGAACCACTCCCAGCAGCAAATCCCCATGGCAGTGAAGGACGGAAAAGCATCAAAATTGCGCCCAAAAACTGCCTAATGTAACTTCTGAAACCCATAGAAAAAGTTGATTTTAGCTACCTTTTCCTCCTGTTTCCTCCTGTTTCCTCCTGCTGCTGCTGCTGCTGCTCCTGCTCCTGCTACTCCGGTGGCAGGCTGCGACGCCTAAAATCGAACCACTCCCAGCAGCAAATCTCCATGGCAGTGAAGGACGGAAAAGCATCAAAATTGCACCCCAAAACTGCCTAATGTAACTTCTGAAACCCATAGAAAAAGATGATTTTAGCTGCTTTTCCCTCCTGTTTCTTCCTCCTCCTGCTGCTGCTCCTGCTCCTGCTACCCTTCTGAAACCTATAGAAAAAATGATTGTAGCTACCTTTTCCTCCTGTTTCCTGCTGCTGCTGCTGCTGCTGCTCCTGCTGCTGCTGCTCCTGCTCCTGCTACTCCGGTGGCACGCTGCGACGCCTAAAATCGAACCACTCCCAGCAGCAAATCCCCATGGCAGTGAAGGACGGAAAAGCATCAAAATTGCGCCCAAAAACTGTTTAATGTAACTTCTGAAACCCATAGAAAAAGATGATTTTAGCTTCTTTTTCCTCCTGTTTCCTCCTGCTGCTGCTGCTGCTGCTCCTGCTCCTGCTACCCTTCTGAAACCTATAGAAAAAAAATGATTGTAGCTACCTTTTCCTCCTGTTTCCTGCTGCTGCTGCTGCTGCTGCTGCTTCTCCTGCTCCTGCTCCTGCTACTCCGGTGGCAGGCTGCGACGCCTAAAATCGAACCACTCCCAGCAGCAAATCCCCATGGCAGTGAAGGACGGAAAAGCATCAAAATTGCGCCCAAAAACTGCCTAATGTAACTTCTGAAACCCATAGAAAAAGATGATTTTAGCTACTTTTTCATCCTGTTTCCTCCTGCTGCTGCTGCTGCTCCTGCTCCTGCTACTCTTCTGAAACCTATAGAAAAAATGATTGTAGCTACCTTTTCCTCCTGTTTCCTGCTGCTGCTGCTGCTGCTGCTGCTGCTGCTCCTGCTCCTGCTACTCCGGTGGCAGGCTGCGACGCCTAGAATCGAACCACTCCCAGCAGCAAATCCCCATGGCAGTGAAGGACGGAAAAGCATCAAAATTGCGCCCAAAAACTGCCTAATGTAACTTCTGAAACCCATAAAAAAAATGATTTTAGCTACTTTTTCATCCTGTTTCCTCCTGCTGCTGCTGCTGCTCCTGCTGCTGCTGCTGCTCCTGCTGCTGCTGCTCCTGCTGCACCTACTCGTCTGAAACCTATAGAAAAAAATGATTGTAGCTACCTTTTCCTCCTGTTTCCTGCTGCTGCTGCTGCTGCTGCTCCTGCTCCTGCTACTCCGGTGGCAGGCTGCGACGCCTAAAATCGAACCACTCCCAGCAGCAAATCCCCATGGCAGTGAAGGACGGAAAAGCATCAAAATTGCGCCCAAAAACTGCCTAATGTAACTTCTGAAACCCATAGAAAAAGTTGATTTTAGCTACCTTTTCCTCCTGTTTCCTCCTGTTTCCTCCTGCTGCTGCTGCTGCTGCTCCTGCTCCTGCTACTCCGGTGGCAGGCTGCGACGCCTAAAATCGAACCACTCCCAGCAGCAAATCTCCATGGCAGTGAAGGACGGAAAAGCATCAAAATTGCGCCCCAAAACTGCCTAATGTAACTTCTGAAACCCATAGAAAAAGATGATTTTAGCTGCTTTTCCCTCCTGTTTCTTCCTCCTCCTGCTGCTGCTCCTGCTCCTGCTACCCTTCTGAAACCTATAGAAAAAATGATTGTAGCTACCTTTTCCTCCTGTTTCCTGCTGCTGCTGCTGCTGCTGCTCCTGCTGCTGCTGCTCCTGCTCCTGCTACTCCGGTGGCACGCTGCGACGCCTAAAATCGAACCACTCCCAGCAGCAAATCCCCATGGCAGTGAAGGACGGAAAAGCATCAAAATTGCGCCCAAAAACTGTTTAATGTAACTTCTGAAACCCATAGAAAAAGATGATTTTAGCTTCTTTTTCCTCCTGTTTCCTCCTGCTGCTGCTGCTGCTCCTGCTCCTGCTACCCTTCTGAAACCTATAGAAAAAAAATGATTGTAGCTACCTTTTCCTCCTGTTTCCTGCTGCTGCTGCTGCTGCTGCTTCTCCTGCTCCTGCTCCTGCTACTCCGGTGGCAGGCTGCGACGCCTAAAATCGAACCACTCCCAGCAGCAAATCCCCATGGCAGTGAAGGACGGAAAAGCATCAAAATTGCGCCCAAAAACTGCCTAATGTAACTTCTGAAACCCATAGAAAAAGTTGATTTTAGCTACTTTTTCCTCCTGTTTCCTCCTGCTGCTACTGCTGCTGCTCCTGCTCCTGCTACTCGTCTGAAACCTATAGAAAAAATGATTGTAGCTACCTTTTCCTCCCGTTTCCTGCTGCTGCTGCTGCTGCTGCTGCTCCTGCTACTCCGGTGGCAGGCTGCGACGCCTAAAATCGAACCACTCCCAGCAGCAAATCCCCATGGCAGTGAAGGACGGAAAAGCATCAAAATTGCGCCCAAAAACTGCCTAATGTAACTTCTGAAACTCATAGAAAAAGATTATTTTAGCTACTTTTTCCTCCTGTTTCCTCCTGCTGCTGCTGCTGCTGCTCCTGCTCCTGCTACTCCGGTGGCAGGCTGCGACGCCTAAAATCGAACCACTCCCAGCAGCAAATCCCCATGGCAGTGAAGGACGGAAAAGCATCAAAATTGCGACCAAAAACTGTTTAATGTAACTTCTGAAACCCATAGAAGAAGATTATTTTAGCTACCTTTTCCTCCTGTTTCTTCCTCCTGCTGCTGCTCCTGCTCCTGCTACTTTTCTGAAACCTATAGAAAAAAATGATTGTAGCTACCTTTTCCTCCCGTTTCCTGCTGCTGCTGCTGCTTCTCCTGCTCCTGCTACTCCGGTGGCAGGCTGCGACGCCTAAAATCGAACCACTCCCAGCAGCAAATCCCATGGCAGTGAAGGACGGAAAAGCATCAAAATTGCCCCCAAAAACTGTTTAATGTAACTTCTGAAACCCATAGAAGAAGATGATTTTAGCTACTTTTTCCTCCTGTTTCCTCCTGCTGCTGCTGCTGCTGCTACTTGTCTGAAACCTATAGAAAAAAATGATTGTAGCTACCTTTTCCTCCTGTTTCCTGCTGCTGCTGCTGCTGCTACTCCTGCTCCTGCTACTCCGGTGGCAGGCTGCGACGCCTAAAATCGAACCACTCCCAGCAGCAAATCCCCATGGCAGTGATGGACGGAAAAGCATCAAAATTGCGCCCAAAAACTGCCTAATGTAACTTCTGAAACCCATAGAAAAAGATGATTTTAGCTACCTTTTCCTCCTGTTTCCTCCTGTTTCCTCCTGCTGCTGCTGCTGCTGCTCCTGCTCCTGCTACTCCGGTGGCAGGCTGCGACGCCTAAAATCGAACCACTCCCAGCAGCAAACAAATCCCCATGGCAGTGAAGGATGGAAAAGCATCAAAATTGCGCCCAAAAACTGCCTAATGAAACTTCTGAAACCTATAGAAAAAAATGATTGTAGCTACCTTTTCCTCCTGTTTCCTGCTGCTGCTGCTGCTGCTGCTGCTGCTCCTGCTCCTGCTACTCCGGTGGCAGGCTGCGACGCCTAAAATCGAACCACTCCCAGCAGCAAATCCCCATGGCAGTGAAGGACGGAAAAGCATCAAAATTGCGACCAAAAACTGTTTAATGTAACTTCTGAAACCCATAGAAGAAGATTATTTTAGCTACCTTTTCCTCCTGTTTCTTCCTCCTGCTGCTGCTCCTGCTCCTGCTACTTTTCTGAAACCTATAGAAAAAAATGATCGTAGCTACCTTTTCCTCCTGTTTCCTGCTGCTGCTGCTGCTGCTGCTTCTCCTGCTCTGCCTAATGTAACTTCTGAATCCCATAGAAAAAGATGATTTTAGTTACTTTTTCCTCCTGTTTCCTCCTGCTGCTACTGCTGCTGCTCCTGCTGCAGCTACTCGTCTGAAAACTATAGAAAAAATGATTGTAGCTACCTTTTCCTCCTGTTTCCTGCTGCTGCTGCTGCTGCTGCTCCTGCTCCTGCTACTCCGGTGGCAGGCTGCGACGCCTAAAATCGAACCACTCCCAGCAGCAAATCCCCATGGCAGTGAAGGACGGAAAAGCATCAAAATTGCGCCCAAAAACTGCTTAATGTAACTTCTGAAACCCATAGAAAAAGATGATTTTAGCTACTTTTTCCTCCTGTTTCCTCCTGTTTCCTCCTCCTGCTGCTGCTGCTGCTGCTCCTGCTACTCCGGTGGCAGGCTGCGACGCCTAAAATCGAACCACTCCCAGCAGCAAAACTCCATGGCAGTGAAGGACGGAAAAGCATCAAAATTGCGCCCAAAAACTGCCTAATGTAACTTCTGAAACCCATAGAAAAAGATTATTTTAGCTGCTTTTCCCTCCTGTTTCTTCCTCCTGCTGCTGCTGCTGCTCCTGCTCCTGCTACTCTTCTGAAACCTATAGAAAAAATGATTGTAGCTACCTTTTCCTCCTGTTTCCTGCTGCTGCTGCTGCTCCTGCTCCTGCTACTCCGGTGGCACGCTGCGACGCCTAAAATCGAACCACCCCCAGCAGCAAATCCCCATGGCAGCGAAGGACGGAAAAGCATCAAAATTGCCCCCAAAAACTGTTTAATGTAACTTCTGAAACCCATAGAAGAAGATGATTTTAGCTACCTTTTCCTCCTGTTTCTTCCTCCTGCTGCTGCTGCTGCTCCTGCTCCTGCCACTCTTCTGAAACCTATAAAAAAAATTATTGTAGCTACCTTTTCCTCCCGTTTCCTGCTGCTGCTGCTGCTGCTGCTTCTCCTGCTCCTGCTACTCCGGTGGCAGGCTGCGACGCCAAAAATCGAACCACTCCCAGCAGCAAATCCCATGGCAGTGAAGGACGGAAAAGCATCAAAATTGCACCCAAAAACTTCCTAATGTAACTTCTGAAACCCATAGAAAAAGTTGATTTTAGCTACCTTTTCCTCCTGTTTCCTCCTGTTTCCTCCTGCTGCTGCTGCTGCTGCAGCTACTTGTCTGAAACCTATAGAAAAAAATGATTGTAGCTACCTTTTCCTCCTGTTTCCTGCTGCTGCTGCTGCTCCTGCTCCTGCTACTCCGGTGGCAGGCTGCGACGCCTAAAATCGAACCACTCCCAACAGCAAATCCCCATGGCAGTGAAGGACGGAAAAGCATCAAAATTGCGCCCAAAAACTGCCTAATGTAACTTCTGAAACCCATAGAAAAAGATAATTTTAGTTACTTTTTCCTCCTGTTTCCTCCTGCTGCTGCTGCTCCTGCTCCTGCTACTTTTCTGAAACCTATAGAAAAAATGATTGTAGCTACCTTTTCCTCCTGTTTTCTGCTGCTGCTGCTGCTCCTGCTCCTGCTACTCCGATGGCAGGCTGCGACAACTCTAGTGCTGCTGCTGCTGCTACTACTACTACTGCTGCTGCTGCCTTACTGCCACTGGCTGCTGGCTGCCGACTGCTGCTGCTACAAGCCCCTTCTCCTGCTGGTGTGCTAGTGCTGCTGCTACAACTCTAGTGCTGCTGCTGCTACTACTGCTGCTGCTGGCTGCTGGCTGCACCATGCTACTGAAGGACGACTACTACTGCTGCTGCTGCTGGTGCTGCTGCTGCTGGTACAAGAGTCAAAAGTAGGTGTGCTAGTGCTGCTGCTACAACTCTAGTGCTGCTGCTGCTGCTGCTACTACTGCTGCTGCTGCTGCTGGCTGCTGGCTGCACCATGCTACTGAAGGACGACTACTACTGCTGCTGCTGCCTTACTGCCGCTAGCTGCTGGCTGCCGACTGCTGCCCACTGGCTAGTATTGCCGCTGACTATGTGCTGCCGACTGCTGCTGCTACAAGCCCCTTCTCCTGCTGGTGTGCTAGTGCTGCTGCTACAGCCGACTGCTGCCGACTGGTTAGTATTGCCGCTGACTATGTGCTGCCGACTGCTGCTGCTACAAGCCCCTTCTCCTGCTGGTGTGCTAGTGCTGCTGCTACAACTCTAGTGCTGCTGCTGCTGCTACTACTGCTGCTGCTGCTGGCTGCTGGCTGCAACATGCTACTGAAGGACGACTACTACTACTGCTGCTGCTGCTGCTGCTACAAGACCCTTCTCCTGCTGGTGTGCTAGTGCTGCTGCTACAACTCTAGTGCTGCTGCTGCTACTACTGCTGCTGCCTTATTGCCACTGGCTGCTGGCTGCCGACTGCTGCTGCTACAAGCCCCTTCTCCTGCTGGTGTGCTAGTGCTGCTGCTACAACTCTAGTGCTGCTGCTGCTGCTGCTGCTACTGCTGCTGCTGCTGCTGCTGCCTGCTGGCTGCACCATGCTACTGAAGGACGACTGCTGCTGCTGCTGCTGCTACAAGAGTCAAAAGTATTATTCCCTGGCGCGCTCCCCCTTGCGTCTGCCGGGGTCGGCGGATATATATATATATATACTGGCTGGTGGTTTCAAACATTTTTTTAATTTTCCATTTCATATATTGGGAATGTCATCATCCCAACTGACGAACTCCATCATTTTTCAGAGGGGTAGGCTGGATCCGGCTCTGAGGTGGTGCAAAATCCCTGGGCTCCGGCGCGTGATTTGCACGTGCCTCAAGGACGAACGTGGTGAATCTCAGGCTGAAAGATAGGTGATTTAACGAGGAAACTCAAAAACTCGGAAAAATGAGGCCTTGATGTTGGATTTTTGTGGATTTATATGGATTTATATGGATTTATGATAGTTATGGGAGTACAACTCCATGGTTAATATTTCTGAATCTATAAATCTCATTTAAAGCCACTATACCAGTGGCTTCCCCTTGGCGTAAACATAGAAAAATATGTGGAAAACCCATGGGTAAACCCTGGAAATGGTGGGTTTTCCATATCATCTATGTCACAAAAAACAGGAGGGTAAGCTGGTTATAGAAGCAATTGAGCTGGTAAAAGATGAGGATTTTTTTCGAGTCGGAATTGGATTCAATGGGATGATTGTGGTAGAGATGAGACCGAAATGAGACTACTAATGTAAACCCAAGAAATCACCAAACTGACTAGTGTATATGTATTATTAGGCTTTACATAGTAGTCTAGTAGTCTCATGATATTCAAACTATAATCCAAAATTTACCATAATCTACCAAACTGACTTGACTTGATATTCAAGTGTATATATGTGTATATATATGTAAACTGACTTGATCACTTGATCATATCATTATTTGGCCAAGCATGACCATCCCTACAATTTGGGTCCCCCCAGTCATGTTTGTTGCTTTATAAACCCCATTATATAACTATAGTTTAATAGGTATCATAAACCATAGTTATTGAAGTTATGTTCACCAACTTAGCATAAGTGAGACATGTATACAGCTGTATACATAAATCCCATTAAATCCCATTAACAAATCTGATTTTTGTTGATTTAGTCACCATTTTCCTATAATAAATCAGGACAAATCGCATAAATCCATTAAATCCCATTAAACAAATCCATAAATCCCATAATAAATCACCATTTTCCTATGGTTTTCCTATGCTTTTCCTTACTTTCTACCGGGGGCCCCCACGTTGTCGCGCCATCGCAGGATGGCGTCGAACCCGGTGCTGGCATTCGCTCCAAGGTGCAGCGGCTGATTGTTTTTTTGTGGCGGCTGAAAGGGTGTAATGTTTGTAAAGCAATATGGTGTAATATTTGTTACCATCTGGTTGTGACTAACAGTTTGCCATGGAAAATCACCGTGCTACTAATAGGTAAACCATCTATAAATGGGCAATATCTGTTGATATCTGTTAATATATTTTAATATGTGTGTTACTATATGTTGATATATAATATATGTTAATATATGTTAATATATGTTATATAATATTTGTTAATATATTTGTTAATATCTGTATATATATATGCTGGTTGGTGGTTTGGAATATGTTTTATTTTTCCATTCAGTTGGGAATAATAATACCAATGGACTAATAGTTTTCAAGATTGCTAAAGCTACCAACCAGTATGTTAATATTTTAATATATATATATATATGTTAATATATGTTGATGGTGAATATGTTCTATATCATTCTATATGTTGATGGTTGATATATATATACATGAATATCACCCATTGATGGGACAATCGGGGATGGTGGATCCTATTGCTTTAGAATCACATTATTTGTCCATGCTTTTCATGGGTTAAACCCGGTGTACCCACTTTCAAGGGTGGCGAAATCCGACCATGTAGGGTGTCCAAGATTGGCCATGGACATGGCAAGGAATTGGTTCACAAGCACCGATTGGCAATATGTTGCAATTCTATAGATATATGTTTATGTATATATATATATACATATATATATACAATATATTGGCAATCCTAATTGATATGGTTCTTCAAAATCAATTAACATTGCTATCTGATTCAATGGATATCAAGGGATACTTCATTGTCAGCCAGTTGTTTTTTTTGTTTTTCGGTTTTAGAAGCTCACCTGCTACGAGCGGAATGTAACTTGGGGATTGTCTCTGGCCAGGTGGGATTGCTCCATGTACTGATTGGCGGCGAGACAAGTGTGACTTGCTTAACCCAAACAAACACACGGAAAATAATCCAAACACATGGTAAACCTGTAACCCAAACACAAGTGACGGACAAACCCATCGTTTGATCACCAAAACTACTCATTCAAAACAATGGGACTAGGCGTGCGCGACTAAGACAAGATATAACTGTCTCAGTCACACAGGCACTGTGGATTCTGGGGATGATCAATGGAGATAAATGGTGGGGTACGATATGTTTAAATCATCGTTTTAGCCATGACATGTCATTACATAACATGGTGGTTATATGATGTTATATGTGGTTATGATAATCCATTGATTATCATTTTAGCTATATGACATGTTCTGGCATAGTAAAGTGTAACACAAAGGTGTTTGGACCCGAGGAAAACAATTCCAACAGAGAGTCTTAGAAAGTGTTTGGAGTTGTTGTTTACATTTGTTTAAAGACTAGAGACGCAATCAGCTATGTTTTAGGCCAGTTCAAACCCAGTTTACACCGAGAACCCATGGGTTATCACCATGGGTTCTCGCACGCCAGGATGGGAAGTGCGCGCTGACCTTGGAGCAATACGCGGAGGTGGGCTGGAGAGGATTTTCTGGAAGTGAGAATTAGTATGGGAAATCAGGGAAATAAACATCTTTGGAAAATCAATCCATTCTTAGCGAAATCTGAGAGATCTTTAGGGTTTTTTTCTCAAAAATGAATGGAAAAAAACAAATTAATTACTTTACTTCGAGTGATCCCCACCATGACATTTATCGATTTGTTACTGGCAAATCTTCTGGCATTCTATCTGACATATGTTCTGGCATTCGATTCGGCATTCTATCTGGCATATCTTCTGGCATATATTCTGGTATATCTTCTGGCATGCCTTCTGGCATTCTATCTGGCATATCTTCTGGCAGATGTTCTAGCATATCTTCTGGCATTCTATCTGGCATTCTATCTGGCATATTTTCTGGCATATTATCTGGCAAATCTTCTGGGATTCTATCGGGCATATCTTGTGGCAGTCTATCTGATATTTTGTCTGGCATTCTATTTGGCATATCTCATGGAATTTTATCTAGCATATCTTCTGACATTCCATCTGACATTCTATCTGGCATATCTTCTGGCATTCTATCTGGCCGTTGAGGTCCAGCAGTGCACACTGAGCTGGGGAGGTCCCCGGTTGAGGTCCAGCGGTGCACACTGCGCTGGGCAAATCCCAGGTTGAGGTCCAGCGGTGCACACTGTGCTGGGCAGGTCCCAGGTTGAGGTCCAGCGGTTGGACCCAGGTGAGGGTTGTTAGATTTTATCAGAGCTGTTCTCCTCCTCCTCCCCCTCTAGTTTCTCCTCGACCATGTCTGCATCAACTTCCACCTCCACTTCCGCCTTGCCAACTATTCGCCAACCTCTTTGCCAACTCTCTTCGCCAACGTCCGAGCTCAGTGTGCACCGCTGGACCTCAACCTGGGACCTTCCCAGCTCAGTGGGCACCGCTGGACCTCAACCTGGGACCTTCCCAGCTCAGTGTGCACCGCTGGGCCTGGGACCTGCCCAGCTCAGTGTGCACCGCTGGACCTCAACCTGGGACCTTCCCAGCTCAGTGTGCACTGCTGGACCTCGACCTGGGACCTGCCCAGCTCAGTGTGCACCGCTGGACCTCAACGGCCAGATAGAATGCCAGAAGATATGCCAGGTAGAATGCCAGATCGAATGCCAGAAGATATGCCAGAAGATATGCCAGGTAGAATGCCAGAAGATATGCCAGATAGAATTTCAGATAGAATGCCAGGAGATATGTCAGATAGAATGCCAGAAGATTTGCCAGTAACAAAATGGATAAATGTCATGGTGGGGTTTACACGAAGTAAAGCAATTTTGTTTTTTCTGCAGTCCAAATTGATGTCCCTCTGTTTTGATGATCAATCATTATATTCCAGTGTGAGTAGTTCTGCAGATATCCCATCAGGTCATACCCCTACATATACACTTGTGAAAGTCATGATTGAGCATTGATTGGAATCTGCCTGAGCATCCTGGACATGTTTGTTTCCGCCGGCCTGGCTCAATTCCCAGGCCTAAGCCATTACTTGCTACGTTTGCAGGTGAAAAGGTGTGCGTCTGAAGCCATCTCGCCGCATTTGGTCTTCAACAGTGGCACCGGAGCCTGAGCAACGATCTGTGCCTGCGCTTGCTTCGCTATTGCATTGCCTCGCTTGGATCTCGCTGCTGGCCGAGTCCTATCCCTTTGAGTTTGTGTAGGGTGATCGCTTTATCCTGCTGGCAACGAACTTCGAGGGTAAGACTGTGGTCCTCCTGAACTTCCACTTTCATTTTCTGGCTAAGTCATTTTTGAGGTGGTGAGTTTGGAATTTGTTGCTGGTAACTAGGCCAGCCTTTTTGCAAAGGTGCTGAACGGACACCACTTTGGACTTTGTTCACTGGCAGCTAGGCCAGACCCTTCTGCGAAGGTGCTGAACGAGCCCAACAAGCTTTTGAGTTTTTCCCTGTTTGGGAGCCTTTTGCGTTTTAGGCCATTTTGGCCATGGCTGAAGATGAGAAAGGGACATCGAGCTGATACAAGGTGCCGACTTGGAATGGGAACCCTCAAGAGTGGAGGAGTTTCAAACGTGAGATGGGCTGGTGGATTGCCAGTTTAGATCCAGAGGCATGCCGAAAGTTTAACGTGGCTGCAAGGTGGACTCTACGTCAGGTTGGAGTTGTTCGAGCCAGATGTGAAGAATTTGATCCTGACGACCTTGCAGGAGCCGCCGAAGTTGTTTCCACCGACCCTCAGACTGGTGAGAAACGAGTCCTCAAAGAAGCCGATCCTTTTGCTGGAATCAAAAAGCCGCTCAAGGCTTTGGAAGAAAGTATGGGCAGAACGGAACTTGACCGAAAGGGAGAACTGAGAAAACAGTTTTATCAGGAGATTCGCAGAAACCCTGGAGAACGCATATCATCATTCTGCACCAGGTACAGAACCTTGACGGCCGAAATGAAACGTGAAGGTATCAACTTACCTTCAGGTGAGCTTGTTTGGTTTTTGAGAGACAGGCTTGGACTTGACGCCATCAGGTCCCAGCTTCTTGAAACAGCACTTGCAGGCCGTGATGGTTACGATGATGTCGAAGCTGAAGCTTTGCGTTTATTTAGGGATATCCACACTTCTGACCCCTTGAACAAGAAGCAGTTTGAAAGACCCCCTTTGCTGCAGCGCTTTTTGTCTCAGTCCCAAGCTTCCTCATCTTCTTCTACCCGGCAGTCTGCAGCTCCTTCAAGCTATAGCTCTGGTCGCACCGTGAGGTCGGCAGTTTCCTCATGGAATTCTCAGAGACAGAATCATCAGAGGCGTCCTTTTGGTGGTCAACCCCGGCAAGCCTTGGTTGCTGAGGGACAATGTGATGAAGATGAAGAAGCCGCTGATGATGATGAGCTGATTCCGGATGGAGAAGATGCCGAAGTTTCTGGTTCTTTAGCTGAGGTGCTTCAAGCCGAAGCAGAAGCGCTTGCAGTGGACATCCAAGAGCTTGAGGAAGATGGTTCGCTGGATCCTCAACTTTTGGAGGAAATTGAAGCTGGTGTTGAACAGGCTGCTGAAAGCCTTCTTACAATGAGGGAGGCAAAGACGAAGATCAACGAGATCAAGCGTGACCGTGGTTTTGGAAAGTCTGGTGGAAAAGGAAAGCCCTCTGGCAACCAAATCACCGCCAAGAAAGGCAAGACAGTTTGTTGGGATTGCGGAGAAACAGGACACTGGGCAGGTGACCAACAATGTTTGAAACCTGGACAAGGACTTGCGAAGCCGAAAGCATCTGCAAGGAAGCCGCCTGCCAAGCATGTGAAAGTGATGGAATCCATGAACACAGAACATGTTGAAGCTGGTCCGGGAGAAGCACATGAAATTTTAGTTTGCCAACAAGACCTCAGGAAGAGATCCTTGGAGGCTGCCTTGCATCATGAAGTTGCAGCGGCAATCGTGCCCTCGCTGGCGAATGACAAAATGATGGTTGGTGCTTTGGATTCAGCTTGCAACAGAACGTGTTCAGGAAATGTTTGGTTGCAGCACTATTTAGCAGCTTTGAAACATGCTCCAAAATGTCTTCGTGATCTTCGTGCGACTGTGCAGGAAGACGAGCTCTTCCGATTTGGAAATGGTGGAACCCAAAGGAGCCAGGTTCGTCACAGGCTTCCAATGGTGGTTGGTGACTATTTGGTTTTGACATGGGTTTCAGTTGTTGAAGTTCCAAGTTTAGGGTTGCTTTTGGGAAGAGACTTTTTGGATAGCATTGGGGCGGTGATCAGTTTTTCGAAGCGTCAAATGCGAGCCGACCATTTGGATGGCAAGATCATCAATCTGAAACAGCTCACTGCAGGACATTTTGCACTGCAGCTCATTCCTCAAGAGTGGCCGCAGCCTCTGCAGAAACGTTGGAGAAGGCTTGGAAAATGTGGTATTTTGGAATTGCAGTTGACTGCACACGAGTGGTTCCAGCGCAAACTAGCTGCCGTGTCTGTTTCAGCATTGTCATCAAAGGTTTCAAGTCATGAGCATTTGATCACTGAACAAGGAGTTCAAGCTGCAGATGTCAAGTTTTCAGGTTTACCTATTTTTGCAACTGCGGCTCAAAACATTTCCAGCAGCGACTCACTTGCGAATGGGCAGCAGTCTGTGGATTCTGCCGTGGTGAGTGCTACAACGACTCCTTCTTTGCCTACCCCTTCAACTTTGGATGGACCCAGCAAACTATCCAACATGGGCAGGAAGGTGGCGAAGATTCGTGCTGCGAATGCGATGCCGCGCAGAATGGCATCTGCGTGGGGTGCTTTTGTCGCTATTGCAGTTGCCACAAATTCGATTTGCCCCACTTCCATATCCACGTGTGAGCGATGCCCTTGGGTGGGAGAATCAGGTGGAAGAGATGATGGCCAACAAATCACTGGCAAGGAAGCATGGTGTCAAAGCCATGAGGGGCAAGGTGCTGAGCAGTGCCAATTTGCAACACTGCGTCAGTCTTCGGAATCGCATGGGCCTGGAGCTTGCTTTCCTGGAAGATCCTCTTCTACAAGGCATCTTGGCCGCCAAAACCACAAAGGGCATGGCAGCTCGAATCCGAGCTCAAGCTTTGGAGGATTGGAAACAAGAGGCCAAGAAGAACAAGGCCGAAGGCAAACAACAAGAGGCTGTCCGTCAGCTGATCGGACCGCGTGGTGGACTTCCAGCGCTGAAAGCAGATTTGGTGAAGCTGGCTTGCCTGGTCAACGTCGAAGTAGGCCAGGACGACACAGTGGAGAAGTTGCGAGCCAAGGTAAAGCCATTGGTGGAAGCCATAGCTCTGAAGCCAGCACCAAAGTCAGCTCCAGCAAAGGCAAAAGCCTTGCCAAGCAGTGCACCGCCTGTGCAGACCATTCCGCCGAAGTCCTTACCGTCGGGACCCTCGAGCAGTCAGGAGCCTGTGGCAAGGATGGACATGGCCGAAGTTCATCAGTTGATGCAAGAACAAGAAGCTCGCTTTCAGGGCATGATGACTCAAGCCATGCAGTATTTCATCGGCATGCAGGGTGGAACTGGGAACATGACCGAAGTGCACCAGTTCGTGAACCTTTTGATGCAACAAGATCGCCTGCAACGAGGCGAACAAGCCGATGCTCCGATGGCACAACAGATGCCCACGGAGGAGGAACTTTGGGAGATCAACGGCCTCCATCAGAGGGAGCTGGAGGAGGAAAATTTCATCGCCATTCATGGAAGCCTGCCTGGGGACGATTTGGATTTGGTGAAGCCCAATCTGGACGATCCTTGAATGACTCAGCTTTGGACTCTCCACCTGAACAATGGACTTCGAATCAGGTGAGGCTGAAGTCAACCGGTCTTGGATTTGCCCCTTTGGATTTTCGGGGTGACCGGAAGTCCCAGGCTGCTGGTGATGGACTTTCCCCTTGGACTTTGAATGGGGACCAGCTGAAGGCAGGTCAAGCGCAGTTGGTTGCGCAAGCATGGGCAAGACATGAAAGGGAACGCAAACTTGTTTCCCAATCTGCCTCTGAAATCAATGAAGCTTTCCATGATGAGTGGGAGCGTGAGATGCAGAAGAACCTCAATGAAACGTTTGCCATGAGTTTGACTTTGGAACCTGCTGCCACAAATGGTGCGCCTCTTTTGACCGAAGTCTTCACAACCGTGCAGCAGGTGATCAAACAAGCTCAACGACGTGGACATCTCACAGGCACACCCATGAGTTTGGAAACGGGATGGAATTTTCTCAATGTTTTGGATCGAAAAGCTGCTTTGAAACAAATTGAGAAAGAGAAGCCATTTTTGGTTGTTCTTGCATTTCCTTGTGGCCCCTGGAGTGCCTTGATGCGTCTCAACCCTAGCAAGAACTTGGAGCAGCTGAGGGCAGAAGGCCGTGTGCTGATCCAATTTGCGCTTGATGTGGCGCGCCTGCAAGCCAAAAATGGGCGACATTTTCTTTTGGAAAATCCTGGAACTTCTGAAGCATGGAATTTGGACATGCTGATACGTTTCCTGGAGGAGATCGACAGCCATACAGCAATTTTCGATCAATGTCGTTTTGGTTTACGAGGGCAATCTGGACTTTTGCACCGAAAGACCACCCGCATTGAAACAAGCTCTCCATGTGTTGCCAAGCGTTTGGATGGAAAACGTTGCCTCAGAGACCATGACCATGAGATGATCATTGGGGGCAAGCATATCACAGGACCTGCCGGTCACTATCCAGCGCAATTAGCCAAAGAGATTGTGCTGGGCATTGAGGAAGAGTTTGATGTTTCGATGCGAAGCAATGACGTTTTGGCAGTTGATGATGCTGATGAAAATGGAGAAGAACCTGAACTTGTGCCTGATGCAGTGAACGTTTCCGACAGTTCTGATGATGAACAGGTCACTGCAGCTGGCGCTCCAAAAGTTTCTGCAGCTGTTAGGCAAGCTGTGAGCCGCCTCCATACCAATACGGGGCACAGGTCAAACCGCCGTCTCGCAAGGGCGCTGGTGATTGCTGGTGCTCCAGCAGAAGTTGTACAGGCCGCCAAAACCTTGAAGTGTTCCATATGTGCTGAGCGAAAGAGACCCAAAGCTCAGCGTCCTGCAAGTTTGCCGGCACCCAAAGATGTTGGAGATCAAGTGCATGTGGATTTGTTTGAACTGTTTGATATACATGACAATCGGTTCTATGTGGCTCACGCCATTGATTTTGTGAGTCGTTTCCAGATGGCACAGGTCTTGCCGGACAAATCCAGTGACTCAGTAGTGGAATTTCTTTCTTCGCGTTGGCTGCCAATTTTTGGGCCTCCAAGAGTGATGATTGCAGACCAAGGCAAGGAATTCACGTCTTGGATCTTCGAAGAACTATGTGCCCGACATGGAATTTTGCTTTGGCATTGCGCGGTTCAGGCACCGTGGCAAAATGGTGTTTGTGAGCGTGGTGGTGGAGTGTTAAAAGCCTTGGCCACCGCAGTCATCCGTGCACACTCTCTTTTGGGCCCCGAGGAGGTGGACAAATCCGTGCAGGAAGCGGTGATGGCCTACAACAGCGACGTTTCTGGCGATAGCGGTGTGAGTCCCGCACAAGCTGCAATTGGCAAACAGCCCCGCTATGAAGGCGACGTTTTGGGCAATTTTGTTCATAGGGTTGTGAGCCACGGCATTTTGGAAGAGCGACCTGGACTGGCGCGCCAAGTGGCTATGCGAGAAACTGCAAAGCTGGCAATGGTTCGCTTGCATTTTTCCAAAGGCATTCAACGTGCCGAAGTTGCCCGAAGCAGAGGGCCCACCTTCGAGCAAGAGCTGACTCCTGGGATGATTGTTTATTATTTTCGCCACACCAAGTACAACAACAAGACCAGTCAATCCAAACGAAAACTTAGTTTGAAAAGATGGCATGGACCTGGTTTGCTTGTGGCGATGGAAGGTCATTTGAATGCCTTCATCAGTCATCGAGGTCAACTCACCAAGGTGGCCCGTGAGCACATACGCCCAGCCTCAACCATGGAGCAGATAGCATCTGAGGTTTGGGGCGATGCTGTGAAGGAAGTGGTTGAAGCTGCAATTCATGACATGACCTTGCATGGTATGGATGATAAAACTGCAGATGGTGCTCGAACTCCTGGAGGAAGACCTCAAGCTGAAGCGCCAAGCACACCCGCTTCAGCGCCAATCCAACCTGCTGTTTTGGAACCTGCGGTTGTTGCTCAGCCGCTGACTCCTCAGGAGATTGCCAATGCCTTGCAGCCTGCCAGTCAGGGCCAAGCTGACTTGTCCCGCAGGACTAGTTTGCTGAGCATGCCGGTTCAGCGTGGAACACCTGCACCCGGCACCCCCATTGGTGATTTGGTGCGTGGTGGTTCTATGTCTTCAAGGATGGCTGAAGCCGTTGGAAGACTTGCTGAAGCTGACCCAGAGGATGTTGGACCCGAAGCTTCCCGAAAGAGACCTCCAGATGTACAGGTTGAAGAGTTGCAGGACAATCAACCTGCGTTTGAAACAAGGGTTAGAGCTGGCCCTGTTGCACCTGAAGCGGCGGCGCCCTATGACGCCTTGTTGACATCAGTGTTGAACCAAGGTGAACATCCACTGAAGCTTCTTCAAGAACAAGCTGAACGTGAGAGACAGTCTCCTTTAGAGCATGTGGTTCATGACAACGGCACTTGGCATGGAATTTGGCCACTGCCTTCAAGGTCTGAGTGGAATGCCCGGCGTCACCATGGACTTTTGTAGCCCCGAGGCAGCCATGAAGTTGATGCTGTGCAAACTGCGAGAAAGGAGTACAAATGGAAGGACATTCCAAAAGCTGACCGTCCTGCTTTCCATGCTGCAGCCAAAGCCGGATGGCAAGTTTGGGTAGACAATGGTGCCGTGGAAGTTCTTTCAAAAGCTCAAGCTGATGAAGTTCGTGCGCGTTTGAAGTCAACTGGCAAGCAGTCATGCATGTTGACCCCAAGGTTTGTTTACACAGACAAGCATGACGGTTTGCGCACTCCTTCAAAGCCCCTTCCGCTGAAGGCGAATGCACGATTAGTCGTTCCGGGCTTCAGGGACATCACAGCGTATCTGGTTCGAAGAGATGCTCCAACTGGCAGTAGGACCTCCCAGCATTTTCTCCTCATGTACACGGCCAGCAAGCGTTGGTTGCTCTACAGTGCAGATGTCAAGAGCGCTTTCTTGAAAGGTGAAAATTTTGGTCCTGACGAACGAGAGCTGTATGTGAGCCAGATCAGGGTATCCTCTCCTGATGAACCTCTTCTTCCTCTTGGTGAAGGTGGACTTGCAAGAGCCAAAAAGGGCATATTTGGTTTGGCAGATTCGCCTCGCAGGTGGTACCTGCGACTGAACAAGTCCGTGACCAAGTTGGGATGGGTGAGATCAGAGCTGGATGCAGCACTTTGGTTTCTTTGGAGTGATGATGGAACGTTAGATGGCATGCTGATTTCACATGTAGATGATTTGCTGATGGGTGGAAATGCACGAGCCCATGAATCACTTTTGCAACTTGGACGAGAGTTAGGTTTTGGATCGCTGGAGACCGGTTCTTTCAACTATTGTGGCAAACGAATCCAGCAGTCCGCTGACTTCTCAATCAAAGTGAACATGGTGGAATACCACGAGAACCTGAAGCAGATCCCCATGACTGGTGAGCGAAAGAAACAGCTCGATCAACCTCTGACCCCAGCTGAGCACCGTCAGCTTCGAGGACTGCTTGGGAGCTTACAATGGTTGGTTTCCCAATTGAGGTTTGATCAAGGTTTTTCGTTGTCAACACTCCAGTCTGAAAAGCCTGTTGTTGCTACGATGTTGAAAGCAAACAGTTTGGTTAAGAAGGTAAAAGCAAGTTCTAAGTTTTCCCTGAACTTCAAGCCCATGGACCTGGACAAGTGTGGCCTGGTCACAGTTTCTGATGCGGCATTGGGCAACGTTTCTCCAGATGGCAGCATTGGGGAAGATGCTCTTTCTCGGGTGCATAGCCAAGCGGCTTACGCCATCTTGATTGCGGATGAGAACGTGCTGGCGGGCAAAGAGGGCAACTTTTGCTTGATTGACTCGCGGAGTCATAGGCTGGCAAGGGTGTGTCGCTCTACGTTTGCAGCAGAGCTCATGTTGGCGGAGGAAGCCTTGGACTCAGGGGAATTTTGTAGAGGTATGTTTGCTGAGACGCGTGGCTACAGCGTCGACAGGCGCAATGTGGAGGCCAGCAACAATGTGATCCCGATGATCCTGATTGTGGACGCAAAGGATGTGTACGACAAAAGCACAAGTGACACGCCAAGCTATGGAAGCCAGAAGAGCCTTGCGTTTACGATTTCCTGGATTAGATCTCAGCTGCGCCGACCAAATGTGGAAATCAAATGGACGGCAACCCAGAACATGCTCATTGACTGCGGCACGAAGGAAATGGATGGTGAATATCTGAGAAATGTCTTAGAGACCGGTAGATGGTGTTTCAAGTACAGCCAGAATTATACACGGCAGGGAGCGAAACCTTTGAAGTCTGTAAAGAATGCATGCGCTCCTGTGCCTTCAAGCCCAATTGGTCAACCGCTGGAAAGCGATGACCCAATGTTTGGACATTTGCTCATTTTGAGCGAGCAGCCAGGATGGCACACATTTGATGATTTTGGTGTGCACGTCGCCAAAGATGCAAAGTCTTATAGATCCCCAAAGCCTCGTTTTGACCCTGTACAGTTTCCTAGGAGATCTTCGTACGGACGATTCACTGATGGAGAAGGTCGAGCCTTTTGGAGGAAGTTGGAAGACCGAGTAGAACTAGCCAGTTTGAAGAGTTTTCAGGCCTTGCTAGGCGACCGTGCAGATATCCTCATATCATGCTTCTTGGGCGATTCCAATCAACAAAAGAATATAACCAGCTGTGAAAGTCATGATTGAGCATTGATTGGAATCTGCCTGAGCATCCTGGACATGTTTGTTTCCGCCGGCCTGGCTCAATTCCCAGGCCTAAGCCATTACTTGCTACGTTTGCAGGTGAAAAGGTGTGCGTCTGAAGCCATCTCGCCGCATTTGGTCTTCAACAACACTATTATGTATAGATACTGGCTACTAATACGGGTACATGTTCAGCATATGTTGGGATCTAATGGTTGATCAACCATCAAAAAAATGTGCCCAAGTTCTCAGTTGGTTCAAATATCAATCTCATCATCATTGTATTCACCATACACCCAACAGTCAACCTGGGATGGGCCATTTCTTTTTGGTAAATTCCCATCATAGCCCCATTAAACTCCATTTGTTTGCATTTTTTGATGAAAATTCCATTAAAAATCAGACGTTCTCCAATATTCTTGGCAATTAACCCATGCAAATCCCCTTCAAATCCCCAACAAACCAGCACTTTCCCCATTTTTCAGGTGACTCAATCCTATAAATGACCATGAACCCAGCACTTTGCCCATTTTTCAACCCAGACATGGCGGCTGATCACGAGACCGCTACTGACATGGCCGCTGCTGCTTCGCGACCTGCGGAAGAGCGCCCAGTGTTGCTTCTGGAAGAGCTGAAGGAGAAACGCGCAGAGTTGAAGCGGTCTCTGAAACTGGTGTCTCGCACTTTGAAGTCAGAGTCCAAGAAATAAAAACGCTTGATACAGAAAGCAGGACGACTTTCGAAGGACGACCTGATGTTCCTCATTGCCCGCCAGCAGAGCCAGCAGCGCCAGCAGGAGTTGTAGCTGCAAAACTGCACTACAGATGTTTGGAGAAGGTTCAAGGGTGAACGCCTTTTGGTTCGCAATGGCGCCAGAGAGCGTTAGGGTGGACGGGTGAAGCGCAGCACTCTTGGTGAAGCGTTAGATTTGGCCGAGTGATCCACATGGCTTGGTATCGGAATCCTTTGATGCCACCTTGCATCCCCATGTTTCAGGTGAAAAAACCATCTCTGGTGACTCCCATCCCATTGTCCCAACCGATGGACGCCGAGAACGAGCGCCTGCAGGTCCTCTCCGAAGGCGTCCCGCTGCTGTCGCGTGGCAAGGCGTACGAGGTCTCCAGTCGCCTCTTTGTGCGGCGCCCCGATGTCGTCACGGGGCCACAGGTCGATGTGGGGAAGCAACGAAACCTTTTTGTTCACCAGGAAAAATGCTGATTGAACCATTAACAAAATGTGATTTAATGTGATTTAACCATTGAAAAATTGAGATTGACTATCAGGTGATTGAACCAAGAAACATGTGGATTTCAAATGATTTCACTAAGGAACATGTGGATTTAGCCGAATTTAACCATTAAAGATGGTGATTTAACCATCAAAGATGGTGATTGAAGAAACATGTGGATGTAACCATCAACAAAACTGTGATGTAACCAAGAAATATACGTGATTTAAAACTGTGGAAAAACTTGTGATTGAACCATGAAACAAGGAAACAAGTGGGATTAGGTCTAAGAAAAAACGCTGGGAAGATGCTGCAAGAAAGGGTGATTTTTTTTCGCAGCGATTGCGAGTGTTCGACGTGGTGATGTTTTTCGCGTCACACAATGGGATCAGCATGGATTGTGACAACAAACTTAATGTGATTCGTTTTTAATCAACATGAGATCGCCATTGTTTAATGGTTAAACTTCATGGTTCATTTTGTAAGCAGCAATTTAACCATTAAACAATGGAACTTCGACCAGCGAGAGTGGCGATTTCCTCATCTTCAATCGTCAACAATTGGGATTTCAAAAATATGGATTGGTCCCAAAATGGATATATATAATATATCATAATATTATACTCAATATCTGGCATTTCAAACAGGAGAACCTCGGTCTCAATCCTTTGGAATTGAGGGTGCCCCCATTGTCACAAACTAATATGATTGGTCATGTTTAGTACTATCCAATCCACTTTTACTCGGTTAAATCACCTCACACTCTTGGTCCCTTCAAAATTAGTCGTATTTTGCGGGTGAAATTAACCTTTTGTGGAGGCAGTCCGGTAAACTAACATGGCTATTGAGCATAGCCCATTTATAGTTGATTTACCTATTATAGGTGGTGATTTTCCATAGTTATGTTAGGTTACCACAGGGTATGCAAAGTAGTAATGCAATACTACGTCATGCAATGCGCTGTAATCATGCAATGTATGGTACTGTAGGTCGACGGCAGGCATGCGACATAATGATCATAATGCAAACTGTCATAGTGACCCCCAACGGTGACAAAAACGGAAAGTACGCAATGCAATAAACTCATATTTTGAAAAGTGGAATACCGGAGGGAATGCGGTTTGGTTGTGCCACCACCAAATCATAGAATACCCGAAAAGGTGTGTGGCCGCCCTGAGATTCTTGGGCCTCTGCTGCACGAGAGAAGGCTGCCGAAGCAAAGCTTCCTTAAAGGGTTCACCCGAGGTTCCCAACGCCAAGATGAACTTTCACACGAGCCGTCCCCCACACTCCCCATGCAGGGTAGAGGGAAATCTCCACACAGGGCCAGAGCTGTGGAAGATCAACTCAACTGACCGAATCGATTCGACAACGGACCGTCAATTCTCTTGTGCCTCTCCGCACTTCTTTCAGGAAATAGATGGACATATCATGAAATATCATGTGCATGAGGCGGCAAGAAAAAAAGTAAGCGCTTGAAGTTAGGTGGCCATTTAAAACAGTGATGCTAAGGGAATAACGTTTGGCCATGCCAGTGTCTGAACACATGTTAAAAAAACCAGGCCGCAGCTCCACCAAATAAAAAGAAAACATGTTTCACCATTCTCAACACATGGAAAAAGACAACTTAACGATTGCACATATGAAATTTCAAAAGGTGGAGCAGGAATCCTCCTGATCAACCTCAGGGAAGCACGTTCACTGCCGTGCACAGCAAAGAATTCAACAACCCGGCACCCTTTGTGCTGGTGAAACCGCCATCTTGGTTTGTTAAATCCATGGCATATACGAATAATTTCATTATTATCATATATAATCATATATATATATATAGACTGCAGTAGGTCATCCCACTTAGAAAGTAGGTTTATAACTCATAACCCCCGGGCAACAAGTGGATTAACCCTTCTAGAGCCACCACGTCCCAGGAGAGTGCTATGGCAAACCCCGTGGGCACTGCAGTGGTGCGAAACTCATCTGATGGAAGACCTTATTGGATTTGCCTATCATTTGGATGGTTGCGAAATCCTGCACCACGAAAAGGATGGTTGAAAGCCTGTAAATAAGGGGATGTTTACCATCTATGAACTGGTGCAGGATTTCGCAACCATCCACAGTGTCATGTGGATTTGGCCAACGGAAGCAGGAATGTATATAACCAACAGAAATGCAGCTTGAGTTTACACAAAAGAAGCTCAACGATCAAAAGTTATGTTCAACCATCAAACATTAGAGGATTTAAGATACCAGAATCAAACAGGATGTTTAGTTTTGACAACAAACATATGGAATCAAACGTCAAAAAAATAGACATTGATCGAATCAAACAGATCCACCTCGTGGGTATTGTGTTTGCCATTGTGGGAGTGCCTTAAGCAAATCAAATGATATTACATAGAATGATTTACAATGATAATAACAATAATCGTCAATCATCATAAGCATAACAACAATCGTCAATCATCATAATAATATACAAGGGACTAGTGTTACTATCATTACAGTATATCGGGTTTTGATTTTATAAAGCAGTATGGAGGTTTCCTAAGTCATAGGGCCCCCAGATCATCCAGTCGTCATGAATGACCATGACTTAGTATTGAAACAACCATAGTGACTTGGGTATTCTCGATTTCATAAACCCCCTATCAATGTATGGTAGTATAGTACTACACTGATAATGATAATGATAATCAAACTTACAATGATCACGATGATATTGACAAAGGTTAAATTCTTACATATCAATATTGATGCTACAACTCTATATGCGGACCCCAAAGCCTTCGATTAAACATGGTGGTCTCTCTTGTACGCCTGTAGCTTCCATGGCAGCATTTACGGGTAGAATATCATCCCAGGATCATCAGAAATGGAGGTGTCCTAAGTCATGGGGGGGCTATCCCAAGTCACCATAGGTTTCAATATTTAAGTCATGGTCACTCATGAGGACTGAATGATTTGGAGGTACCCCCATGGCCCCATGACTTAGTAAATCTCCATAAATATCTGCAGTTTTTCTATGGCTCAAAAGTCGATGATAGATGATGAGTCGCACACGAAAAGCATCATGTCTCTAGTTGGTGGATGTTGGTGGTTCTTTTTGTACGTGTGTTTAACCATGTTTAATCAACATGATGTGGAATGATCCCAACAACCCCACAGATTTTAGCCATCAGCGTCTACGTGGAACCGAACGATTCAGGTGGTCAATTCCTTCAAAAAGGCCGCCTGTTGGGGCCGTACCGTCAAGGAGGGTACGATCTTTTGCGTTCTTTTGTACGGCTTTTGCAACCGGGTGGAGCTTGTATAATTTAATATAGTTTATATGTATTTGATTGTATTTGTGTATAACTGGGTTATGGCTGTACACATATGCTCATGAAACACCTGCCAATTGGGTTTCACATCCAAGTATGTTTGGATCAACATGTCGGACCGGGGACTCAGAGCATGGCTTCACAACCATGATCGTTTGTCAAAGATCGAGATGACGGAATGAAAAACAAAAATGGTAATATCAGAAACATCATCTATAGTGATATATCTATGATTATATATGGTACATCTATGATATATTATATATCTATGAAACATTTTGGTTCTGACTAGCAGTTTGTGAACTGGACCGAATGGCCTATGGATTTAGATTATTTTTAGCTATTCAACATGGTATGTTCCATAGCAAGTTGTAACAAATTTCCAGAGGCTACTCGGCAACTTTTCAGTCCTAAGACAAAGATGGGAGATGACTCCGCTGATGTCAAGGTGGTGCCCCCCGAGTTATAAACCTCCATGAACTAGTTCGATTATTGGATATATATATATATTATATTAATATATATTAATATATATATATATTATTATTGATATATATATATATCATTATATATATATATATCAATATATATATATATCAATATATATATATATATCAACATATATATAGATCTTATAATATATATATATACATAACTCTTGTAATATATATCTTATAATATATATATATACCTTATAATATATATAAATGTATCTTATAATATAAATATATATATATATCTTATAATATATATATATATCTTATAATATATATATATATATATCTTATAATATTTTTTATAGATATATATTTTATTATATATATATACATATCTTATTATATATGTATATATCTTATACTATATATATATATTATAATATATATATATATAGTAAAAGATATATACATATATAATAAGATATATATATAATAATATATATATATATATTATAAGATATATATATATCTTATAATATATATATCTTATAATATATATATCTTATAATATATATATATATATCTTATAATATTTATATATCTTATAATATATATATATTTATCTTATAATATATATATATATATATTAATCATATATATCTTTCACCTTGGTACCGATGGGCGCAGGCAGCTGAAGACTACCACCAGCGGCTGACGAATTTGGGCCTCTGGACGTCCATCGCCCCGGTGGACCGCGACTGAGATGACTCGAGGTAGTCGGTGGGCCACATGGAACTTTAGGAAAATATTGTGGTTATATAATGGTTATTAAATGGTTATATTACATATATATATATATTTATATTGCAAGTTGAAGAAAGTTCCAGATAGCATTATAATGGTGATCTATATTATCTATACTGGTTATATATATATATATATCAAGTTTAGATAGCATTTGAAATAACTTAAACATAGCTGAACATGTAAATGAGGGAAATTAAGTGGTTATATCAAGTTTTGATAGCATGTGAAATAACTGAAACATAGCTATAGCCATAAATGGAGGAAAACCTTAAGGTTTTATAAACCACATTCATGATTAGGAATAACCATGCACCACTAGGCATATAACGTATCTAACCACAGATCTTTGCTTTCTAAGCTCCAACGCGCAGCTTTCCACCGGGGCCGAATTGGATGACTCCGTACAGTCATTCTTGGATGGTCGGCGATTGAACCATAGATCTGGGCAAGAAAAAAGGCATACCTTACCATGAACAATTGGGATTTAATGGGATTGCAATGGAATTTCCAAAAACATGACACATGTACTCAAAAGTTATTTGATGAGAATTGCAGTTTTATGTCTTGTAACTTGGAAGATCTGATTTGTGAATATTGATGATCGAGGGCTTATCACATCACCGGGTGGTGTGTGCACCTTGTTTGGGGGAGGGCAGAAACAGATCTGACCGATTCATCATTCATTTTTTTCAAGAATGATACCCTCTGATAATTTAACATAGCTATTGAAAAATGGCACATAGAAATAGTTAATTTACCTCTTGTAAATTAGGTGAATCTTTCCAGTTCGCAAACTGTTAGTTCGCCTACCAGGCCGGGTACCATATTCATCATCTTGAATCGATGAATGGCTTCGATAGGCCATTGAGTAATGGCTTTGTCCTTCGGCATCTAATTTTGCTAAAGAAACTGGCCATCCAACACCAAGACGCGACTGTGAGGACAGGATGCAGAAAAGGTTCCTGTTAGCCCTGTTGGTTGATGATGACTTCGGGGATGGTTTTTACTACCCTTTATATTAATTGGGGATCACAATAATCTGGTTGGTGGTTTAATGGGGATATATAGGGAATATGATTGTGATCTGGTTGGTGGTTTAATGGGGATATATAGGGAATATGATGGTGATCTGGTTGGTGGTTTAATGGGGATATTTTCCGGGTGATTTAATGGTGATTAACCCTCTGGTAATGGAATATTGATAATCTGGTTGGTGGTTTGGAACATTGGAACATGGCTTTTATTTCCCCTATAGTTGGGAATTTCATAACCCCAACTGAAAAACTCCATCATTTTTCAGAGGGGTTGGCTCAACCACCAACCAGTAGTCCAATAGGGGAATCCCTATAAAACCAAACAGGATTAAATGGAATGATCGAGGGATGGATTTCACACTGCTCACCATGGAGACCACTGGGCAAGAAGATCGGTGTCATCAGGAGCTTGTGAAGAGCTTGGCTGCTGTTTCTCATTAACATACATTACCTGGCATTTTTAAAGAGATACATGATATCAAGTATTAGTTAATTACTGTATATAGTTTAACATTAGTATTCATTGATAGAATTACACTAATATACATCAATGAAGATTTGGCGCATTGACATATACATACATTAGTCGCATTCATGCAGCCAACTGGTGGTACATCCAAAGCAGGTCGCCTAACTCGTGCCGCAGCTGACTTCAACAGCGCTAGGACAACATGACAAATATGATGCAGATAGACACAGCTTGGAAGGAAGATGTGACAAACATATACAAACATATCAAGGCCTTTGTCATTGAACTTCTGCAGATGAACTGGGCACTCTTTCTAAACACATTGACAGGTGGCTCCTTTTACCCATGAATTTGTGCCACTCGTTTTTTCAGAGTTTCTTGAATGTTGAAGGTGTTAAGCCACGATAGGAATGTGGTCCCCAACCTTAGTAGGAAGTGTGATAGCAGATCTCAACGGGGTGACTTTGACACATCGGCCAGCATTGTCCCAAACCAGTACTCGTTGTTCCATTTTCCTCCGCTGAAAAAAATCGCAATTTCAACGTTGATATTTCCCCCTTTCTGAGGGAACATCCCCAAACTCTGTGCAATTTTACTAGAAAATCTTCGACTCCATTCGAAGGGAAATCCTTTCGCTGGCAGGGTGTTTTTTTTCGTGTGATGCTCAGTGCTGTGAATCATGGCGATGGAGACGTCATCGTCAGAACTCAAGATCCCAAAGTCTCCGGTGGTGATCTTGATGATTGGTATCTAGGACCTGAAGTCTCTGAAGGCATGCTAGGTATGCTGGTCATTCCTTGGCCTGATTCATCTACTAAGCCCGGACAATTGGACACTTCTGGGTAGTGTTCCCAAACGAACGCTGATTGTCCAACCAGGCATGCTGCATGCTTGATTTTGGTACAAGGTTGGAAAGTCGCTTTTAATTTGACGTACAAACTAATATAAACTAATGATATAGTTTGATTCCCTGTTTTCCTTCTCATTCCCCTTTTTTAAGCCTGGTCAGGCATGCATTGTTGTTGCTACTCCCTGACTCCCTGCTGATAATTCCAGAAAGCCAAGCCAGCAGTCAGTCCACTGTTTGATGGTCAACTCCCAAGATTGCTTTTTGGTTTCTTCACCGCATGTTGAATGGTGAAATTCATTTTTTAGATTGTTGAACTCCAATGGTGGAAACATGTGAAAGCCCTGCCTCTTTCTGCAATTTAAAGCATGTCAAAGCCCTATTTCAGCCCTATTTCTGTTGAGTGTTCATGACTTTTTCAACGGGGGCCCGTTTTCGCCGAGCCGGGATGCTGTCGGAATCTGTCCATCAACAAGGCATGGCCGGCAGTGGTAAGTCCACCCTCATGCATCGCATGGTGGTGCGCCTGGGGAGTTCCAGTTCCAAAGTCTACACCGTGACCTGGTCATCGACACTGGAAGATCTACACTGACGAATAATGGTGATTATATGTGGTTAAAAATGGTTAATATGTGGTTCATATGTGGTTATTATATGTTATTATATGGTAAATGATGATTAATAATTATCTGCTTCGGGATTTAATGGGGATATGTTCCTGGTGATTTAATGGTGATTGACCCTCTGGTAATGGATTATTATGGAGATTGAACCATGGCTGATTTCATTGGAAAAATATCTTATATCAAGTGGATTTTATGGTATGTATATACATATTAAGTTATATTGATATACATAATTACATTTGTTGTATAATGTTATATAACATTAATATAATATATTTAATATATTATATATAATGATTAATGTATTAACATTAATATAGTACATATATACATATTATACATACATATTATATACAGTGCTTATTTTTGTTGAGGTTCCTCAAGCAACTCCCAGGTAAATCTGGATCCGGCGGTGAAAAATTTGGCGTACCCAGTGATGCTCGGCGAGTCGGTCCGGTAGTTTATGACTTACTGGTGCTTAGTAGGGAATGGATGGGAATGGGGGAATGGAATGATTATTACTAGTGATGACATGGATCATTCCCTCATTCCCTGCGTAAAACGCACCAGTAAGATGATATTTTATGATCATTTTTGCCTATGAAAGTGGCCATTTGGGGATATACCTGATGCATATATATATACATACATACATACATATATATATATATATACCCCATTAGACGAAACCACATGTCATATTGCTGGTTATACCGATATACATTATACCCAAACACTTTTTTTGCAGTTTCTGATCCATCTGATCCATCACATTCCATCATTCTGAGATGGATGACTTAGATGACTCGTGTAAACTACAGCTACAATAATCAGTCTTGTAGAGTAGCAGAGAATCTAAGTATAGTTCAATATCGATGGTTGCAGCTATAAAATTCGGAGATGTGTTGATACTTACTTACTCTTCTTGTAGGGTTATCTAAGATTGGCCCTGATGAGAAAACTAGTAGTTTGGAGAACGGCTCCGGGTACAGGAAAGTGGATGGAAATGATACCGTGGGTTTCTACCGACAGAAAACACGGTCACAAGTGGTTTGGGTAAAAGTTTTCTTTAAGTCAGGCGGGGGTGACAGAAACTTTGCCATGGTTCATCTACTGGGTTTTGAACCTCTGAACTGCAGTATGGGGGAATGGAGCACCGTACGTAGATCTATAACTGATACCATGGGATACCCCTAAATCATCCATATTTTAACAGGATTTTCCATCATAAACCATTCATTTTGGGGTATCCCCATTTTAGGAAATCCCCACTCATCGCTTCAGGAATATCGACATTCGTGACTCCGTGAACTACAAGGAGGTCATGAAACATTTTGGTTTGGGGCCCAACGGCGCCATCATGACGCTCGGCACGACTCAGACGGAGAGACCAGAGGTTTAAACGTATAAACAGCCATAGCATAGCCATAGCCCCTGGCTATAGTTCAGCTTTGACCAAACTGAAACCGGAAAAATGGGGATGTCTTACATTGCAATCGGACTGATGCAGATGTAGATAGCGACAGCTTTATTTACTGTATATGTATCTATCACTATATATAAATATAATATATATATATATGTATATATATATGTATGTATATATATATGTATATTTCAGCTTGTTCAAGTTCCCTAGGACGCTGGGGATACTGACCCACAGCAATTGACAATGCAGCGACAATGATGGGACTGACAAACAGCAATGGATTGAACCAAGCTTCTTGAAAAGGGGATGTCACATGGGACTTAGCATCAATGAATGTAAAGAAGGCACAGTGACCATTCCATCATTCATTGGAGATTCCCCATGGCGCAGAAATTCTTCAATATGATCCTCATCAGATTCTTTCTTGATCTGTGGCACCTTCCTTTTTTTTGGTTGGCGATTTATCGCTTCGTCCTTCGTCGTTCATCCTGGTCGTTTCTCTCGCCGCACCAGGACATCGTTGAATCTCTTCGCCACGAAGTTTGATCAAGTACTGAATATCCTCAGCAAACGCGCCGGCGAATTGGATTACATCCTCATCGATCCTTGACGCAGATGCAGCCGGAGTCTTTTTTTTTTGGCTATGTAACTAACTTCTTTCAAATGGCCATTGTCCATAGCTATGTGTTAACATGTGTTAGACATATGTTAAATTACGTGGGGGTAATTATGTCTGTCTAGGATATATACCCTGGCCTATTTATATATGATTTATATATTTTTTGGGACATTACCTTGGCCTCATCATCCCTCCCATATCTCTATGTTTGACTAAGCTCGGTGATATCTTCACCGGAAGATGACCAGCTTGGATTGCCAGTGATTGGAGCATGGGCAAGGGGTTTCCCGTATCAAAAAACCTGTGTTTTGCGTGTGCTTACCTGGTAAACATACAAAGAACTATGGAAAATCACCATGTCTCATGGGTATATCAACTATTTCTCTGGCCATGTCACTTCGCTATGTTAGTTTCCAGAGGGTATATGTGCTTATGCTTTCCTCACTGTTAGTTTTCCTCTGGCCAAGATGGGAAAATGGCAGAACAGAAAGGTCCGACAAAAAATCCAGCCTTCGAGTCACCCTATCTCCCAACAATGGTGGTTCACAAGCCCTATTGGTGCATCTTTATTGTTTCGGTGTCACCAATATGGTACCCTCAGGTACTCAAACATGGCAATGGACATTTGCTACATCTAATTTTAGACTTATACTGAATTTCAATGATTTTCCCATTGAAAT
This sequence comes from Cladocopium goreaui, assembly GCA_947184155.2. NCBI lineage: Eukaryota > Dinophyceae > Suessiales > Symbiodiniaceae > Cladocopium > Cladocopium goreaui. The sequence continues at coordinate 366,676 of CAMXCT020006811.1, forward strand.
ACCCAAAAACAAATCCACTTGCCATGTTCGATTACCAGAGTATAAACACTAATATTATTCCAGAATATTCCAGAATAAGATTCCGTCTAGGTAATCATCATTTTACCATATGTCCCTATTAAATTCACCATATGAATCATAAACAGGTTGGTGGTTTGGAACACTTTTTATTTTTCCATATATTGGGAATAATGATCCCAATTGATTTTCATATTTTCCAGAGGGGTCGGCTCAACCACCAACCAGTAATGTTAGAATCACCATCTATAAATAGGTAAACCATCTATGAATGGGCCATTTTCCATGGCTATGTTAAATAACCATCATTTCCCTATTATTTACCATATTTCCCTATTAAATTTACATAAATTCACCATATGAATCATCATTAGTTTTCCAGATGTTCCCTCTGAAATTCACCATTTCTGGCAGGACACGCCTGGTCAGATCGAAGTCTTCAACTGGTCGGCCTCGGGGCAAATTATCTGCGACGCCTTGGCGGTGACGTATCCGACGGTGATTTGCTATGTTTCTGGGCAAAGGAATATTGCCATTCTTGGGGTATAGTCCAATCTCAGACACATCTAAAATCATCTAAATAGTTATGGATGGGGATATATAATGATATTATATTATATATATGGGTAAACTTCATCACGACCGAACCCTGTTCTCCCTCACTGGAAATCATGGTTGGTAAGGGGAATCATCCCCAAATTGCCTTAATTCAGATTAGTGAATTATTATAATTTGCCCAGATGTTTCTATGTTGCGAAAATGCCTCCGGAGGGGAGAATTTTGGGAAGTTCATGGAAGTTGCTGCTTTGGATGATGATATGATGGGTATGTATGATGATGTTTACACTACAAAGATGAAATGTATGATGTTACGATAGCTGCTATATATATATACACTACAATATGTTATAATATGTCTGTATATATATATACATCACATGATTTTGGCATGTCATAGATGGGCCAAATTTGCCAAAGAACCAGTGATTTTGGTGTGGACACTGCTGAGGGCTTGCTGTTTTGCCGTGTTTTCCCATCTACGTAGATGATCACCAGGACCCCGCATTAATTGAGTTGTAAACCAACTTGGCTTAAGTGAACTGGGGCACCACTTTTTGCTTTGGTGGCAGATCCTTCACCGGTTTTCTCCGCTTTTTTCTTGGCAGGTTGTAGATACCGCCAGATGTGTGAAGCCTGTGACGTTTATGTCCAACATGCTGTATGCCTGCAGCATTTTGTACAAGACCAAGCCTCTTTCTCCGCACGCGCCGGATGGATGCCGGATGGGGGAAGACTGTGAAATCCAAAAAGGGAAAAAGTAGATGCTTTCGATTCGATTGCCAAACTGTTAAACATCCATTCCCGCTCCATGTATGGAATATTTACATATATTTACCAACATTTACCCCAGAAATCACCCAAATGTAGGTAAATATACCATACATGGAGCATTTGGGATTTAATGGGTTAAGTATGGGTTAGTGAAACCATGGGTTTTGCCAAGTGACTTGACAGGAAGCAGACATTTTTGTTGGGACGAAAGATGGGTCGAGAAGCGGTGCTCCAGGATTCATGTCAGCCATTCTAGTGGATGTATTGGCTATATCATTCTAGTGTCTTGACTATATTCCAGTACCCTCTGGTAAACGTTTACAGAACTATGGAAAATCACCATGTTTAATGGGTAATTCAGCTATTTCTATGGCCATTTTCAATAGCCATGTTCGTTTACCAGAGAGTATATTCCTCATTCCAACTATGCCAAGCTCAGTCGCATCATCCCCAGCCTCCGCGCAATGATTCGAGGCTGCCATTTCTGGTCTCCTTCAACAAGATTGACGTGATACCACACGACTTTCTGATGGAATGGATGGAGGACGCTGCTCGGGGAGGGTGGATTTCTTGGAGGCTCATCCCAGTAAGTTGGTGAAATATCACTGGTTCTAAGTGGAATTAAGTATGGATAAGTAGGAATGATGGACTTTGAATCTTAGAACTGGCTAACAAAAACATACTTGACCAGGATGAAGCACCTGTTGTATCCCATTATCCCCATCATATTCCCTTTATATTCCCTTCGATTCTAGCATATTCTAGCCAATTCTCTGTTTTTCATGGTGAAATTACCGTGAAAATCCCATGGAAGCGTACCATTCGTTTTCGCCATTGTCCAATGTTTGGCGCTTCAAATCCCTTTGGCGTTTCCCATGCACATATTTGCAATATATGTATATATATATATTTATATGTATATATATATATTTATATATTTATGCATCATATTCAATAAACTATAGTGGAAAACAGCATAATTGATCCCACTAGTTAATAAACCAAGATCCCTATTAATCCCTCAGTTTTCCAATATTCATATTTGTGTGGTAGTTAATAACCGTAAAATTCCAGTATAAACCGCCTCTGGACCACCGTGTTGAACGCCGTGACGAGGACTTCGAGAAGTTGGGGGAGGCGCTGAGCCGCGAGACGAGCTACGTGGCGTCGCTGTCGAAGTCGATGAGTTTGGCCATGGAGGAGTTCTACAGGCACCGGACGCGTCGGGGACCGCGGGGGCCTTTGTTGTGGGGGGATAGGATGTGTGGTGAAAAATGGGATCCCCAATTTTTCCACGATTGAAAATGGAGCGATGGGGATGGGGATAAACTGTGGTGAAAAATGGTGAACACATCTTGAAACTATGGGATTTTGGATTTTGTATCATTGATATTTAGTAATAAAGAAATTGCACTTGATCATGGGTTAAAAGCAATTGATTTGGGATAGGGTTTGGGATGTGAGGAGTACAAGGTCAAATCTATATCTCCGTATGCAGTATACATCCATATCATATGCCCCTATAATTCTATTTATATATTCATGAAAACCAATTGCCATCATATTAAGATTTTGTAGATATATCATATCCAGATATACCCATATAATCCCACACATATCTACATATCCATATAGATACATATAACTATTATATGTATATATCCACATGCACCCATGTATAAATATATCTATGCTATATTATATATATTTATTATTATTCTTCTTATTATTGTTATTATTATATATATATATATATATATTTATTTATTATATCATATAAATATGTATTTGCTATTATAAATGTTTTACTATATATTATAGTATATGTATACAGTAATATAGTATATACAGATTATGCGTATATATTATATATTATATTAATGTATATATATATATACATGGCCATACACTACCACTGTTTTGATTTGGTCACAAAATATCATGGAATCAACGATATACATCATTTAATTTGTGGTCACTGAAATGTGTACAGAATATTCACAAAGTAGACTCGACAATGTGTGCAGTAATTATATGCGACGATTCAAGCCAAGGCCTGATGACTCACCGTGATCTATGGCAATCACAAAACGAACGGATTTGATCCAAAAGCCTCTGAAACATACCTCCCTGCAGAAGGCAACACTTGATCTTACTATGAAGACTTCTGCCTGTTTCAGCTAAAAGTGTTTTAAATTCCGAGGTTTCTTAGATGTCCAGCAGAAGTTAGGATATTTAATCTCCAATGGTACTTCTTCTTGCCAAGCATCATACCTGGGAATTTCAAAAGATGTCAATTTAAACCTTCAGATCTTTCTCGTTGGATTTCACACTTCTGCACAAAACATATCCTGGCAAGAGACCCCAAACAGTGTGGAGGGAGTAAAAGGATAATGTATTATAATGCTGATGATGCTGATTAATGTGGATGATGATGGTAATTAATGATGATGATGATGATGTTGTTGATGATGATGATGATGATGGTGATCTTGATGATGATGATGACGATGATGATGATGATGATGATGATGGTGATGGTGGTGATGTTGATGATGGCAATGATGATGGCGATAATGAGGATGATGCTGGTGATGATGAGGATGATGGTGATGAGGATGGTGGTGATGGTGAGGATGATGGTGATGATGGTGATGATGGTGATGATGATGATGATGATGATGAGAGGACGACGATGATGTTGAGTTGGAGGATGAGGAGGAGAAGGAGGAGGAGGAGGAGAAAGATGATGATGTTGAGGAGGAGGAGGATTTTGAGGAGGAAGACCGATCCCAAGACCGGGAAGCACACTTTGTGCGAGCCTGCGCAGTCGAAATGCAGACGGACATGGTCAAAGAGCCATTTTGTTTGGAATTTTACAGTATAAATGGCCGCGGACACCTCCGGGGACATCGTTTTGTGCGAGCCTGCGCAATCGAAATGCACATGGACACATTATGACACATCACAAAAGCCATTTTGTGCGGTAATTTACAGCGAAAATGCCGGACCTATATCCCGCGACACCCGTTTTGTGCGAGCTTGCGCAATCGAAATGCACATGGACATCACAAAAGCCATTTTGCACGGTAGTTTGCAGGGAAAATGCCGGACCCGTATCCCGCGACACCCGTTTTGTGCGAGCCTGCCCATGCAATCGAAATGCACATGGACGCATCACAAGAGCCATTTTGCACGGTAGTTTACAGGGAAAATGCCGGACCCGTATCCCGCGACACCCGTTTTGTACGAGCCTGCCCAATCGAAATGCACATGGACATGTCACAAGAGGCATTTTGTGCAGAAATTCACAGGGAAAATGCCGGACGCTTCCGATACCACCTCGTTCGAAAACAGGGCCTTATAACACCTCAGTGTGGACACTGTATCTTGCAGACATTGATTTCGGTTTCAAGACGTCACAGATTTCTGAAGCGATCAGCTGAGGCCTTCAGAAATTTCCCATGTTCTGACCCCAAATCAACGCCCGGGAAGAAAACATATCTTTCCCCACCTGCCTCTTTCGGAAGAACGTCAGAGTTGCTATCGAAGACACGTCGTCATAAATACATACATACATGCATGCATACATACATACGTACGTACATACATACAGGCAAGCAGACAGGCAGGCAGACCCACAGCAATACAGAATCCTCGCTGAGACTGATCTGTGTTTTTTACCCGAACTAAGAATTGCGTTAGCATGGCCAATTCTAGATGAGTATGCCCTCTGGGAATCAAACATAGCGATGGAAAATCCACCATTTTTTAGATGATTTTCCCACTTGAAATATCCTTTTGGTTTGGGGTTTTCCCGGTACCCCCCCAGAGCTATCAGCTGGGTAAAAGTGCGTTCAAAATATGGATAAACTTACCAAAAACGACAAGTATTTTATTTTTTAGGTACTCATAAGTCTTCATAAGTCATTCGTCTTGGATTTAACATTGTTTAACCTCACTTTGTGGACTTCCTGTTGATCGGTTTCCCAGATCAACTCATAGGGGTTCATTTGAATGTAGTGTACCCTCAGATCCAATGGTTGTTCACTATTTTTGATTTAAATGGTTGTTGGTTATACCGATCCGATTCCGATGATTTCCCAATTAAATCCCCATATATACTTGATGGTTAAACCACCATTTCCAGACACACCCAGTTTCCATTAACAATAGGTCAAATATCCATTTTGATTGCTCAATTCCGAATAAATTTGTTGATTGAAACCCATTAAAATCGCATCTTCGCATGGTTGAATCATTTTTGCTGCGGCCATACCTTGCCTCAAGTTTTTCACACTGCAGGAATTTGAGATCGGTGGGGGTCTCTGCTGTGACCGGAGCAGGTGCGCTTTCGCTTCGTCGACGCCGCATTCCCACAGTCATATAGAAAGAGGATATACTGACCCACGTACCACCTAAGCCCAAGCATCCAACTGCGGTTTATCCATTTGTAACTGGGCTTTGTAGAGGTGTTCTCAACTTGCTACGGCGGTGAAAGCAGGATACCTCTAGGCTCGGGAAAAATCATGGTTTGCTGTACGCTAATTGTTCCCTTGAGTCAATCCCTTGAATATATTGTATGGCAATATCATGTTCAACCGACAAAAATCCGCAAACATGGTGGTTCAAACATATTTGGATGGTGATATGTGCCATGGTCATAAACTTTCAATGTGATTAGACACTCCAATTATGCAAATTATTGTCTTCGAGTGATCCAACCAACTGATATTCTATCTTCCACATATTGTGTGGCACTATATCTGGCATTCTATCTGACATATTTTCTCAGATTCTATCTGGCATTCTTTCTGGCATATATTTCTGACATTCCATGTGGCATTCTGTTTGGCATTTTATCTGTGATATACATATATATATATATATGTGTGTGTGTATTCTGACATGCTATCTGATAGCTGGCACCCTATCTGACGTATGTTCTAACATTCTATCTAGCATTCTTTGTGGCGTTCTATCTGACATCTGGCGCTCGCCGTGAAGTCCGGCAGTGCCCACTGACATCTGGCGCTCGCGGTTGGGGTCCGGCGGTGTTCACTGAGATCTGGAGTTCGCGGTTGAGCCCACTGACATCTGGCGCTTGCGGTTGAGATCCGCCAGCGACCACTGAGATCTGGAGCTCGCGGTTCACTGAGATCCGGAGCTCATGGTTGAAGTCCGGCACTGCCCATGAGAGCTGGATGGCGAGGAGAAGGAGGAGGAGGAGGAGGAGGAGGACGGGATGCATTTATGATAGAATCTAAAGACCCCCACCTGCAGGGCAGGCAGGAAAACATAGGGGAAAATGCGCAATTTTCGAAGGTATTTCGAGGGTCTAGATATACCCCAAAAAAGGGTGACGTTAATCACTCGATTAGGATGGCTGGCTATTTACCACTGTATGTATCTTTAGCCCCGCCATCCAAAACTCGACAGGCTCGGAGGCCTTCCAAAAAGCCGTCCAGGACGCTGCCGTGGAGTTCCAGGAGAGCTACGTTCCTTGTGCTAAGAACTTGGGATTTGACCTAAAAGCAGGAAAATGGTGGATTTAACATGATTGAACCATCAAATTTGATCATGACTTTCGGAATTAATTGGATGAGGGTAACTATCCCAGAATGGCCGAAGTATCATGATTTAGTTATCCGGAAATAGTTCATGGCATTTTTTTTGCCAGAAAACATAAGAAAAATCAAAATAATTGGGGAGTAAAAAAATATGGTTTCCCGTAGATTTTCTCTCAAAGTAATCCAATTATATGGGGACTTGACTCCGGCTCTTGTTGGCTAAATCCAAGTTTCGGGTTATGAAACAGAAAAATAGGGGCCCGCCGGGCTCCCCACATCCTCAGTTGGTGCATCATGTTGTATCCCCCAACCAACTACAAATCATAATCCCATTCCCCGTTCATGCGAAACCCCCATTGCATGGTCCAAATATCGTGATTTAATCCCCTTATTCTTGCTAGGGGGGTGTTTAAGGGCTCAACGGGGGCATGGATTATCGTAAAAGACCCTAGGTATTACACGACCCCATCACGAATGGTGAAAAAACGGGAAATTATCCTAACATGACCAACCATTTGGGGTTGATGTCTTGCATTGTTTCCTCGATTCCCCAGGTCTAATCCAGATGTTTCTCTATGTTCTGATGTTTTTTTTTCTGTTTTTTTTCCCTAGAGTTCCCAAGTCCATGAGTTTTTTTGGTGGGTTGCATTTCCCTCATGCCATCCACTTGCCAATTGAACCATTAAAATACCCTGGTTGATTGGTTAATATAGGGACTTATACTACCTAGTCTAGTGGAGATTATGATAACCCATAGGGAAATCTATCAACCAACTACCTAGACCCTCCAAGTACCCTCAAAAGTGGTCTTTTACCTCATCATGTTAGTACGTGTCCCATTTGTTTCGGGTATTGGAAAGGTCTAAGTAGTACTAAGTAGTATAACTGGTTGGTGGTTTGGAACATGTTTTTTTTCCCCAATAGTTGGGACGATGATCCAATCTGACTAATATTTTTCAGAGGGGTTGAAACCACCAACCAGTGTTAAGTAGTATAATGAGATGGGAAAACTCGTGCATTTTGTCATGGCTGAGGTGCCGTTTCTGCGGGAGCAACGCCGTGACTTGGAGGAGAAACGCCAAGCGGCCGTGGAGGAACAGATGCGAAACTTCGAGCGGGGCATGGCACCTGGGCCGCCGCTGCCTGTGCTGGTGATTCGGAGGGGATTGGCAGCCCAATCAACGGGGATCCATGGCATGTTATGGCACTTTACCAGTTAGAAGTACTAACAAAAGCCCATTGATGGAATGTAAAATCCCATTTCTGACCAGTTATAACTAATAGCCATGGTCATAACTGTATTCCCAACAATACATGGGTGAATCACCAGATAGCTGAATGAGTAAACCATGCGGGAAATGGGTATTGATATTCCCTTGATTTTTGAAAATGGGTAATTAGGTATCTCTGGTACACTAGTTCCATTTCATGGGGCAATGGGCATCCACATATTCCTCACAAAATGGGGAGATCATTCCCACATGGCAGAATCTGGTGACATGCTGGGATTCTCCCACTTACGGCATATGAATATCACGGTATATCACGGTTATAAACCATTATGAACCATTTACGCAGTGGGATGCACATCCAAGATCATCCAAGATCATCCAAGTTGGAACAGTTTAGACCCAAAGGTAATGTGTTGGGATTGATTTTAATGTGGCAAAGCTCGGTATTCGTGGGAACAAAATGGAACTATCGGAGGCGCCAGGTCCAGTTAGCTAAGTTGGTCAACAAAACTCCAGGAACTGTAGGGTTTCTGACGTTTATGATAGCAGTTTTCAATCCATGGGGGTACCTCCAAATCATCCAAGTCATTGGACCATGGCGGACTTGGACACCACCCCATAACTGAAATGGGATTGAATATGAGAAACTACAAGGGAATGTAACCTACAAAATGGTGAAGAAGTGTGATTCAACCAGGATGTAATGGAATTTTAATGGGACTCGAAGAACCAAATTAGGGATCTACCCTCTGGTGAACTAACATAGCAATTGAAAATGGCCATTTATAGTGGGAAAATCCACTATAAATGGTGATTTTCCATTGCTATGTTAGTTCACCAGAGGGTAACTTTGATTTTACAGTTTAACAATCAAAACATTCGTTGAGATTCAACGTATTTTTCAACCGAATTTGTGTTTTTTTTCAGACGAAAAGATAGGGAGCCGCTCCAAACATCACCAGAAACATCCAGAAACCAGCAATAATTACCCTCTGGTGAACTAACATAGCAATGGAAAATCACCATTTTTCATGGGAAAATCCACTATAAATGGGCATTTTCAATAGCTATGTTAAATTACCAGAGGGTAGTCACTTTGGCTCGTTTGCTGGATCCTGGGACAGGAAAGATCATCTGCTACTAGCATGGTAATCCAAATTTCAGCAGCCTAGGGTACTAAAAATTGATCCGGGCTTAGCATTACCTAACAATCATCTCCATTTCTTACAGGTTGATACGGCAACCTTTTAAAGGGTAAGGTAGTAAGGCCGGTTGGAAATATGGCACCTCACAGTCTACTGCTGCATCATCATCATTTGTCCTAGCAATATTGCCAATCTTGGGGTATAGTCCAATCTCAGACACAACTAACATCATCTAAATAGTTATGGATGGTGATATATAATGATTTTATATATATATATAATGATATTATATATATATATAATATATATCCCACTATATCTCCATTAAATTCCTATAGCTGATGTTCACATCCCCTTTAAATCCTATAATGTTCTGATGAAATCCCCGTTCGGTCCCGTCTCGTCCCATTAAATCCCTATTGTTGATGGTTAACTCCCCATGAAATCCCCAGTAAATCAGTTCATCAACAATGGGGATTTAACCATCAACAATCGGGATTTATCAGTTCATTATGGTCATTTCTCCAATCATTCAGTGGCAGCACGAAAAAAAAACAATTAAGGACCGGGCCAAGAACAAGCGCAGCCGCGATGGCGCGAGCATCGGCGAGCTGGATCGCTTGGGTCACGCGGGGTTGGATATGGTTCGATGGGGGGCTCAAAGGGTTGGGTGATGTTCTGGGTCAAACATGGGGCATCTCACTGGGAAGTTTGGAGATATAATAGCCCAATAATTACATGGTTAACACCAAAAATAAATCTGGTATGGGGGATTCCATAAATGGGGATACCTTTATATAGCTGGATGGTCTATAATCGGAAATCTGAAAATAACACCCATTTTTGGAAACATCCATATACTGTATACTGTAGTACGTTAATCTTTTGCTATCAGTGGTAAAATGATGTAAATTGTATTAGCCAGTTAAGAATAAGACTTTTGGGCAGGTATGATTCAGCATGTGTTATATTATAGCTGGATGGTCTTGGGATAATGGACAGTACTGGATGTTAGTTGAGCACTGTTCAAGTTGATGTTAGCTGGATCTGAGATTATAAATGATAACACACAGAGAACATGGTATATGATGGTATCTTACTGGATTATACCGCTTGGAAATGGGATAGACATTGGATTAAACTAAACAAAAAAATACTGGTTGAACCGTGGTGAATGGCAATGAATGGTAGGTTGATGGATTGCCTTTGAGCCGGAACGTGTGATTTCCGATGCAGATACTGTGGATGGGCCAGCGAAATCCTGCACCACCAAAAGGATGGTTGAAAACCTGGGATGTTTACCACCGTTTTCAACTGGTGATTCGGATTTCGCTGGCCCATCCACAGTATCATGCCAAAGATGCTGTTGTTTTCTGTACTTGGAGAGGAACAATTCTCCAAAATGGCGAACCTTTCAGGTTGATGGGAATTCTATGTGGATATCCTTGATCCTAGGTTCACTCAGATAACTTCCTTTGCAATATGTTGTGATAGTGGTGGTCTGTATGCCCTAAAAGACTAACCTTATTTTTGTTCCAGACTGGTGAACCCTGCAATTAACGCAGAACAGCTCAAAAACTGACAGCAGCTCTATTGTATGAAAATGGTTTAAGGATTATGGGCACGAGCCAATACAGCTGCTATTGCCACGCTGGCTAACACCATGATGTAGCTTTGATAGCCTTGGTGGTGGACTTCCAATAGAAATTTAAGTTTATGCTGCCTGGTGATGAAAACGCAGAAGATGCAAATCCAGAAATTTGGAATACATCAACTAACTCACCAGTATAATATTATATTCAGAGGGGGGGTATAATATTCAGAGCGACATGGTGAACTCTCAACGGGTTGCAACTCATATGACCAGGCACAGGCACCAGAAAAAATGCCTTCGAATCACCCAGAAAAACGAGACCTGCCTGGGTTTCTGAAAAAATGCCTTCCAAGGTGAGGATGTACATAACTTGACCATCGAGGAACGTGACGACTTTATGGACGACATGGACTGAAGCTTCAAACCGAGTGTTTTCGAAGCAATACAATCAAGTGCCCAACACCTGGAATGCTGGAAACAAACAAATTGTTTGGCATCTGCGGAATATCTGAGTATATATATATATTCATTTATTTAACTATATATCGAACTTCTTGGAAGTTGATGTCTGACCCTACTATAACTGGACCAATTCTACTTATAACCTATGTTGGCACCACAAGAATTGGAATCTCAATCTCTGAGTAAAAATCAGTTCACAAATGGCTGGCCAATTGGATTACATCATCTTTGTTTCTTAACTAATGAAGTAATGTAGAAGGCATGCTGTTCAAGTAATGTTTGAATATATTTGATTTTCAACTAATGCTTAACCCCTCAACCATTGTGTTTTTTCTCCATAAGTTGGGATATCACTGATAAGATATTATATCGTATCACACAATATGGCTATGAATCAATACCTATTAATACCATTTTTAGAGGGATGAACATCCATTTACCAGCTATTTTTATGTTCACCAGGGGTACAAGGTTTTGACCCACTGCCATAGCATACAGTGCCAGAAACATGTGGTTTCCCCATCATCAGCAAGCTGTGTAGCAACAGGGCCATGGATTCTGCTGTGATGTGCATCCCAATTAGTAAGTGGTTTATAGCCCATATAATCACTCCATATTTGAAAGTGAAGATTTCATGTGTATATATATATATAATTACACATAACAGTCTTATGTGTATATATATATATTAAATATATATATATATATATATACATGACAGCGGTATTGTATGGCTTTTACCCGCTTCCTATCTGGGTTGTCAGTCTCGCCATATTTGTCAGTCCCATGGGGTGGAAATGGCATGGCTCCGATGGATTCGAGCCCTCGGATGCTCCATGGTGCTGAGATATTTATGATATTTACCAGCACCAATACATCATAAATTGCCCAGTTTTGTAGGTACATATACTATACATGGAGCATATGGCATATGTGGGCAATACTTGTTAGATTTACTTCTTTGGACATGTCGTCATGTTGTTGTTCTTGGAAAAAGAGTTCAGATGTTGGGGGAAAAAGTCCGTCATCTCTTAGCAGCCACTGAGCAGCTGTAGTGGACAGACTCAGAGCCAGTGTGGTGAGAAAAACAAAGTGTTCATCGGGATGTTTCCGAGCAGTGCATTTGCTTCAGACAGGGAACAACCCCATCAGATGTGATGATACTCTGATGGATATAACAACCTTGGATGGCTACTGTACAATCTGTTATCTTTTTTCACAGAAATGGATATCATACAAATATCATACAACTGGTTGGTGGTTTCAAACATGAATTTTATTTTCCATTTCATATATGGGATAATTAATACTTCCCATTGACTCATATTTTTCAAGATGGTTATTGCATCACCAACCACACAAGAATGACCTATTATGACCTATTTATAAATGGGAGATATTGGGATAACTCCACTGAATGGTGACTTCACTAGGCCTATTAACCACTGACTCCACTGACAATGTCCGCCTCTACAGCCCAATGTGGGACATGGAACTCTACCATGGTCGAAAGGGAATCCGGAGGAAACATGGGACATACACATCATACACCCAATGGGGCATGATTGATCATCTATCCGCATGTATTTGATATATATATACATATATAATCATATATATATATATATTTCAATATATTTGATTTCATTGTTTGACTGGTCTGTAATGCACTTTTTCTTGGTCGATCTGCACTTCCTTTAGTCGCCCAAGGACTTGGGCGAGACATCTCTGGACCGTCCCTTTATTTGGGTCGGAAGGATCCCAACATCAATCCGCATCCGACGGTTTCCTAAAATGGGGGGTACCCCAAGGCAAGTCATTGGACCATTTTAGTAATATTGAAACGAATGGTTTTAGGTTACCATTTTAGGAAACCCCCCAAATGATGACCTACTCCCTAAGCTAACCTATATTTGTTCTATTTACTGTAGGTGTTGACCCAAAACCATGTGCTCCATGGCGCCATGGAGTTTATCAGCGATGATGGCTACCTTGAGGCGCGACAAACCGGGGTTTTACCAAGTGGTGAATGGTAGGGGAATCATGGTGTTTATGTCATCCAATGGAGGGATACAGTATGTTATACTCTCAGGTCATGACTATATATGACTATCAGTTTGCGAACTGGAAGCCATGGCCCATTTATAGTAGATGATTTGCCTAAAGAAATCCATTGGTTTCAAATCTTGACCCTGCCAGGCATCGAGGGATGTCTACAAGTCGCTTTGCGCGTTGGGAAACCCGTTGCGGCCATCGCCCAAATCACTGGATCAAGGGGATGTCTCAAGCATTCCATGGAAGGAATTTGTACATGAATGGTTCACTGGTTGGTGGTTTGGAACATGAATGGATTATTTTTCCATATATTGGGAATGTCATCATCCCAACTGACTCATATTTTTCAGAGGGGTTGAATCCACCAACCAGTTCAGTTTGAAGCTATATATATATAATTATATATATAATTATATATATATATTGCGTAGTTGCATGTAATTGCGTTGAGCAGATAGAGTCATCGCTATAAAGGGTACCGGTACCACCCGGTATTAGCTAGTATCCCTGTTAGCAACTTCAACGTCCAGATGTGACAGCACAGATGTGAGTTGGGGTTTTCCAGCAGTCCCATCTTGTGAGGCCTACGTTACCCACATTCCCCTGGTGTGGCTGAAAAAATAACTCGGATAACTTTGCCCCTCGTACATTCTCCACAAACTGCCAAGGATGTTGTTTCATATGTTTTTTCTAGTTCACTTCTAATACCATCCCAAACAAGTATTAAGTATGTATACAAAACACAAGAAATAATGTACGCAAAAACTAGTTGCTATGGGTAAAAATGGTCAAAACAAGTATCAAATCATCATAGATCAACTATAATTAAATATCTATAAATCCCAATTTTGAGTGGTAAAAAAAACATGTTTCACATCCCATTTTTTGTTCTGGATTTCAATTCTCCGTCGCCGAAAGGAGTGCAATTGCCCATCCAGCAGCAAGCGAAGCTGCAGGAGGTCGAGATGAGGCTTGGAGGTTTCTAGCTGGAAAAATCACCTAGAGCTGGGGACTTGCCCAGCCACGTTGCCGGAGGGTAACCGCAAACGATCGTAATTTGGTTCATAACTAGGTTAACTATGGTTAACTAAGGTTTATGATTGGGGTGATTGTATAGAACTATAATATGATGGTGAGCAAAGAACTAAAAATGAGGATTTATCTACCAGATGCTGAGATGTATGAAATGGGATGGATTTTGTAGGGATCTAGCATCTCTTAAGATCGGTTAAAGCGTTCCAAGCCGTTCAACAACTCAAAAAAACATATGGACACCAGTAAGTTTTATTTATTTTATGTTATCTTTAATTTGCCCCAGTTTCACTAAAGCTTATGAACCTATTCTGAATGTTGTTTTGTTCTTGAATAAGTTTACAATCATAAGTAGATTCTATAATTCTGTGAGTTTTTTTCACTAAAGATTATAGACCCTGGATGAACAAAACTCACAGAATTGCTCCCGGCTGGGCTCCAAAAAGGGGTCCCACTTCAGGCGCCAGGTGTTCTTCGATGACCTGGCGAAGAAGCACAACAGGCCCGGCCCTTGCGCCGAGGGAAGGGGACTTTGTTGATATAGTCTAATGATAAATAGCAATACACCTGGTTGGTGGTTTAATGGGGATATTAATGGTGATTTAATGGTGATTAACCCTCTGGTAATGGAATGAACACCATTTACTGGTTGGAAAAATCACAATTTTTTAATGGGTAAATCCACTATAAATGACCATGATACTGGTTGGTGGTTTGGAACATTTGGAAAATATTTGTTCACATATTGGGAATGTCATCATCCCAATTGACTTTCATATTTTTCAGAGAGGTAGGTATGCCACCAACCAGAGAATGAACATGTATAATGATGACTTATAGTTATAATAGTAATACAAAGCAATACACAACAAAGATGAATCATAGCGATTTATAGTTAATGCATAACAACGTATACAATATGTAATTAGATGAATATGATATAATATATATATATATACGTGGGTATAACGTGTTTCACCGCCCCCATCCAGTGTTTTCAAGTATTCTATATGTGCACGTGTCAGAGATGTTGTGCACGTTTCCCAGCAATCGTGCACGTTTCACAGAATTTGTGCACGTGTGCACTGTCACAGAAGTTGTGCACGTTTCACAAGCCCCCTAATAATGTTCGTGTTCAACTGTATACACACTGAGCGCATTCTAGTCAGCAAAAGCATTGGGGCGACCAAACACGTTCTCCCGATATACTTATCTATGTATGGTTTATTTCAACATATAAGGTTATTTGATTCTCCATATCTACATAGAATTAGTTAAATAGAACCACAGAACTACATATATACCTATGGATCTAAATGCCGTCTTCTTACCCCCCAAAATGAATGAAAACGATACCCAGATCCTCTTTAGTCTGGGATAGTGGCAACGGGGTTGAAGAGGCAACGGAGTAAAGTATAACGACCTCACTGCAACGTCGACCTCACCTGAGTAAATGATGGTTAGTGTTAGGGTACCTTTCCCCAGCCTCATTTCAGGCTGGCGACTATTGTAATTTATTCACAATTTATATTCATTCAGCAAAACCCTGAGAGTGGCGAGTTATTGTGGATGATAGAACTCAAAACTTTGATTTGCATGAAAAGGATATCAATGGGTATATATATATATATTGAAGATCATACATATGGTATCAATGGATACATATACCATTTCCATATACCAGGAATCCAGAAAGGATACGAGTCTCGACTGGAACAAACCTCCACAGGCGACAGTTGAAGCGTCAGGAGGAGGGGAAGGCGCCCGTGATTGCCATTGAGATGACTGGAGACTTCGTGACGGATAGGTGTAGCGTATACCATCTGGTTATGACTAACAGTTCGCCATGGAAAGATCCACCATTTTTAATAGGTAAACCCAGGTAAACCATCTATTTCTATGGGCCATGGCTTCCATGGCAAACTGTTAGTCATAACCAGAGGGTATATAGTGATGTACTTACTGATGTATAGTGATCCCTGATCCAAACACCTCCTGAGAAGGTACTTATCCATACTTAACCCCCCAAATGATAGTAAAATATACCCCAAACACTTCCTAAGAAGGAGAAGGTACTTGGATCCTTTTGGGGATGTCTATGGAGCTTTCCTGAAATAGGAGTACCCCATCCATCATCATCCATCATCCATGTTATTTTCGGATTTTCCATAAAATAAACCATCCAGCTATTGGGGTACCGATTCAGGAAACCCCCATATGGTGATTAGTTTGGATGTCCATTGGGATGCTAGCCAGGCGTAGGATGATAGCCAGATGACCACATGTTTGTCTTGTTGTAAGGAACCGTTCTTTCGAATAAATTCCTATAAATAGTTCCGTCCATTGAATTATTTTACTTTCTATAAACCAGCATGTTTGGTTGGTGAAATAACCTTTTACCACATAACAAATCTGTAAAAAACCATGATATCTCATGACATCCCATCACATTGTTATATTATTACGTCACAATTATGGATTATAATTACCATTCATTTGGATTCCAATAGAATTTTCCACTGTATAATCCAAATGATTGGACCTTATATATTCCATTCCACTGTTTCCATGCTGACATCGCCTGCTTTGCAAATGCGGCCGCGCTTATTTCAGGCGCTGGAAGGTGAGAAAGTGAGGTTCTTGGGGCCTTTACGGCACCAGAGCACTGGAGCACCAAAGCTGGAGAAAAAGTGGACGAGGGATGGCAAGTGCTATACGGTCCAATCATTTGGATGGAAAATTCTATTGGAATCCAAATGAATGGTAATTATAATATATATTAATTAATATATTATAATCCATAATTGTGACGTACTATTGATGAATGGTAATCATCACAATTGGATTATAGTGATCACCATAATAATGGATTATAAACAGAAAATTGTCACTATTTGGAAGTAATTTTGGTGACAAATCATCAATAGGATGGCCATTGAATAAAATTCCAGAGATGAAGTGTCGATGTGTTTTTCAGATTTTTTGTTGAATTCAACGAGGCGACCCCTCATAAGGCACCATTGGAGCATTGCAGGGCATGCTGCTTCAGGGTTAAACTTTCGATGGATAGTTTAGTAAAGTGTTTAGTACGTCCATAATCTTCAATTTTCCAGACCCTCTGTGTGTGCCCATAAAAATGGTGTATTACGCCCTGATTTTAGTGTTTGTTTTCCATTTGTGGTGGTATTTGGAGGGTCTAAGAAGATTCGTTGTACTTGTTTTGATGTCTATTGCTTGTCCCAGTTCCACTCAGCACACTGTAGCTGGGTGTACAAATGTGGGAAGTGATTGTGGGATCGGTGAAGGTCTCTCCATCATCACACTTGCTTGATCTTGCTAGCAAAGAATGCTGTAGGGCCTTCCAGAATCTTCAACTTCTAAACCTCTGTGGAGGTGCCAGCAGAAAGGTTCTATTCAAGTTTGGCAAGTTGACTTCACGCAGTATCTAACCCTGCAGAACTGAATACAGTACTATTCGATGGTGTCCAGCAAACGGTTTGGAACATGGCTTTTATTTTCCCATCTAATTGGGAATAATCATTCCAACTGACTTTCATATTTTTCAGAGGGGTAGGTATACCACCCAGCAACTTGCGTGTGACCCCCTTCACAAAAAGGAGCGCCATTCACCGCCATTCACCGCCATTCACCGCAGGCGATTTTGGCTGATCTGCTCCGCCTGTGGTGTTCCGGACACTCGCCATGTCGTTGAAGTTGCAAAAGAGGCTTGCAGCCTCCCTCTTGGGATGTGGCCGCTGGGCAGAAAACCCATTCTTGGGATCTCGGTTTCAGAGCCTGGAAAGCCCCAAACATATATCTGGAGGTTTCCTCATGGGGGTACCCCCAGTTATCATCAATGTTCATGGGATTTTCCCTAATAAACCATCCAGCTATTGGGGGTATCCCTATGGAACCCCCCATCTCCATGGCGGCGTCACACGGAAAACGCTGAGGCAAGAAGCGTGTTTGGTGTGGAGCCCCAGGGACAATCACTCGATGCTGGGTTTCATGGAGCTGACGCGTGAGTGACTTGTAGAAAAGCCATTCACTATGAGATAAACATAGCCATCGGAAATGGCCCATAGAAATAGCTGGTTTACCTATTAAAACTGGTGGATCTTTCCATGGCTATGTTAAATAACCAGATGGTAAAACAACTGGGAATAGACCCTTTGGTAATCAAACATAGCAACGGGAAATTCGCTCAGAATTGCCACTTATTTTTGGGACCATCGTCTATGAATGGAGGATTCTCCAGTGCCATCAATTGTAACTTGGCGAAACTTGACACTCACCCTCAAAGCATGCATTAAACATACACAAAAAAAAGCGACTTTGTAATGATGATATAATGATGTATATCATTGTATATCGCTATTTTTCCTAACTTCTAAAGTGACATATGACATGTGGGTATTTATAGATATACTATATATATATTTATACAGTATATCTATAAATACCAATATTTCACTTTAGAAGTGTATATATATATACCAAATATATATATATATATACCAATATATATATATATAGCAATAGGTATATATATATATATATCATATAACATATTATAACCTTACTAATCAAGTGCTGCCTCCATTTTTGTTGATGTCGGTCCCCCTGTTTTTCGGTGTTTTCGTCGTCTTTAGGATGGATCCCAATGAGACGAATGAGCTGTCGATGGCCAACTCGCGCTTCAACATCAGGACCTGGTCTCCGGATATTTTTAGTGTTCATCCCATCTCACAAATGTTTGTTTGGCACAATCAAACGTTTTGTTTTTAGATGGGATGAACACTAAACAATGCTGATTATGATTTGTGAAATGGAATCAAGTACGTCCGATGTACGCAATTGTTAGATATTTATACACATTTGTTAGTAATTAAATGTAACCAACGTATGTTTCCAAATCATTAAGATTGTGGGATCAATGACTTGGGATGTACACAAGGGGATTTAAGCACAAGAGATTTGGATCTATAGCTGATGGCCACTGAATATGTTATTTTTGACCACTAAGAATGGATTGAACTGGGCATTTCTATTGATTTCTGATATACATTTGTTTTATGTTGGCTCAAAAAACTCCGATGTCTGTGTTGGAATTGCGTGAATTTGTGGAGGGATATACTACGTAACTACAGTAGTAAACACCAGGTGTATTGCTATTTATCATATGGTGATATTAATGGTGATTTAATGGTGATTAACCCTCTGGTAATGGAATATTAATAAATAACTGATTGGTGGTTTGGAACATGGCTTTTATTGTCCCATATATTGGGAATTTCATCATCCCAACTGACGAACTTATATTTTTCAGAGGGGTAGGTATACCACCAACCAGAACAGGTGGTCCAGAATTGTAGAACTTGTTGAATGTTAAATTCCCACGTTTCCTCGTTGAATCCTTGTTCTTCAAGGACCTCCAATTGTCATGGCTGACTTCCCACTTCACCGCTGTAGCGAAAGTCCCCATGTCTTTTGCTATTCAAAACACATTGCTGGTGAGTGAATTATCAATCTTTGTTGATCATTCAAGTTTTTGGGGCTGGCTTGTTCCCCATGTTTTCCCTGTTTCATTAGACACTTGGTCTAAAAGTTGAAAATCCATGAATGTTTGGCCAGTCTGCTTGTGATCTCCCCATTTTTCGGGAACCACCCCTAAATGTTGGGCCCATTTGGTCAGAAGCCGATGTCACTATGATCGTACAGGGACTGACCCCAAGATCACCTAACTTCAGGTTGGTGAAATAGTGTAATTCAAGCATTACCATGATCTTCCCATTTTCTATGGTTCCGTTACTATCTGTCACTATGTTTCCCAACTTTTGGTTGGTTTTCCGTAGCAAATTCTGCCCGAAATCCGGTCGACCTGTCAGGAAGTTGATCAAGGATGGCTTGATCATCCGCAAGGCAGTGACCATGCACTCGCGCTCGCGCGTGCGCAAGAACTTGGAAGCCAAGCGCAAGGGACGACACATGGGCACCCTGGGCGCGCAACGGGTATTGGTGGGGGAGGTAGGAGAAAAAGAAGCATCCAGAAACAACTCTGAATTGATGTTTGAAACTGGTTTGTAGTTAAAAGGTGTTATAAGCTACTATCTACTTATGATATCATATTATATCTTGATACGGGCGCAACGCCATGTATGACACTTAGTGACTAGGATTATATAAATATATATATATATTATAATATTATATTATATTATATTATAGCATATTATATTTTATTATATTATATTATAGTACATTATATTATATTATATTTTATTTTATTTTATTATATTATATGATATTTTATATTATATATTATATATTCTATATTATATTTTATATATTATATTATATTATATTATATTATATTATATTATATTATTATATATTATGTTATATTATATTATGTTATGTTATATTATATTTTATTTTTTTATATTGTATTGTATTGTATTGTATTATATTATATTATATTATATTATAGTATATTATATAATATTATATTAAAATGTATGTTACATATTTGTTAACCAGTTACTAAGTATCGGAATTTGGAGCGGCGTCAGATTGGGGACTTCCACCTCAGAATGTATCGATGGTCATTGTTTTTGGCGGGTTTTTTCACCCTCATGGTGATCACGACCTCACTGTGACCGAGTCCGAGTCCTGGCCTTCCATGTCCTTTCTTGCGCGCGCGGGGCCGGCCAAAGATACCAGGATTGATGGTGAATAATGGTCAATGCTCGTTAGTCCAACCATGTTTGTTTGCGACTCAATTTAATTCAGGTAATTTGTTTGCATCATGGAACTGTTTTTTTTTCTTGGAGCAAGTGGGGAAGGCTTGTTCCCGAAAGCTCCTGCGAAGGGTTTTCCCGAAAGAATTGCTGCCAATTTCAACTTTCCACTTCGTGTAAAAGCGCCTCTGTGTAAAGACTTCTTTGTGCAAAAGCTTCTGTGTGTAAAAGCTTCTGCGTCTAAAAGCTTCTCTGTGTAAAGACTTCTCTGCGTATTGCTTAACATCTCTTTCCACCATTTGGCATCCTACTTCTTTGGTCCCAAAGTAATGTCTAAAATTGATGAAATCTCCGTGTGATGTGTCATGCTCTATCCTAACAGTGACAGTCAGCAAGACCTTCGATTGGCCATGGAGTTAGTTCAATGCTTCATAAGTCTGTTATACCATGTTATACCATGTTATACCAGTACCATGTCATATACCATGTGATTCAATGTGGGGGCCCCCAGTTATGCTTGAGGCTTGTTGTTTTATAAAACCCATGAAAACTATAGTTATAGGTATCATAAACCATATAGTCATATAGTTATTGAAGTAATCATAAACCAACTTAGTTATCATAAATCAGCTATAAATCCCATGAAATCCCCATTTCCCTATGGTTTTTCCTATGGTTTTTCCCCAACTTTTTCCGGGACCACTGAGGCACCGGAAAGCGCAAGGGAACACGCGAGGCGCGCATGCCCACCAAGGTGCTGTGGATGCGACGTCAGCGAGTGCTGTCACTCGGTATACCACGTGATTTCAACAGACTCGGTGCTGAAGAAAAACCTGATTTTTCAGGATATTGTTTTACAGATTTGATTGAAAGATCAATGATGATCAATGGTTAAGTTGACTTTTTCTGTCGAAAAATTTGTGAAAACATGTGATTTCTGTGGAGCCAAAAGCAGGGTGCAACCGGTTGATAAATGACATCGACCGACTTGGGGGTAGATTGGTGACATCTCTGCCGAGTCTCCCATAGGGTGAACAATATGACATATGATCTGTGTTTCTTTCAATCCAACAAAAACCGTTTGGAAAAGGCGTATTTGTATACGTTTACATCGACGAGTATCTTGGAATCTTAGTGGTATATACTGTATTGTATATATATACATACATATGATAACATATCTAAACTATATGGTGTATACATACATAAAGAACCAGAGAATCCCACCAGTAATCCAATGGCGGCCATCTGAGGCGACGTTTGTTGAGGAAGTACCGCCAGCAGAAGAAGATCGATAAGCAGCTGTACCACTTCTTTTACCGCCATGCCAAGGGTGCCATGGTTCGGCAAAATTTGCGAAAGTCGATGATTTTTTTTTAAGTTGAGAATCCGGATCAACTTGAAATCGGACCGCTGGACCAAGTGAGAAGTGATACTGAAGCAATGAAACACTGACCTGGTTGGTTGCTTTTGAAGTGTAGGAAGTGTAGGACGTGGTAGAGGTTCATTATGTTATACCCTACAAACCGGTGCAAACTCCGTTAATTAATATTAATTATATAAAATTATATATATATATGATGTATCTACCAACAGTTGCGTCAGTTATTTCAACCAACTTAGCAAACGAACTGGGGTACCACCAATATGATAATCCTCCCGATGTGTTTCCAACAGATATCATTCTCCCATTTTTTCCACGATTACATATCCCAATAATATATCATATATTCCAATCATTATCATCCCAATAATTATCATGGTATATCATTGCACATTTTTTTCAGCATAAGTATCCCACATGTTCCCAATATTATATAGATATCCCACTATCATTACTCCCGGGTAATTTAACATACAGTAGCTATTGAAAATGGACCATAGAAATAGATGATTTACCTATTTTTCAGATGGTGATTTTCCAGTTCGCTATGTAAACGTTTACCAGAGGGTATCTTGAATTATTGATGATTTCAATCCACTCACCTGGATAATTCTTAAGTAAATTGCCTCATGTTCCCCTTGATTTTCAGATCAGTGAATGTATTTTGCTAAGATTCAGCCAGAATGATATTTTAAAAAAAGTCCGGGTGAAACATCGAATGGCCGGAATGGAGTAACTTCAATCAGCTTTGTTTGTTTCCTAACCTGCCATTTTACCTTGGCTGAGGTAACTGCTACAAGAACAAGCGCGTGCTGGTGGAGGCGATTCACTCCAAGAAGCCGCTCGAATAGATGATTTGGGGGTACCTCTATTTTAGGAAACCATCATATTCAACTGGATGTTTGCGTTAGTATTTGTTTAAAGCAACAACAACAACAACAACAACAACAACAACAACAACAACTGGATGTAACATGATGTAAGTCAGTTTTTTGAAAGATCGGTGGATATATATATATATAATTATATATATACACATAACCTGGTTGCCAACCAGTGGGATAAGCCATCGGAGGCTTGAAACTTATCAGACTTATCACCTCTTGGTGTCACTACTTGGGGCCTTGGGTTCCCCTGCATCGTATGTGTTGCTGTTTTCATAAATGGCTGCTATTTACGGATGTTGATTCACCCGGTCTAAAATGGTGAATTCATGTGAATTCATAGGTTTTAACATGTTTTAACCCATCCCCGTTTTCATGGGGGATTTAGCATCAAACAATTGGGATTCCGCAACTGGGATGCACTGGGTGAGAATATGGCTCCACCTCCGATGCAGATCCAAGTAGCTAGCTGAGATTAAGAACGTCATAGAACAGCGCTAATATTATCCCATCATTAAACTATCCTGGGATATCCCATCATTATCCCCCTCATTATCCCATGGTTTAAGGATTGTTCAATGATGGGATAAGGAGGGGATAATGATGGGATAGTGATGGGATACTGCGGGGATAATGAACGTGATAGAACGTGATAGCTCATTTTTTGTCTCCCGTTTGACAAGGCCAAATATGTACAGCGCTCAGGACTGAGAAGATGAAGGAAAAGGCTCTTCAGGCAAGGAAGTGAGAATTGAGCAATCAAAATTGGCCAATAGCATGGTGATTTGTACAACAATCAAAAATTGGCATTTGAGAATCCAACATTATTGTTTTAAAACAATGTTTTAACAACCAACTATGGAGATTGGAGCATGAAAAATGAGCTGTTGATGCCATTTAAGCAACCATGTTCTGGTGTTTCAAAGGCTTAGCGGCTTATCCCATCAAAGACTTGGTCGGAGAGCCTCAATGGCCCTGAGAAAATGGATGTTGTTAAAGGGAACCCATGAAACCAGGGGTTTGTCCCATTCAATTTTGTTGGGGGCTGTCCTCCATTTGTTTTCTTCAACCAATTACAGTATCAATTCTGTTGAACCACTTTGAAGTCAGTTTTTACGAGTTGATCCCCAATTTTGTTGGTGAAACTTACCCTTGTTGTTAAACCCCCATGCGTTTTTGTGGGTAGAATCCAATCTAAGCAACATGTGCGGAAACGTACTTAGAACTTAGAATCATCAATTTGCTTGCACAATGACCATGTGGGTTCATCTGAAAATAGGGGGTGTCCTAACATGTCATGTTAAAAATCTCAATTTTTCCCATATTTTCCCCATTATAAAATGGCAAGCAATTGGATCCCAAATTGGATATCTGGTTAGATCTCCCAGGAAGTCCCATGTTTGAACGTCATGGCCTCCGGGAATCAAACATGGCCCCTGAAACCTCCCATTGATACTTGATCTTCCCATATCTTTCCCATTAAAACCTCCATTGATGGATTTTCTAGCCATGTTTCACCGGCTAAGTGGGTTGATTTCACATTTTACGAATATAACTAGAATGGATTTCACTCATATATATATATATGTTATATATGATATATATATACAATTATATACAGGTTCTTATATCATTTCTGTTTGGTTTAAATTACTGTAAGGTTAAATACCGGCCCCTTGTTTCCATAATAACTTAATCCACGGGGATGCCATGACAGGAGCAGAGCGAGGCGCGCAAGGAGAAGGCGCGCCTGGCCAAGGAGAAGAAGCTGCAGCCGCTTGGAGCTGCGACATGTGTTGGGATGGCAGGCTTAATATTGGTCTAATATTGTTCTAATGATGGTTACCCTCTGGTAATTTAACATAGCTATAGAAAATCACCATCTGAAAAATAGGTAAACCATCTATTTCTATGGGCCATTTTCCATAGCTTTTTGTATGTTTACCAGAGGGTAATATTGGTAAATTTGAACACCACCGAAATTGGTTGTTCTCCCGAACCTTGGAATCATAGAGTATTTTAGAGGAATCATCCCCATAGCTGGCCGCAAGATTCAGGTTGCTGAATCATGAAATCATTTGGTCTAATATTGGTCTAATTATTGGTTTTTCAGGATCGTTTTTCATGATGGTTTTTCATGATGACATAGTGATGGGTTTAATCATGGGCAAGATGAATGGACTATGATTGTCGAAGATTTTTAAGGTTAGAATGTTGGTGACTGAACCCATGATGTCGTGAGATGTAACCATCAAGAATAGGGATTGTCGGAGGGAATTTCAAGGGGACCAAACAGAAAAATGGGATGATCATGGGACACTAAAATGATCTAAAATGGGATTAAAATTAGATAAGTTGGTTTATAGACCATAACAAAACCCCCATGAATACTATAGCTGGTTGGTGGTTTGGAACATGATGTTTTTTTTCCATATATTGGGAATAATCATCCCAACTGACACATATTTTTCAGAGAGGTTGAAACCACCAATGGGATAGTTCTATCTACCATAAACCATAGTTCATTCAGCCACACAAATAAGGCAACTGAAGGCTATCCAACGGGGGCCCCATCCTGTAGGATGTTGATTGTTACCCTTCGGTGCCATCAGTTCCACGGAGGGCCGGAACATCATCGAACTATGGCTGGGTATGACCAGATGGTCTAGGGCGATTTATGTGAACTGATATTTACACAGATTTACCATGAATTTTGGGAGAATTTACCTTGAATACTGGGAGATGATTGATTTTATAGATGGTTTGACCATGTTTAACCGGTGTTTCACCAAGAAATGTTGGTTGCTTTCACCAGCGATGAGGATTTACGCAACATGGTGGTAGTGGACTGGGATAAGGAGAGCTTTTTTGTTGAACGGATGTGCTATTGAAACATGGGTTTTGCAGGGGTAGAGGGAAACCTTAGATTGGGAATGTTGATGACCTTCAGTAGTCTTCACAGTTACAACGTGCTATAACTATTATTTCCCTATGTTCTTCACCATATTTTCCCATATAAAGGTTAGGCTTGTCCCCGAGACAACATCATGTTCCCCCAATGTTCAAAGCCAAGAATGTTTGGGATGATCATCCCCACTGATACCCCCCAAAGGTGACGCAGTCCAAATGAGAGATGGTGAAGAAGCCCTAAATACGCCCAAACATTATTTGGGCGCCGTCACTTTCATGATGGTCAAATGACATATCTATATCTACATATATATATATATACATACTGAATATATTATGTGTATATATATATATATCACAATACCCATAATAACATTCCCATTTTCCCACTTGAATCCCCATGTTTTCCCATGGTAACCTGATAAACCCACGCTACGTGGCGCCACCGAGGAAGAAGACGGAGGCCGCCCGCACGGAAGAGGAGTCCAGCGGCTGGCAGCAGCAGAAGAAGCGATGAGGTGCCGCTGATGGAGGATGGTGGCTACTGTCAACCCTGGATGAATAAACCACGTTTACGGTTGTTGAATTGGGAGGGTACCATAAAAAAATATCGGATTATGACTATTGGGAGGGTAGCATAAAAAGTATCGGATTATGACTATTGGGGGAATACCCTCCCAATTAATAAACCATGGTTTATTAATCCGTGGTTGACATTAGACCACAAAAACCTCATAAAAATGGGATGTTGATTGGAGTTGAATCATCATATCTCCAGTGGGGAAAATCATCAACTGTGGATTGTTTGATGGATTTTAATATGGGATAGATATCTATACATTATATATATATATATATATACATACATAGATAGATATGATGGGATGGGGTGAAGCCATCAGATAAAAGGTGATGGTTTCGCCAATCAACGGTGATGCAAGAATATTTTCGGGCTGTCAGTAAATCCAAGAGAACTTGACCCATTCAGCAAGTCCAATGTCTTTTGTCCACCTGTTTCCAGCTTTTTACGAACATTTCCAGCGAGTTCCATCCTGATTTCTTTATTTCCAAGTTCCCCAGGCCGCAGGCCCGGTGGGTCTCTAGATTTTACCCTCTGGTAAACATAACTATGGAAAATCACCATTTTTCATGGGAAAACTCACTATAAATGGCCATTTTCAATAGCTTTTTGCATGTTTACCAGAGGGCAACAGATTTAACAAGACTTCCTGGAGACTAAGAAGCAGCCAACCCAGCCATCACCCACACACTGGGGCCCTATGACATCCGAACTGAATACCATCTGGTTATGACTGTTACATAGCCATGGAAAGATCCACCATTTTTAATAGATAAACCATCTATTTCTATGGGCCATCTATACCATGGCGAACTGTTAGTCATAACCAGAGGGTATATCAATTATAGTATGTCAAAATATGACTGTAAGGTTGGACGCCACACAGAATGTCAAAGATATTTGCAGATAGATCTTGCCAAGGTGGGACCACACGTCATGCCCATGAAATTCCATGAGTTGTCCATCATTCCAACCTCCCAGCGCCACCAACCTCCAGCCTTCTGGGAGGTGGCCATATTCAGTCGACAGCAGAACAGCCGAAGGAGAAAAGCACCGAGCAGGAACTGGTGGCACCCAAAGAAACACCACGGGCGATGGGAAAACCACCGAAACAAGGGAAGAACCATCTGGCACAGAAGGAACTACTTTTAGAGTCACAGGTAATGGAAATTGATGTTCTCTGCTGAAGGTACAGAAAACACTTATCACCATAAGTTTGTCGGAGGAAATGCGAATTTACTGCCCATTGGGATTTCACCAACAATTTCAGGGAATATTCGAAGGTTTAGAGGCAACATGTAGGGATGCAACCAGTCATTTTAAGCAAATGTAGCGACTAAACATGGCCTGAATTTCATGGCCTCAAGTTCAAGGAAATCAGGTTGAGGATATTTTTGGGGAAATCCGTTGGCAGTTGATGATGTTGATGGGCTAACAATGTGACCTAGTTTCAAGTTTCTGTTCTTGTTTTCACCATATTCCCCTGAGATGAAGTTGGCCCCCAAAAAGATCAAAAAAAATGGTAGTTTAAAGCCTCGTGATTGCCAGAAAACATTGCCATAGGAAGGTCGACTCCGGCATTTTCAGACCAAATTTGCGAGTCTAGGCCTCCAAGCCCAAGGGGGTGGCTACAAGGGATTGAATGAATTTAATGATCTTAATGGTGGGATTACTGTACCAATAACTATAGGGATAGATTGTTTTTTTGTTCCCAATATTCTCAGTAAGTGATTTGGGCGGTCAAGTACCAACTCTAAGAAGGCATTTGAATCCACAGGGGGCACAAGGGTTTGGGTCACAGTCGCGTTGGTTTGTTAGCAGAGTTTCTTCTAACGAAATGCGACGTGCATTTGGGATATGTGTTTTTGTTTGTTTTGTCTTCCTGCAAAAATGAACAGAACCACATCCCAGCACAAGTACAAAGTCCCCGAAGTATAAGATACTATATTATATTATATGTCGGTTTATAATACAAAACATGTGGATATATCAAGTATCCGATATCCACCATACATCCTAGTTAATGGAGTTATAAACCAACTAATTCCTATCTTGAAAGCCATCCCAAAGGGCACTCAGGACTAGAACAAGTAACTGGACCTGTGATGTATAGAGATGGTTTGTATGTGTCATGTAAAGACCAAAGAGTGGGACCGCAAACCATTTCATGTTTAGCTGCCAAACACAGATTATGACAATACAAGCAAAGCCATGTCAAGTCGTCAGCGCATTGAATGAGCAGAACTTAACGACTTACCAAAGAGGTCCTGTCCATGGATCAGCATATATGTTCGACAATCTTTAAAGCACGGCTAAAAGATATTGAAAACAACTTCAACAACCATTCAACCATCATAAAATTTGAACCATCCTATCAAGACTTAAGCCAAAACCAGTAGAACCGAAATTGACATCATATAATACACATATAGAAACCTGGTAAGACAAGGCAAAACCAATCACAAAAGCCATTTTCTTGGCCGCTGCCGTCGCGTGTCCCGGCTGTCCGCGCTGCCTGGCCACGGCACGCGAAACGATGCATCGGCATGAGGTGCGGACTGCGGCTGCAAAGCTTCGGCAAACGGTGGAATCCAGAAGGATTTACCCTTTGGTAAACCAACAAAAAGCTATGGAAAGTCACCATTTTTTATGGGTAAATCCACTATAAATGGCAATTTTCAATAGCTTTTTGTATGTTTACCAGGCCGGGTACCATGGCTTACCAACCAGAAATCACTGGAGAGTGGGATTTAACCAACCAAACATGATAGCCTCTGGTAAAAAAAAAAACGTAGCGAACTGGAGGATCAGCCTGTTTTATAGGGAAATCATATGAAATCATCATAAATCAATATAAATCATCTATAATTGAGCCATTTTCCATAGTTTTGTTAAATTATATTTTGATGTTAGTAAAGCAGTAGAACACCACCCATATTTTGGAATGACTTAAGAAACTCTATATGTGGTAACCCCAAAATAAGTAATCTCCAAAATCATGATAAATAGGTACTATAAAGCTGCTCAAATGGTAGGTTCGGTTCAGTACTGACTTTATGAATGTTTATCGTAACAATAATACACATAGTGATGACAATGACACTATCATTTGCTAATATTCTTTAGTATTAGCACTTGACATATGCAATTAACAATAGTAAATTAAAAACAAACAGTAATGACATACGTCTAGCAATAGCAACATAAGAATAACATATATAATAATTATTAGTATTACTCTCATCATCATCATCATCATCATCATCATCATCATCATCATCGTCATCGTCATCGTCATCGTCATCCTCATCGTCATCGTCATCATTGTCATCATCGTCATCGTCATCGTCATTACCATCGAAATTGGTATGTTTGTGTTGTGCATCGTCACGTTCATACGTCGGTGTGTTCCCCACCGCAATGGCAATTGGTATGTCGTGCAAATGATCAACCCATGGACACGTCAGTGATTTCCCATGTTTTTTTTTTTAAACCAAACCCATACAATCAATCTTGATTGTCTAGTTCCCTATGTGTTGACATGTTTTGACATATTTCAACGGTCAAAAGCCACAAGTTCTTCCGTGAAATCCCATTGAAACCCAGATCTCCGGCTGTGATCTCCGGCTGCAGATCTGTGCGCCCACGCAGGTGATCTGTGCGTCTGGCGACTTGATTTGATCCCGGAAGTGCTGCTGCAGAAACTCGCCCTGGAGCGATGCTCGGCCACGGAGACTTGAGTGTGCCGCCCAAGTGAGTTATTGGGTGGATAGGGCATGGTTTGTAGTTTCTAAACCCCTGGTACCCTGGGACCCTCAACCTACCCAATCAAAATGGATATGCAATTTGTTTGGTCGTACCTTTTGCCCATGTCTAATAATTTTCGTGGGCGGTTGATCTAGAATGGGATAATGACTTGCTAACCAGCGCTGATTGGCAGTTTAAACAACTGTGTCCTCATCGAAGTGGATAAGTTTGTTTACAAGTACTTTAAGTTGTGGTAAATATGAATAATTTACAATAGTTGATGGGACCTACAAACCAACTCCAATAACTAGGTGGGCCCAGCTTGAGATGAGAACTTGTTCCCCACCTGCCAGGTGAGGGTTGTTAGATTTTATCAGAGCTGTTCTCCTCCTCCTCCTCCGCCTCCTCCGCCTCCTCTGCCTCCTCCGCCTCATCACCCGCCGCCTCCTCCTCGCAGTCCAGATCCCAGTGGGCACAGCCGGACCTCCACCGCGAGCTCCAGATCCCAGTGGGCACTGCCGGACCTCAACCGCGAGTTGCAGATCGCAGTGGGCACTGCCGGACCTCAACCGCGACTTCCAGGTCGCAGTGGCCAGTGCCGGACCTCAACCGCGACTTCCAGATCGCAGTGGGCACTGCCGGACCTCAACGGGCAGATAGAATGCCAGAAGATATGCCAGATAGAATGTCAGATGGAATGCCAGAAGATATGCCAGATAAAATTCCATGTGATATGCCAAATAGAATGCCAGAAGATATGCCAGATAGAATGCCAGAAGATATGCCAGATAGAATGCGAGAAGGTATGCCAAATAGAATGCCAGATAAAATATCAGATAGGCTGCCACAAGATATGCCAGATAGAATCCCAGAAGATTTGCCAGATAATATGCCAGAAGATATGCCAGATAGAATGCCAGATAGAATGCCAGATAGAATGCCAGAAGATATGCCAGAACATCTGCCAGAAGATATGCCAGATAGAATGCCAGAAGACATGCCAGAATATATGCCAGAAGATATGCCAGATAGAATGCCGGATAGAATGCCAGAAGATATGTCAGATACAATGCCAGAAGATTTGCCAGTAACAAATCGATAAATGTCATGGTGGGGATCACTCGAAGTAAAGTAATTTGTTTTGCAGTGTTTTTTTTCCGACTCATTCGTCCAAGGGATTCTCCAGTTGAATCAAGCCATGACAGGTTCTGCAAAGTTATGCCTTTCTAGTGTCATACTGTCCCAGGTGTATTTTGAAAAGTAGTGGAGCTATAGAGTTTGTTTCAATTGACAGATCTTTGAACCAGCTTACAACAGTACTGAACTTTTTTAGCACTGGGTTCCATACACCCGTTGATCAGTTCCAGGGTAGGTCTCAAGGTCCGCTACTGCACAGCAAGCATTACACAATTTGGTCCCCACAACAAAGAAGAGGACTCCTTTCCAGCTTGCATGTGTATATATACCTGAATCTTCAAACGCCTAATATATTTTGACCCTTTTGGTTGTTTACCAATTATGGTTGAAACCGCCTAGTTCTTTTGGGATCGTCATCAAAAATTGAAACGCCCAAAAACCCATGGAAATTGGATAGTTTTGAATGTTTCATAATATTTTCCTCCCGCCTCCCGCGCATGTAAGTAGCAATTTTTGAGGCTGCCAGAGTAGTGCATTGGAGTTGGGTATGCAGGTCTGACTCCGCAACCCCGCTTACTTTTTCTGTGCAAAGCACTTTTGCACAGAATCTGCAAATTACTTTACTTCGTGTGATCCCCACCATGACATTTATACATTTTCTTACTGGCAAATCTTCTGGCATTCTATCTGACATATCTTCTGACATTCTATTTGACATTCTATCTGGCATATCTTCTGGCATATGATCTGGCATATCTTCTGGCATATCTTCTGCCATTCTATCTGGCAAATCTTCTGGCATTCTATCTGGCATATCTTCTGGCACTCTATCTGACATATCTTCTGGCATTCTATCTGGCATATCTTCTGGCATATATTCTGACATATCTTCTGGCATTCTATCTGACATATCTTCTGTCATATATTCTGACATATCTTCTGGCATATCTTCTGGCATATCTTCTGGCATATCTTCTGACATATCTATCTGGCATATCTTCTGGCATATTTTCTGGCATTCTATCTGGCAAATCTTCTGGCATTCTATCTGCCATTCTATCTGGCATATCTTCTGGCATATTATCTGGCATTCTATCTGGCATATCTTCTGTCATATCTTCTGGCATATCTTCTGACATTCTTTCTGACATTCTTTCTAACTTTCTTCTGCACATTCTTTGTCCCATATCTTCCTACATGAGGTCCGGCAGGGAACACTTGGCGTGGATACTCGCGGTTGAGGTCCGGCAGAGAACACTGGGCGTGGATGGTCGTGGTTGAGGTCCGGCAGGGAACACTGGGCGAGGATGGTCGTGGTTGAGGTCCGGCAGGGAACATTGGGCGTGGATGGTCGTGGTTGAGGTCCGGCAAGGAACACTGGGCGTGGATGGTCGTGGTTGAGGTCCGGCAGAGAACACTGTGGATCGCGGGTCGCAGTTGAGCAAGGACGACGAGGACGACGAGGACGACGAGGACGACGAGGAGGAGGAGGAGAGGAGGACGAGGCAGGAGGAGGCGGAGGAGGAGGAGGAGAAGGAGGAGGAGGAGGAGAAGGAGGAGAAGGAGGAGGAGGAGGCAACTGACATAAAATCTAACAACCCTCACCTGGCAGGTGGGGAAAAAACAAAAACCAAAACGCACCGCAAACATCCCGCAAAAATCCGCAAAACGCCCGCAAAAACCTGCAAACGCCCGCAAATCCAGAAAACTGGGTTTTTGGCTTGTGTTTACACATAGTAGCTATCCGTTGTAGTTTTTGAAAGGCATCGAGATAAAAAGTAGTCAGTATAGGAGTCAGAAATAGCACCCACATAAACAAGCAGGAGTGACCTGGATTTAAGGTAGAACCAATGGAAGGCCAGACGCATCGCCTATTTTCATCGCATATCGCCTAGTTTTCATCAAGTTGGTATGTGTTTTTTGTGGAACGCCTGGTTTTCGAAGAAACAGACGACCAATATATTTTGGTAGTATGAATTTCAAGGTATATCTCTCTCTCTCTCTCTCTCTCTCTCTCTCGCGCTCTCTTGCATAAATTCGAGTTATATATTATATAATATTGGTTTTACATTGGTATTCAACCAATCTAAACCAACCATGAGCTATCTCTGGTGCCCTTGGACCAGCCCTGGACGCTCAAGGACCCATCTTCCTACACCTTAGCCGCTACAGCTCCAGTGAGCTCGACGCCTCCTGTCCCTCGGAGTTGCTGGGGGACGCATTGGCCAAGTTACCAAAGTTGCCAGGGCCGGAAGTGCAACTGTTGAAACCTCTGAAAATCTTTGAAGTTCTTCTTCTTTTCAGCGACACAACTGACAAAACCCAAAAACTGACACTGACGCTCACGGCCACGGGTCACCGGAGTGTCCAGGGATCTGTTGTCATGTCTTGAAACAGTGAAACCACTCGGTCTCTCAAGCGTAGGTCTCTCAGATCACGCCCAAATCCACTTGTGGATGAAATCAAACATCAGATGTCATACATAAAAAGGTGTCGTAATTCGTCAAAGTCTTGAGATTGAACTATCCTTTATGTCGTAAGACGTCGCCTTGAACTTGTTTCCCAGCAAAAAATGCTGGGATTGCTGAAAGATTCTATGCCAGAGGTTAGATATCAAAGTATCTTAAGATTGCATTCACCCGTTTTTTCCGTAGGTGCGTATAGATGTTCAGTCAATTCGGCATGGTTTCAGACCAGCAGCTATGGTTCTGGGATCGTGGCTCAAGACGAAGATCTCTTCGAATCGTCAGGATCTTGATGCCAGTTGCCGGGAATTGACATCGATCCAAAATGTCCTGCACAAATCTGCACAATTTATCACTTTGGGAATGGAGTATACCCCAAACGCCGAATGTTTTTCCTTTCTCCCATTTTCATGTCGAAATCCGGCACGGGATGTTTGATGACACATTGTACCCCTGTTTAAGCACTCGGCGCACTCGACGCATCCGATAACGAGGTT
Source organism: Cladocopium goreaui (assembly GCA_947184155.2). Taxonomy (NCBI): domain Eukaryota; class Dinophyceae; order Suessiales; family Symbiodiniaceae; genus Cladocopium; species Cladocopium goreaui. Next base: position 401,460 of record CAMXCT020006811.1, read on the forward strand.
TTTTTGGCGCTTCAGGAAGATCAGGGGGTCAAGATCACAGTGTGGGGTCAGCTGGATTCCAACTTAAGATATGTTAAGATCTAAATGTAGATACAAGTGAAGACCCACTTGCAAGTCCCCAAAAAAGCTTTTTGTTGCTGTGGTCTGACATGTGGGTGAAATCAGATGTGCTTTTTGTCGACTATGAGGGACGGACCGGCTGTTCCACTTTGCTCGTGCTGGATGCGGAACTGTTTACTTGCTGCACGGAAAGGGTGCAAAAGGGAAATAGTGCCAGAACTCTTCCCTTAAACCAAATCTAACCAGATCTTTTGGTTCTAATCGAGATAAACAATCGATTCAATTTTAACAATATCTTTTTGAGCGGTGGGTATGCTGGATCGCTAGCCAGGTGCATTTGCAGAGTCACTTCCCAGCCACGTCCCTGCTTGCGGTTGCTGTGAGGATCCAACCTCGGAGTTTTTGTCTGAGAAAAAGGGTCTGAAAATAGCCCCCACAGCCAGAAACTGGCACATTATATCCACTAAGCCCCGAATGAGACTTTGAGAAGTTCACTTCTGGTTGCTACTCTAAGCATCCAGCCATGTCCTTCCCCAAATCTCACCCAGATTGCGGAAGCTTAGGGCTTTGCCAGTGCGCGGATCAATGCTATTTCAGCCAGAAATGACCAGTTGAATGACCAGATGGATGGATATAGATGGGTTTTCTCACCTATCTTCACCATTTTTGCAACACACCACAGAGCCATTGTTGGTCTTATCTCTTGGCAGGGTCTTGGAAGTTCAAAGCGTTAAGAATTTTTAGAGATTTTGAACTTCAACTTCCGCATTGTCACCCTTGCAACCTGCGCAACTGTTGCTGAAACCGGGAAGTGGTAAGCAAAATGCGTAACTTGTCCCGAGCACTTTCAGAGACATGCGAGCACGACATGAACAAAAGTCAGACAAAATATAAAAAACACATTTCCAAGAACACATGCCTTTTGCTGCCAAAAAGGACAAAAAAACTGGCCGAAGTCTCCATGACCTGAAATTCAAAATGGCGCCCTTAAAATCCACCCATCTGGCCCATCTCAGAGTTATATAAGATATATAAGTCACCTTAGGAGGTCCAGAATCCACGTCGATGCTGTTTTCATGACATGGCTTGAAGGTCCTGATCTTCTCGATGAAGGTTTTGTGGCTGACTCGATGTGACTGAACCGCGAACCGCTGGCGCGAGTTGCATCTGGGGAGAAGGATTGCCGACGTCGGATTTTTCAGGGATGACACCATCAACCAGCTTAGTTCAGATTAGTTCCAAGGGATCTGCATGTGCACTGTTCTGCTTGTTGATTCAACCATGAGCTACTTGAGGGTGTCGCAGCCTTTGGACGTTTTAGCGTGTTGTCGGGCAAGATTCCAAGATTCTCCGACCAAATCTGTGTGCCACGATCTGTGAGTTGCGATTCTGCCTTCACATGTCCAGTCTACAGAAAGTTCCGTGACCATGAGCCTGCAGGTTTTAGGCGGTGCACAGCATTTTTAGGACATTTGAGGTACAAGCTGTGCCAGCAAGTAGCTCAAGTTAGCATACTTCGCCGTCACTGCGTCCGGTTTCAGCTGTTTCAGACTGTTTCAGGTGCTTTGAAAACACCTTAATCGGTCCCACGGCACACACTGTTCGACTCAAGTGGTTCTGAAAAAGGCTCCAATTTTGCGGCCTTGCAAGAGATAAAGAGACAAACAAGTCACACCGAGATCCAGCTGGCGCAGCTTGGATCCCTCTGAGTTTGCCTTGCCGCATCCATGTTGCAACCAGATGACATGTCTCCCCATGTCAGCTTCAGTCCGCAGTCCAAGCAGCCCAAGCAGTCCAAGTTCAAAGCCCATGCTGGATGTCGAATTACTCCAGGGCGCCGTGTATATGAATTTTGTCGAATTATCAAGGTCAGGGTGCGACATCGTGCGACTGGATTTGACGACTGGACTCCACTCCGAGAATTGTCCAGATGTGTCACCAAAACAAATCTGCCAGCAGTGCTTATCTAAAAAAACATTGCCCTTGAAGCAACCACAGTGCCGAATCTCAGATACCATGCAGATGGCATAGGTTGCGCATTGGCGTAGGCTCGTTTGAGCCTAGGGTAGACACCCGTTTATAACACTTAGACCGTTTAGTCCATTCCTGCAATCATAAAGCCTACCCGTAGCATAGGTTACCTGGCATAGGCTCGGTGGAAGCGTTTGCGTAGGTTGTATGCTACGGGTCATCCAAAGACGACAATAAAAAGCACTACTCAGATGACCAAATTGGTCTGACACTTGGCTCAGGCGGCTCATTTTTGTGGTGAGGCAACGTCGGCAACGTCCCATATGGGATGGACATGGATGGATAACCTAAGAAAGTAAGCACAAACTACAACAAACTCCTACCATTTCTGAGGACTGGCCGCTGGGAAGGTTGCTGATGGACCGGGCACTTACGTCCCAATCCATGCCGTGTTCATGCGAACGCCACCCAGTCACCAGAGGTTGTGCAGTGACCGAAGTGGCTCTTGGAAAATGGTGTTCTTAGGTTCTGGGAAAAACACATGAAAACATATTTCAAGTTTCCCGGAATTCCCAGCAGAACTACCCAACTATACTGCCATTGACGGAGGGGATGTCCATAGCTACCAGCTCGATCAGGGTAAACTGATCTATTGCTCCCAGTTCCGTTGAGATCCCGTTGTCGTTTCACCGGTCCCTTGAAGAAGTGACCAGACTTTCAAAGTGAAGCGTGCTCCATTGTTGGCATAGAAAGAACATGAAAGAATCATGTCCAAGAAATAGGGATCACCAGGTGTGCTAATGTTTGTTGTTGAATTTCACGAGAATTGTCACTTGGACTTGCTTCAATTTATGACTTCAAAGCATCCGATGGCCTCCGAAAAGTCCTGTGTCAATTCTTGATCCTTTGCAGCTCACTGTGATGGTAGCTCGTCGGCGCTCAGTGCAAGCCGCTAGGGTTTGGCTGACTGGTTTCGATTCACAGAAAATGCACAAGAAGTTGAAGCTAAACGCGGGGAAAAACTATGCTTTGCTGTCAATGTTCCACGAAAACCAACACAGCATGAATGTACTGCAATGAGAACACAGCTCGTTCGGAAGATACGGAAAGTATTGACACGAAAAAGGTGTGCTTGAGGTTTGAGCGGCTGTACAAAAAGCTAAATCAGCACACCCAGCACCGATATTTGTTCGAACTTTATTTTCGGAGCAACTTCAAAACAGCCTATAAAGGATCTATTTTTGGGACCGTCTCGAACTTTGGAACCCCAGTTCATCGGGGAACAGTTGGGGTTCCATCCATGTGAACTGACTCAGTGCTGCATCAACAAATATAACAAATCATATCATGCAGCCCAGAGATGGTCGTGGCTTAAAGCTCCAAAATGGAGACCACCAGTCCCAGCATTGCGGAAGAGTCTTCGACGGTCCAGCCTCGCTGGAAGCTCCAAGCTGAAGGCACAATTTGGCTTCCGCCACGATGGATTTCACTGGGGCTCGTTGACTTCGATCCAGAGCCGGGCCCTTTATCGATCTCTTGTTGTTCATTCACAACACAGAAATACCCAACATCTCAATGCCCAACATGGCTGCCTAGATGGTATACTTTAGGGATCGGATGGAACGTAATTGGCTTGACCAATTTAGGATTTTAGGTGTGTCTCTCTCCCCCACCTTTAGGATGGAAGGGTATCATCAATATTTATCAAGAATAGGTTGCTTCCCTACAGGATGGGGGCCCCCAGTTATAAGATGTTATAATTATGTTTATAAACCATTATAACCCCCAATAACTATAGTTATATCTACCATAAACCATAGTTAAGCCACTTATAAGGCAACTTAGCTATCTTGGGGGCCCCATCCTGTAGGTTGTGCTTGTCACTCCGGCAAGACGAAGCAGTGAGGCCAGAATTTCTTCACTGCAAATGAAGCCAGTCCATGACTTGTGTTGGGGTAGGAAGAGTTGCGGGTGCAATGTTACCAAGTTGGAAATGGTCAGGATTGGATCTTTTAGACTCCGTCAGAAGCGTTGCAGGCATCGATTCGCTTTCGTTTGCCATGGTGGATGGAATGGAATGGATTGAGGTGGAGATTGAAATCGCCAAGCCACTTCTTCATGACGAAATTAAGGCTCAAAGATATGTTCTGCAGCCTGAGAAACATGATCAACTTTGATAAACATGGTACAATCTCAACTGGTAGCCTCCTAGACGCCAATGAAGAATCACCTTAATATATTCAGCTGTATTCCCTGAGCTGATCAACTGCCGCAGCACGAGACTCACGAGACACGGACTGGAAAGATGAAAATAGGACCGGCCCAGAATGTCACAGTCCGAAACAGGAAACACCCAAATTTGATGGCATCTTTGATGCCTAAAAAATTCCAGTCTGCGGTTTTTGTGTGGTAAATTATCAAAGTCGATGATGCCAAGTGGGTCCAAAAGCTGATTCGTTGAGTTTGCTTGAGCTTTGCAGTGCATGTGGACCGCCACAACAGTCCGTTGGTTTCGACCTCAGGATATGGTCTCAAACTTATTGGCACCCAAAAAGGACATGGATGATCTTGCGTACAATGGCAACAACAAATTGCTGGTCCTCGGATAAGGTTCGAGTGATGTCTCCGCTCCAGTGGCCGAAGTCATGTTTTCTTTCGCATGACGTCCTGAAAAGGGAGTCGCTCCCAAATGTTTGTTCTACGTTTCTTCAAAATGTGCTCGAGGCAAAGCCAGTATTAAGTTACGTTTTTGGAATTTGCGCTCATGAACAGGATTTTGGGCCTATTTGCGCCCCATGTGCGGATTCTTTGCATCATGTCTAGAACAGGGTTGCGGTGCATAAAGCGAAACAAAATAATTTTGTGCTCGGAGCGGTCTATTGTTTGTGCTCGGCTTACATGACGTAAGATCAGTTTGCATATCGAACAGGCACTGGGGCACAAAGAAGGATCAAAAAGTGTGCCTGCAAAAAGTATGTGACTAGAGATTTGGTGCTATGAAGGGATTGAAGAGAACATCAATTCCCAGATGATGTGCAAACGCTACACCAGGAGGACCTTAAGATAAAAAGGTGCTGATGTTCCTCGCCCATGGGCTATATTTCCATCCAGAAAAACTCTCCAAAAAACGGATAGTCTCCGAAAAATACTGCGAAACGTTCTGTAAAATGTCTTGGAAGGTTCAGTTAAAAAGCGGCATTTGACACACCGAGTTGCACTGTGCTCGGCAAGCGCGTCGCTTGCCGAGATTTTTGAAACGGATTTGGCAGTGCTTTGTGCCGTGGTCAAACCACCGGGATTTTTGGCAGGCATGGGAATTGAAGCATTTGGTTAAAACGCCTGACCTCCATTTTCAAATGACCACTTTAGCGACCAGGCCAGGCAGTTGGATAGTGCATTTTCCATCATCATGGCGCAAGTTGGCAGACTTTATGCAGCGTGTTGAGTGTGTTGGGTGAAAAAAAATCCTAATGTTTGATACACGTCAATCCGCGAAGGCTTGCGAAGCCTCTTGAAGTACATAGGCTTCTAGATTTGACACATGTGAAGGCATCTCATGAAAACAGATATATAATAAAGAATAAATCTGCAACAGCTCCAGGGAAACCAGTTCGCAGAGTCAAAAATGCCTTGCGAAACCGCGCAAAGCCAACCTTCGGGCGAACACCGAATAGATGTCGTGCGTAGCCTCTAGCAAGCCCCCCATCAGCGTATTGAACTTTTAACGACAAAAACACCGCTCAAATGCAATACCTCAATATTGAACGCTTCTGGCATGTTTCACTGCAACATGTTGAACATTTCTTAGATGGACAGTGATGGAACCATGGCCAGCATAAGCTCTTGGATTGCAGGTGCGAAGTCTTCATACCTGGAGGTTTTGCGGCCAAGATGAACACGCGGATGGACATGGAACATCATATCCACTTAGAGATGTTTTCCCACGGTACATGTGGAATTCCTTGCAATATCTGAGAGCCAGATAGATGACGTGTGCTTTATGTCCTGTCTGTGGAAGAGTCCGCGGCGGGAGGTCATTGTCTTGTATCTATCCGCAGGCCCAGATGGGAATGGCTCAAAATGTTGTACCCCTAAGAAATCGATGGTTACTCAGCAGGACCAGCGTTTTGCGGATCCATTGTGGCATTGTGGGTACCACGTTGGTCCATAGCCACGTTCTTCCCATCCATTCAAACGGTCCTCACAGTCGCACGGCCTCAGTGATGTAAATGTAAAACCAATCTCGCCCGTCCCCCAGCATGAAAAGTATCCTTATCAAGCATGGGCAAAAGTATTACGTTTTGGGGGTACCATACCTGTTTGTATGGTAAAACCATGTAGAAACATTTAAACACATGACTCCAGCGCATCAGCCAGCACTGATTGGATGTTCAAGCTGCCAGGGTCTCAAAAGATCTGGAGTGAAGAATGGTGTCCTTGACTGTTTGGAGCTTCAAGATTGAAACATTGCAGAATTGAAAGCTTTCAAGTTCGATATATCTGGCGTTTCCATGCAATTCTGGGGTCTGCTCAGCCGAGAAAATCCGTGAACTGTGCGGCAGCTTTGTGCAGCCACAGCTTTCCGGTTGGTGAAACTTCCCCGCTTTCGAAGCTGAACAAAGCTCGGACCCGTCACATGATCATTGGCAGAGTGTCCTGCGAGCTGTAGTCAAAGTGTCTTGTGCCTTTGATTGTTTAGAGGATGGCTGTGGTGCAACTTGGAACTAGGGACTTGATTTCAATGTACGGTTTGGCTTAAGATGAAGAACTAGTAAAGTCCATATCCGTGGGGAACGTTTGTTTCTAGCCAACTTGCAGTCTTTATGTGTAAATGGCATGGTATTTGGTCCCGAACGCCTCCAAAAGCATGAGTCGAAAGCCAGTTTTTGGCATGGCCCGCGTTATTGGCAGGTGAAGCCATTAACAGCTCCGCGCCTAACTGAGGTGAAGCTCTTTTGATGATGCGTTTCCAACATGCCCCTTGCAACGATTTTGCATAGTTGCTGCCACATTCCCAGGTTCCCTTGCAAGGCCCTTGCAAGGCCCTTTGCAGAGTGGCTTCCAAGAAATGATTGCACTGCCGCAGTTTCTTTAAGACTACTCTGTGGCAGCTCATTCTTCAAGCTTGCGAGGCTTGGCGCACAAGCCCGTTCAGGGGTGATAAATTGTCCTCATCCACGCCGGATGTTTGCTTTGGTGTTTCAACTGCAGAAACTCTAATGCCGCGCCGACCCGATCTGCTCAATGGCGTCTCCTGCCCTTGGAAGTGGTGCAGGGCCGAGGGCCGAGGGAATGGTTGGGAGGATGATGTCCCAGTGGCCCAAGTCTTGTGGCACTGTGGGTGGCTGCGGGGGGATAGCCGCAAATGGAGGTGTCCTAAAATGTGGGTACGTTTCACGACTAAAATGGTCTAATTTTGGATGATTTGAGGGTACCACCCATTTTAGGAAACCTTCAGAGTAGTGATGAACTAGTGGATTTAGGGGTACCTCATTGTCAGTTGAAGCCAGGTACTGCTTCTGGATGTTGCAGTTGGTGGGCTTTCAAGCACTTTCCAAGAGCTTGGGTCATTGATGATAGGGGATGATAGTGGAACTGCGCAGCACGCTTCAGCTTTCTACCAACTTGTGGTGACGCAAGGTGCCCCAGATGTTTTTGTACCGTCAGACACATTTGGCTGGTCTGCCAAACTAAGGGTTCTGGTGAACCTGACTGCACACCCTTTGTATAGGGAATAGTAAGGTCAAAAAAGGATCCAAACCAGCATGAAATGCGCCCTGGGTTGTTCTTAAGCGGCCTTTGGGTAAGCGGCCGTTGGGTCAGGCCATTCTGCAAGTGACTTCCCTTCTCGATGCAAGTGCTGAATTAACAGTCTGGCTGAGGCAGTCTCATCGCCAAATCTACCCTCCTCTTAAGTAGCCCCTGAACGCTGCAAAAAAAAATGAAAAACGCAGTCCTGGCGTTAAATGTGAAGTCGTGACTGAAAGGCCCCTGAAGATCGCAAGATCAAAGGCAAGCTGGTGCGTCCGCCGAAAAGAGCAGCCTTGCCACTGCCCACCAGTTCTTTTCAAGCAATAAGCCCTGGCCGTTTCCAAGAAGCCGCCGATGATGATGCGTCCGTCCAGACATGTTGAACTTGGCGGCCCGGCAGAAGAAGCAATTCTGGCAATGGGGTATACCCTGGCCCCTCAATTATTGCCATTTAAGTTTGGAAGGTGTGTCTGACAATAGGGTATATACCATCATATACCCGCTATTTAGTATTATCATAGGGACAATGATAACAAGCCAATACAAACCGTCATATTTTGCAGGACCCTACTGTCAGACTCAAGCCAAGGGTCTTTTGCTTTTTGCCTGGTCATTGATGTCATCGTGGAGAGATTTAGCATGCCGGGCAGGCCACTTTTTGGCGCCGTGATTCTCCAACACCAGCGCTGATTTCTGAATCCAGCAACCAACATGTTATGGTGGATATCCTTTTGCTCGAAGGTCTTTGTTTCTATGGACTGTGAGGAATGTTGCAGCCTGCAGTGCCTGCAGAGGCAAGTTTCCTGTAGCCATGGTTGCCAATCCAGCTGTAAAGTATTTCACGTGTTTTCGTAACAAAAAAATCCAACTCGCGTGTTTTATAAAGGGCTTCCATGAACGAGGTTTCCCATAACTCGGGGTAAAGACTTGACTGCAACTAAGAGCAGCTGCCTTAGCATGTTGGATGCTTAGCAGACATGTTTGGTTTCATCTGGTTTCCCAACATCACTTGCCACTTAGGTCGACACGTCGAGTCCCCCAGAGATGATTCACCCCGTGTCCAATATGTCAGGGCCGGACATAAAGGTCCGAACAAGGGTCCGGGTTTATATAAACAAGACAAAGCAAGATATGGGTGTACAATGATGTACAATTAGGGTGAAGGTTGCCCTTTCAGGAACTGCTTCTTGACGGTTTGATAGTTTAACACCTCATCGCTTGGCTGAAGCTCTGCCATTCGAGGTACCGCATTGATCGGCCTGAAGCGTGGGAGTATCGTGTGCTTACGGACGCGATGCCTAGTTGCTTTTCTAGGCGGAAAGAAGGAGACCGTTGCTGGCGGAAAATGACCCCTGTTTTGGAGTCATGCAAGATATCATCGCAATGTCTGGCAGATCAATAACACTTTCGAGTCTCCATTGAAGGGGATTTCATTGGTTTCTGGCGCTCCAGCGCCTAACCTGTCTGCCGACAAGCTTTGCGCACAACGCTGTCGTTGTCCTGTGTGTCCATGAGTCGTTGAGTTTCCGTTCGCGATCGACGTTTTCTGATGACATGCAGTGATAAGCATGCTGAGTCAAATCCATTGTGCCTGTTTCTCCCTGGAAGCAAGTTGTGTGTGTTTGTTCAACACCCAAAACATGCTGGATTCGAATGGATCCAACAGATCTTGTTCAGCTGCAAAGGTAGGTTATATAGCATGGTGGCAAATCCTGAGGGTAGCAACCTGGAAAGACTTAATTAAACTTGTATATCTCGCCCATAAAATGTGATCCATGGTAACTCCATGCTTGAAACATGGTACAACATGAGGGTCAAGGTCTCTCAAAATGCGGAGAAATCCTCGCACCATTGATTGCTTGTATTTCTCAGTTGGACGATGCTTCTGTGTAGATGTCCTTTCTTCCATTGGTTGGTTGGGAAATATTTCCTGGTCGGCGATGGAGCCGAGCCTGCAATGGGCAGCCATGGCGTCATCAGACAGATCCTGAAATAACTTTCTGCCAAGGACATCATTGACCAGGCATAGCTAGCGGACAAGATCTGCAGTTTTCAAAGTGATCACAGTCCACATGACTTGCCACTGCCCTTGGATGACCGGAAGGAGTTTGCAAGGTGGGTGAGTTCGGTATAGTCTTGTGAAGTTCGAAGATAGTGTTGTTGTGATACCCAAGTACTAGCCATTTCCCAACTTGAGGGACATGTCTTCTTTCGAACAGCATTTCAGGCTGGACTGAAGACCGAAGCTTTAAATAGTTGGCAGTTTAGTATGAAGCTGTGCGAAGTCCCAATTGCGTTTGCCAGGCTCTGAGACGTTCGGCTGTCACTGCGGCCCGGACAGTATCATCAGAGTTCAAACCTTTTTGCTGTCTTCAGCTGAATTTTCCTGGCCGTGAGCCACATGCCGCATGAAAACTCCCACCCCTTCATACCGCTAGCGCTTTACAACAAAGTTGTGAAGGTCGACGCCCCCTTGGCATCTCCAAGCCACGCTGCTAGAACAGGATGCGCATGCCGTTTTGAAGCCCCGGCTGCTTTTGTTTGGTGTCAATCAAGTGGTGCCTGAGCCGACTCGTGCAGCCAAGAAGCTGAAGATGGATAAGCCTTTTTCAGTGAAGGTTTTCAAACCTTCTGCAGTAGTCAACTCTTGAATGGAGTTTGAAAGCAAAGCTTTGTGGGGTGTGAATCTTTTAGCCTTCAAGGAAGATGCGCTGGCAGTTGTCTTTGAATGATTTCTGATCGTTGACTGGGTCGTCTCGTGCTTCACCAAGTGTCCAAAGAGATTGTTGTCTTGAAACTGAACCGTCTTGAACGAACATAAATCACAAGTTGTGCACTTTCATCAGCCACCACTAGACTTGCGATTCTTACCAGGGAAATCTGGCAGACTGCACCATGTGGCTTGAGAGATCAACCGCATGGGGTTTGCTGATGTTGATGTGACTATAACGTAAAGGGTTTGCGACGAATCTCCAGAGAATGGTTGAGACTTGATACCAGATATCTGATTGGTGGTTTGGAACATGAATGGATTATTTTCCATAATATATGGGATAATAAATGGAATGGAAAAAATAATATATGGGATGTCATCCTCCCCAACTGACTTTCATATGTGTCAAGATGGTTAAAAAAAACAACCAGAAATGGTTTGGAACTGGCAAGAGAATGCATGAAACCCATACGACTGGAACGACAAACGGTTGTACACATGAGAAAATCTTCCAAAAGTCCATGGAGAAACGTCACTTGAGGCGGCAAATCACAAAAAGAGGGTGAAGTAAAAATGTTTTCTTGGCATCCCAAGCTGGAATTGTCGAGGAAGTGAAAGCTTATAGAGGGCTGATGGGACTTTTGAGATCGAATAAGGAAAGGGTTCTTGCCCGACAGCTGCAGAGATAACAATGCTAGAACCAAACATCCCAAACGTCTAAAAGTGGTCTCGGGCAGCTGGTGACCGATGTTTCCCCCCACACGTTGAAAAAGACATCAGACCGCTGACCATAAACTGTCGCCAGTCTTGATGTGGAGACGGATGGAGATGGATTGATTATTGTATGACATGTTGCAGAAACCATGTAAAACCATATGGAGAAGCACATATATAGCGAGCGCGTTTGCATCCAAATTTCCGCGGCATTGCTACATGAAATAAGGCTGTCCAGGAATCACAGGACGGTGTTGGCCTGAAGCCCACGGATTCCCACATTAGGCCCAAACACTCATTAATATGCAATGCCTCAGGTCGCATGACACTCAAGATGAATGGTTCAGTTGCTCTTGGCAAATATGTGGCCTTGTTTTGGTTGAAACTGCGTCGTGGCGTGCCGGAACTGCTGAACAAGTTGTGGCCACCAAGCTATGCACCCAGAGAGCCCAAGTAGTTTGTGCTGGAACGATGATGTGGGTGCCAAAAAGGGTATGCCCAGAACCCCAAATACATCCCATTACCATTGAATCATAGGTAGGAAAAAAATGATTCGGCAATCTTAACCATCAAAATTAGGGCTACCACAAGCCGCGGAATGAGTTGATCAATGCACAATCAAAGCCGCGCCGCGACATGCCGCGACGCGACTGAAGCTGTTGCTGCGTTGAGGCACCATGTGACACGGAAATGCGTTTGATGCGTTTGGACAAACAGGTGAATCAGGTGAGGTTGCCAAATCTTGGTTTGTTCCCAGTAAAGAAAAAACAAAATAGCCAAATGCGAAGCGCAGATGTTCGCCAGATTCTGTATTCTCCAGCTTGGGTTTCTGGAAATGACCGACCAGAAGATGTGCCAAACTTTCACTGGCTAGATTTGGTCCTTGACTTTACCTTTGGCCGTTTTGGCTCGGGTCGTGCACTGATTTTTGCCATTCCTGAAGTGAATCCCAGGTGTTCGTGAGGCGAGCTCTATGCTTTTGTAGTGACAGTGGGTGGAGACATTTTATCACCCGTCCGCGGATGCACTTGTGCGCTTGTTGCCACATGGGTGTGAATCAGGATGGGCCCAAGAATGGAACTGATAAGTACCTGAAAATGACCACGTCGGCTTGCAAGTCTAAAACCTTGACATCTTAACCCTTCCCAAATAAGAACATGTCTTGTGTGTTGCAAAGTTTCCAAATGCTGCGCTCAGTGTGTTCCAGTGTGGCCAGGGCCTGCCCCCGGTGTGACCGCGGATCCACAGCTTGTTGCCCAGTCATTCCGGCAGGCCCTTCGCCACAGACCAGCAGCCCTTGGGGTTGACAGGTTTTCCCTGCACCGCCGGGATGGGAGCAGCTGACTGGCTAAGTTTGGGATGGACCTGGGTCATTTTACGGTCCCTATGGCACTACAGGACCGAATTCTTGGGACATTTGGCACTGGCTTCGGTCTTCCTCTCGGCCGAGGCAGGGTCGCAGCAAGCGCAGGGTTGACAAATGTCCAAGATTGAAACTGTGTGGCCATGGGACAACACTACCCATAGGTTTTATTATGTTATAATCATCCCCAAAGGCCGTCAAAAAACAAACAACTTTACGCCCATCTCACCTTAGCTCACCTCATACTTGCCCCGAGCACGGGTCTTTCGTTTCGATGCTGGAAAACGTCCAGACTGCCCCTCTTTGCACCTTGCAGCTTGAAGCTGGGATCCAGTAGATGTTGGAACAACAAGACAAAATAAGACAAACATGATTTGAACTTTTGAACATTTGACCATTCCTGACGTTTTGACATTTTAAAGGTGTCAATCTAGGTTGAAAGTGCACCATCGTTGGCTCTTCGGCCATGTGGTGAAGCAAAACAACTGCGTTCACGACCGGTCTTGGGCGATTGTGTGGGTGGCGTCCTTTCGAGGCGGTGATTTGGGGAGGTATCAAAACTGATTGATTGACGATTATATGGTATTTGAATGTATTTGGGGATGAACAGAAGGGTACCAAGAGTTTAGTCCCCTAGCCACATGTTGCTATATTGCCCACGTGCGCTCGGCTCACCATTTTGGCTAAACTTCAGTTGGCTAGCACATGAGTTCAGATCAGACTAGGAAACGTAGTTTTACGCGTCACACAAACGTCAGCTAAGCAATGTCTTGTGGAGAGCACCAAAGATTCGCCGTGCATTTGGGAAAAATGGGCAAGTGTGAATCCTTGGACAACGCGCATACGATCACATACGTTTGTTGTAAACAACCCTGTTTTAGAGGCCCTAATTATACGTATGTTTGTCTGTGTTGGTCTTCAAATTCAGAACCTTTGCGGAAGGTTCGACAAGGTAATTTCGGTGTTGAACCCTGTAGCAACCCACACACATGTTTAAATTGACCTAGGTCGTGGTGTCTCATGCACCAGCAATATACATAAAACATCATAAAATCACCTTCCAAACTCAGAAGTGTTCATCAAATGAGTGTGTTACCCCATGTTACCCAAACATTTTGATAGATTTACGTGATCTTAATCCTGAAACGCTAACGGAATCATCCCGGAATTGCCGATGTCTCGGGCTAAACCTTGCTTGGGGATGTCTTATCTTATCAGATATGGAATGATGTGCTGGTTGGTGGTTTGGAACATTTTTTATGTTTCCATATATTGGGAACAATAATCCCTACTGACGAACTCATATTTTTAAGAGAGCATCTTATCATATAGAAATGGAATGATATGGAACACCCACCATAGATCATGTTTTTTTTACAGAAACCATGGGGTTCCCAGGTTGGTTTGTTCTATGCTAAGCGTGAGCGACAACAAACCGCCTGCTATTCATCGAGGTCTCACAGTTTTCCCAAGGGATTGGATCGAGAATCCGAAGTTCAATGCTACTTAGTAAGGGGAAATAAGGGGAGACATCCCCAATGATTTTCAGGGTGAAATACCCTCTGGTAATTTAACATAGCCATTGAAAATGGCCCATTTATAGTTGATTTACCTATTAAAGATTGTGATTTTCCATAGCTATGTTAGTTTACCAGAGGGTATCTTGAATTATTGATAGGTGATTTCAAATCACTCGCCTGGTAATCGAAGTAAATTGCCTCATGCTCCCCTTATTTTCAGATTAGTGAAGGTATTTTGCTAAGATTCAGCCAGAATGATATTTTTAAAAAAGTCCGGGTGAAACATCGAATGGCTGGAATGGAGTAACTTCAATCAGCTTTGTTTGTCACAAGTTCTTGGGGCATTGTTTGGTTACCCTTCGCCCCTCCATCTTGCATGGTCGCAACGTTTCAGTCTGCAAATTGCAGAGTTCAACGGTGAAACCGAAATTCAGTGCATGCAAACTTCTAAATTCACATTACCTAAACAACTTCAAACGTGAACTGCACGACCAGCATTCTCTGGCAAAACGCATGTTGAGCTGCAATTTGAATCAAGTCTCTTAGTATTTTGAGTGTCAGGAATCTGTCATGTTTCAATTTCAATACTTCAGCTGTGCGATCAATATATTTTCATGTGTTCCCCAGTGCCATGTCGTATGTTGACATAGGGGGGTGCAACAAATAGCGTATGAAGATTCACTGAAGCCTTAAGCGGATCGTTTTAAACCCCTATTTTCAAAACGGAGCAAATTAGCCCCGCCTTTCTCAATGGAGGCGCAGATGTCCCGATTCGGTTTTGGCAGGATGACAGGGTGAGGGATAGTGTGTATGTATGTGTTGAACCATGGTGAACCCAAAACACCACACACTTTCATACACCTTCCCATTTTTGTTTACCGGAAATGGATAGACATGGACATGGATGATTTTTTCAGTGACCATCCCTTTGAATCACTTTGAGGTTTATGGCTTGACAACCACCTAAGCATAAACCATTTGGCATTGTGGGATTCAGCGGTTCAGGTCATGAGACTTAGCTGTGGACTGTGGGTTTTTCGACCGGGGTTTGCACTCTCCTGAGTGCAAGGCTCTGATTGGTTGATACCCAGTAGATGAGATTCCGATGACATCTCCTCATGGTATTGCGGCGCTATATTGATTTATTTATAATACATTAATATATACATATATATATATATACAAAAGCAACCTGTTGAAGATTCTTGCTGGGTACGATCACGAGTACTCATTGTTGCAACTCTGATTGATGTTTGGGGGTGATAGAATCGTTGTTGGGTTTGGATTTGGGTATTGGCAGACCCATAATCAACCCCACAATCTGTCAGCAACCGTCTCAAAAGAACTGCCAATCCGCATCGTCCCTAATGGCTTGAGCACAAGTGAGGCTTGACATTCGCCTAAAAACCTGGCTGCGGTATGTGTGCTTTGGCAATCAGAACATTCCTCTGGTATCCTTAGGTAATCATTGACTTAATTTCAAATGATGTTAGCTGCACCTCAACAGATGAGTCCGCAAATGAGCTTGCAATTCAATTTGATGTTGTTTGATGTTAACAATGTTAACTAATAAACAAAAGACATAGGAACATCAGCCTAAACATGATGTTCTGTGTTGGGTTCCGTGTAGTTGCATTTTGTTCAAATCAAGTTTTTTCTGTTTGTCACTTTGGCTTAGATATTCGTAAGATATCTCCCCATTGTATGTTCCCATTCTATTCCTATCAAATGGTTTGTTTACCCCATCTTTGCTGGTTAAATCACATTCCCATCTTATTATTTCCCCTTTTCACCACAAATCTTAGTTGGCTCTACCATATTATTCCCAATGTTTGTTGGTTAAATTAATCCCGTTCTTATCCCAGATTATTCCTATTTTATGATCATTGTAGTGTATGGTTTTGATGGACTTTCCTTTTCACATCACCACTATATATTCCCATTGTATTTCCATATTTTTCGCACGTTGCACGGTCCGGTTTTTCGTAGGTCGTCCGCCGCAAAAAGCATCAGCGGGAGGAGCACCGTGTGTACAGGGTCACGGGTTCCGAAGATACTGGGATTTCATCGGTTGATATTTATATTATAAAGTTGGTGGTTTAGAACATTTTTGGTTTTTCCATATATTGGGAATGATAATCCCAACTGACGAACTCATGTTTTTCAGAGGTTTTGAAACCACCAGTTATGATGGGAATATGCTGGGACTACAATGGGATGTTTAATGGTATTTGAGGGAATCATAGTGAGATATTAATGAGATTTTACTGGGACTATACTATATACTGGGATTTCATGGGATGTCATGGGCATATGATATCATGGGAAGTAAAATAAAATACTGTAATTAATCAAGTTGATATGATATGCGGGTTTGTCGGATAATATGGTACCCCGTTCATTACAGTATCGTTTGTTCTATGATTATGAACACAGCCGTTTGGGGCACTCCCCGTCTCCCCGTGTTCAAACACACCCGAATGGCCATACGTGTGGAGACATATGTGTGTATATGCAGTAATTATACACGTATCATTATATATTACATCCTTGTTAAGTTGCCACATATTGCCATACGTGAAATTATATGATATATATCCTGCTGAGGAATAATGTAGCATGATATCAACTCTTAAAAGCAAACAATTTTTAACCAACGAAAGGTGGTGTTTGTCATCCCTAAGCGGTGTTCAAAAATAAAATCAAGGGGCTTGAGCCCGAAATATTTTTAAATTTATTTTTCAAAAGGTGCTTATCATAAGTTTTGAGTAGGTCAGACCCCTATGATTTTATTTTTGGGACATGGGCCAAGACCAAGAACCAACCCCAATGCAGCTGGTGGAGTAGCTTTAGGTTGGGTCCCTTTGGTTTTATTTTTGTGTTTTGCTTACCTTTTTGTTTTGTTGGGACATGTTGGAACACACCTCTTGTGTTGGAATTGGTGGACAAGACATGATGAAAACAATGGCTATCATGCTTCAGATTTTGTGCATCTTGCGTAGATTCTTGGGTTTGGATATGCTTGGATTGAATATTTGATAGATTTTGGGGAAAATAAAATCCAAGGTTCCCAAGCTTGTAGAATTTTGTTGGGTAGTATGGTTGGAATATATTGAATCTATGCTTTGTTTGGTGGGTCACTATTGTTTGGGCAGAAAAGGATGCAGCCAGAACAC
The DNA here is from genome assembly GCA_947184155.2 of Cladocopium goreaui. Lineage (NCBI taxonomy): Eukaryota > Dinophyceae > Suessiales > Symbiodiniaceae > Cladocopium > Cladocopium goreaui. The sequence goes on from CAMXCT020006811.1 coordinate 418,728, forward strand.
GCCACAAAAAAGAAAAAAACTATGGATTGTGATTGCCTGATTACACCATTCTGCTTCTACAAAGCTTGAAATACATATTTAAAAGCTGGGTTTGGATATGTTTGGATTGAATATTTGATAGATTTTGGGGAAAATAAAATCCAAGGTTCCCAAGCTTGTAGAATTTTGTTGGGTAGTATGGTTGGAATATATTGAATCTATGCTTTGTTTGGTGGTCACCGCGTTTTTCAGCTGATTTCACAAACACATAGGCTGACCTTGAACCCCTTCAGTTTTATTTCTGGAACATTTTGGATGCTGGCTTGGGACCTTCTTGATTTTATTTCTGGAACCTCTTGATTTTATTTTTGCAAACCCCTCAGTCGGATGACTGATGATTTTCATGCTTTTCTCTTTGCGCAACATGTGGGGTTGAACTCCCCTGATTTCATTTTTGCATTTTGGGGGTCAGTAGCCTGGGTCCCCTTGATTTCATTTTATTTTTCAGGGGCTCAACCCCATCTGGGTGCACCACAAGGGGATGTTTGTCAACACACAGGGGGAATCATAGGGATATGAGTCGGAAACAGGGGTTGTTTACTCTGGGGTTAAACGGACTAAAATCCCCACCATCAGAGAAATGGAACAAACATGTCTAGTGACTAATGAATGTATATGAAACTTTGTTACTCATGTCTCCCTGCGATGTTAAGTGAAGTATAGATGACCACGAGTCCTGACATTCCGTTGGACTTCGTCCGTCACTGACATAGACATGGATGACATGGAAACTCCACCAGGAAACCCATGGGTTTTCATAGCGAAAATGTCAGTTTACTAGAGATTTATCAACTAATCCATTCCCCCTAATACTAAACACCCTCCCCAAATAGTAGACACTTCAGGTAGTTTTTATTATTAGTTGGTATTTATTGTTAGGGTGCGAAGCTTCCCCCTGATACTAAATTTAAAACCCTAATATACATATATATATATATAATTTTATTTCAAAATCGATTACATTTCCTTTTAAAATCTAATTAAAATATTGCCAAAAATTGGATTTCGAAGCTTTCCCCTAATATTAAATTAAAAACCCTAATTAGAATATTGGCAAGAATTGGATTTTGAAGCGTTCCCCTAATAATATTAAATTAAAATTAATATAAACACGTTTTTTTTTCGACCTTAAAAGAGGGACCCTAATAAAAAAAGGGAGGGGACTGTTGTGAGCGGCAGGAAATTGAGATAAATGGCATGCGTTTTTTTCGATAAAAAACACCCCGGGGTTGACTAGTTTTTTACCCTGAAATGGTAGCTTCATTTTTTAATTGTTTTCTACAGGGGATCCACAAAAAATGAAATTGGCCAACCCCAAATTTTCCATTTATAATTGGGGGGTTTAGTAATAGGGGGAAGGGATTATGAGTTGGAAGGATGGGAAACTATGATTTAAGCAGTCCTGAAATGTGGGCATACCCGATTTTGTGGCCCTAAACTGCTCGAATTTGGAATTGTTCCTCTTCTACCTGTGCTTACCCTCTGGTAAACTAACATCGTTATTGCAATGGACCATATAGTTGATTTACCTATTGAAAATAGTGTTTTTCCATAGTTTGTTTGTCTTCTCTGGGGTTATCCAGTAATGTCATCGCGTAATGCTCGATGAGAATCCTGGATGGTGACTACTTGTTGCCTATGGCAATATGGCCATAATATGAATATAACACCAACAATGACAGAGACGCATGTTCAAATAAATAAAAAAACATGTGTCTACAAGCTGGGTATATGGACTTGACATGGGATGCGACTGAAAATTCTGGCAGGAAGAGAATATCCAAAAGCCGAGGTGCAGGGGGGGTTGCCATGGCTGTGGGTCGAATTCTTCAAGCCTCAAGGTCACAGATGGCTCTCTGAAAATGGGTTGTACATGGTTGTACCGTATACCCCGCAGGAACCCACCTTTATAATCCTTAGTAGATCTTAATAGGGAAAATAATGATAGAACATTGGATTATAGCCACACGTTTTTTTGTTTACTGTTTTGACATGTTTTGACTATCAAGAAAGGGGATCTCACTAGCAAACATGTGAACAGAATGGGATTCACAAGCAACAATATGATTTGGGTTTGTTTGAAAATGAAACCCCAAAACACTATTTGTTATCAGGAAATATGACGATAGACCGTGCGATTTTGGGGTAGTCCATTCTCAGACACATCCATCAATTATATATAATATATACATAAAGTATAGATTGTTCGAGTATTGAAACGCCAGTTTTTGGTGAACCTAAATTTGAAGGATGTAAAGGAGCCGTTAAATTATAAAACAGGTGTGATATACCCTAAGTCATGGTGGATGTTCAGATCCTGGAGGCTGGAGGCGCGTGTTGGTTATACCCGGCTTGTCATGGTGGTCCGTCATGGTGGTTGGAGTAAATATCTGTAAATTGTCTCAAGAGTGCCCAAATCTGGTGTTTTTTTAATGACTCTTCAAGCTTTAAGGTCGTTTTGAAGGCCAATGATTATAGACAGCTTGCGTGGGCCATGGAGTTTGTGAATTGATGACTGCTTGGTGGTTTGGAACATTTTTTATTTTTCCGTATATTGGGAATAATCATCCCAACTGACTTTCGTATTTTTCAGAGGGGTAGGTATACCACCAACCAGATGATCATAAGTGCTGAAGATATCAAATATATATATATATATAAATATAACACCCATAATAATTGTTGTACAATTCCAGTATAATCCAGTCATGTTTGGGCGTTCACCGATTGGTTGACCAGTGAACTAACTCCTTGGCGGGTCCTGGTACTTGGGTCCTGGTAAATCTTTCGGGTTAAGAGGAATCATCCCCATTCTTAGTGACATATTACCCTCTGGTGACATAGCCATGGAAATTCACCGTTTTTAATAGGTAAACCCAGGTAAACCATCTATAAATGGGCCATTTTCCATGGCTATGTTAGTCATAATATATTTCTTCCCAGTAATATGCTTGCCGCCTGAACTCCTCATGCATGTAGGCCAACACCCGGGTGCCCATTATCCACATGATGTTTCGCCCACTTTCAGACAAACCCATAACCAATACCATTTGGTTATGTTTTTGTTGTTGGTGGTACCAGAAATTGGTTGGTTAATTCCCAGTAAAATCTCAATGTGTATGCTTAAGTCACCGTTGTCCCATCAAATTGAGTATCATTCATATGTTTTTGTTAAATCACAATTCCCTTACAATCTCAACTGGTAGGTGGTTTGGAACATTTTTTTATTTTTCCATATATTGGGATTTTTATCATCCTAGCTGACTTTCATATATTTTTTCAGAGGGGTTGAAACCACCAAACGGTCAATGTGTATATTTAAATCACGATTCACATCTATGTATTGGTGGTTAAATCCATCTAGATCACATGTTTGAGTTAAATCACCATCAATTCATCCTTTTGGTCGGTTAAATCACCATTACATTGAGATAGGTCTTGAGATAGGGCTAACAATGAGATAATCACCACTCAACCATTGTTAGTCGTGTTTTGTCGGTTTGAATGGTTAAATCACCATTGAGATAGGGCTTGAGATTCCCCCGGCTATCCTGTTTTGTCCTGCGCAGGCAGAAAGGGCGTAAACCGCAGCCAGAAACGTGCCCTGAAGAAAAGGGAATCCAACATGAGGAGATTTAAGCATCATTTGCTGGTGGGGTTACCATCGAACATGGCAAAGTAGACTTTAATGCCCAACATGGCCTTTTCACTTTAGCAGAGTGGAGCTCAACCCCAGTCCCACGTCCCCAACATCGCCGTAGAAATTCCAACCGTCCCGAAATCACAGGTTTGTGGCATTGGGCATTGGGTGTACCACATGACATTATAAATAATGGTTGATTTATATTGAGTTGCTGTTAGGACCATGAAAGATATAGGTTTTGCACGACCACAAACGTTGGGATATAGTCAGTTGATATGTGATGATATATGATAGTTGATTTGTTTCTATTTTCAGGGCTTTCGGAGCATGGATGCGTAGTCTTGGTTAAATATGCCAGGCTAGGTACTGCTCGTTCGGGGGACTATGGATTGGTCGATTTCGCCCGGGAATGACGGGGAAGTTGCAGCGACACTGCTTGCATGAGGAAACTGATGTTCGTAAGCAACAATCGGGGATTCCATTGCAAAGTATGGGAGATTGATCAAGAAATCAAAGGGGTTTAGCCAAGTAAAATACCCTCTGGTTATTTAACATAGCTATGGGAAATCACCATAAATCACCATTTTCAATGGGTAAATTTATAGTAAATGGGCCATTTTCAATAGCAAACTGTTAGTCATAACCAGAGAGTAGATATATCATGGTGATGTCAAGGGAAATGCCGAAACAAATGGCGATCTTGAGCAATAACAAACACAGCTCTGGAATGGTGATTTGGTAATCCCTTCCCCCTATGCTTCAATACCTCCAGAGAAATTGTGTTTGAGTATTGGACTTGTTCATAGTGGTTTTCCTGATTGGAGGTATTTACTAGTAGTGAGATGGTACTGAAATCACCACCATCCGTGGTTTCGGCGAGGAATTTGGAAGTGGTTTCAGCTCGTTTCGGAAACATCGTAATTAAACAACTGGGAAAACTCTACAACAATCAAAACTGCTTCGCGTTTTTTTAAAACATATTTCAACCATATTGTACAGGAAGTATCCACCATGACTTTTGTTTGGGAAGTTGCAAGCACCAGTTACACGTCGACGTGGGTTTAGGAGATCAGGTTTGCCTTCCTACTCTGACATAGAAGCAACATACACCTTCTCCAACATCAACCGGGACTTCCATTTGTTTCCACAGCCACTATCAATCGCCTTTTCCATAAGATTCATTTAAATTTGTATCGACCCAGGTCTCTGCCTCAAGCCGATATATCACCACCATATATAGTTTGCCATCCTACAGGATGATGCCCGCTCCCTAGTCATAAGTTAGTGTTTAACCCCATCTGCAATTCTGTGTATATCATACACTATTGTTATAACAGAGTCTTAAAACAACAACTTCGCTAACATTTACTATATAACTGGTTGGTGGTTTGGAACATTTGGATTATTTTTCCATTACTATTGGGATTTTGTTCATCCCAATTGACTTTTTTATATTTTTCAGAGGGGTAGGTATACCACCAACCAGCTAACTACGGGGCCCCATCCTGTATAGGTTTTCTAGATGTTTGAATCGTTTTCGGCGGCCATCCCCGTTGTGATTTTAGCCGGATCGAGCCAGGTATCTACCGAACTATCAAGAGACCTTGGTCCATTACCATAAGTCCTTTGGAGTGCTCCAGGAACGGTCAGGGACAAGTTGAGAGCATCATTGAACTGTTTTGTTTTTCGTGGAATTATATGATATATCATATAATGTAATTATTGATATACACATATATATATATATATAATATAAATATAAATATATATATATATATACATGTATACACACGCTATTATAATGATCTATAATTTAATTCTATGTATATACACTAACAGATATACACTATTATTGATTATACGGGCAAACCACTCCTCTTGCCCGCACCGACGTCCACCACATGCCCGAACACCAAAAAACACTGTGTTTTCTGGGACAAAATGCACATGTCCAGGATCATGGCTTTCATCTTGCAACGCACAGCTTAGCAACTTGTGCGTTGAATGTTACATCATCATCATCATCATCATCATCATCAACATCATCATCATCATCATCGTCATCATCATCATCCTCACCATCCTCATCATCCGCATCATATATCATAGTCAGAATCATCATCATCATCATCATCAATATCACCATCATCATTGTCATCATTGTCATCATTGTCATCATAGTGTTTAACATCATTATCATGAACATGATCATAATCATCGTCATCATCGTCATCATAATCTTTAACATCATCATCATCATCAACACCATCAACACCATTAACAACACCATCATCATCAACAACAACATAATGTTTAACGGGTATGGGCATTTAACGATCCCCTGGAAACTCTGTTGAGACATCTTGAAGATTCCCTTGAATATAAAGTTTAACGGAGGTCGGCATTTAATGATTCCCTAGAAACTCTTTTGAAACATCTTGAAAATTCCCTTGAATATAAAGTTTAACGGGGGTGGGCCTTTCATGGTTCCCTAGAAACTCTGCTGAAACATGTTTAAGATTCCCTTCAACACGCCAGTCAATATCGCTCTTTAATGTACTTGGAAACCCTGCAAAAGTCGTGTGTGGGCGAAGGGATGGGTTTGCACGTAATTATATATAATTATAGATATAATACTATAATGTAAGTGCAAATATACACTATCGGGTTATTAATGGTACACTATAGCTATAATCTGTGATAGATTGTTATATTGTTATAGCTATTAATACAATAGATACCATTACTATATAATAGATACCATTACTATATAATGTGATAGATTGTTATAGTTATTGTAGATATTGGAAGATATTGAACTCATGCCAGGAGCTCTTCGATCATCGCGACTTCCTGAATTTTGAACAGGAAATTCATGGCTGCTCGGCGAAGGGGGAGGTTTTTTGCATAGGTTAGGTCTGGATACACCCAAAACGGCCGTCATTGTTTTACAGGACTTCAATGAGTTTTGAAACCATGAAATGCCAGGATGTTCTGCAATTTTTAGGTGGCAGGCTGCCATATCATGGTGGTTTTCATTGGCCGCGGGCAAGGAATCATGATTTGAATCTGTGTAAGTGGGTAAACCTTTGGGTACCATTGAATGGTACTATAAGATGGCTAGAAATGAAACAAACATATATATATATATATTTATAAAGTTTTCGAAGACAATTTCAATAAACCCCATTATATCATGTTCAAGTGTTCAGAACGGACATGTGGTGCCTCACAGTTGGGTATTCGTGAGCAATTTGGCGGTTCGTTTGGTTACCTGACAGCTTATTCAGTGCATGCCTCTTTGAATTTCGGTTGCCAAAGAAATCACACAAGTTTGTGACTTGAACGAGCGAAAACTACACTTTGGTTGGTCTTGATTGCAAGGAAGAGAGTCGGAAGTGCCGTCTGAAGATAAGCCTTCAGGGCAGCTCATGATTATCTTTATGCATTTGGGACTTCTGTCAGAGCACTCGCACATATACTCACACAAGCTGCCTGCGTGACGTGAGTTGTGTGACTTGAACGAGGGAAAACTACACTGGCTTTGATGTTGATTGGTCTTGATTGCAAGGAAGAGAGTCGGAAGTGCCGTCTGAAGATAAGCCTTCAGGGCAGCTCATGATTATCTTTATGCATTTGGGACTTCTGTCAGAGCACTCGCACATATACTCACACAAGCTGCATGACGTGAGTCGTGTGACTTGACGTTCACGAGGGAAAAGTACACTGGCTTTGATGCTGATTGGTCTTGATTGCAAGGAAGAGAGTCGGAAGTGCCGTCTGAAGATAAGCCTTCAGGGCAGCTCATGATTATTTTGATGCATTTGGGACTTCTGTCAGAGCACTCGCACATATACTCACACAAGCTGCATGACGTGAGTTGTGTGACTTGAACGAGGGAAAAGTACACTGGCTTTGATGTTGATTGGTCTTGATTGCAAGGAAGAGAGTCGGAAGTGCCGTCTGAAGATAAGCCTTCAGGGCAGCTCATGATTATCTTTATGCATTTGGGACTTCTGTCAGAGCACTCACACATATACTCACACAAGCTGCGTGACGTGAGTTGTGTGACTTGAACGAGGGAAAACTACACTGGCTTTGATGTTGATTGGTCTTGATTGCAAGGAAGAGAGTCGGAAGTGCCGTCTGAAGATAAGCCTTCAGGGCAGCTCATGATTATCTTTATGCATTTGGGACTTCTGTCAGAGCACTCACACATATACTCACACAAGCTGCGTGACGTGAGTTGTGTGACTTGAACGAGGGAAAACTACACTGGCTTTGATGTTGATTTGTCTTGATTGCAAGGAAGAGAGTCGGAAGTGCCGTCTGAAGATAAGCCTTCAGGGCAGCTCATGATTATCTTTATGCATTTGGGACTTCTGTCAGAGCACTCACACATATATTTAATTTATATATAAATAATTAAACTTTATATGCAGTATTATATATATATGCTATTATATACTCACACAGGCTGCATGACATGGTTTGAATTACAAACATTGTTGTCAATCTCCAATTTGTGTTGGTTGAGTTTGCAGTAATGTGAAAATGAGCCGATGTTTTTAAGAATATGTTTGAAGTATGACGGAATATGCCGGTAATGATTTGAAACGCTTTCCCCGCTGATTCTGAGCATCTTGCAGTGAGACAACGGTAGCGTTCCTGAGTGCATGCTTGACACTATTCACCTTGTCTTGGTTGAGTTTGCACCGGTGTGTAAATGAGCAAATCCCATTTCGAGATATGCATGATCTTTCTTGCTTGGTGTTTGAGTCGTTGATTTGCCCGTGATGATTTGAAACGCTTTCCCCGCTGATTCTGAGCATCTTGCAGTGAGACAACGATAGCGTTCCTGAGTGTATGCTTGGCACTATTCACCTTGTCTTGGTTGAGTTTGCACCGGTGTGTAAATGAGCAAATCCCATTTCGAGATATGCATGATCTTCTTGCATCTTCTTGCTTGGTGTTTGAGTCGTTGATTTGCCCGTGATGATTTGAAACGCTTTCCCCGCTGATTCTGAGCATCTTGCAGTGAGACAACGATAGCGTTCCTGAGTGTATGCTTGACACTATTCACCTTGTCTTGGTTGAGTTTGCACCGGTGTGTAAATGAGAAATCCCATTTCGAGATATGCATGATCTTCTTGCATTTTTCTTGCTTGGTGTTTCGAGTCGTTGATTTGCCCGTGATGATTTGAAACGCTTTCCCCGCTGATTCTGAGCATCTTGCAGTGAGACAACGATAGCGTTCCTGAGTGTATGCTTGGCACTATTCACCTTGTCTTGGTTGAGTTTGCACCGGTGTGTAAATGAGCAAATCCCATTTCGAGATATGCATGATCTTCTTGCATCTTCTTGCTTGGTGTTTGAGTCGTTGATTTGCCCGTGATGATTTGAAACGCTTTCCCCGCTGATTCTGAGCATCTTGCGGTGAGACAACGATAGCGTTCCTGAGTGCATGCTTGACACTATTCACCTTGTCTCGGTTGAGTTTGCACCGGTGTGTAAATGAGCAAATCCCATTTCGAGATATGCATGATCTTCTTGCATCTTCTTGCATCTTCTTGCTTGGTGTTTGAGTCGTTGATTTGCCCGTGATGATTTGAAACGCTTTCCCCGCTGATTCTGAGCATCTTGCAGTGAGACAACGATAGCGTTCCTGAGTGCACGCTTGACAATATTCACTTTGTCTTGGTTGAGTTTGCACCGGTGTGTAAATGAGCAAATCCCATTTCGAGATATGCATGATCTTCTTGCATCTTCTTGCTTGGTGTTTGAGTCGTTGATTTGCCCGTGATGATTTGAAACGCTTTCCCCGCTGATTCTGAGCATCTTGCGGTGAGACAACGATAGCGTTCCTGAGTGCATGCTTGCCACTATTCACCTTGTCTTGGTTGAGTTTGCACCGGTGTGTAAATGATCAAATCCCATTTCGAGATATGCATGATCTTCTTGCATCTTCTTGCTTGGCATTTGAATCGCTGATTTGCCCGTGATGATTTGAAACGCTTTCCCCGCTGATTCTGAGCATCTTGCAGTGAGACAACGGTAGCGTTCCTGAGTGCATGCTTGACACTATTCACCTTGTCTTGGTTGAGTTTGCACCGGTGTGTAAATGATCAAATCCCATTTCGAGATATGCATGATCTTCTTGCATCTTCTTGCTTGGTGTTTGAGTCGTTGATTTGCCCGTGATGATTTGAAACGCTTTCCCCGCTGATTCTGAGCATCTTGCAGTGAGACAACGGTAGCGTTCCTGAGTGCATGCTTGACAATCTTCACTTTGTCTTGGTTGAGTTTGCTCCAGTGTGTAATTAAGCAAATTACATTTAGAGATATGATGAGATATGCATGATCTTTTTGTTTGAGTCGTTGATTTGCCCGTGATGATTTGAAACGCTTTCCCCGCTGATTCTGAGCATCTTGCAGTGAGACAACGATAGCGTTCCTGAGTGCATGCTTGACACTATTCACCTTGCCTTGTCTTGGTTGAGTTTGCACCGGTGTGTAAATGAGCAAATCCCATTTCGAGATATGCATGATCTTCTTGCATCTTCTTGCATCTTCTTGCTTGGTGTTTGAGTCGTTGATTTGCCCGTGATGATTTGAAACGCTTTCCCCGCTGATTCTGAGCATCTTGCAGTGAGACAACGGTAGCGTTCCTGAGTGCATGCTTGACACTATTCACCTTGTCTTGGTTGAGTTTGCACCGGTGTGTAAATGAGCAAATCCCATTTCGAGATATGCATGATCTTCTTGCATCTTCTTGCTTGGTGTTTGAGTCGTTGATTTGCCCGTGATGATTTGAAACGCTTTCCCCGCTGATTCTGAGCATCTTGCAGTGAGACAACGATAGCGTTCCTGAGTGCACGCTTGACAATATTCACTTTGTCTTGGTTGAGTTTGCACCGGTGTGTAAATGAGCAAATCCCATTTCGAGATATGCATGATCTTCTTGCATCTTCTTGCTTGGTGTTTGAGTCGTTGATTTGCCCGTGATGATTTGAAACGCTTTCCCCGCTGATTCTGAGCATCTTGCAGTGAGACAACGGTAGCGTTCCTGAGAGCATGCTTGACAATATCCACTCTGTCTTGGTTGAGTTTGCACCAGTGTATAAATGAGCAAATCCCATTTCGAGATATGCATGATCTTCTTGCATCTTCTTGCTTGGTGTTTGAGTCGTTGATTTGCCCGTGATGATTTGAAACGCTTTCCCCGCTGATTCTGAGCATCTTGCAGTGAGACAACGATAGCGTTCCTGAGTGCATGCTTGACAATCTCCACTTTGACTTAGTAGAGTTTTGTAGGTGTGTTTGGAGGACATGCCAATGATGGTTTAGTATATGGAGAAGGGGTCCAAATGAAGCGGAAATCCCACTGTCACTGGGATACGTTTTTTTAATGATAGTTCCAATCCATTTAATTGAGGTTTCCATTGTGGGGCTACCCCAAATCATCCAAGTCAGACATCATTAGGACATGGCTTAGAATTGAAAGAACCGCATGGCAATCTTGCATTACAGGCATTATTGGTCAATGTTCGGTACCCGGGTATTCCAAACAGAAGATAATCACAATCTGAGGTTTCCAGGGGAAAAGATGTTTTCAGTTTTCTCCAATTCTGTGGTGTTTAGATTTTTTGTCTTGATTCCCCCTTCCATTCTTGCCATGTGCGGTCAATTCTCTCCATTTACGTCTGTCACTTGACCTTTTTTGCATCTGAATTCCCCGTCAAATCCTGCAAGGCAAAAGGCCTGCCACCTATAGTTTACTTTGGGCCATAGGTTTAGTTAACTGGTTCATGAGTGGCTTAATGTTATGTACCATAATCCAGCTATGGTTGGGTATATAACCCAGATATGAACCATTTTTTAACGGAAACAAGCCCATGGCCCATCTAATTTTAAAATTATATATCCCATCGTTGTTGCTCAAGCACATATCATAGTTTATCATCGGTCAAAACCAAAACATGATGAATCTCAATTTGTGTAGGTCATATTACCTGAATTCTTGTGGCGAAGTCCCAACTTAGATTGCTCTGATAGAATTCTGACGACGTCACCGCAACATCATTGGTGACATATCATGCTATATATATTTATATGTATATATACACCTTCTGATCATTTAACCCAGAGCAATCTAAGTTGGAATTTGTCCTATTGTTACATCGAAACCGGTTACAATCCGATTGAATTCCTATGTTTGATTTTAATACATTACAACCAATTATAAAACATGTTCGCTGCAACCCGTACGTTGCTCCGCGTCGAAATCAGAAGTTGCCGAAGTATATAATAGTACATAGCACAAATATCATTTACTACATCACATATAAGTCAGAAAGGGTGCCAATTGTTGATCCCTTAGGAAGATAAGTTGATGTTATGATCCCTGCCAGCGTAGTAGTCAGAAGGACTGGTGGATTTTGATCTCTCAACAAGATAAGTTCATGAGGGGGTGGCAAATTTTGATCCCTTTATGAAGATAAGTTGATGTTATGATCCCTGTCAACGTAGTAGTCAGAGGGGCTGGCGGATTTCGATCACTTAACAAGATAAGTTTATGTTCTTATTATCATCAACATATAAGTCAGAGGGGGTGACAAATTTGGATTCGATTATGGAGATAAGTGGATGTTATGATCCTTGTCAACGTAGTAGTCAGAGGGGGTGGCGGATTTTGATCCCTTAACAAGATAAGTTCATGTTCTTAATATCATCAATATATAAGTCAGAGGGGGTGCCATTTTTGATCCCTTAGGAAGATAAGTTGATGTAATGGTCCCTGTCAACGTATTAGTCAGAAGGGGTGGCGGATTTTGATCCCTCAACAAGATAAGTTCATGTTCTTATTATCATCAACATAAAAGTCAGAGGGGGTGGCAATTTTTGATTCCCTTATGAGGATAAGTTGAGGATATGGGTTGGATCCTTTGGATCATTCCCCCATTCTCTATCAAGCACCAGAAAGCTGATGATGATGATGATGATGATGACGATGATGATGATTGATGATGATGATGATGATGATGATGGTGATGGTGATGGTGATGGTGATGGTGGTGATGATGGTGATGATGATGATGGTGATGATGATGATGATGATGATGATTCTCTTGAGGTGTGGAGCAACGTCCGGGTTGGAGGGGACATGTTAAAACCTATTAAAACCTCATATTTTCCTCAACTCATGGTTTTTGATTAGATCAACATGTTGTTGGTTGAAATGCCAGTCAAATCCAAGTTATCACATTCTATAATCCCATTATATTCCTACTATAATCACATTAAGCCCCATGAAGTTCCATTAGATTCCCCATAAGTTCCCCCAAACTCCACTATTATATTCCCTTGATTTTTGTCATGATTCTGGCTTCAAAATCTTTGATCTGCCCAGATTGTGCCGCTGCAGCCAGCACTGAGTCCCTGGAGGGTCCGTCGGGAAACCCAGGTCCGTTGTGGCCCGTTGAGTGAAACGTCCTGGAACTGCAAGCTTGTCTCCAGGTCTTCAGCTACTGCTACCCTCCGGTAATGCAAACATGGCAGGGAATGGAAGCTTTCATGGGAGAAACATTGAGCTGGGAGATTTTCCAGCAAACCATGGAGCTGATTACCAGAGGGTAAATTGCTAAAAACAACTCCAATAACTAGGTTTTCTTGTAGATATAAGATGATATAACGATAGTCGATGGGATTTCAATCCCAGCTCAATTGCAACTAACGGGTCCCACCTTATGGCTAAGTTGATGAACTCTTCTACGAAGATATGGAAAAATCCATGAGAATCCACCATGCCCAAATCATGTTCTTGGGAAATCAGGGATTTCCATATCATTTCCTTAGTTTTTTTTAAGGGAACCATGGGAAACCCCAGAAAAAGATGCCCAAAGCCTGGAACGAAGCATGGCCCAGGGCCTGGCCTCGTGGCCTTCCAAGGCGATTTCTGGACCTGGGATGTGCTCCAGGAGGCTTCTCTGCCTGCCTTCTGCAGGAGTCAGTGATTTTTGTTGATACCCGGCCTGGTAATTTAACAGTTCGCGAACTGGAACATGGCCATTGAAATCGTGGATTTCCCTATTAAAAATTGTGTTTTTCCATAGTTTTTTGTATATTTACCAGAAGGGATTTTTACCCATTTGAGTCATTTGAATCAGTGATTTTTTTGAAGATCTATCTTGCCATGTGGGGTGTACTTTTCTTAAAAAAACAAATCATTTTGCGTAATTTAGATTGTTCAACATATTCACTTATGTTGAGTACTCTGTGGGAAACTCCTAAGTTGGTCGGATTGTCATGTTATCGATCTCACTGGCCCAGGCCCAGACATGACAAGATGGCTGAGGCGTATGCGATGTAGAGAGTACGCCACCCAACAATGATACTCTTGCATACTGGTAAACCACTGTAAACCATAGTAAACCATAGTAAACCATAGTTGCCAAGATGTTTTCGCACCTGTCAGAGGAATCACATCTCCCTATCTTCAGCCAGATCAGGATCAGCCATGTATCCGCACCATTGCTTCCAGGGCCCCAGGGCCCCGTCAAAATTGGGAACCCCATGGGCTGATTACAATGTCACCCCCTCAGCTATCACCCGAAATCATCGTGGAAGCTGCGCGAGGACCATATACTTGGACCCATGAGTGTGGGATATGGTGTCGGGCTTCCCAATACTCATGGGATCTCATGGCTCAATCTCGGAGAATGACGTGGGGATGTGGGGTCATTGAGCGAGAGCAAGTATTAACCCTATAGATTTCTTTCAGTTGCCAGAAGTTAACCCTAGAAGAAAGCAGATATTAAGCATTTTGAACAATCATTAACCATGTTAAAGTATGATCAACCATTGCTGGCCATTACTGGACCATACTAGACTAGACCCTAGATTTCAATTACCCGAGGTTAAGCCTAGAAAACCATATGTTGACCACTATGAACCATTATGAAAACAATTTATGAACCATTTTTTCGCATTGTTTTTTTTTTCCATTATCAATACGAAGCATTATGAAAACCACTATTTTATTTACCATTATATATTAACCATTTATTATCCATTTATTAACCATGTATTAACCATTTATTAACCATGTATTAACCATTTATTAACCATTTATTAACAATTTATTAGCAATTCTTCAGCCCAGGAAAACCTGCCACGGTGGCAATCTGCTCAAGCCATGGCGAGGTCTCTCTGCCGCCCCAGCTGGGTGGCTTTCAGATGGCCGTCACCACCTCACGACTTTGTGTACAGCTTGGGAGACCCAGGATGGCACCGTATCGGTGCTGGTGATATTTTCTGAATTTCTGGGTGAAAAAAAGGTGTTATGGAGCAAGAAAACAACATGTATAGCATAATTTATGGGATTTGATGTTATGAATGGAGATAAAACTGATGTTTCATCATGCAAAAACGGTTTTTATTTGATGCCATGAATCTTGTTGGAATTATTTTGATTGGAAACGTGATTATTGTGAAGTTGTCATGGTTCGATGTCAACAAACACATCATGAGAGATATGCATTTAATGGCATTTGTCTGTGCTTCAAAATAGATATTACATATTGCAACGTAGAGCAACTAACACAATTTAAACATCATATTTTAACATAGTTTAACCTATAAAAACACAGATATTTAAGGATTTATGATAGTTTTCGTTTGGTTTACAACTACAATCAGTGTTGGAGATGTTTTGTTTTCTACAACACATCTACATGGGTGAACATCAATCAAGAAACACAACTGCTGGGCCCCGCAGTTGACTAGATCGTTTCTGCTGGTTGAATTCACGCGTTTCACATTGTTTAACATAATTTGGCTGTTAGGTTTATGGTGATCAAATCACTACGGTGTAAAATGGGTTTACATGGGTTTATGCCTTATCCACTTATTCACCACTTTTTTTAACTTCGCTTATTAGGCCTTGGTCCGAAAAAACAAGCTGCTCACCAATGTCCTGGCATCCCTAGCCCTATACATCCACATGATCATAGCCATAAAATGGTACCCTCCAACGAATTAACATAGACCCTGGCAGTCATCGGGGTTGGAAGACTAGTTTCCATTTAAAAAATGGGTGATCAATTCAGGGTCCAACTGTTAATTTACCAGGCCGGGTATCATTTTATATATCCCATCTGGTTCCATGCGGCCCATCTGTTGATTCAATGGACTCCTAGACCATGTCTTCGCCAATTTTTGGAAGACCCCAAGGTTAGCTTAAGGTTCATCCCACTGATTTTTGGTGGATTAGTTATAGACTAGTGGGATGAACCATAGCTGTATATAGATTTACCAAGGTTACTATAGATTAGTTTACCCCACTTAGTGGATGAAAAAATACAGCTCTGCTCACTAACAAAACATAGCTGTAGAAAATCTTTTTCCCCACCTGCCAGGTGAGGGTTGTTAGATTTTATCAGAGCGCTCTTCCTCCGCGTCCTCGTCCTCCTCCTCGTCCTCCTCCTCCTCGACTAGCTGTCCTCTTCCTCCTCGTCCTCCTCCTCGTCCTCCTCCTCGCCTCCTCCTCCAGTTTCTCCTCGACCTTGTCTGCATCAACTTCCACCTGCACTTCCGCCTTGCCAACTCTTCGCCCAGCTCTTTGCCAACTCTCTTCGCCGACTCTCTGCGCCAAGCTCTTTGCCAACTTCCCAGCTCAGTGTGCACCGCTGGACCTCAACCTGGGACCTTCCCAGCTCAGTGTGCACCGCTGGACCTCAACCTGGGACCTGCCCAGCTCAGTGTGCACCGCTGGACCTCAACCTGGGACCCCAGCTCAGTGTGCACCGCTGGACCTCAACCTGGGACCTGCCCAGCTCAGTGTGCACCGCTGGACCTCAACCTGGGACCTAGCTGCACCGAGATAGAATGCAGATAGAATGCCAGAAGATATGCCAGAACATATGCCAGAAGATATGCCAGGTAGAATGCCAGATAGAATGCCAGAAGATATGCCAGATAGAATGCCAGAAGATATGTCAGAATATATGCCAGATAGAATGCCAGATAGAATGCCAGAAGATATGTCAGATAGAATGCCAGGAGATATGCCAGATAGAATGCCAGAAGATTTGCCAGATAGAATGCCAGAAGAGATGCCAGAACATATGCCAGAAGATATGCCAGGTAGAATGCCAGATAGAATGCCAGAAGATATGTCAGATAGAATGCCAGAAGATTTGCCAGTAAGAAAATGCATAAATGTCATGGTGGGGATCACACGAAGTAAAGTAATTTTTACTATAGGTTAACCATCGCACTAAGTAGTGACTAACTCTGCCATGACTTTCATAGCTATGTTAAACTACCTCCAACTATTCATGCTTAAAAACTTAAAACTGCCCTTAAATGTTCCGCTGTTTGGTTTATAATGACTATGATCCCATTAAAATCCCATTGAAATCCCATTAGTCCAACTATAGTCCCATTAAAATCCCATTATAATATTATATTCCATGAATATTCCATTATTATAGTCCCACTAAAGCACCACTATTACATTTGGTCTCTTGTCTACGGTCGGTCTCTGTCCCAGCATTTGGTCGAGTCGTTTCAGCCAAGGTTTGAGGATCTGCTTCAGGTCAACAGTTGTGATTTGGCGCGGAAACTCAGCACGACTCGGCGGTTTAATGGGGGTTGTAATGGGATGTTTTTCATGAGATTTAGTGGGATCATAATTTTGGATGGTTAAGATTGTAAATTTTGATGATTTAGTGGAATTAATACTATACTGTTTTCATGGGATGCTTTTCATGGGAGCGTAGTCATACCAAATATCCGTATATGAAGCCTTACATCATAATGATAGTCCTATCATGTCCTATCACTATGATCATATATATGGGATAATCCTTCCCATTGACTATAATATTTTTCAAGATGGTTAAAACCACCAACCAGAGTAATACGACCCTAGTATGAAACCAACATGTTGATTTGTGGATTTCACTGCTGAAGTATTTGAAGTATATTCCGACCAGTTTACGGGGGAATCTACGGTCAACAAAAATAGGGATTTAAGCAATGCTTTAATTCATGGATATATATGTATATATATATACAATTATTTGGTTGGTGGTTTGGAACATATTTTATTCTTCCATATATTGGGAACAATAATCCCATTTGACTCATATTTTTTCAGAGGGGTAGGTATATACCACCAACCAGATGTACATATATACACCTTTTATTTGTATAGGATGATTCAGGTGTGTCCAATCATGCAATCCAAGTGTAATCTCGAGACATAATCTTAAATATGTACCCTCTGGTAATTTAACATAGCTATTGAAAATCACCATTTATAGTGGATTTTCCCATTGAAAATGGTGATTTTCCATAGTTATGTTAGTTTACCAGAGGGTAAGAGATTGGTTTCACCAAGAAGAAACAAGAAGTTAACCCATGAATTCGCTGTGGACCCTGGTGGTTTAACCAGCAAAATATGGGGATACTCATATCTTACATTGTTCCTGCCATGACGATTAAAAAGGATAAACATTGCAGTAACCAGCTGCCAACATTTTGCTGCAACTCCGAATAGTACTATAGTATACTATAGTAATATGTTTAATTCATCCTATCATTGTCATAGTGGATATGAGTCAGAAACCCTTGGTACCATGCTGTTTTGAACCTTAAGATAGCTAGTAAATGGGTGCTCATTGTTCATTCGCCCAATTGTGGTATTACATATATATATATATTAATATTAGATCATACTCTATTGTAGGTTTTGATCCATCCCATAATTATTTCTAATCATCAGCTCTAATTATATTAATAATATTATGGGATGGATCAAAACCTACTATAATATTATAGGTTATGATCAGCTCTAACATCAACAAACATGTGGTTTGCCCCACTTGGCTGCTCGCGCCCAGATGTGCATCGATAATTCCATTGACATTTGCGTGGCTGATGCTCAGTGCGCAGTGGAACTGGATCGCACCGTGTCCAACTTGGACACGGTTTTTTTCCCGGGAATGGAAGGGGATTCGATGTCCAAGGTCCATGGGAAAGAAAGGTTTGGAGAAGGACGAAATGCTTCGCAAACTTGTGATTTTTAATGCAGAAAAACCTCCATAAAAGGTTGGGATGTTCAAAGATTCAACCACAAATGGTGAGAAAAACCCTCCGGTAATCAGGCAATGGTTGTTTGTTTTATGTCCAACTTCCATATTTGATTGCCAGAAGATGTTTGAGTATACTACGCGGATCTGAAACCAATCGAAGATAATATCTTGCGCCTGAAAAAAAATAGCGGATTCCAGCAAGACAGCGTTGTTTCAAGTCAAGCGTGATCTCATTCTGCGCCGGATTCTTGGGTGAGCATCTACCGTCATGGCATTTCCAAAAGCTTGCAGTTGCAAGCTTGCTGATATGTTCCTTTTGTTTGTTGGTTAGTTGCGCTGTTGCAAAACAAACTGACTCAAAACTCCTCATGATCCAATGAGATCTAACTCCAATTCCAGATATTATCCAATCCAGTTCCTCTGATAATCTCATGATCTAATTCCACATGTTATCTCATGATCCAATGATGAGATCTTCGTTCTATCCAGCGGTCCCAAGAGTTCACGTACGGCTTGGCAGGTACCTCTCCAACATGTTCAAGCCGCAACACCAGACTGCCAAGGAATTGCTGCCTAAAAGTGCTGGGAAGTGGCTGCCATGCTGGTCACAACAATCATTGACTAATGTCCCTTGTAGGGTAGATACTATACTACCCTCTGGTTATGTCAAAATAGCTATTGAAAATGGTGATTTATAGTGGAATTACCCATTGAACATGGTGATTTTCCATAGTTATGTTAGTTTACCAGAGGGTAATGTCCCTTGTAGGGTAGATACCAAACTATCTTTTGTTGATGTGTCATATATTATCATGTTAGACATGTTAGACATGTTTAACACTGTTTGCACATGCGGCGGCAGCTTTTGTGTACAGTCTCCCTCCACTGGATCTGAAGAGATAAGCGGAGCGTTACCATATCTTCATGTGAATGCGACTCAACTTTTAGATATGTCTATAATTTCCGTGAAAAAACATTGCTTACTAGAAACAACATGGCCTTTCCATGCTGTGATACACCATGGTTTGATGTTTCACATCGCATAGTGTTGAGATTGGGCAAAATTTGGGTCATGGTCATAACCATGCACTTGTTATTGTTTTCTCGTTGATTTTATTCTGCAAAGCCATTAAACATGCCCGGTTGAGTGGTAATTAAAGGGGGGTCATACGACTTGGATCTACTTGGTTCATAACCTACAATAGAAATACAAATTATTGGCCAACCAGTAACCAGTCTTTCCTTGGATCGGGCCCAGGGACTTTTTTTTTTGGCTCATATGGTGTTCCCTATGTTCCATGTTAAAAAAGTGAACACGGCCTGTGCAAAAGCGAAGGATCCTTCCGATCCATACCTATGCAACTGAATCTCCAATCACCATAGATCTGGGCAAATTATAGCGACCTCACTACGACCTCACTGGAATCACAGTAAGGGGAATCATCCCCAAGTAGCCTTAGTGCCTTAGTGCCTTAGTGAAATAGTTATATCATAATTTACTCAGATAGATGACCTATCACCATAGTTATTCACCCCAAAGCAAGCCACCTCTGTTCTCACCATTGCCTGCCAGTACCGCGGAATGAAGACGCGAAACCGGACGTTGGGCATTTGGGCCGGGACCCCAAGTGACACCGGTGCCATTCCGGGAGCTGGGGGGTGGCCATGGTTTACCAACTCAGCGAACTGAATCCCATGAAATACCATTAAAATCCGTGGATGATTCATGAAAAACATATGTATAATTATATATATATAATATATAATATATATACATATCAACATAATATATATATATAGAATAACAGTAACTGTAACACATCAACCAGTTGGTGTTTCCCGACGACAAAATCTGGGACGACAAAGACAAGGCCTTTTGGTGTTGGCAACGAAACTGTTCTGGGCTCCACAAGGTGGACGGAGTCCAACTTACACCTGAAGTTATCAGGGTTTTTCCATATATGTGGTTTGGAACATGATTTGTTTTTCCATTTAGTTGGGAATTTCATCATCCCAACTGACGAACTCATATTTTTCAGAGGGGTAGGTATACCACCAACCAGCCAAGATCTGCGGATCCATCATGTTGTTGCATGGTTTATACAACCCTCATGTGTTTCTTTGTGAAGCCCTCTTAGCTGCTTGACCTTTCAATTTCTGCAGAACAGCACTTGCAAATCCCATGGATTTCAGTTGGGTAAAGCCGAACTTCATAGAACTTGCATTCCGCTAGAACTGGGGCCGATGGTTGATATCTTTTCTCGTTGGTGGTTTGGAACATTTTTTATTTTTCCATTCAGTTGGGAATAATAATCCCAACTGACTAATATTTTTAAGAGGGGTTGGTTGAAACCACCAACCAGTTTTGCTGGGATGATCCCTGAAGTTCTAAAACAAGATTGAGCTAACTCGGTTCATAACCCTTGTGGCGATATATATATATATATATACAATTATACACATATATATATATATACATTAATAGTAATAGTATATAAAAATGCTATAGAATAATAGTATATAATAATAATCATCATCTTTATCATAATAATAGTATAATGTATATATCATATATATATATATAAATATATGTATTATATGGGCATATGCTGAGCCGCTCCGCCTCAGGCGTTGACGGTGAAGGAATGCCAGCTTGCCTTTGCAAAATTGAGGCACTGAGCACCTCATGCTGGATGGGCTCCGGGCGGGGTGCCTTACCCTCTGGTAAACATAGAAAAAGCTATTGAAAATTGCCATTTATATTGGATTTACATGGATTTACCCATGAAACATGGTGATTTTCCATAGTTTTTTGTATGTTTACCAGAGGGTATTTTTAGGACAGTCCCACAGATGTTCATAAAAACACTGTTCACATCACAAAAAGTATATTGGGAGGCTGAAATGCGCTAGCGAAGCGAACCTGTTTTATCAATTTGAGTCAACTTTGGAGCTAGAGCTGAATGATGGCAAGATAATAAAGTGGGATCCACGTCCGTCAGGATTTGTTAGTCAGTATTGATTATTGCCACGATATCCTTGCATCTATTGCAGGCTATTGCCGCGTTTGCCAGCAGTAGACCCACCATTACATCCGACATTTAACCCGACAAAAAAATGGTGCATTGGATTTGGTATCTTGTGCACCACTCTAAATCTCTCGAGCATGAATGACTCATACTGGTACAATTGTGGCTTCAATGAAGCCGTCAGCCACAGTGAAGAGTAGATGTCATAGCGATTTCCACCCGCTTAACCCAGAGGTTGATGGCTGATATTAAAATACCTTTTTTTTGTTAGATATTCTTCGATGTTTACCAATTTTATACACTTTTTTCTACTGGGATAGAGCCTCCTGGGCACTGGGCATTGGGTTTGGCTGAAAATAGGATACCTCTCAGTCCACCAACCATCATACTATTCTTATTGACACAGCAATTTTATGGAGGTGTTATCAATGATTATCAATAGCACATTTCGAGACGAACTTACATGTTTCAAAGACATTCAAAGACAACCCCCTTGATTGTTTCCCTATAAAGAGCCAATTTCCTCTGTAAAATGCTCCGTAAAGCATCTCAAAAAGGGCACTATCAAGGGGAGTTCAAAGACCTCAAGAATTCGGAGAAAAATCGGACCGCGGACATCTGCTGCCTGAAACAGGCAGTCGGGTAGTTTCATTTTCCGTTTCGGGTGGCGTGGCGTTGGAAGCTCTGTGGGGACCCCTGGAGATGGGGGGTGGAGATGGGGCGACAGATTTGTTGATGATTCATTTGGGGTTTAACCATAATTTATAGATATTTATTGATATATTTATAGGGTTTTTAGTTGTAGCATCAACAATATGGGATCTATGGGGATCGATGGCGATATTTGGGAATTTAACCACAAAAAGAAATGATATGATCGGGGATATCATAGCATTTAAGTATAACCTTTATGTCTGCGAATTTCATCGAACATGTTCAAAACCCTGTTGCTTGATGATCGCAACAATGATTACAGGGGATTATACTACCCAATGCTGGCTGGTGGTTTGGAACATGTTTTATTTTTCCATATTGGGAATAACAATCCCAACTGACGAACTCATATTTTTCAGAGGGGTTGAAACCACCAACCAGAATATGTTGCGGGCTATCATCATGTGAATCCCTATGAACAAACCTGTGCCAGTGGTCTTTGTCAACGGTGTTGACAACTGAATGTCTCTGTATCACTATGCGTCCCTAAAAAATCATAATAAATGTATACATATTATATAGTTATATATAGTTACATGTTCATATTATACACATACATATATATATATATACACACGCACATTATGCCCACAATCTTTTGTTGTAAAACCAACAACGAATGCCTCGGTCATCCGTGCAGAGCGCTGCGCTCTGAGGACGTTCACCCCACTGGCGAACCTGCTGGAACCTCAGATGCGTTGCTGGCTCCATCTGGTAATTTAACATAGCTATCACAATCAGCTATAATAATCAATTAGTGGGAAAATCAACTATAAATAATATAAATAGTTAAATCAACTATAAATACGTAAATCAACTATATTTAATGGACATCAACTATAGATAGGTAAATCAACTATACATAATAGGAAAATCACAATTTTTAATAGGTGAATCAACTATAAATAATAGGAAAATCACAATTTTTGATCGGTAAATACTATTTCTATGGGCATTTTCAAATTTTTCCATAGCTATGTTAAATTACCAGATGGTATTGGATGTAGCCTGTTTTTTTGTTTTAGCCACACGTGGTTCCACTGGATGAAAGATATCTCTGAACACCTCTGATCCTACCAAATATATAACTTCCCAAAATTTCCCAAATTTGAGGTTCCCAAATTGGAGGAAAACGCTGCCGTTGTTTCTGTTCAAAGTAAGCTGTGATTTTTCACGGGTGGATGACCGATATTGACTCAAATCCAGTCGCATTGGTGGAACATGGTGGAACTGTTACATTACTTCGTTACGACAAAAAAATATTCAATCCCATTGAGATCTACCACATGGGAAAAATAAACTAGGCAATGGAAAATCCTCATCTGGTTGGTGGTTTGGAACATGAATTTTATTTTCCATATATTGGGAATAATATTGGGAATAAGAAGCCCAACTGACTAATATTTTTCAGAGGGGTAGGTATACCACCAACCAGATTTCTTTCTGGTGGAACTGTTACTTTTTATTTTCAGACCATCCACGACATTTCTATCATTCCCACAAAGTGTGGCCCAGGTGCATCCGTCATTGCTCGCCAAGTACTTGCAGGATCAGCTGCAGTTTTTTGGTCGGACCATAGCTGAAGTGACGGGACATCTATTGATCCACAGAAGTGGGGGAAATCTACGAAATTATTGGTTTTTTATTTGGTGATGATATTCTGGTTGGTGGTTTGTAACATGAATTTTGTTTTCCATAATATATGGGACAATCCTTCCCATTGACTAATATTTTTTTTTTTCAAGATTGTTAAAACCACCAATAATTTGTTGATATTCATTGATATTTATCTGGTTGATATATATTGGGAATAATAACTCCAACTGACTAATATTTTTCACAGGGGTTGAAACCACCAACCAGTTGATTATTTATTGACTTTTATTGATATGATTTGAATGTTTTGGGTCTTTGGAACATCTTCATTCATGGACAGGGGTGCTCCACTATGGTGAAGGGGAGATATGGTTCATTTCTCCCCTTTATTTTCAGTGTTCCCCCCTTTATTTGGGGTGTTGGGAGACCTCCCAATGGAACTTGGGAGAATTAGAGAAATCCTTAGAAACTCTGAGAGATCTTTAGGAAATACCACAGTTGGTTGAAGCATGTTGAAAGCAAAGGTTGGGGTGTCCCTATGTTCAACCTATGTTCAAAGTGTACATGTCGCAAACCTTTTCTGGAGGGTGTGGAAAGTAGCATTCCTAGATTCAATGGTACCATATCTGGTTGGTGGTTTGGAACATTTTTTATTTTCCAAAATATATATTGGGAATAATAATCCCAACTGACTAATTTTTTTTTTTCAGAGGGGTTGAAACCACCAACCAGATATGTTTGAGTGAACCTTTCATGTTCAGCCATGTTGATAGGGGGACATCGCAGCCCCTGTGGGTGGTTGTGTTTGTTGCCTGGGACTGAATTATCAGCACAGTCATTGTTGGAATCGGTTGATCAGAACATTGATTTCCTCAGGACTTCGAACAAGGTGTTAATTCTACGTTTTTTGGGTTTTGATTGGAACTAGCCCATAGTTTTCCTAAGGTCCAGAAATCTTAGTGTATCCAAAACAAGGTCATGGTTTCATCTTGACATCCGTGGGGTCAGAGGGAGCGCCTGTCCCTTCCGCAGGAAGAAGAATGGTATACCGCACTCACGCCCCTTGATGCCTTTGAGGGGCGAGGAACTGGGTTGATGTTCACTTACGCAACATTGATCAACATTGTATTTGTCGTGCCCGAGGCCCGAGTTATATTATTATATATATATGTAGATATGTATACATAATACATGTAAATATGTATACATGTAAATATGTATACATGTAAATATGTATACATGTATACATATATATATATACATATGTATATATATATGATTTATATATATACAGTATATGTATAATATGTGTATATGTATACAGTATATACATATAGGATAGTATACTCGTTTGGATCAGAAACTTGTGTTGATTTCAAGGTGAGATATGTCGATTTTGGCTCTTTAGCTGGGTGTTTTCTTGGCTGAATCTCTAGCCACGAATGCATCACTACTACTAAGATGAATCATGGTACGTTTTTAGTAAAACTATGATGTATAACAAATCATCTCTATGATGGTTATACATTTGATTAATCTATTAGTGATACATCATCTAGTAAAATGTATAACCATCGTGATGAATCTTATTAGTAGTAAAACCATCTCTAAGATGAATCTACTAAAACCATCTCTACTACTAAGATGAATGGTAGTTCTGGATTGTCACCCACAGAGGTAGAGCTGGTTTTAGTCCTGAAGACCACCAAGTCAACTTTGTGGGGATATGCTCGTGTGGTGTTCAGATTGGTTCCCTGAAGAACAATTCACCACCTGAAATAATTGTTGATGTATTTTGTGTGTTTCAGTTGTTACCCCTTTATGCTTCATGACTACCTCATTTTTTCTGGTGCTCTTCCAATAGTCGGTGGCGAACTGCCAAGCCCGCAACCTCTGGCAGGTACGGGCTTGAGCCATGGTTACTGATTTGTTTTGTGCCCTATCCCGCCGTATCTCTCACTGGGGGGGGGGGATTTTATAACCAGTTGTGTCTGAAACCAGATGTTGGGAATTTCCAATTGTTGATCATTTAAAAAAATGGATCCAGAAATTGCCATGAATTGGGTTTTATGAGATCCATTTTCAGGCCCATAGTCTGCCACCAAGGCATTGGCTGTTCAGTGTTTTGAAGTCCCTGTTCAGCACCTTGCGACCCTTCAAAAGCACCTCGGCGTGTAAGGATCTGGAGGCTATACTATAGCTGTTGAAAAGGAAACTTGGGACATTCCAGGAATCAGTGTTCATCAGTGCAGAATAGAAAGCATGGCAATGACTCAATGACACTTACATACTCCGCATGTTTATCGATGTTCCATTTCTTTTGGCTATCTTTCCAAGTTGCTTTAAGCGCCTACCGCATGGCTCGCTAAAGCCAGGGAACGCTTGTCGGGTCCCCACTGTCCCCACACTCCAATCAGAACGGGCCTGGCACCAACTTGTGATCCGCTGAAGACTTTTGTCAGTGTGTGTAAATATGTGGACTACCCTCTGGTAAACGTTTACATAACTATGGGAAATCACCATGCTATTAATGGTAAATCCACTATTTCAACGGCCATTTTCAATAGCTAACTGTTCGCTTACCAGAGGGTACTTCCGGGCATCAATCCAGTTGCGAATGACTGCTGTAACCCCTCTCCCTCTCGACCGTCCATGGTTGGAACCGGACGACCATTCCCTGGTTTCGACAGAAAGTGCCGTGTACTTTCTGAGAGTCCAACATGGCCTGAATCGTCATGTGGAAATCATGGATATGAATATGGATATGAATCGATATCATGATCGATTTATTAGTTTTGCAACTAGTAATATTTGTTCAGCTGGCTGATTTACCAGGCAGGAGGCAGGAACCGAAAATTTGTGTTGCTCAAATATCCCGGTTCCAAAGTCTCCAAGTTTTTTGTTTGGACAATTTGGTAGGAACTGGTCACATTTTCTATATATATATATATATAGGCAATATACATATATATATATTACATATATAGTGATTGAGTTTCCGGTTGTTTCTTACTCCACAATAGGACAATAGATAGGCAACACACAGCATGTGGCGCGGATCTGAGGTGAATACGTACACCAGGCTCGAGCGACGACGACTGGGACGGGTGGCGGTAATTTCAGGAGCCTAAAATGGAGGTACGTTAGTACCATATATATATATATATAATTAAGGCCATATTTTCGGGGGATATTCCCTGAA
This sequence comes from Cladocopium goreaui, assembly GCA_947184155.2. NCBI lineage: Eukaryota > Dinophyceae > Suessiales > Symbiodiniaceae > Cladocopium > Cladocopium goreaui. The sequence goes on from CAMXCT020006811.1 coordinate 446,049, forward strand.
ATTTAGCCCTAAAACATAGGCCTTATTAATATGGATGTATATGCCTACGGCAGGAAAACCGTACGTGCGTTTTGCTTCTTTTTTGAGTATTGCTCTTTGTCTTGGGGTTGGGGCGGGGTGGGGTGGGGGGGCATGTTAACGTTCCTTGTACTTCGTACATGATATATTGCCATGTTGCTAAGATCTCGGGGATCTTTTACTACGTTACGTGTTGCTACGCTGCTGAGATCTCTAGTGTGGGTTGGGGTCGGGGTGGGGTGGGGTGGGGGGGCATGTTAACGTTCCTCGTACTTCGTACAGGATATATTGCCATGTTAGTGTGGGTTGGGGTTGGGATGGGGTGGGGTGGGGGGGCATGTTAACGTTCCTCAAACTTCGTACAGGATATATTGCGATGTTGCTAAGATCTCTGGGATCTTTTACTACGTTACATGTTGCTACGCTGCTGGTATCTCTGAGATAGTTTCCTACGTTACAGGTTGCTACGCTGCTGAGATCCTTGGGATCGTTTACTTCGTGACATGTTGCTACGCTGCTGAGATCCTTGGGATCGTTTACTACGTGACATGTTGCTACGCTGCTGAGATCTCTGGGATCTTTTACTACGTTACATGTTGCTACGCTGCTCAGATCCTTGGGATCGTTTACTACGTGACATGTTGCTACGCTGCTGAGATCTCTGGGATCGTTTACTACTCTCCTGGGATCGCGCGGTTTCCCTTCCGCCGGGATGTATATGGTAGGTACCTCCAATTTAGGTTCCTGAAATGGCTACTGATATGTTGTAAGCGTCATAACAGTGATGATTGTTGAGCATGTCCTACTTACCAATCAATGCCATTCGATGTCTTGCGTTATAACCACCATTTCTGTTGGTAAAACATCAATTGTAATTTGCCATGTACTGAATCATAAGGGACCCCTTTCAAGCAGCGAAAGACACAATTAACAAAATGAATCAAAATGATGCCCCAAGACTCAAGATAACTACTAGTACCTCCGATTTTGATATGTATTTTCAACAGACACGAAAAAACATCGTTTCACCCACACTTTCACCTTCAATGAATCCATTTTCCGCCAGGCGGACGTGTCCTTCTACATGGTCTGCCGCAACTTTGACCGGGAGAAATTTGCGCTTTGTGGATGGGAGGTGCGGGACTAAGCGCGAGGGCGCGAGGGGCCGAGGGGCACTGAGGTCAGGGATGGTCAGGGTGTGTGTTGGAGTTGACATATAGAGCAGTTGAATTTAGCAACATTAAAGATGGGGAACATGGTCACCAATACTGGGAATTTGTAAACATATAGGGTTTTAAAGCACAAATGGAGATGAAGACAAAGAACAATTGGGGGGGGAACTTGAAAAAATGGCTGGTGGACGGAGAAAACATGTGGCTTGGCCATCCCGTGACCAGGTCGTGCTAGGGATGACCTTTTCATCTTCCCTGTTTTTTTTTGTTTTTTCGGTCAAGCCCTGAAACGGCGACTTTGAAGTGCATAGGAGTTAACAAGAGTTAAGAATACGTGTTTTTCTTTGGATGTCTTGTTCTTTCAAAAACGAATGGACATTGAATAAGAACATAGTTGGTGACTTGTTTGAAGTGTATAACATGTTTAAACATGACGCGTTTTTGTTCATTGCTGGAGAGCAAAACATCTGCAGATTCACTGCCAGGCCAAACTGCAACGTGCCTATCACGAACTCACAAACTGCGAGGCCGGGACCTGGGGCCCGTACCATGAGAAAGTGCGGGCGACCGGGTGACCTATTTAAATTTGAGCATTTTTTTTGTAATCAGTAGTTATTGTATGGTTATTGTATGTTAAAACCAAAAAGGTGTGTGTGTGTGTGTGCGTTTGTTTTTTTTTAGCCTTTAGCGCTATACAACATATCTGTACAACTCTATACATATCTAACATTGTTCTAACATATGCATCATATATATATACATATCATATGATTGACACATAGGTTCAAGTGTCTGGCATGGATCAACAGTTAATGCAATGGTTGCATTTGCAGCTTTTGGAAGTCACAGATGGACATAGATGGTTCAGTTGCCAGTGATTCTACTCGCAGCAAAATTACCCAAATAGAACATGTTGTCCATGTGTTGCGGAACTCCGACGTCAGCCAAAATCACAAGTAGAACATGTAACAAGCCCACATGTATGTACTTGTGGCAATCACATCTGTTCTTGAGTAAAAACACGGTTGAACACATGTGAGAAACTAGGGGTTCTGTAGGTTGCTCCCTTTAGAAATTTAATGAACTCCATCCAGGCTCGTGGTCTGTCTCGGCTAGCATGACATAGGTGAACTATAGCGGCCTAATGAGAAGACGTCACCACAAAGGCACAAAGGTTAGTCAGGGGAAATATCTCAAAGAAATCACCACCTCATTTCAAGTCATTTCACATTTGTTATCAGGCATATTAACATTACAATGTTGCGGATATGTTTCAATAGCAACCACTGCGACGGACATTGTTCACTGACTGTTTTCAACATGCGGTTAAGGTTACTAGTTACCATGGTTTGGAGTTGTTACCCAACAAATCATGCAGCTATATTCAGTGACACAAGTGTTACCACATTAATATGGTTAGTATATAGTCACATATAGTCACCATAGTTCAATTCAGTTTCCATTAGTTACCCATATATATAATACATAATATATGTATAATACATACATGTAATGTATATATATATAATATAATATATATATTTATATTTATATATAAAGATATGTTGATGTATTTCCACTTGGCTGACAGAGACCACCAGCGCGATCAGGATGAGGCTAGCCTGGTGGCAGGGCTCAAAGAATCCATCAACCAGGACACCAAGGTGGAATCTCCGTGGAAACTCATCGGAACCAAGCCTTGGTTCCGATGACTGGTAGGGTCGAAGTGTTTAAATTTTCTGGACCTACCATGATTAACTGATGGTGATTAATAGTGATTAATGATGGTTAATGATAGTCTATAACTGGTTGGTGGTTTCAAACATGGCTGGATTATGTTTCCATTCACTTGGGATTTTTTCTCATCCCAACTGACGAAGTCCATCATTTTTCAGAGGGTTAAAACATGTTAAAACCACCAACCAGAAGGTATCCGATTATTTATAGGGTTTCAACCATCCTAAATTGGTGGTGCAGGATTTGGGTATAACCATCCACAGTATGATGTCATGTGTAAAAAACCGTACTCAGAAATCAATTACTAGCTCTTTCCCCGTGAGGGACCTAAAATGAAGGTACCCTGCCAGAAGGCCGACCAGTAGACATCAAAATCCCTGTGTAACTTCCGCCACTGGTCTTATACCATACACAACTTAGGAAGCAATCATGGCACCAACCTCTTATCACCTGTTTGGTTGCCAACTCCCATGGTAGGTTCTGGTCTCTTTCTGGTCCTTCAAATCCGTGTTTTTTTCTGACCAAATCCTCCTCGTTTGGGATTTTGATTAGAAACATTATAAACAACTGTCGATCTAATAAGTACTATTTTCTTATGGATTATATATACAAGGTCAATTTTAAGGTTCTACAAATTCATACTAGCTGTTTTGGTACTTCCGGCTTCTTCACTTGGAACCTTACCCAGCTGGCGATCGACGAGCTTCTGGACTATGTGGGCCGCATGCGCGCCATTGGCATCCAGAGCCGCAAGGCTGGCGACAGGAAGGGTTGGTGGTTGAAACAGGAGGTTGCGCACCCCAAAAGGTTTTACGTCATGTGTAATGACTGTGGAACGCAGATCTATGGAGTTTCTGCATACTTCTTTTACTGCTGCTGGGTCCGACTCTTGACGTGAAGAGTTGAAGGGCCAACATAAGGCTAACAGAACAGAAGAAGGTTTGTTCTGCTGTTATTATATGTGTTCATTTCCTACAGGTTTGGTTGGTGAATTCCAAAAGAATATGGGGGTTTAATCAAACTGAAACAAGTAAGAAGAGGATAATCTGGCTTGAAACAAGTTAAATAGGGTCATCATCTAGACAAAAAGATTGATCCAACCACATACCACAGATAACGCTTGATAATGAACTCATAGCCGCTATAGCCATAATATCAGACCCTTGAATGCGCAAATCCACCACTAAACAAGTATAGTGTTTGTGATAAAAGAATATAAAACAGGTAAACGTTGATGGATTTTTCTTATCTGATACAGACATTTAAGCGGAATTGAAAGGAGAAGTATACGATCCCATGGTGGGTGAATGGGTGATTGCCCCGGTGATTGCCAGGTCACAAACCCATCGGCTTTGGGCTGGAAGTTGGGGCAACCCAGGGGCCCTGGTTTCGCTGGATGGTGGAAAACATGAGAGACTTGAAGAGACGGAGAGAAGCCATCACACTTAGGTAAATTTAGAGAATCAGCAAAACTTTGAATTTGAATTGCCTTCAGCAGCATCTTGAGAAGCGGCTCAAATACTGTAATCTTTCTCAAGTTTTTTGTCTCACAGAAACTGGGCATTTTTCCCGCAGGAAGTCAGGATGTGGCAGGGCAGGATTTTTCCACGACCACTGAGGTCTGATTCGAATTCACAGAAGGAAAAGGATGAGAAAGAAAAGGATGACAAGGAGAAGGAGCAGACAGAATCTTGGTTTGAAGAGTTTTAAGCATCGTTGATCATTCATGTCTAGTTTTCACATTGGTTTGATTTTAACCAGTATTGCCTACAGCTCTGTGCTTCTTGTTGCACAATTATGTTATATCCAATCCAGCGTACTGGTAAGTGATGTTTCGGGTTCTCAGAATGCAATGAAGATTTCTCCTTAAATACCCACAAGATTACATGGTCTACACACATAGCAACAGGAAACTTTCTTCAAGGACTTGTTTTCATGCATTGTTTCACTACAGGTGACATGCATTGTTTGACCAATAGAGCCGGTAGCATTTTTTGTAGACCGTGGTGGTTTTCATGTGATTAAATCAAAGGTAGTTGTTGTTTCAACATCCACTCCAGTGTATCCAAATGTACAACCTCCGATTCTGAAATTCTGAAGCTTACGATACGACCTTGAGAACAGACGTACTTACCAAGGTTCTAGATTCAGAAAGCTCACATGGTTCTTAGTTCAGAATCAAGTTTGAAAACAATACAGATTCATCAAGGATTTCACATCATCAGACAATTTATTTGTGCCACTCTCCCCCAGTTTGATTAATAATAATGTCGGTAAAAGAATAATTAATAATTAAACATCCCCCTAATCACCATAAATAGGTCCTATATGGTGCTATAAACCATTCCCAAATGGGTAGTTTATTGTCGTTTTTTTACATTACTATATATATATATATACATATGCGCTGTGTGTCTATCACATCCATCCAAGTCTCTGTGTCTTCACGTTGATCTCCTGCTGGCCTCGCTGAGGAGAATGAGCTTGAGGACAAAGTTGAGGATAAGGAAGAGAAGGCTCCCCCAAAAAAATGGGCTGGTCAGAAAACCAAGTCCATCAAGTCCTGGATTTTGGATGGATTTTGGATTTTTGTCAAATCATGTTTAGCAGTAATATGTAGTAATCATGGGATTTATCATGATTTCTTCACTTTCAGATGAAAGCATTTAGAGAAGACAACATAATTATATAATTTTTGGTGTTCTCTATATTTAAATATGGTTTTACTGCGGATATACTGGAATAATCATCTATCCATGGGGATATCATTGGGATACATTTCTATTGCTAATCTTACATTCTTCAGAAATTCAACGCGGCATTCAAGTTTTGCAAAAACAATAAGCAACCTGGTCCAGATGGCTTGCACATGGAACTTTTGAACTGGTTAAATTCGGGGAATGGACAGTGCCTCACCTGATGAACAGCTGGTGGTTAAGCAGAAAAGCACCAACGGAGCTCTGAATTTGGCAAGACTTGTCCCATACAAAAGAAGGAGACACGGACAACGCTGCAAACCACATACCCATTTCTTTATTACCCTCTGGTAACCGTTTACAGTTTGCGAACTGGAAAATTGGCATAGAAATAGTGGATTTACCCATAAAAAATGGTGATTTGCCATAGTTATGTTAGTTTACCAGAGGGCAAGGAGTGTTTACAAAGTACATATGATCATGATCCGTCAAAGAATGCAAGCTGCCATTGACAACAGTTGAACACTTATCACAACATGGTTTTCAACCTGAGAGATCCACATCTCACTCCATTTATGTGATTCGTCGAATTCAAAATTTTGCTGAGGCAAAGGGAACCCAATTAAGTCTAGCCCTTTCAGATGGGCAAAACGCCTTTGATAAAGTGCAGCATGATAGGTTAATTTTTGCATTGAAAAAAATGGAGTTCAGTCAACACTATTGTAAAATCATATAATTTAAGATTGTTTCAGGGAACCTAATTACTTTTTGTTTGTAAAAGATGCGGGGCTGGATCGTCTCAAATAAAACACCAATCTTCAATCAGACAAGGGTGCCCAGTATCCCCATACCTATTTGTTATTGTAGTGTCTTGCGTTGATCGCGAAATACGGGCTAAAACAAACCGTTGGGCACACAAGGGCAGAATACCAAACCTTAATTTCGATATGGATCATTATGCTGACGACACCAATCTTTTCTCTACGGACAACAGGGCCTTAAATGAATTGCTGAAACTCACAGACACAATTTCAGGCAAATATGGATTGCGGCTGAACAGAAATAAGTGTGTGGTGATTCAAATGAACAACGATGGTCTGGTCCACTTTGCAAACGACGAGCCGCTCCCCAAAAAGATGGAAGCGACCTACCTAGGAAACGAAATCAACCACGAAGCTAACATAAAACACGAGATTTTCAACAAAATGCAAGAAGTAAAACAAATTACTTGGTTTAAACTTTTACCGTACTGGAAGGCTACAAATGCGAACGTTAAATGGCAATTGCTTCTATTTGATGCAGTAGTGCGATCCAAGTTGTTGTATGGTCTGGAGACTATTCAAACTGACAGGGGCCATGCTAAAGAAAATTGATGCCTTCCAGATACGGTGCTTGAGAAGAATCCTCAGAATTCCGTGAACTTTCATAGATATGTCAAATCCCAACAGAGTAGTCTTGCAGAGATGTACAGAAATCCTTTGCCAAAATCAAGGCGATCAACGGGAATTTGAACTTTTTAGCCAATCTTATCACCGCAAAAAAATCCAGATTATTAGGTCATGTACTTAGATCTCGGGATGAAGATCCTATGCGTCAAGTTTCATTCCAACCTAGCAGTGCAATTAGGGTCCAGTATGGGAAGAAACTGGTCGCCCGAGGCAAAATTGGCTGCATTTTGCTAAGCAACATGTTTTCGAGCCTTCTCTTCGTGGTTACGAATACATCTCTTCGTGGTTACGAATACATCTCTTCGTGGTTACGAATACAATGAGACAGTGGTTGAAGACACGCGGATATACAATGCAGCCATAACACGAACATTTTAAGCTGCACCACGGACCTGAGGCTACGCCCACGCCTTGCGCTGACCATGACTAATCTCATTGCAGGGTATGGCTGAAGAAAAACATTCTATTACTAAAAGATATAGATAACAGTACCATACAATCCCTATATCCTCTCTGGTAATTTAACAGTTTGCTATTGAACATGGCCAAAGAAATCGTTGATTTCCCGAACTTAAAAATGATGGGTTTTCCAGGATTGTCCCATCCAAAAATGGTGGTTTTCCAGGATTTTCCCAATAAACAATGGTGGTTTTCTATAGGTTTTCCAGTTCGCAACCCGTTAACGTTTCCCAGACAGCTCTTGCTCACCGATCTCCAGGCGACCACCACCACCGTGGTGAAGTCCGACGCCAGTACGGAACTGGAAGAGCGAAGTAGGGGGGCCTCAAGTCGTGAAGTGATGAGTAGCTGGTGCAGTGGAAATTATATTGCCTTATTACTAAGCACACATGGCTGGGATTTTTTACATAGATATCCATAAATGGCATTTAGACATATCTATATTTGAATCGGTGGATAACCTATAATTACCCTTTGCTAAGCAAAGATGATATACCCTTTGGTTGTTTAACATAGCTATGGAAGCCACGGCCACCATAGAACCAGGTGAATCCTCAACTGGAACCGAAGTCAGAGGCGAGGGAGAGATCTTTGAAGCGGGGGTTTGATCAGGATCGAAAATGTGCAGCTTGAAATCGTCATATCAAATATTTATATATATATAGTCATATATATATATGAATATATATATATATATATATATGAATATATATATAACCATATTTGTATATCTATGTATATCTATGTTATCTAGGTAAATTTATCTCTCAAGGGAACCAAACTTAACAATATCCCAAGGAAACCAAAGTCAACAGCCAGCACTGATGTTATAGAAGTATCCGTTCATCTATGTAGACCTTGCGAAAATGTGTTTGTTGTGCATGTTAGTGGTCTTGGCCGTCATCGGCATCTTCACAAGTCTCTTCCTCACAGGCTCCGTGATTGTGTTTGAAACTCAGTTTGGCGGGATCACTGCAAGGGTCTCGCGAAAGCAAGGCCCCGGTTTAAGCAACAAAATAAACATGTGGTGTATAAACCAGGCCCATGTTTCAAGAACTCATGTAGATATGTTGAAATATGTTTCAATGAAAAGAAAACAACGCTTTGACTGAATCCTACGTTTGGGATTAAACATGAGTCCAGCACAAACAAACAAAGTGGGGCATAAATTTGGATAAACATATTTTAGAACTAAACATGACACAGAGATGTAATGGGTATACTGGGGAATTTAAAACTGAAGGTTCAAATGAACATTTTCCTGTATTGTGTTTCTCCATCTCGATCATGGAGGTCAGTCAACAAAATGGGGATGACGTGGTCTCAATGGATTTTCGGTGTCCATACCCTCCGGTAAACCAACAGTTTGCTATTGAAAATGGCAATAGAATTAGTTGTTTTACCTATTACAACATGGTGATTTCCCATAGTTTTTGGTAGATTTACCAAAGGGTAAACATCTCTAAAATCTCTAGTTTACTAACATAGCCATGGAAAATCACCATTTATATCTGATATCCCCAACATGTAAAGGTTTACGAGAGGGTACCTGTTTCAGGTTACTGTTCATGAAGATCCCTCTGATCTCACCATGTTTGTTCCAAGGCCAACACCTCCGCCTCCGCCACGATCCGGGCCGAAGCCGCCAGGTGAGCCGATTTCTTCGGTGACTGACTTGTATTGTTATGGGATGATGAATATACCATAATACGCCTAAATCATAGTTATCATCAATAGTCATGGTCAGAAAGCTATATAGTTGTTGTATGTTTTAGTATGCGATATGTATAATAGTAACTATTAATAGGTATAAACTTATTATATATTAGTTTTTGATAGTCAAATGTTGTTATTGATGCGAATTATCACTGTTAAATATCATTTTATTGGTGCTAGCGTAGGGAATGATTGATTATTATACTTAGGGGCATAGAAGGGAATGACTATTTGTGTACTGTTTTGGGATGATTCACATACTTGTCATACTCATCATCTTAGTAGGGAATGGGGAATGGGATGATTATTAAAACTTATGGATTGGATAATTCCCCCCATTCCCTACTGAACCAGTAAGTCATCTCAGTTATTTTCAGGGGAATATAGCCAGTTATAAGAAGGGTCAGTCGCGTTATTCCAACTAACCCGCTCACTATGTGGAATGAGCCATCAATTCTACGGACTTGAAGTCGCATTATACGGGAACACAGCTTTAGTATGTTTCTCCCATTCATATAATCTATAACATTACCCTCTGGTAAACTAACGTAGCTATTGAAAATCACCATTTTTAATGGGAAAATCTAATATTAATGGTCATTTTCAATAGCTACGTTAAATTACCAGAGGGTAAGGTGCATAAAATGTTTATTGGTTGATGGTTCCGAAAATGTGTTACTTTCATCCCTACCTGCGATGATCATCCGAGCTGACTGAATATGTGTTTTAGCAGAGTTAAAACCAGCAACCAGTTTGTGATGTTCATCCCATCAAAATCGTGAAATTCATATGTTTTTCTTCAGTTTTTGGTAGTTAGATTAGTTATTAACTATAATCTCATTGAAATCCACCACGTTCTAGCCATTTAAATGAGATGTTTGTGGCTCATTAACTACAATATCATTGAATTCCCGCGAAAGTAAATTATAGTTAGTGTTACCAACTAAACATAGTTAATAAACATTAGTCCACATGGTAAATAATGGTAAATAACTAATGGTAAATAACAAAAAATATAGTTAGTGTTAACAGTTATAGTAACCACATTATTACATATTAGTTTTTAGTTTACTGGAAACATTAGTTATTAATCTAGTTAATCTAGTTGTATCATGAACTATAATCAGAATCTCATTAAATTAGTTATTACCCATTTCAATGAGATGTTTGTTGCTTATTGACCATAATCTCATTTATAAACTTTTGGAACATGTTTTTGTTTTCCCATATATTGGAAATGTTAACCATTATTAACCATCATTTACCACCATTTACCAGCATTAACCACCAACCATAATCTCATTTATGAACTAACCACCAATATAGTTAACAGTTGGGAATGTCATCATGCCAACTGACTTTAACTCCATCATTTTTCAGAGGGGTAGGGCGAAAAACCACCAACCAGATAATTAACCATCATTAACCATCATTAACCATCATCAATCACTATTAATCACCATTAATCACCATTATACCATCAGTTAACCATTATTAACCATTATAGAATGGGCTAGCGCCCGGGTGCCGCCGACCCCCCCTATTTGGGGGGTCCTGCAGAGAGAGGGAGAGAGATAGATGGATGGATGGATGGATGGATGGATAGATAGGTAGAGAGATAGAGAGAGAGAGAGATAGACAGATAGATAGATAGACAGTTGGATAGACAGATAGGTAGATGGAGAGATAGATGGATAGATAGCTGGATGGATGGATAGATAGATGGATAGATAGATAGAGAGGGAGAGATAGATAGAGGGGGAGAGAAAGATAGAGAGGGAGAGATAGATAGATAGAGAGGGAGAGATAGATACTCCGACGGCGTTGTGCAGGAAAAAGCGTATGTTTACATTTGCCCCGCTTGCAAAGGGAATGTGGCCAGTGACGTCAAGACAGGGAAAATGGACCATCGGACGGTCTGTGGGAACCAGTTTTCTGTAAAGGACGGCGTTGTGCAGGAAAAAGCGTATGTTTACATTTGCCCCGCTTGCAAAGGGAATGTGGCCAGTGACGTCAAGACAGGGAAAATAACCATCGAACGGTCTGTGGGAACCAGTTTTCTGTAAAGGACGGCGTTGTGCAGGAAAAAGCGTATGTTTACATTTGCCCCGCTTGCAAAGGGAATGTGGCCAGTGATGTCAAGACAGGGCAAATAGACCATCGAACGGTCTGTGGGAACCAGTTTTCTGTGAGGGACGGCGTTGTGAAGGAGAAAGCGTATGTTTACATTTGCCCCGCTTGCAAAGGGAATGTGGCCAGTGACGTGAAGACAGGGCAAGTAGACCATCGAAGGGTCTGTGGGAAGCAGTTTTCTGTCAAGGACGGCGTTGTGAAAGAGAAAGGTGGTAAACGGCAAGCTGGAACGCCGAGAAGAAGCTATTGATCTGGCTTTGGGGTATCGTTTGAATTGTGTAAATGCTGGCAAACGGCAACCTTGGACGCCTAAGAGAATTGATGTGTGGCTTTGGGGTGATGTGCAGTTTAAGGGTGCCAAGGTTTTTAAGGGTTTGGGGGTTTTGGAGCTGGGAGGCGGTTGTGGCCTTGGGGTGCCTGTTGGCTGCAGGATGAAGCATGCCAAGGGATTGTTTAAGCGGCCCATAAGAAGCCATTGATGTGTGGCCTTGGGGTGCCTGTTCATGCCAAGTCAGCGTTTTAAGGTTTTTAAGGGTTTGGAGGGTTTGGAGGGTTTAAGGGTTTAAGGGCTGGCAAACGGCAGGCTTGGACGCCCATAAGAAGCCATTGATGTGTGGCCTTGGGGTGCCTGTTGGCTGCAGGATGAAGCATGCCAAGGGATTGTTTAAGCGGCCCATAAGAAGCCATTGATGTGTGGCCTTGGGGTGGCTGTTGGCTGCAGGATGAAGCATGCCAAGTCAGCGTTTTAAGGGTTTTAAGGTTTTTAAGGGTTTGGAGGGTTTGGAGGGTTTTTTTAAGGGTTTAAGGGCTGGCAAACGGCAGGCTTGGACGCCCATAAGAAGCCATTGATGTGTGGCCTTGGGGTGCCTGTTGGCTGCAGGATGAAGCATGCCAAGGGATTGTTTAAGCGGCCCATAAGAAGCCATTGATGTGTGGCCTCGGGGTGGCTGTTGGCTGCAGGATGAAGCATGCCAAGTCAGCGTTTTAAGGGTTTTAAGGTTTTTAAGGGTTTGGAGGGTTTGGAGGGTTTTAAGGGTTAAGGGCTGGCAAACGGCAGGCTTGGACGCCCATAAGAAGCCATTGATGTGTGGCCTTGGGGTGCCTGTTGGCTGCAGGATGAAGCATGCCAAGGGATTGTTTAAGCGGCCCAGAAGAAGCCATTGATGTGTGGCCTCGGGGTGGCTGTTGGCTGCAGGATGAAGCATGCCAAGTCAGCGTTTTAAGGGTTTTAAGGTTTTTAAGGGTTTGGAGGGTTTGGAGGGTTTGGAGGGTTTTAAGGGTTTTAAGGGTTTAAGGGCTGGCAAACGGCAGGCTTGGACGCCCATAAGAAGCCATTGATGTGTGGCCTTGGGGTGCCTGTTGGCTGCAGGATGAAGCATGCCAAGGGATTGTTTAAGCGGCCCAGAAGAAGCCATTGATGTGTGGCCTCGGGGTGGCTGTTGGCTGCAGGATGAAGCATGCCAAGTCAGCGTTTTAAGGGTTTTAAGGTTTTTAAGGGTTTGGAGGGTTTGGAGGGTTTTAAGGGTTTAAGGGCTGGCAAACGGCAGGCTTGGACGCCCATAAGAAGCCATTGATGTGTGGCCTTGGGGTGCCTGTTGGCTGCAGGATGAAGCATGCCAAGGGATTGTTTAAGCGGCCCATAAGAAGCCATTGATGTGTGGCCTCGGGGTGGCTGTTGGCTGCAGGATGAAGCACGCCAAGTCAGCGTTTTAAGGGTTTCCCAAAGCATGCAATTTTCATGTCCAAATGCCTGGAAGTCTTAACTGGAGGACGAAGCATGCCAGGAGAATGTTTACGCGATGTGGCCTTGGGGCAGCTTGCTGGCTGCGAGATGGGTTTGACCTTGGAAAGCGAAGAAGGAGAAGTTCCACACCTGCGGTGGTCCCAGGCGCCGCCCCTGCCTTGGCCAAGGCCGGGGTCGGCGGATTAACCATGGAAATCCCAATGGAAATCCCCATATATACCAACCAGGTTCCTGAAATGGCCGTTAAACTAAAATCTCATAAACCCACCATGTTTCCTCGGTCCCGTGGCCTCAGGTCGTTGTGTCTCCCAGCCGCAAAGGCGCGGGTTTCACCGGAACGGACAACCGCCCGGTGATCCGGTTGTAGGAAAGGCCACACCATGGAAACCTTGGACGTTTAAAACCACGGAAACATGGGTTTAATGGTGTTTAATGGTGTTTAATGGTGTTTAATGGTGTTTAATGATGTTTAATGATGTTTAATGATGTTTAATGGCTTAATGGTTTCAATGAAACATCGAAACTCGTTTGATTTAAAAGTGTTTAATGGTGGTTTGATTCAAGTTTGAATGAGTTGAAAGATGGGTGGATTTAATGGGGTTTATCGTGAACAAACATTATTATAGACCTGCAACCAAGAATTATGAGAATGAACAAGGTGTAGGAAAACACTGGGAATATAATTGAATCAATTGAATCTGTCGGGTAAATATTGGGTAACTTTGGGAGGCTACTTTACTATTTCATTTTTTTGCCGGAAATCTGGATTTTACTAGTTTCTGAAATGTGCAGGGTATTTAAGATTGGCCATGAACATTCGTGAAGGGTAGGTTTACACATCACAATCTGTGGCTCGGCTGGGGTGATTTCTACCCGTTTCTGGGTCTCCAAGATTGGTCTCTTCGGTAATCAAACATGGCTGGGAAATCCACAAACGAAATGGACAGTAAAATGGGAAGATCAACTATCTAATCGGTGCTTTGGAACATGAATGTTATATTTTTCCATGCGGGAATGTCATATCCCAACTGACGAACTCAGTCCATCATTTTTCAGAGGGCTAGGGCTCAACCACCAACCAGCCAAGATTTGCGGATCCAAGATGGATTGATGGTTATTCCATCCCACTAATGATGGTGTTCAAGGATATTACCCTATGGATCCCTCTGGTAATTTAACAGTTTGCTATTGAAAATCCCCAGTGTTTGACGGGATTTATCATCGAACTCAATAAGCCATGGCTCTATCACCATACCTGCCACTGTTGGTATCACGGTATCACGGTATCAGATGATTATGGGTTATATTATTCTCATATAGTTAGTATAGTTTTCCTTGTTGCTACATCAATGTTCCATCATTTGGCCATTATTGTGAATTATTTGAAAAAACTGTCTTAAATTCAGCAGTGTTGAAAACTCCTGTTGGTTGATGTTTATATATATATATATTATATATATAAGGTACTATCCAATATATTGGTGATTATCACATTCCATGATGGGAAAATTTGTCGCTCTCAACCAACCAGTATCAAGGGGTTCTCTACAAGTTGTTGAACACTGTTCAATTACCCTCTGGTAAACGTTTACATAACTATGGAAAATCACCATGCTATTTTCATGGGCAAATCAACGATTTTGACTGGGCCATTTTCCAGTTCGCAAACTGTAAACGTTTACCAGAGGGTAGTCACCATGATATAATTCACTATTAGCCATTAATAACCTCCATTAACCTCCATTAACCTCCATTAACCTCCATTAATCTCCATTAATCACCATTAATCAGAGGGTAATTCAGCTATAAATAGGAGAATCAATGGGATCACCATTTATCCAATGGGCAAAAAAGAGCAGGGCCCCATTTCCCATCGATTCGAAGATCTTCATCCACCCGATGTTGTTAATGTTTGATATAGATATTGAAGCCATGACCCATAGAAATAGTTGATTTATGTTGATTTACCTATGACAAAATGGTGATTTTCTATATAGTTATTTTAGTTTTCCAGAGGGTAAATCAATGGCAAATCAGCTATTTCTATGGGATTTTCCAGTTCGCAAACTGTAAATGTTTTACCGGGTCGCCATGATTCCATTGGAGTCCCATACGACCAAAACGAGCTCAACGGGTACCACCGAAACGACTCAGGGAGCGCCGAGAAATCCGGAACAAACATTGGGGCAAAGGCCGCAGCAGTGGTGCCCCTTAGTTATGTTGTTGCCCATCGAACCATATTATGCGATAGATCATCTTAATTAACTTCATCTAACTATATAGTTAGCTATAATATGCAATGCATCTTAATTAACTTCATCTTATAACTTATAACTATATAGTTAGCTATAATATGCTATCACCATAAACCCCAAGCATTCTAGGTATAAACCAACCCAGCACTAACTATGGCACCACCTTTTATGGGAATCAACCGGTCGAGAGTTACCTACAATCAATGGGAATATCCGTTGGGTAAACGGACAGGGGATTCTCCATCACAAATGCTGGTTTAACCAAAGCTCAGTGCTCACCAATATTTTGCTACGAATATGGATATCTAATATAACATATTGGCCGTGTTTCTACTTCCCCTACCGATGATGTACCAGGGACCCGTCTTTGTGAAGGATTGGGGCTGTATACCAATGACTTGAAGGTATAAATAATTTACAGAGGGCACGCTGAATTGGTTGGTTGATGGTCTTTTACTCACCAAACACAGAGAAATATAGTTAGAAACGATCAGATTATGCAACTAGCTAGGTACAAATTGGCCAGCATTTTTACCCACTAAACGTGGGATATTTCACCAGCCCAATGTTGAGTTTGATCCAATTAGTGAATGTGTATCCCAAAAGAAAGGTCATCCAGCGTGGTTTCCAAGAGTGGTCGATTTTCCAGCTCCATGTATTACATGTATAGAATTTTTGCCTACACAAAAGCTTCATTTATTGGGTAAGTGTTGGATTCCATATTCCATGGAGCATTTTTTGGGTTATCGCCTGGTAGAATGTATTGGATCTTTTGACCGGAGATACGTTTGAAACTTACCCTCTGGTAAACTAACATGTTTAATGGTGATTTAATGGTGATTTTAATGGGATATATGATGGTATACCCTCTGGTAATTTGATATAGCTATTGAAAATGGCCATTGAAATAGTGAGTTTTTCCATAAACATGGTGATTTTCCATAGTTATGTTAAATTACCAGAGGGTATCCATCATTTCTACTCCTGGATTTTCCAGACATGTCAAACAATTAGTCCAGCGAGAGCCAGAAGGACCATACAGCAATGGCATTTGCGAAACATCAAGTCAGAGCTGAACCCCGCAGATAGGCCTTCTAGATTCTGGATGATTTTGGAGGCTCATACAGGGGGTATGTGTATTCGGCTATGTTCATCCCCATTTCATGATGGTCAAACAAGGTGAAACCTCCGTGTTTCAGGCTGAGCATTAGTTAAAACCATAGTTAACCATGGTGGTTGGGATTGCCCCAACTGACTCATAGTTATGGGATGGTCTGCAAGTCCCTCATAGTAAAAATCACCTCACTACCTGGATTTATTTGGTTGACGTCAGTGGGTTTCTCCCTTTAGTGGTTGGAAAGATGGTTCAATCCCAGTCATCAACTTCCCTGAATTCCATGAGACAACTTAGCACCGGAAACTTCGCACTTGGTTGAAGGAAAAAAAAAAATACAGGAAAGCACCATATTTCATGGGAACAACCATGGTTTTCATGGCAAAATCCAGGGTTTCCGGCAGACATTTCCCCTTCAAGCCATGCAGGCATCGGCAAGTCCAATGGATTTCACAAGCCGAAGGACTCACCGCAGAACGCTGACAGATGGCCTGGGGGCCTTGGAACGTTTACAGGTTGCGAACTGGGAAATGATTCATTTGGTTCGTTGATTTACCTATGAACAATGGTGATTTACCTGTAGAAATTGTGATTTAATGGGATTTAACCACTATAAATGGTGATTTGGTTCGTTGATTTACCCTCTGGTAAACATACAAAAAACTATGGAAAATCACCATGCTATTAATGGGTAAATCAAGTATTTCTATGGGGTATTTTCAGTAGCTATGTTTCTTTATCAGAGGGTACCTATGAACAATGGTGATTTTCTATCATGATGATTAAATCTGTGAGTTTTTGTCGGAGGAAATCAAATCAACGTTTACAGTTTGCGAACTGGAACATCACCATTGTTTTCACGGCTAAATCAACTATTTCTATGGGTATTTACCCCCTGGTAATTTAACATAACTATGGAAAATCACCATTTTTAATAGGGAAAACTCACTATTTCAATGGTCATGTTCCAATTCGCAAACTGTGAAATTACCAGAGGCTATGGGCCATGGGCCAGCCACATTTTCGGAACCAATCCACAGTCATTCCCTCCTTCGGCACGTGCCGCTTCCGAGCCGTGAGCCGAAGAAAAATGAGGTCCTCCTCCAACTGGGCGCCTGACGTGAGCCAAATCAATGCGACGGGAGGCAGCTCCGCAGCGCTGGGAAATCCAACATTTAGATGATTTTCCTACTGAAACTTCCATTTTTGATGGGCAAATCTCATTGCTATGTTTGATTGGAAGCTGATATAAGCTGATATAATTGGTGAATGACATGTATAATTATACTATAGTATAATATAGTATAATTATACTATATTACTATATCCTTCAATGCCCATTCAATTCCAATTGTTTACTGAGATTCTCATTGGATTTGAATGACATCTAATTGGCTTCAAAGGGATCTGAATGGAATCTAATCGGATAATGGGATTTGATTTAAGCGTCAATCGAATGCTAATTTGATTTGACGGGATAGTGGTGATGTGATGGGAGTTTGATGTTTTGAATGGTACTATGACTAGCGCATCATGTGGTCATCATGGGATAAGAATGGGCGCACCACAATTCATATTTGGTCCAAAATAACGCATGTTTCTACATAAAACATCATAAAACCTCACAGACATGTACCATATGGTTATTTAACATAGCCATGGAAAATCACCATTTTTAATAGGTAAACCGGTAAACCATCTATTTCTATGGGCCATTTTCCATGGCTATGTTAAATTACCAGAGGGTAAATATACGAACTGGTATTTCATACTACCTCCGGGGCCTCGCGGTCTGGCCCGCCCTCCACATATTTAAATGTCGTTAACATATGTTTTACCGTATGTTTCTGCCCCCAAATGAAAATTCCCCTGAAAAAAAAAACATGCTTTCTTCGTCAGGCGAAGGAAGATCCTGGGACTCAGGCGGAGCGGCGGAGCTGAGGGATGCGAAGTGGGTAACAACGTTAGTAACATAGCCATGGAAGCCATGGCCCTATAAAAATTGTGATTTAATGGGATTTAACCACTATAAATGGTGATTTGATGGTGATTTACCCTCCGGTAAATTCACATAGCGAACTGGAAAATGACCATGCTATTCATGGGTAAATCCATTATTTCGACTGGGCCATTTTCAATAGCTACGTTAAATTACCAGAGGGTAATGGGATATATCACCAACAGTAACCAACAATATTAGGGATACAAATGGCACATGGAAATGGGATTTAAATGGGATCGAATCATGCAATAACCAAATCATCCCAAATCATTCCAAATCATTCATCCCACATCACCTTTCTCAGGAGGTTTTTGGAAGTCTATAAGGACGATAGCCATAAAATCATAAAGGATTGGGAAGATGTATAAATCATGTACGAATAGTGTATATATATATGTCATGATTGCCTAACGGCTAGCAATGTTTTTTTTTACTGAACTCTTGCAACAACTAAAGTGACTGACAAAAAACTTAGAACACTTGTTGGAATTGCTGCTTAGCATGTTCTAAGAGTTCTACTTGGAGTAGCAACGACCAAATTGGGATTTACCTGCCTTAAATCAACCATTTCAGTGTGCCAACTGACCCAAGAGTGAAACTGATGGAACTCTTACAGTTGAATTGTTGACTCACTATGGATTTCTGTGGCTGAAACATGATCCGAAAGGAAGCAAGGAGACTGGGAGACTTGCATATCATAAAACCACCAACCCAGCATCCTTGATTGATGTTCTGGTGATGTTAGGGATATTAATGGTGATTAACCCTCTGGTAATGGAATATGATGTTCTGGTTGGTGGTTTCAAACATGATTTTTATTTTTCATAATATATGGGATGTCATCCTTCCCATTGACTTTCATATTTTTCAAGATGGTTAAAACCACCAACCAGTTGATTGATGTTTTATCGTGGCCTTTTTCTAGTTGCAATCGTTTTCACCACGTATTTCCCTGCAAGTCTTGCCAGAGTTGGTGACAACATCCACGCACTGACTGGGAGGAGTTGGTTAATTTGAATCCAATGTTGGATGGTTAAAAATTAAGTGGACAATCCCATGATATTTTCGCGATAGTTCCATCTATTCCCCCCAAAAAAATGCCATAAACATCCCATAACTGGTTGGTGGTTTGGAGCATTTTTTATTTTCCCATATATTGGGAATAGTAACCAACTGACGAACTCATATTTTTCAGAGGGGTAGGTCAACCACCAACCAGATAATTAACCATCATTAATCACTATTAATCACCATTAATCACAATTATACCATAAACATCCCATGAATCATGAAACATCGCACCATTTTGGCCTTGCGAACGGAGCCATGTCTTTCACTGCACGGTGCGCAGCGGCGCAGGCAGTCAATGGCCATCCTGGGATGCATCGGACACCTGACGTCAGTGGCGTCTGGGAGATTTACCCTCTGGTTAATTAAGATAGCGAAAATGGCCCGTTGATAGATGATTTAACTGATCATTGACCTATTGAAAATGATGAGTTTCCATGATTTAACTGATCATTGACCTATTGAAGATGATGATTTTGAAAATTGTCTACGTGGAAAATCACCAGAGGGTATCCCTAATTTAGAGAATATTCAGAAAATCTACGTGGAGAATCTGATCAAATATGAGGAGTTAACTGGGACAATGGTGATACTAAGGGATACAGTACGGATATAATGGGATAGTATGGGATAGTAACTGTGATTCTATGGGTTTACATTCTACGGGTTTACAATAGGATTTCTTGTGTCAGCATCATCTGGAAGCGGGGAGATTGTTGGCCACATATGTATATGTAAGTTAATTATAATATAGATTATAATGTAGATACATAAATATAACTGTAAATATTATCTATACATGTTATGTATAATATCAATAAATAAATATATTTATATATATATTATATAATATCGAAAGAAAACATAATCCAATAAACAGGTGCTCATGAGTCATGAGTTGGTGTTCATATCATGACCATAATGTGGTATAGCCAATAATAAAACCATCCCCAAAAATTGCTATGAATGGGTTGTATAAACCTTCCCCGAAAGGTAGCTGAATGGCTTTGGCTTTACCACATTATTCTATTATAAGTCTTGAATGGGAAAATGACCAAGTTATTCAGGGTCAAGACATAGACAACTTATAGTTCATGGGGTTTATAGATATAGTTCAGGGTGATACTTATAGACTATAATAGAATATATATATATAGAGATATAGCTTAAGACCTAGATATAGCTTCGGTCCAAGTTATTCTAGGTCTTGACCAATCTAACGAACTGGCGCACCGCCTTTTCCCGGCGTATTCGAGATGGGATGATGCGCCAAGGACTTCGAAGCTCCGGCCATGGGACACGTTGGGGAGCCAAGGGGGCGACTACTTGGGGAATCTATAGGGAATTACCTGGGGAATCTACAGGGCTATAAGGATCTATAGGGTAAATAAGTAATCAACATGATGCACTTGATTTTATGATTGAAACAACTACAACATGTTGATCATTAGATAGGAATCGGTCGGAAGGCGGATATCTCCGAATATATCTCAGTAGCATCACGGAAAGTCACCAAGAAGCGGTCCCTTCAGGACAAAATGAATTCCACGACCGCGAAGACTTCACAACTTTTTTCGCCGGGTGATCACTGATCGCCAGGCAGTGTCCGAAGACACTAATGCCAATGGAGCATCAACATGTTCAAAAGATTGTACGTATTTGTTTCATTGTGTTTAGATATATATATATATTTATTCATGGAAAAGACCTGAGTCTTCTTCATTGCCAGGTTAGATTTGGCTAGATTACTGGGGGGACGTCACCTTCTTTTCTCATCTACCAAAGACTGCAAATTCAGAATACAAATGCCCCAGAGCTAGGTATGCGTGTATATACACCAGACATGCAGTATAAATTCCAATTTCTATGTTCATATTGCTTTTCCCCTAGAACAAAAAATACAATATATTTATACATATTTTTCATTTGATCATCATATGTATTTACATATACATTCATAGTAGGAGTAAATAGTAGGTCCTAATCATCAAAATAAAAAAAACAAGTTTTACGAGGTCATTGACCTGGAGGGCATTCTATATAAAAGTGCCATGGCCATGTTGACCATTTGGGCCTTAAGGACTGGAGCTTCGGGGAAGTTTATGACCCTCCACTGCCTGGGTCCCAAGATTCGCGGAGCTAGGTAACTGTTGGTTGATGGTCATTTAAACAACGTGGTGCCCCCGTTGAAAGTAAGGAAAACCATTGGAAAATTGTGACTAAACCAACAAAAATTGGGATTTAATTGGATTTATGTATATCTCACTTGTGATAGCTAAGTTGGTACAAATAACTCCAGTAACTTTGCTTTATTATGATACCTATATATAGATATGAGCAACCGTAAAAACCCGGAAATACTAAATATGTATTCGACGGACATTGGTTTATGGAAATTGATGGAAATTGTTAAAAACACGAGGTAAGCGATGGGACCTTCCCAAATTAGCGATACCCCTTTTCAAGGTTATGTCATAATATTTCTCTAATATCCACATTAGCGATACCCAAATATCACATATTAATTACATATTATTCATAGTTCATCACATATATATATATACACATAAATGCAGCAGTTTCCTGCAAGCGATACCCCCCAAGTTTACAATATAGCATTATTGTACAAACGTGTGGTAAGCGATGGGACCTTCCCAAATTTGTGGATGTCCTTTCCGTGAACCTAGGGTTTTCACAATCGCTCATATAGTTCATGGGGTTTATAGACCAACTTATAACTGGGGGGGCACATTATAGGGATATCATTGTGGCAGAAATGTGTTGGCAATCCGAAACTAAGGAGTTGACGGAAACAGTCAGTAGGATACAACTTGGTATAACCCATAAATACGCAGAGAACATGAATCCAAAGATCCGTTCATTAGGCATTTCGCAATCGTTCAGCATCAACATGATGTAATTCGATGTGTCAAGCTATGGAAAAGTACGTAGCTACGTGGACTACCCCCATGTTCAATCCATGGAGGGCCATCCCAGTGGGATTCTCCCATTTGGAGCTGTCCTAAGTCATAGGGCTACCCCTTGTCATCCAGATTTTTGGGATTTTCCCTGAAATCAACCATCCAATGCTCGCTTGGGGTACCCCCATGTTGTTTGGGATGATCTCTTCTTGACCCTGGTGAAATTCCTGATTGAAGTGGGATTACTCCCCAAATCTCCATTGATACATGGATTGGTTTTGTTAAGGGAAAATCTGGACACCGGAAACCTACGGGTTTTTACCATGATATATGGCAAGATTTCCGTGTGTCCTAAACAAATATTCCCTTTTTTCCCAATCCAATGAATTTCTGGTTGATGGTTTGGAACATGTTTTATTTGTCCATCTATTGGGAACAATCATCATCCCAAGTGACGAAGTCATATTTTTCAGAGGGCTAGGGCTCAACCACCAACCAGCATAAATATCACCATCATATCCCCATCATATCCCCATCATATCCCCAACATATTCGCAACATATTCCCAACCAATCCAATGAATTTATATATACACTATTAATCACCATTCATCACCATTATACCATCAGTTAACCATTATTAACCATCAGTTAACCATTATTAACCACTATTAACCATAATTATTAATAACCACTATTAACCATTCTTAATAACCATTATTAACCATTATTAACCATGGAAATCACTATGGAAATCCCCATGATTCTCCCATTGATACCTGGGCAAAAAAAAACACATCCAGTGACGCCTTTTTCCGTCCGGTGACGCAGGTTCACGGAGTTCCCTCTGGATTTGGACCATCCACATCCAGCCCGGCGCTGAAAATTTGGATGGCTTTGGGACCTGCAAAAGTTGGAAAATGTTGGGAAAACCATAGGAAAATCCACGGAAGATCCCAATGAATTTGATGAGAAATCATATCAAATCATCATGATCTCTATTGAATGGCCAGAAATTGGGGTCGCCTTAGTTTTGAGACAAAGCCTCGTGCCGCAAACACAAAGGGGATAGCAAGGGACCGACAAATTCGTTTGTGAAGCTATACAGTACTATACAGGTTTCTAGAATGAGACACCTTCCAAGTGTTTTGGCAATGTTGAGCCAATCAATTGCAGCCAGAAAACATGGAGACGTAGGGTGTATTGTCAATAAACACGGGAATGTAAATCAAACAGTATATTTGATGCTGGAAACAATGTTCCTGAATGGTTCGTTGCCGGTTGGGAAGCATTATTTTCAGGCAATTCCATCATTTCAAATACTGGTTGGTGGTTTGGAACATGTTTTATTTTTCCATATGTTGGGAATTTTATAATCCCAACTGACGAACTCATATTTTTCAGAGGGGTAGGGCTCAACCACCAACCAGAATATGTTCATCGAGTCTTCAGTCTTTAGTCTTGACATGTCTCGACTCCGCGACCATCCCATTTTGGAGGCCCCATTGATTGTCCAACCAACTAGCCCAGATGCGCAAAATGAAGGGCGCCATGGTTTCCTCTGTTGAATGGTTCCTGAAGACAAACGCATTTCATATATGTTGATTTTGTCCTGTGAATTGTCCCTGTTAGTTACTGTTAAACTTTTACCTTCATCATATCCCCCAAAATTCTATCCTCAATTTGGCACAGGAAGTTGCACCCAAAATATAGGTTTGTGAAGAGAACCCCATCTAAAAATGTATGTCCAATCGCTAGCCTACCAACCAACAGACACCCATGGGCTAGGCCTATAGCCACCTCTCGACAAATTTCCCAGGTGCATGGTTTTGAAGCTATGTACGAGCTACAGGTCCGGCCCGGCGCTGGAGTCAGCATATTCAAATATGGGAATTAACCATGGAATTAACCATCAAATTTTGGTGAGCGGATTGAACCAGCAAGATTTGGTGAAGCATGGTGATCGATGTATAAATTATATATATAATATATATATATATATATTATATATATACTATTATATATATATATACTATATTATATATATATGTGATATATCAACAATCCATCGTGACTTTTTCAGCATTTTTTGGTGTGATTTAATCATCAAACATTGTTTGTTTAACCCTTCTGATTGCCCAAATTTTGGGCAGGTTTAGTGGGTCCAGAAGGGTACCCCTTTACGACGTGTCCGAGAGCCAGTGACTTATGCTATCGCAATTCTTCAGACCCAGGTCCGATGTTTTCGGGGATAATTTTCGTGTGGGTTCAATTGTTTAATGAGGACCCAAAAACACACGAATTATCCCAAAAAATAGATTGTTAGTATGGTTTCCAAATGTTTCCAACTAGATTTGGGGATAATTAATCTGATTGGTGGTCTCCAATCATTGTTTATGTTCTACTGATGCGGAATGATGGCCTCAACTGACGAAGAAAAATGTGGGATGGCTTGAAGCGTTGAACCGTTGAACCGCCCGGGATGCGCCAAGATCGGAACACGTGAGAGGACTGGTTTTCCTTGGCATCAAAGGGTACGTTTCCAGTGAAGGTCGTTTTGACTTGGTGATCAACTGGTTCACCGAAAAGCATGGACTGGGACAAGTGGACAATTTTTTCCAAAGAAAGGAACATGTGATTTTCTAGTCCTGCGAAGGCTTTTGAGGAATTGGCGCTGCACCTGATGCCGGTGACGAAAGGAAGCTACCAAGTTTGAAAAGAAAATTGCAAGGTGTCAGTATCAGCAGGTTCCAGGTTCGGCTTTCAAACAAAGGAAAACAACGAACTGTCAGACCCGTTTGTGTGCTGAAGATTCCAGTTCTAGCTCAAGTGACACCTCCAAAGAGAATAGCTGAAAAAGCGGTGCACTAGTGCGCCTGCCCTGCCACAAATGTCCAAACTGATAAGATTTGACACACATGGCGGTTTCCTAAAATAGGGGTACCCCCAAATCATCCATTTTAGTAGGATTGTCCAATACAAACCATTCATTTTGGGGTACCGCCATTTTAGGAAACCTTCAATATATCCTCATATAATACTATACACATATCATTTATCAAATTCCGCTTTGTCTGAAGTTGATATCAACATCTACCATGTATTCGCCAAGCAGCCGGCCCCCACTAAAGTAAGCCCCTCATAGGACCGCTGAACCGGGACCGCTGAACCGGGAAGCGATCCTGTGCAACCTCCAAGATCATAGCACCCCATGCTTCTTGCTATCTTGAATTCCTATTAAAACAATACATATAATTAATATAATCCCATTGAGGTCCGATTCTCCTTGGTAACTCCAATGAAATCCCTATAGTTTCCCATGAACAGCTCCCATAACAGACCCATCATATTTAGTTTTGCTTGGCTTTGGCCTTGGGAATGGGGTTTGCAAGTAATTTTGTCCACTCATATCATGACTGCATGTCCAAACTCAACAGGCCCAGAACGGCTTCGACACAGCACACCCTCTGCACGGAGCTCACATGGAGAACGGATTTATGTGTGAGGAGCATCGCGGACTTGGCAATTTTGCTGGGGGATTTTCAGGTGAGTACAACCAATATCAAATAATATCAATCTGGTTGGTGGTTTGGAACATGATTTTTTTGACTTTCCATTCAGTTGGGAATTTCATCATCCCAACTGACAAACTCATATTTTTCAGAGGGATAGGTATACCACCAACCAGTTATCCATGGGATATTTTATGGGATATTTTATGGGAGATTTCTGGGATGAACATTATATAGCCGTCCCCTTGGGGCCACCAGGGAGTTTCCCACATTTGAAAAATGTTTGATTTAGGGATTTACCCTCTGGTAAACTAACATAACTATGGAAAATCACAGCTATGTTAGTTTACCAGAGGGTAAGCGGCCAATTGATGTGAAAGTATTAGGATTTAGATGGATTTGGCTAGCCAAACATGATGTGTATTATGTGTATTTAACGAAAAAAATTGGTATGAAACCAATTTGCATTTGGATTCATGGGAAACTCCACTGCTTCACGGCAGTGTTTTTCGTAGCGGAAATCCAGGGGTAGAAACGTGTCGAACCATGATCTGCAAATGCAGAAAAAACTAAACGGTACGAACACTGGATGGTAGCTATTGGGAAAGACTAAAAAGCAATAAAAACTAATCAATTACTTTGGTAAACCCAATGGAAAATCTGAATAGTTTTCGAGATGTATTTAAACAAAAACTCGAGATTGCAAGATTTGGCATGGGTTATTGATGGGTTGTGCCAGTTTGCCCAAGTCTATCAATTACCAATGAGTTTCATGCTTTTTTTGCTCTCGTAGTTTCCAATAATAACTTTTGATTGTCCATCCTGGGATAACTATCATTTCTTAAAATGTTTAAGACATTGCTTTCTTTGGGTTGCAACCATCAACAAGTGTCTGAATATTGCCACTAGCAAGTGATTGGGTTATGTGTCTCCAAAGATACATGGTAATAATGGATAATAATGAATAATTAATGGTACATATTCTGCTAGACTCCATTAGCCATCAAACTTCAGGCATTTCCTTGAGAAACTCCATTGAAGCTTGGGTCCTGCAAGAAACTCCCAGAGTCCATGCACCGCAGCCGCAGCGCAGGAGAATTTGGCGATGCATGAAGTCCATGAGCCGATGATGATGGTGCGCCGCTTCATCGGGAACTTTTTCGGCTTTCGGGGGAGTTATTGATGGCTTTGCCGCTTGCCGCATTCAAGCTGATATAACCAGTATTCAGTGGGTTTCCACTTACAGTAACCTTCCATTTATGGTTTGGGAAACGGCTAAGTCCACCATTTATTCCCATTTTACGGTTTCGGCAGGTGCTACTGCGCCTGCGTCTATCAGTGATTTCAATACCTTTTGATCATCCTGGGATGAATTTAATGTTCACACCATTATCTTTGGGTTGAAACCACCAAGCTGTGTCTGAATGTTGCCACTAGTATGTGATTGGGTTATGTTTCCAAAGATCATTGGGATATATTCTGATGATATATTCTGATATATTCTGATACTCCATTAGCCATCAAACTTTAGGCGTTTCCTTTAGAAATTCCATTGAAGTTTGGGTCCTGCAAAAAAGTCCGAGTCGATGCGCGAGTCCAGCGCAGGAGAATTTGGCGATGCATGAAGTCCATGAGCCGATGATGATGGCGCGCCGTTTTATCGGTAACTTTTAAACGGTGGGGAGTTGAAGAGAAGCTACCAACATATGACGATCGTATCAGGGTACCCTCTGGTAAACCAACATAGCTATTGAAAATGATAAAATTGCCAATTTAGTTTGTTGATTTACCGCACTTCCACACTTATGTAGCGTACCCTTAATGGATGGTAAATGCTATGTTTATGCTTATCATCCCCGCAGGCCATGGCGACCCACAATGACTTACCCAACCTGGTTATGACTAACATAGCCATGGTATAGATGGCCCATAGAAATAGATGGTTTACCTATTAAAAATGGTGATTTTCCATGGCTATGTTAGTCATAACCAGAGGTTTTTTTTTTTGGCAAAGTGATCTTAACCAGGCGCAGTGGAACTAAATATGATCCAGTATCCATCATTCTTGGTTAAAACCATCCGCGCTTTTGATGGCAAACAACAAATAAGATTAAAAAAAAGGAAAACGGCTTTTGATGATTCATAGAACAGTATTTTGTTGTTAACTATCAACAGTATTCTGCTGTGGTAACAGGTGATTTTAGTTCACTAATCACTACCATCTGGTTATTTAACATAGCCATGGAAAATCCCCAAAATAAATGGAGGTTTCTAGCTGGGAAAATCATCTATTTCTAGGGCCATGGCTTCCATGGCGAACTGTTAGTCATAACCAGAGGGTAATTCATCATCAAATCACCATTTATAGTGGTTAAATCCCATTTAACCACCATTAACCACCATTAACTCACCATTAGAACAGTTCTCCCTTGGAACGCGAACTGTTCTCCAGTGATTTCATTCTCCGCGAGGAGGGTGCCATGATGCATCAGGAGCGTGCTGCGAATGATCCCGGCTGTGCTTGGAAGAAGTCTTCAAGGGGACCAAGAATCATCTATAAATGGGATAAATCATGGGATAAATGTATAAGAATGTATATAAATGTAATATGTGATCCCAAGATGTGTGGGAGATATTATATCATCATCTATAAATGGGATATATATATATATATAATGGGGACCCTATATATATATATAATGGGATAATTGAATATTTAAAAACAAACATGGAACAAAAAGCTATGAAGAATTGGGGAGAACAAAAAACATTTGGGTAACTTTGACCACGACCGAAGCCTGTTCTCCCGAAACCTGGACGAAACCTGGAATTATGGTTAGATTTTAGGGAACCATCCCCATTCATGGCTGCAAGATTCAGGTTAGTGAAATGTTATAATTTGCCCAGATTCATGGATCATATCATATGAATCATATGTGTGACTTTGCCCAAACATGGCTTGGATATATTATGTTATTGTCATTGTCACTTGAATGTGGAACATGGGGGTCAAACTTAGTGAATCTTGGTTGGTCCTCGACATAATAGGAGAATCCTTGCATATCAAGTTCCACTTTTGAATAATGGGTATCCAAGTTTAGCTACTGTACATTGAGGCATGGTATGGGTTGTCTAGGTAGCATAAATCTAGACAATCAATGAAACAGAGTGTTCGTGGCATGTCATCCAGCCAAGGTTTAACAGTTCAATATTATGTACAATGCGGGGGCCCAAGACATATATAAGTTGGTTTGTAGCTGTGTAACTAGGCCAACTAGGATTTTTTATTTATATGTAAATATTTATAATGGCTAAGTGGATATAACATAATCTATGAGTTGTTTCTTACCACTGATGCGATGATATGAATCAATGTGTAAATATGTTTAACGGATACTAACGGATATATAAGTGGATATAAAATGATATAAGTGTTAAAGAACTACAAACTAGTATATCATATTTATATAAGTGGATATATATATATATGTTATATCATAACTTACTATGAATCCCAGTTTGTAGCCTTGTTTCCAAGTGTCCGCGCTGTGAGGAGGGCATGGATCATGCCGGAATGATGCAGGAGGGCTTTTTTTACGGTATGTGCAGAAAATACGAAAATACCCGAAGGGATACCGGAAGGGATACCTGGACCGGAAGGGATTTACTAACCACCAACAGTTGAAAAACATGTGGTTTCATGGGATTATTATCATGGGATTATCATGGAATCATTGTCAACTATCATTGGATTCAGGGATTGATGCCAACAACAGGGAGTAGACGAATTTCATGGGGATGACAATCTATAAATGGTACCAGTAAACTAACAATTTGCTATGGAAGCCATGGCCCATTTAGTTTGATGGTTTACCGAACTCAAGAATGGTGATGTTCAACAGCAAACTGTTAGTTTACCAGAGGTATTATAAATGGGTACCATAAAGACTTGCTTCATCCCACGACCCGCAATGGACTTTGCTTCAGATACAGAATACTCTATGAGGAAATGATTTGCAGATGATTTCAGGTGTGATCCAAGAAGGCACTTGGGGGTTTCCATAAATGGGTGATCCGGAATAGCTGGATGTTTTATAATGGAAAATCCTATTAAAGCGCATGACTTAGGGGTACCCCGATTTTAAGAAACTTCCATTTGAATCCATACGGTGAAGTTTTTGAATTTGGGATCATTTCCTAATTCATGCACTTCCATATCTTCCATGTGGGTTCGATCAATCTGCATTATGCGCGTTAAACCATCCATGTTTCAGCCTGATTCTTTCTGGGCAACAGTTTTGACTTGTGCTCAGAAACGAAGTGAAACGAGTTGAACATCAAGTGAGGAAATGTTACCCAGAAAATGGTCCAGCCATGTGCTCAACAAAATCATCACCTCGCCTTGTTTGCCATTTAAAGTGGCTTCTATCGGTGGGTTTTACCGGAAATGGGCTGAGGAGTCTACCACAGAGTCGGGGTGATCAGCAGTTGGGAAGCCAATGGCTTTTGGTGTTCAAATTGACTACCCTCTACCTGGTTATGACTAACAGTTCGCCATGGGATAGATGGCCCATAAAAATAGATGGCTTACCTATTAAAAATGGTGATCTTCAATAGCAAACTGTTAGTTTACCAGAGGGTAAATAAATTTAGGAACCATCTGTAAGATCCATGGTGACTTGGTGTTTTTGTTTTTTTACCAGGAGATGTGGTGTCAAGGAGCCGGCCTCGTTTGGACCTGAGCCATGGGTTGGCTGGGTTGGCTGGTGAGTCATGGATTGAAATAGCGAGTAGATATACTGAGATACTGGCTTAGAATGCAGGTTTCGTACATGTCTTTTGAGTGGGTTAGAGCTTTGAGTGTCTAATTCCTTACAAACAATCAACGGGAAGTCCATAGAGCACGGTGAAGCGTGGGATTCCCGGGTGCCCTTTTTGTGTTTTTTTGGGGATAAAGCATCAGATTCATCAGATCAATTGACATAAAGTGGCTGGTAGTATTTACCCTGGTAAACTAACATAACTATGGAAAATCACAATTTTTAGTGGGTAAATCGGTAAATCAACTATAAATGGGCCATTTTCAATAGCAAACTGTTAAATTACCAGAGGGTAGTGACTGGTAGTATTTAAGTGAAACGATAGTATGATAGTTCTGAGATGTCATTTTCTCACATCACATGGTTGAGATGGTGAGCCAAAGCCCGGCATCATGGCATTATTCAATTCAACCAAACTTCAACATGTCAGCAATGTGTCATAATTCAAATGATTCAATGTGCAGTTCAATTCTTCATTCTGTAAGATTACTACAATTTTGGTACCTTCAAATCTTGAATTGAACTATAACTGTTCAACCACATTAATCCACGTTAAACCCTACCAAACTACCTTGCTGAACCATATCAAAACCCTATGAAAACCAAGCATTTTTGGAGCTTCACGACATGTCAGGTGCCATCCATGGCCATGACGACCATGAACTCGACTTCGTGGGCTCCCGCCTACCCGGTACCATGCTCGGATTTCGTGGGTTACCAGTCTACCACTGGTGGATTTCATGGGATTTTGAGATATTTCAATGGAATATAGTGGGATATATATATATATACCATTCTGGTTATTTAACATTGCCATGGAAAATCACCATTTTTAATAGGTAAACCATCTATAAATGGGCCATTTTCCATGGCTATGTTAAATAACCAGAGGGTGTATATATATATATAATATTATTATATTATATACATATACCAGTAGTACCGCACAAGGCGGTGGCGGACGTTTCAAAAATAGGAAACGTATAGGAGATACTACCCAATACTGGGAAGTGGTTTGGAACATGAATTTTATTGTCCATAATATATGGGAAGAATCATCCCAACTGACGAACTAATATTTTTTTCAGAGGGTAGGTATACCACCAACCAGTATATATTATATTATATACATATATAATGATATATCTCAATTTATTCGCAAAGACCCTTCCGGCGCCACAGAGAAGCTTTTCTGGAGGGCTTCCAGCAGGCGTCTAACGACACGAGCTGTGTGGAATAAACATAATACATCTATCTATCTATCTATCTATCTATCTATTTTTCTATCTATCTATCTATCTATCTATTTATCTATCTATCTATATATATATATACATATATATATACATATATACATACATACATACATACATACATACACATACATACACATACATACACATACATACACATACATACACATACATACACATACATACACATACATACACATACATACACATACATAGACATACATAGACATACATAGACATACATAGACATACATAGACATACATAGACATACATAGACATACATAGACATACATACATACACATACATAGACATACATACATACATACATAGACATACATAGACATACATAGACATACATAGACATACATACATACATACATACATACATAGACATACATACATACATACATAGACATACATACATAGACATACATACATAGACATACATACATAGACATACATACATAGACATACATACATAGACATACATACATAGACATACATACATAGACATACATACATAGACATACATACATAGACATACATAGACATACATAGACATACATAGACATACATAGACATACATAGACATACATAGACATACATACATACATACATACATACATACATACATACACACATACATACAGACAGACAGAAAGACAGACAGAAAGACAGACAGACAGACAGACAGACATAATCAGACATACATACATACATACATAGAATGGGTTATATAGAACCTGGATTTGATGAGTCGATTTTTCTTGTCCCGTTGCGGGAATTCCGTTTTTTTTTGGGGGGGGCATCTTCAGGTGGAATATGGTTTCTTTTGGGGTGCTCCTTTAGCAACTCCAAGATAACAGTCATACAACCACAATCATCATTGGTTAAAGAAGAACATACTTCGATATCATCATTGTTAAAGTATTGAAACCACAGTTACATCATAAAAATCAGTTTAACCAAAATCAGTAACATCAACATTTATATAGTATAGATCATCAAAATACGTAGATATGTTAAATCAGTTTAATTTCAAGTTGGGCGGGTTGATGAGGGCCAAAACCTGGGTTTCCTGCAATGCTTCCCCGTAATCCATTGACAGGTGGTCTCAAAAGGGTGAATTGACCCCTGGTCTATACAACCACAGGATAGCAATGTCTATCCTAATAGCGATCACCCCCAATCAGAATGAAGGGAGGAGGATGGGATATGAAAATATATGAAACACATACATACTTCAGGTAGTTACCGGTGAACAACAGAGTTCATCCCCAGAATTTCAAAGATTTGAATCCCGTTTCTATCTTCGGAGGTTGCTATCATTATACATGTTGCTGTGATTTATTGCCAAGTTGATTGCTGAACAATATCCACATTATATCCGCAATGACAAGCTATCAGTTTGATAGTTTGTCAGTAGCAACTGTCACGCTTGCACATGCCACATGATAAGTATAATTATACATATATATATATAAGTATGATAATATATATATATATTATGAATCCTGCATCCATCAAATATGCCGAGAGAATCTTGCGTGGGTAGTTTAGCGGTTCATGTTCGTTGACCATCAATGTGGATAGACATATAAAACCAAACAAAAGCGTTTATTTTGGAGGTATGCACAATTGTATGCAGTATTGACGGTAATAGTATAATAGTAATCATCACGGTATGTTGATAATAATCATGTTTGTTCAATCAAATACAAATGATAATCTTATATAATACTCATAGATGTATGGTAAACACAATGACTTACCTGGAAAGGTGTCACATAAATGACAATACCCAGCTCTGAAATGATATAATGTAATATCGGGTTACTATCATTATCATAGCAAATGATCTTAAAGCATCATTGTAAATAAATGCTGAGTACTGTATATCGTAAGTTTTGAAATACGAACATTATTTTGTATAAGCAATTGCAATGTCACAATATATCACACAAATAGACATTCCCACATAATACTTGGACAGTCATTTGACAAGAATAGCAACATTAGTAATATATGTTCTGGAATATGCTACATTTTTCTTAACAATTGGAATGTTGCAAAACACATACAGTACATGAATATTCATTATTGCAAAGTGCAAATATAGAATGGTACTGTAGTAAACTGTAGTATTATAATAATATAAGTACAGGTAATAAAAATGATTCCACAGTTGTTATATAGCACTATATAGTACTATAGTAATAATAAGTGTTGAAGACTTGTATTATTCTCTCTAGTTCATTTCACTATATATCACTATTTCTATGGAAACTATTTAAACTATTATAATATACAATGATATGTCAATATCTACGAATAGCTTCTCTATATATAGTTAATATCACATGATATCATATAATATCATATTATAATGGTGTCCAACACGATTTTCATAGTTATATCATTCTCTATAGTTTTCATATGACTGATATCATAGTTAATATCATTTTCTATAGTTATATCACAGTTATATGACATCATAGTTAATATCATATAATATAGATAATTATCTATGATATAATATAGATAATAAAACTATCTCATAGTTAACTATCATATGTACTTAATATCATTCTCTCATATATCTCATAGAATGAGATGGGAAAAGTTACAGGAAACCCCTATATTTGGTCAAAAACCATGGTTTCCTCTAAATTTTCCCGTAAACCAATCCATTTTTAATAGATAAATTAGAAAAAACATCTATTTCTATGGGCCATTTTCCATGGCTATGTTAGTCATAACCAGAGGGTAAATCACCATCAAATCACCATTTATAGTGGGTAAATCCCATTAAATCACCATTTTTATAGGGCCATGGCTTCCATAAATCCCATTAAATCCCATGAAATCCCATTCAATCCCATTAAATCCCATGAAATCCCATTAAATCCTATTAAATCCCATGAAATCCCATTAAATCCCATTAAATCCCATTAAATCCCATTAAATCCCATTAAATCCCATGGCTATGTTAGTCATAACCAGAGGGTAATATCGTAACGCCACCATGGCCAAGTCGGTCGATCCCCCTGAACATCTCTAGGCCTCGCTGCCGCCGCCTCCTGCAGCTCCACCGGTCTTGGCAGAGGCGCGCGGAAAGCCCCGTAGAATCATAGGGGGAGAGAGAGAGAGAGAGTATTGATATATATATATATGATGGTTAATCTAAAGGTCCTTGTAAGGAGTTTTAATTGCGAAAGCCGTGCATGTTATGTTGGAAACCCTCGCGAAAGTTTTTTTTTCGAATTCGCGAAAGTAAAATTTTATTTCGCGAAAGTTTCGCGAAAGTTGGGTATTATAATCATTATATGTAAAGGGCTGCCACCCACTGCCGCCCGGGGTCCGGCAGGAGAAGGGCACCAGAGAATGCGAGTAGCAGTAGCCAAGTTTCCAAAAGTGAGGCTTTGCGAGAGCCAAACACCAAGGCCCCTGGTCTTCGCTTTTCCTTCAGTGCACCCCCTGCTGATGGCCGGGGTCTGTGAATAGGGATATTTTCGCGAAAGTTCCGCGAAAGTTATGCGAAAGAGCGGGCGAAAGTCAAAGTGCATGTTGAAGGGGGTGGGCCAGTAAACTTTGCAAAGAAAATCTGTCCTGAGAAGGGATTCCGTGATGCTAGCTGCATGTTTAAAAGGCTACCAAGAAGTGATCCGTGATTCTCTGGCGTAATTTGGCAGGTGGTGAACGAATCTTCACAAGAGGTGTTGTTGGCCAACATGGGCCCCGCGAAAGATAAACATGGACTTCGCGAAAGTTTCGCGAAACTAAAATTTTTATTCGCCAAGAATGGCCGTTCCCGGATAAAGGAATTTTGATCAACAACCATATATATATATATGTAATTTGCTATACATATACATAATTATAATATATATATATATATAATTATATATAATTATATATATGATGGTTTAAATATGGTTATTAATTATCTCTAAGTCTTATGATGGGGCTAATATTGATTTATTTAATATTATTAATTGATATGTGGAGGCTTCCTAAAATGTTGCTACCCCAATAGCTGGATAGTTTATAATTGAAAATATGATTAAAAATGAATGATTTTGGGAGTGCCCCCATTTTAGGAAATCCCCATATATATATATGTATATATATGTATATATATGATGGTATAAAGATGGTTCTATGAATCGTTCCACCACAATTGTTCGAAAAGTCTATAGTGATTCTATTGATGTATATTATGGTTCTACCATGTATATAGGTATAGAGAATGTATGTTTGTTTGTTTATTCATGTATATACTGTATAATATGATATCATCTATTTTTAACTATATACATTGATTTAGATAGACTATATGTACTAAATTCGTAAGAACAATATTTTTTGTGGTGGATAAAGAGCATGCTAGAAACAATGGGAATCTATATATCCTTCTGTTTGCACACATGCTAGAGAGTCTACAGCATGTTTGTAGTTCTAAGTTCTAAGTGTACATGTGAATTGTTTGATATCAACGGCCATTTCAGGAACTTCAATTGGAGGTACGTACCATACATAAGGCCTATATAAGTCGCATGTCAGGGAATATCCCCACAAAATATGGCCTTATATGGTACAGTACCTCCATTTTAGGATCCTGAAATTCCCATTGATGATATCCCATCCAAAAGTCAACTTGTGTATGGAACATGTTTGATGTTGCTGCTGAGAGACCTGCACTTGAAGGCTGATGGTCAAGTTCTTCATCAACTTTACGTGTTGCTATTTATGTTAACTGGATCTTGATTTAACGGCTCCTACAAATTGGATGTTAATTAGATTGACTAACCATTTTTGTTTTAGTGATTTGACAAGAAACAATAGGGATTTAACCAATGAGTAAAGGATGTGTATATAATATATATATATATATACATGTTTTTGTTGTGGATTTTAATGGTGTACACTACAAACATGTGGAATTCTAACAGGTGAAATGATCATTTTGAACTCTAGGATCAAATCTGGCAACATCGAGCGAAAAAATACCCTCTGGCAAATGTTTGCATTTTGCTATTGAAAATGAGCCGAGGGTATTTAGTTTCCAGTTGATATTGGTTATATACATATATGTACCTATGATAATCCCACTATATCCCCATTTAGTTCGTTGATTTAGCCATTAAACATGGTGATTTTTCCATTGTTTTGTATGTTTACCAGAGGGTAATGATACAATATGATACAATGTGATATTGCGATATCTATCTTGGAATTTCCGCCCAGCGGTAAACAGTGACCTTGTTTTCCGCCTCACAATTGCAATATACTGGGCGCCAATCCAAAGTTTCAAGCCAGAGGGGAATGGGTAAAGACAAACCCCCATTCTTCCACTTTAACTGAAATCATAACTCTTGACTACCCCTCCAGTTAGTATGCAATGATAGTTGCGCAGTGTTCCCAACAGTTTACATCTATCATCATCTATCCATGTTTGATAAGTTGCAATTGCTGAATACACCCTCTGGTTATTTAACATAGCCATGGAAAATGGCCCATTTATAGTGAGTTTTCAAAAAAAAATGGTGATTTTCCATGGCTATGTTAGTCATAACCAGAGGGTAAATGCATCTGCATCGATGGGCACATCACCCGCCTTGGCTCTCGCGACTTCATCACGATTCCCAGAGGCTACAGTTATGGCCATTTATTAGTTATACCATGTTACAACTGGCTGTTCATATGGTATTTTACATTTTATACTATAAATGGGGTTGTTCATGTTTTATGCCCCGAAAATTTTCTAGCCATGAAAATTCGGGATGATGATTCACCACTGGATTTAGGGGTACCCTACATTTTTATAATGGGGTTTTGTTCGTACTCCAGTTATGGCCATTTATTAGTTATAAATGGGATTATACAATCTATAAATGGGGTTATAAGTATTTATAACTGGTAAAGGGCCATAACTGTCAGAACTGCTATTTCGGGCCACAACAGCCACAACAGCCACAACAGTGGAAATCTGCCACCGGAAATTGCCAGGTCTTGGGGCTTCAAGGCAGAGGCTCCATGGTGAAGACAGTCATCGAAAAAGGATGGTTTCTGAAATATCATCACCAATGGGATTTAATGGGATTTAATGTGCTTTAATGGGATTTAATGGGATTTACCCACTATAAATGGTGATTTGATGGTGATTCACCCTCTGGTTATGACTAACATAGCTATGGAAAATGGTCCATTTTTAGAGGATTCACTGTATGATTTACCTATCAAAAATGCACCTATAAATGGGATATCACGTTCTATCAATAGCCATGTCAGGATCCTAAATTGGAGGTATCTACCACATATAAGGCCTATGCAAGGCCTATGTAAGGGAATATCCCCGCAAAATATGGCCTTATATGGTACTAACGTACCTCCATTTTAGGATCCTGAATTTCCCATTGATTATATGTTATCATCACCTATAAGATGAGATACATATAATAATCATATAATGGGATAAATAATGGGATAGGTGTAAATAAATGTAATATGTGATCCCAACATGTGTGGGGAATATTATATCATCATTTATAAATGGGATATATAATGGGGATACTATATATAATTTTAAAAAAAACATGGAAAAGAAACTAAACTATGAAGACTTGGGGAAAACAAAAAGATTTGGGTAAATTTGATCACGACCTCACTGCGACCTCAATGGAATCATGGTTAATAAGGGAACTCATCCCCAAATGGCCTTAATTGGGGGTCCGCAAGAGAAGTGGTGTGGCCTCAATTCAGCTTAGTGAAATGTTATAATTTACCCCTATATATATATATATCTCTGGGTAAATTATAACGACCTCACTGCGACCTCACTGGAATCATGGTCAATAAGCGAAATCATCCCCAAATGGCCTTAATTCAGGTCAGTGAATTATTATAATTTACCCAGATATTTATTTATACATATATATATATCATTATCTATAAATGGGATATGTATATATATATATATATATGTATACATAGTGGGCATAATATATACATATATTTATATATATATACATATATATTTATATACATATATATATACATATATATTTATATATCATGCAATATAACTAACCAAATGGGGCACAACTTCTGTAAATAGGTACTTTTGTTTCTTTGTCACTCTATGCATGGATGTATCTATGCACATGTATCTATCTATCTGTTTGTCTGTCTATCTATCTATCTACCTATCTATCTATCAATCTACCTCTTCCTATTTTGAATCGGTCGTACGGTAGTGGTCAACAAAGGTTAAGGCAAATACACGGATTCGTGACATTCACAAAGAGCAGCTTTGAATGATCTGAGACCATTGGCCGAGCAATCCACATGTGAGCAGTGTCAAAAACCTCATGGAAAATCCCACCTTAAGATGGTTCGTCCTGGTTTGTGGCAAACCTAACAATAAACCCATAATTTGGGGATGATAACATACCACCCATTTGTGGTGATTTTGGGGATAGTTCATTATTATCGGGTTTACCACATTAATTGGGATTTCCATGCTCATAGATTCTAAGAATCCTCGTTCACCAACTAGGGTAGTATAACAGCATCATCAACGTCTAACAATATCTAATCCCTAAAAAACTATACTTTAGACTACCCTAACAATCCCGAATATCTAAACAGTAGTATAACCCCGCCATGATCCTCAACCCATAGGGCTCCCTTTTCACCAGCTGCCAAGCTGCGACCAAATCGCGACGCCACTGGTTTTTTGTGCTTAGGATTGGGCTAGCTATCCCTAGCCCCTAGCCAGCCATTTTAGCTTAGTGAACTTGTATGATTATCCTTATAACTTGTTGTTATTGTAGTTTTTATTGTTATTATTGTTTACTGTTATTATATAATATATTGTTAACTACTATTGTATATTACTCGTAGTATGCATTCATGATTATTGAACAATGATAATTTGTTTCAGTATTGGAATTTGTACCTGCCTAAGGCCTACAAATAGATTGGGGGTGCATGAATCCTTGGTTAACATTGTCCAGAACATTCATGGTCATGAACCATTTTTGCCATTCAAAAATGGTACCTTCATTTGGCTGTTTTTTTACCGGGACCACCTAGGCAAATTCGGATGGCAAACTATGCCACTGGTTGGGAGTATCTCTTAACCAACCATGATTATAGCATTTATCAACTGCCAAGGAGTTCTCACAGTTTTGGTGGCCAGGTAGCGTCCCGGAGACGTCAAAGGTGCGAGCAGATCTGAGATGATCTGAGGATCTACAGATATAAATTTATCATACTTATATATATATAATTTAATATAATATAATATTGTATATATATTATATATATTATATATATGGATGGTTTATGATTATTAAGTGTTTAAAGCAACATTGTAGAATTTTCTGAGATGTTCCTGCGCATGCGAAAGCGCTTGGGAGTGTCGTAAAGCGCATGTGCGGAGTTTGAACGTCCTTGGCCCAGGGGATTGATGCCTAGTTCTCCGCAGAAGATCAACCCTATGCTTATGGTGCCAAAGCTTGCCCCAATCAATGTAGATGTAATATTTATATTAATAATATATGGGTATATATGGTTATAAATAATATTAATAATAACAATAATAATGATATGTAATACTAATGATAATAACAATAATAATATATGTAATAATAATAACAATGTAGAGATTCTGGGAGCAAACATTTTCCGCCACATTGTAGTGCCATATCAACTGTGGTTGCGAAGAATCAACTTCTAATTTGGGATGGTTTATACCACCATCATACCACATTTTCTGGTAAATTGGCTAGGCTTCATTGGTTTACATTGATATAGCCAGAGTGGGGATGAAAACTGTTACAGCGTCAACCAGCTATGTTAGGGTACCTAGGATACCAAGGGTGCCAGGGTTTTGACTCAAAGGTATCTAACCATATATACCCTCTGGTAAACGAACTAACAGTTTGCGAACTGGAAAATTTCACCATTTTGAATAGGTAAATCAACGACATAAATGGGGATATAGTGAGATTATCCATAGGTATATATAGGTATAAAACCAATATCAACTATAGGTATATAACCAATATCATAGGTATAAATGGTACATGTTCAATAGATTTCAATAGCAAACTTGTTACATTACCAGAGAGTAACTTCCATCTCCTGCGGTGAAAACTTCCAGAGATTCCTGCGGAGGCTGTAAGCTCCACATTGAGCGAAGAAAGGGAAGAGCAGGCGGTCAGGGAGCTGGAAACTGTCAGAAAACAATGGCAAAACCCATTGGATTCTAATGGGAAAATCATGGGAATATAGTGGGGATATATATATGTACAGTATATATATATTTAAACATAATGAGAATGTAACGGAAATACACTGGAAATATCAATGGAATATAATGGGTATACAATGGATGTATAATGGGAGCATAAAGGGAATATAGTGAGAATATGATCAGAATATAATGGGAATGCAATGGGAATGCAATGGGATTGTAATGGGAATACAATAGGAATGCAATGGGAATATAGTGGGAGAATGTGATATATAACCAACATTGGCATGTTAAAAAATGGGGTTTGCCACCAACTAACCTTTTGAATGGGAAAAATGATAAGTGCCCCGTGGATTTAGGGGTACTCTATTGTCTGGCAAACCAACATATCGAATAATATCGGATTAGTGCAGAGTTACAATTCATTGATTAAAGCTATGACCTTCTTGAACATCATGAAACCAGTTAGGAAAGTTACACCCATTGATCACCCATTGCTATGGTGAATCAATCTCCACATGGATCGTCCCGACGTAACGGTTTTTGGCAAAAAAAAACATGGCTTGAAGGGCTAGACATGTTTGGGTCTCACCAAGACAATATATATATATTTATCTATGTATTTTTAAGTGACATATGTAATCAAGAGTTGACCGACAAAAAAAAACAGGGATTCATGGAATTCAAAGTTCTTCACTGACAAGGAATGATCAACAACATGCATTTGAACTGAACAACCATGGGTCGAATGGAAATCAGAAATTCACCAACCAAACCCAATGATGTTGTTTTCTACTGCCAAATGTTGTTGTTGTTGTTGCTGCTGTTGTTGTTGTTGTCGTTGCTGCTGCTGCTGCTGATGATTTTTTAGCTCCGACGTTGCAAGATAGTGTTGGTTGATCTATGCATATATATATATGATCTGATATGCCAATAGTGTGGTGGGGAAGGATACATATGGCTTTGTTTCTTTCAAATGCTATGGTTTTCCAGAATCCAATGGATTCTCCCGGTGGCTTCCCATATCGGGCAAGGGCCGGCTTCGGGGTTTCTAAAGTGGGAGTATGGGAGTCCAATCATTAGGAGTCCTGTAACTTCAGCTGAGAGTACGATTTATAGTTAATGGGACTGATAGTTACTTATAGTTAATTAATTATTAATTACCCTCAATAATTACCATTATTTAATAGTTAATTTCCAGTTTTAAAGAATGCAATGAGGGTAATTGTTGAGGGTAGTTAACTATTAAATGGAAATTAAGTGGGACAATATATATATATATATATTTATTTATTACCCTATTAACTATTAAATTATGTTTCATCGAGGAATTTCCATGACTGTTGGTGCACATTTTCCTCACGTCGTTCCTGCAAGGTGCCAGAACCAAAAGCCGACGCGGAAGATGGGTCGGCCACCGGCGACGTAAGGTCGCCGGAACCTGAAGAGTGGGGGACCTTGGCAAACCCAGTGGGTTGACGATTGGTTTGGGGATTAATAGGGAATTTAATCATCAAATTCTATTGGGATATAAGTGGATATACACATATATATATATATACAACTGATAGATTTAACCATCAAATTCTATGAAGTGGATATATTTTTCTGATAAGTCATGGCTGATTGATGATTAGTAACCAGGGATTATATCCAAAATATTGATCATTTTCACAATCCATTATTGGAAATCCTATGAACCAACCAATTTTTTCCAGGACGATGCTGCGG
The DNA here is from genome assembly GCA_947184155.2 of Cladocopium goreaui. NCBI lineage: Eukaryota > Dinophyceae > Suessiales > Symbiodiniaceae > Cladocopium > Cladocopium goreaui. Next base: position 489,111 of record CAMXCT020006811.1, read on the forward strand.
ATCTTGGTTCCACGCTTCAGTTGGGGTGGCTGGGTGTGTCTGAAAAATGGGGTAGATGTCAAAATGGTTGTATAATTCAATGGGGACATTATGACTAACTAGATCTAACTAGCATTTTTTTTTTCTTGGGGGGTGATGGCGACCTTGACAAAAGCATGTGGCCAGCGGACCAGATTCAGTCACCTAACGGGCTTGTTTTCGAGCAAAGACCAGGAAAGATTTCCAAATTTCCGACTACCATTCAGGCTGGATGATGGTCACCACCAATTTCAATGTGGAATCATCTAAGTCTCCAAGTCCAATTTTTTTCACCCGAGAATTTGAGATATAGCAACCCCCAATTTGAGATTTCCCAGAGTGTTTCCAGTATTTGGTGGTGGTTTTTGATGTTTTTGGGTGATGTGTTCCCCAGTTTTTTTTGGTCGATCCGAGTTTTTGGGGCCGAAGATCTCGGCCCAGGCGGTTGGTGGATCCCGTAGAGGAGGCAGCTGTGGGTTGTGATTTCCATGATTGCCTGATTTTAATGGTGAATGAAGGTAAAAAACCACCCAAGATAGGAAAGAACTATGGGAATATCAGAGGTATATATATATATATACACCCTATGGATCCAAGTGCCTTCTTAGGAAGTACTTGGGGTATGATTTAGGGGTCAAGTACCTTCTCAGACAGTGTTTGGATCCATAGGGATATAATATATATATATAATATGTTTAATAAATTACATCATGATGTAAGCTAATGGGGAAAGAAAATAAGTATATAACCAGTGATATTTAGTTTGATGTTCATCATTTGGGAATCAAACGTGGCTGGAACAGCTGGAACATCGCCGATGGCTGGTGGAAAATTATCGGATGGGTAGAAACTGATCCTTTAGTCTTTTGGTATCAATGGGATTGTGGATTGACCAGCTAAGTTTTTTTTCTTGTAGGGTATCTAAGATTGGCCATGGGTAAACTTACCATGTACAACATAAGACTAATGAAGAATGTGAACCACCAACAAGGGGAAGTTAATCATGAACGATGTTGCTTTTAGATGATTTAACCATCAAGATAGTGTTTCAAGTTTCAACGAACAAAAACGGGAGAAACGGAAGTTAACAATCAACAATAGGGATTGCAATAGGAATCATGCGGACTAATCATAAACACTGGGATTAATGGGCTAAACGGGATTTTGTTTATCTCCCCATCAAGATTGGTATCTGGACGGTTAGTATGTTAGCCCAATGGTTTAGCAAGTTCGCCTCACCAAGTTTTTTTTTCTTCATTTGGTATTTTGAGGGTGAAGGTACATGGAAATGCTCCATACCATAATTTTAAGCCCGTGTTGATGAATCTGGCGGGTGGTAATATCATAATTGTATTGGCGATTCCTTTGCATATATGGATATTGTAGACTCATACGGGTATATGCATACATATGCTGCAGGATGTTACAGGTACATACAGGTATATGTATACACTTAAGATAGGTATATGAATATATATATATACACAACACATACATGTTATGATATGTTATGTACATAGATGTAGAATATTTACTATATATTTAATTACTACAATGTTTATATATATATACACCAAATAATGTGTATACTATATACTGTAGATATCTATTGTTATATATATATAATCTATACCTATTTGATCCTATTTGTTTGTATAAATAGTTTCCCGACCTAGACCCAATAGTTAACCGAGCCGTCCCAAGTCCTGCAGCTCCAGGCCTATGACATGGTCTCCGAGGAGCCAAGCGAAACCCTGTGTGGTTTAGGGGAAATCTTCGAAACCTTTGAGCAATCATGGGATAATGCGGGTAAAACAATAATAATAAGCCATCCCCCAATCATCACCATCAATGATCATCAATGTAAATACGTGGTTGGTAGATGGTTTGTTTGGTGGTTAAAACAATGTTCAAAAAAGCCATGACTGGGAATGGTGTGCACATACCACCTATAAACATGGTGATGACTGGGGATGGTTTATGGCATTGTTTTACCAACATTCATGGGATAAACCAGTTACCAACGAACTGGGGTAGAATTTCTCAACGATCCACATGTCGACTGTCTTTTTCCATTGGGACACTCTCTAGAGAATCTTTGGGGACTCGAAACATGAATAGAAATTGATGGGTGTTGAACATGGACCCAGATTTTTTTGGGGGTTTAACCTACCAACCAGGTGGGATTCCAGTGGGAAACACCAAGAGGTTTTTTCACGGGATTAACTAACGGGCAACCTGGGAAGTTCCATGGTGAAAGGGGAAACAAACATGCGGATCCCTGATCTTCTGGTTGGTGGTTTAATGGGATATTAATGGTGATTTAATGCTGATTAACCCTCTGGTAATGGAATATTAATGGCTGGTTGGTGGTTTGGAACATGAATGGATTATTTTTCCATATATTGGGAATGTCATCATCCCAACTGACTTTCATATTTTTCAGAGGGGTAGGTATACCACCAATTAGTCGTACTTGTATGTTTTTCCCATTTTCGTATGTTGAAGACGGCGTTTTTTTATTTTCTCATCAAAATATATCAACATGGCAATATTCAGATATATTCAGCATAGTATTAGTATATATTAGTATCCCATATCCATCCATATCCCATTTTCGTGTTGTTTAAAGCCAGATGCGTTTCGTGTTGTACTGCCATATTTTCTGCATCCTGGCATCCTGATCCTCGTGGATCGCCATGGATCCATCCCCTTAAATGGTGGAATGGTTGGGTGTCCCATCAGAAAGTCACCATCCTCAGATCCTCGGAGACTTCGTGAAGATATGTCACGTTGGAATGGAGGTTTCTAGGTTTCTGAAAATGGGGATAGCCATAGTGACATCATCCAGTCGTCAGCAGACCATTTTAATGACTGGAAACCCATAGTGACTCGCCAATTTAAGAATCCTCGAAATGCAAAATGAATGCATTTTTAAATTTGAGGTTCTTTTTGTGCCTCTCAAACTTGGTTAGGTACTCGCTTTGAATCATCATGATCTTCATTCGTGTTTAAGGCCATATATCATCATCATCATCATCATCATCATCATCATCATCATCATCAGCAGCATCAGCAGCATCATCAGCATCGTCATCATCCTCATGAGCAGCATCCTCATCATCATCATCATCAGCATCAGCATCATCATCATCATCATCACCATTACGTAAAGGTGCAGCGTGCTGATCCTGCTTTTCTTTTAACGTTCGGCGAAGGGTTTTATACCCGCAGCGTAAATGTTGGTAATGTGTTTGTGTGTGTGTGTGTGTGCGTCGGGTGGAAATGCGTGTTTGTTATGTGGTATTGCGATTTCGCGGGCATCCTGCGTATCATGAAAGAGCAGTGCCTGTGTCTGCAGGACAGCAAGAAAGATGATGAGGTTGCCGTGCCTGTGTGTGCACAGGAACATGAACGTGATTACCCGCCCCACCCCACCCCACCCCACCGGTAACTGATCATGAATGAGCAGTGCCTGTGTCTGCTGGACAGCAAGAAGATGATAAGGTTGCTGTGCCTGTGTGTGCACAGGAACATGAACGTTATTATTTGGATTGCCACATTGGAAGAAACATTCTAACACCCTGAGCCCTAACCCCCCCTCCCCCCCAAAAGCCTAAAAGGTAGAACCATTTTATTTTCTAATTGGCACATGATACGAAACAGTCTAACACCCTGAAGCCTCAACATTGGTGAGCCCTACCCCCCCCCCCCCCCAAAAGCCTAAAAGGTAGTAGCATTGGTATTATCTGGATGTGCACAGGATAACACAAATTCTAACACAAGCTTAAAGGATAGAACCACTTGTTACTGCCAGAATTGGCAACGTACATTTTGTGTGGCAGGCATGGCACTTGGTGACATCGACGTCCATGTTGTGTGGCATGCGTGGCACCTTTTGACATTGACTTTCATTTTTTGTGGCAGGCGTGGCACTTTTTGACATCGACCTTCATTTTCTGTGGCAGGCGTGGCGCTTGTGGACATCGACCTTCATGTTGCGTGGCAGGCGTGGCACTTTCGGACATCGACCTTGATGTTGCGTGGCAGGCGTGGCACTTGGTAACATCGTTCTAACGACTCTATTTCTCATAGGAGGTATTTTTTTGGTCCTGTTCTCGCTTTGGAACGCGCCAGGCTTTCAAAGTATTGTGCCTGTCAGTAAATCTCATGTCTGTGTGGTTGGCATTGTTTTGATGATATGTATCATTTTGTGTTCCAAAGAGATGCGAAAATGGTTGTGTTCCAAAGTGATGCATCAGACTGTGTTCCAAAGTGATCCTGCTACCCTCAAACTTTGTTTGGCGAGTTGTCCTTTCTATAGTTGGGATTGATAATCCCCATTGGCCTCAATACTTTTCATTTCATGGCCATTTCAGGAACCTAAATTGGAGGTACCTACCATATATCAGGCCTATATAAGGCCTATGTAAGGGAATGTCCCCACAAAATATGGCCTTATATGGTACTAACCCACCTCCATTTTAGGATCCTGAAATTCCCATTGAATCAACCATTGGTCTCTTTTCGTTGCGCAGGAAGAGGACGAGGTAAGAATAAAACGTCCGGTCTCCCATCGTGGCAAAAAATGACAGGGGCAATCAATGTAGACCTGTGAATCGTGGTTCACATAATTCTCAATGCAATTATGCATGAGATATAATATATGTATATATCTGTGTATATATATATATATATATCATATACAGTATTATATACAATACATACACATCTGTATATATATATATATGTATGTATATACATACATAATATATAGAGAGAGAGAGAATCGACGTTGGAGGGTCTCGCCTACGACAGCATCATCAACATTGCTGGCCATACGGTCACTGTGTCCGCTCTCATCAGTGGCCCCAACCAACTCCAGAAACGCACACTCGACCTTCAGCACAACGATTTCACCATCACCGTCACTTTGCTTGGGACAATGGCAACTCTTTCCTGGGAACCCAAGCAGCTTGTCCTTTTCTACGGCTGTGTCAAACGTGAGTACAATGGGCTCACTACCCTGGAGACCACGCGCTTGGCCTGGCGCTTGATCAACCCGCCCTGGCTGGATGCCCTCGCCTTGGCTGAAGATAGCCAACCGGCAAGGAAAGCCCTTCGCCGCGAATCTCTCCAACCCACCAGTATCCACAGCCTGTCGCCTGACAACACCTGCCAAGCTGTCACATATATATATATCATAGTTACAGATACAATCATATTTTTACAGAGTATAATCGTTCATGATAATGCACATTTATACCCAACAGTCATGTTTTGACCAGACAAACTCTTGTTTCGTCCATTATTTGTTCAGGATGACTGGATTTGTCGACTGAGATACCAAAGGCCTGAAAACGGATGGCAGAATGCTGCAGATAACTACCCTCTGGTAATTTGTCACATAGCTATTGAAAATGGCCATTTATAGTGGATTTACCCATTGAAAATGGTGACTTTCCATGGCTATGTTAGTTTACCAGAGGTAGATAGGTCAATCAAATGGATAGGTATCAATGGGATTATCTACGTTCACCGGCAATGGGGATGGGTTGATGGATATTGATGGATGGGTGCAGGTGGGTCCAGGTATCACAATCACTTGCCCCATTCCCATATGGTTGTTTCTTAAAGACCCCAGAAAATCATCGAAAATGTGGTTTCTCCTCTAAACTACATGACTTTGGCGGATGTTCAAATGCTAGTTTCCATTTGAGGAAGCACTTCCATTCATGTGGTGAAGTTAGGCTTCCAAATATTCCTGGATTTGATGAAGATTATTTCCCCGTACCAAATGGTAGCTCCAATATACAAGCCATTGGTCGATCCCGATTCTTATTTTCATGTTTTTGTTCCGGTGGAATCGGCCATTTTGGCTGAGAAAAGCTCAAAATTCACCCAGGTCGTCGGAAGAAAAAAGACCGCGGAGAGCGCCGGGTGGAGCACGAGCATCGAAGAGGTGCCTACGGTGCCTGCGGCCTGGGCCGTCGCAGGTGAAGCGGGAAAAAACTGGTATACCCGGCCTGGTAAACATACAAAAAACTATTGAGAATTGTCATTTATAGTTGATTTACCCATAAAAAAATGTGGTTTTCCATAGTTATGTTAATTTTCCAGGGGGTAAGCAACAGAAATTTTTGGAGACATGGTGCAGAATGGGATGATCATTGGATTTGACCTTCACTCCAAGGATATCACCTAAGTGGGATGAGCTAAAACAGAAACGGTGGACAGGTGTGGGATTAGTTTTGGGTGCTTTGCTCAAGAGAGTTGGTTTTTGTGTCACCAGGATCTGCGCAGAAATTTCAGCAGTTACCCTCTGGTTATTTAACATAGCCATGGGAAATAGTCCATTTATAGATGGTTTACCTATTAAAAATGGTGATTTTCCATGGCTATGTTACTCATAACCAGATGGTAACAATGGTTTACTCTGGTAACAATGGTTTACTCAACTGAAATGAGCGTTTTTCGCATTGCAGGTCCATGGTCGAACCATTTTTGGTTCCGCTCTGAAGCACAAGCAGGTCCTGTCCAAACCGAAGCTCATCGTTGCAATCTTCCAAACACTAATTGCAAAAATCAGAGACAGAATGCAAAACACGGCGTGAAAGGATTAAATAGCAAAAGTGTTTTTCCGTTAAAAAAACAGAAACTACTTGCAACAGGTTGTAACAATTTCAAACCTGCTTGCAACTTACATATATATATATATATGTATATATATATATATATTTGTTTGTAAATCTGCACTTATATAAATGGGATGCCACCAAGGATATCACCTCATCTTGGCTCCAAATTCATGCTGCTAGAACCAATCAATACTGCAGATATGATTCCATCACTGATTTTTACCAGCGTTTCGAGAGGCCCCACCGGCCCAAGTGGTTGGTTGTTTCAGCAAGGTTGAATGCACCAACCACTGAAATTCATCCACTAACGTGGACTTTGAAAAAATAGGCCGATACAACAACGTGGATGCTGATCACCACACAAACCCCGGGTGAACCTGGTGGTAAACCAACAGGCACACCTATCAGATAGTGGGGGCAATTTCAGCAACTTTTTAAAACATGTTTTAGCACTATTCAGGTGAGATGATTTATGTTATATTATATCAAAAATTATCCTCATATTTCTGGTGGTTAAAAGTTAGCAGTCTTTGGTGGTTTCTTTCCCTCGTATTCTTTAGTGGCTCAGATGCTGGATTACTCTCGTTGTGGTTTGATGATCCTATCGAGATGCACGGTGAGCAATTCCATCCCCGGCTCCTATCAAAGAGCTTAAACGAAAACTGAGCAGTGTTCAAAACCCCTGGTGGTTGATGATTACCCTTTGGTAAAGTAACATAGCTATTGAAAATGGTGATTTTCCATAGTTATGTTAGTTTACCAGAGGGTAGTTGGGATTATACTACCATTCATATATTGGGGATTATAATAATCCAAGAACGGGGAATCCCTCTTAACCAACCAGGATTAAATGGAATGACAGAGGGGGTTCGAACACTGCTCACCTGGATTTGGGATGTTTTAGGAAGCTGTCTAGTATTGGTGTTGGGGGCCTCAAGTAGATTTCCTTCCCACAAAATAGAACCCCCAGCCAGAAACCATGGTGGATGTAGGGGCTGAAATCACATATTTGGGGATCTGTTGGGACCATACAATTGGGGCTGTTCATGCAAGGGGGGATGGGATTAGTAGTAGATATAGCAATGAATGGTTACCCTCTGGTAAACTAACATAACTATGGAAAATCACCATGCTATTAATGGGAAAATTCACTATAAATGACCATGTTCAATAGCTATGTTAAATTACCAGAGGGTATGAGCTATGAGCATTATATCCCCATTACTACCATTACATCCGCATGATTTTCCCCTGGGAAAGGACCCAGAGACCGAACTGTGCTGAGAGCAATCCGCATCATGCACAAAGAGGCGGCGACGGTCCAGGGTCCACTGGAAAATGGGGGTTGACCCAAGAGAAACCATGGTTTCCCTATAGAAAATGGGTGTCTAGTTCCCTCTAGGGGGTTCCCTGTAAAAAAAGAGGAACAAGATGAAACAAGTAGAGTTTCAGAAAGAAACTATGGGAGTTGAAAAAGTAAAGCAAGGGAGTGCGATCCCAAAAATTGAGTGCAACCAATTTATACCCATACTTCTCCCCATAAACATGTGGATTCAACAAAAACCAGCACTTCTGGGTCAGGAGTTAGGATCCCAGATTTAGTTCATTTTCAAGACGGGACCATCCAAGTTTGTGTTTACCTTCTTGTACAGGAACATGGATATGGATGGATATGGAAATTTATGGGTTTCCCATTTGAAAATGATAAACATCGAATAAACATGGAATAAACATTGGGTCAATGGCCATTCCAGGAACCCAAATTGGAGGTACCTACCAGATATAAGGCCTATTTTTCAGGGCTAAATTTCAGGGGATATACCCCGAAAATATGGCCAAACATATGGTACAGTCAGTACCTTCATTTTAGGATCCTGGAATTCTATGGAATTCTCATTGATTGCGTTGGTTTTTCAGACGTTAATCTACCGCAGGGTACTGTAATGATTTGGAGCTTCATCAATAGTCCTGATCGCCATTGGGGATTGGGCTGTCATATCCGACCTGCAAGAATCACTGTCCGACCAGAAGGCTTTGTCAACACAAAAAAAACATAGAAATGTATAGACATGTATAGAAATGTAGATATGAATAGATATGATAGGTTTCCTAAACCTAAACCTAGTGACCGAAACGTGGTTGTTCCATATCGAAAAAGCCTTAGTCGGGTATCTCATTCAGGTTAAATCTCAGCGTTTCTCCGTTGCGCAGGGCAAGGGCTACCAGCCACCATGGTACCGACGTCTCAAGGCCACCGGAGGGGTGATTATCCAAGATTTGGAGTCCAAATGAGCCGTAAAAAGCTAGAGAGATGGTTATAGTTATAAATGGTTATTAATGGTTATTAATGGTTATAGTTATTAATGGTTATTGGAGGTTCATTATGGGTATTAATGATGGTTACTAATGATGGTTATTAATGATGGTGACTGGTTGGTGGTTTGGAACATGGCTTTTATGTTCCCCGATAGTTGGGATGATGATCCAATCTGACGAACTCATATTTTTCAGGGGGTGGCGCAACCACCAACCAGATAACTATCATAGTCAATGATAGTTATACCATTGACCATATAGATAGTTAGTTATACCATCGTTATACCAACCATTTTACTACGTGGTGAAAATTGAAATGACTGGGACGTCGGTTGCACTCGTTGATCGATGCTGGGTTTCTGTTTTTCGCTGACTCGACGACTTCACTTTGGCTGGGAGATGTAGGAGTCAGATCTGGTCAGCCATGTTTTTTTTGGGGGGAATCTAACTGGTTGGTGGTTTGGAACATTACTTTTATGACTTTCCATATATTGGTGTTTTTCACATGGACCCAGATACTTGGTGGGGTTTAACCTACCAACCAGGTGGGATTCCAGTGGGAAACACCAAGAGGTTTTTGCACGGGATTAACTAACGAACAATCCGGGAAGTTCCATGGTGAAAGGGGAAAAAACATGCGGATCCCTGATCTTCTGGTTGGTGGTTTGGAACATGACTTTTATGACTTTCCATATATTGGGAATAATCATCCCAACTAATATTTTTCAGAGGGGTAGGTATACCACCAACCAGCTAAGGTTGACTATGGTGAATCCTTGTATTCCATTGTAAGGTTGCATGCAGAAGCAGAACTTTGAGGTGTAGCAGCCCAATAGTAGGGTTGTTTGCCTTTGAACAAGTGCGCCGCGCATCATGTGGCCAGGGCAAGATCCGCTCGGCGGTCCTGGACATCCACCAGGACAGTTACTTGGAGGATCATCCCACTTGAATTAATTGAAGTGGTTCATATAACCATATTATACCCTGTTTATACCATATTTATACCATATTTATCATACCCTATTATACTGGTTAATAATGGGTATTATACCATTTTTATCATACCCTATGGATCCAAACACTGTCTGAGAAGCTACTTAACCCCGCCCTAAATCATACCCCAAACACTTCCCAAGAAGGTACTTGGATCCATAGGGATAATTTTGATTAGTAAGTGGTTCACTATTATCATCCCAATATTTAGTTCATTTATCCGTTCATAACCAACTGCAACCGTTCCCATACTTAGTTCATCCGTTTATAGATGGGATAACCGTATCGGCCTAGCCGCATAGCCATGTTAAATAACCAGATGCTAATTCTGGTTAATCAATATATTAATGTTAATTGGAATTTACTCCAAAAAATGGTGGCTAAATCAAGAACTCATTGAGTTTTATATGGTGAGCCTTATAATGCCTTATACTTGCTGGTAGGTAAAAATTGGGTTGTTTTCTTAGGCCTGGCTTAACGAAGTTGGGTAATGGTCACCACCTTGTGGGTATGAGTTTCTCGAGACGGGAACTCAACTGAAAGCGGTTCCAGAAATAGAAACTGAAGATCTAAATCACGATTAGAATCTAATGTTTAAGTATTAGAACTGGTTGGCGGTTTCAAACATCGTTTATTTTCCATAATATATGGGATAATCCTTCCCATTGACTTTCATATTTTCAAGATGGTTATCGCACCACCAACCAGAGAATAATATATCTATTGTTCTTATTCAGCTTCACTTGTTGCTTCTATATATTTGTTAACATGTTCTGTTGTTTCTGAAGTTGAAATTTCTAAACATAGACATCCTGTTGAGCCAGTGCCAATGAACCCCCAAGGTACGGGGCCACTATAGATATGGTTCCCCCAATAAATATGGTATGATGCAAACATTGTGAATCAATATATTCATCTAATATGATCATATGTGAACTGATATAATCATGAATGTGTTTTTTGTTTTTTTAATATGATCCGATATATCAATATGGAACATGTTTGTGAATCATTTGACCAAACAGGTGATACAACAAACTCAATAAACTGGGACAATTTGGGCAAAGGGGGGAGGGGCTCCCACAAGACAGCTCGGAGCGATGGGCTAGATACCCAATGAAGCCAATGATAGGTGTGCTCAGTTTCCAGATTCTCTTCAGTGTGCATAGAAATGTTGACTGAGTAAACCAAATGCTTGATTCTCAAACCAGCCTGACATTGCCGCAGGCTAACCCCACTTAGCTTTTAAACCATTGAACATCCAAGTCTATGGCTCCCGCGCCAGGGGGCGTGACAAGGTCGCGGCTCCACAGGCGTACAGGCAGCCAGGCAGCATGCAGGAACCAGATGAGGACGTGAAGGCGGACGCAGGGGGCGATACCGATTCGGTCAGATCAACGTTCCTCACCAGAGGAGACATGGAACAAATGCTCGAAGAGGTGACACACCTTGGCTCCACAGGCAGCACAGCACACGCCCCCGCAGTGCCCAAATTGTTCAAGTTCGTTCGTTCAAGCCCCCACCCGTCCGAATATGTGGTCAAAAGATGTCAAAAGTTGGATAGCCGTATTTGTGATGGTCACATCACCATTCAAACATTCAAAATGATATAATGAATTCTTTGGCCAAAATTGAGATTCTCAATTTCATGGTCATCCCGAGCTGTTTGTTTTTCCAGCATCCAACATGTGTTTCTTTGAAATCAGTGAAGTTCAATGTTTTTTTCGATTGAAGCCTCAGAAAACATGTTTTTCCTCCCATGTTTTTCCCGTGATCATGCTATCCCACAGTGAAACATCCCATTTTTCAAAGTTCTGGTGATTTCTGATAGGTGGTGCCCTAGAGTTAGCGAAGTTGGCAAACATGACTCCAATTTCACTATATAGGGTTTATGGTGTATAATATAATGAAATATATATATATACATATATATATGGGTTAGTATTTTTTCCCGTGGTCCTAGATATGTATTGGTGGAAGGTGGCGCTCTTGCGAAGCATACCCCCGAAGCACACCCCGAAGCATAGCCCCGAAGCATACCCCGAAGCAAACCCCCAAAATGAAGATCATTTTTGAGGGCTTGTTGATGGTTGTTGTTTGGAGATCATGGGTCGCGACACTTGCTTCATGCTGCCTTTAGGCGCCCTTTGCGCCATCCCGCCCTCCATCCCCGCAGTCTGGCTGCCCTATGCAGCCAAGTAGGTTGAAGACAGCTTCGGTGCTGACAGGCCGCTGTAGCTTCATGCTGCGCCCTTTGCGCCATCCCGCCCTCCATCCCCGCAGTCTGGCTGCCCTATGCAGCCAAGTAGGTTGAAGACAGCTTCGGTGCTGACAGGCCGCTGTAGCTTCATGCTGCCTTTAGGCGCCCTTTGCGCCATCCCGCCCTCCATCCCCGCAGTCTGGCTGCCATGTGCAGACGCGTAGGTTGAAGACAGCTTCGGTGCTGACTGGCCGCTGTAGCTTCATTGTGGCAGCCGGTACCGTTTGCATCAACCAGCTTCTGGTGCTGACTGGCCGTTGTAGCTCCTGTCTAGATCTGATACGGTGTGCTGAATAGTGCTCCGCGAATCATACCCGAATCATACCCGAATCACACCCGTTTCATCCCTCAAACCTTCAACTTCCAGACCCTGGCACATTTTGAACGCGTGAGTAAGATACTTCAGATCTCTGCATAACCCTGAAAATAAGACATCCTTCCATGGCACCAAAGCTATGGCTTGAACCAACCACCTGCTGTCAGGAACAAACATGCTTCCTACAGCCAGCTATGCCTTGAACCAACTATATCTGCGTCAGAACTAGCCTCGGGCTTCACCTGTACTCGGGAAAGCCAGACTCTGGCCCTTGGCGGTTGATTTAGACCAGAAAACCATACGTGTCTCTCTCTCTCTCTATATATATATATGCGTGCAAGGATATACACAGAGATAAATAAAAGGTTGGAAAGTATGTCATGTTGGAAGCCTCTTAGATATGAAGTAAGTTCCTGTGATGAAGTTCATGCGAAGCAGACCCCGAAGCATACCCCCGAAGCAAACCCCGAAGCATACCTTCGAAGCATACCCCCTAGACAAACCTTCCAGTGGGGATACGGTATTTCCAGACGAACAAAAATATAAAATATAATTTAATAATATATATATATAGTAATATATATATAATAATATATATATATATAATATCAATATATCTATAGTTACTATGGTTTGTACACCAACTTTGAACTGGTTTAACCAATCACGGTTAACAGTTGTTCATTCATTGTAATCTTCCATGATGAATTAGATAATAAGTCATAGTCATTTGTGTTTAACAAGTAATCATATATATATATACACATTATCCATTTATATATTATAAATCAAAGGGTCATCTAAGGTTAAATAATATATATATATATCATTATATATATATATTTGCATATATATACACAATTATACACATTGTTTCATCACCGCCCTAATCATGGATATATCCATTTTCCATTGCTTTATTGTTTCAGACATCCTGCGCGCATTTCTCAGGCGCCCCCTTTGCGCGCGCCCGAGGTTTGCAGGCCCTCCGTTTCGGCATTTGCTTCGCAATGGCTTGGCGCGGGGGCCCGGGGCTGATGTTTAATGGTAATTTAATGGTGATTTAATGGTGATTTAATGGGATATATAATGGGATATATGATGGTATACCCTCTGGTAAACTAACATAGCTATTGAACATCACTATCTTTAACAGGTAAATGCTGGCTATGAATGTTCGATTTTCCATAGCAAAGTGTTAGTTTACTGGTTAATGAGGATATTAACTATATGTACTATTTTAAAACTAGTAATCACTAGTATACAAAAAGTATGTATATAAGTTACCCAGTGTTCACTGAAAATTAACCAGTATACCTATGAACTGTTAACAAGCCAAACATATTAGATTAGCATGGTTTTATGGTTTAATGACGAATGGTTGAATGAGGGTGGAATCCATCAAGAAGTTCCACATACAGTAAGTAAATTTTAAGTGTTACTTCTTGTTTAATTAAGCAATACAGTAATCATTTGGTGTTGACGATTTTTTAGCGATTGGTGAAGGGTAATAACAGCCTCAAATTTTACCAATTGAAACCTGTGCAGATGACTTTGATGATCAACAAATGGCATTCTCTTCACTGTTGCCTGTTGTTGCTACTAGCATCTTGTAAATGATACCCTCTGGTAAATTAACATAGACCCTGAGAATCGCCAATTTTGAATGGAAACCAATCTTCCAACCCCTATCTGGCAGGGTCTATGTTAATTTACTGGAGGCTATTTGTGCAGGGCATCGAAGAGTAGACATGATTTCAGGACATCACCGTGTTCATATTGAGGTTGAAGAAACACTGAATGGAAAGATTTGTATCGCCAATGATTACATGGCTGAGGTAAACCCAATGCCATATACCATCTCCCATTGGGTTTTTTGAAATTGGATATACTGTACCCCAAATGTAATGTGATGATCTAGAATGCCACCCAAATAGTTCGGTGCCGGGATGGTTCATTAAAATATGTATATATATATATAATTTTATATATATGTGGTAGAATCAAACATGACTGGAAAATACCACATTTATTGGTCATGTTCTCATTAACTCATTAACACCTCCAATCAGTTCGGGGATTTCCCAGCAAGTCATGTTTGATTACCACATGGTAAATCCACTAATATATCCTGGATTTTTCCCCTTGTAAGATCCCTATTGAACAATTTCAAATTTTAAAATGTTCAAATGATATAATGGTTAATCCACATGGTTAATCCACTAATATATCCTATTGATCAAATTTTGAAACGATATTCAAGAGCCATTTCCAAAAAAAACGGTGTTCCCATTCAACTATCATAAGACCTCCATGAGCAGCCCCGGAAACCGCGTAACGGTCGTGAGTTGTAACTCCTGCGCCGCTGAAAAGGTCCTTCTGCAGTTTGGTGATGTCCATGATCCGTTGCGAACTCGGTTGGATGATAGGCGCCTAAATACAATGAGGGGCCCCCGTTGACGAAATCGCTAAGTTGGCTTATAACTCCCATAAAACTATGGTTTCTGAATGTTTCTGATACCTATAACTATAGCTAGTGGGGTTTATAAACCAACTTATAAATAAGGGGGGCCCACATTGTAGATGTTGAATGATATTTTGTGGTCAACATTTAAACCATCAAACGTATGATAGAGATAACACTGAGATTTCGGACATGAAATGATAAACAAATTGCAGTTTGACATTTTGACCAGAAAATCATGTGGATATATGTGGATTATTTTGCTGTTAATAAGTGGTGATTTTCCGTGTGTAAATGCAGATGGGGAAACCATGGTTATGAAACATATGCCAACTCGGATTCACGACAAACCATACGAAACATGATATTCCTTTGGTAATTTCACACTTTGTTATGGAAACCATGTCTCATTGAGTTTAACGATAGATCCCTCTGAAAAATGTTGATTTGTCTTGCTAAACTATTCAAAATTGTCAGATTATCTTCCTCTTGGACAATTGTGTTTCAATAGTTTGATATGGGTTTGTCTGAACGTGGGGTACCCCAAATATATCCAAATATCTTGGGCTCGGTTTGTTCAAGACTTGGCCATGTTACAATGTTTCTGTGGACTAAGCCATATCCAATATATTCATGGATCACATCCAAAAAAAATTGGATCGTTGAATCCGCAAAAAAATGCCTGGTTTTAGTCCATGTTCTTGATGATCCAATCCCCATTTTTTTGGATGGCTGAAAAAACACCATTTTTACATGACTGGGACAAGTAGGAGAAATTGTGAATGCTTGTTGTATACCCTGTTAGTCCCCAACAAAATGAAGTTTAACATCCCATTGCAAAAGGGGTTGATCCCCATCCCCAGTTCAGCCCTTCAACCCCCCCCTTTTCATCCCTTTCCCCCCGGTGGGGACGAAAACGCATGGGAACATGGCTGGGGAGTGTGTTCAGTGTGTTCTGTTGATGGGGAGATTCGACATGATTCCGCATGATTTTCCCATCGATCCAGAAAAGATGCCGAACAGATCCGAACAGTAGGGTAGTTCGATGATGTTTAATCCCTACCCCCGTTCATATTAAACACCCCCTGGCCACGAAACCATGGTTTAGTAGGGAATTTCCACATTTTTTTGGAACCATTTATTATAGGGTGTTTAATTTTTATTATAGGGTGATGGGATTACTTCATATTTCCAGGATTTTCCAGACCCCCATGGCTTTTCGGCATCGAGAAAGATCCGAGGTTTTTCTTCCCGGCCCAGCGTGGCGTAGCGTGATGTGCGCTCGGCAAGGTCCGGGTCGCTGCGTGGCGCCACGACGTCTCACTGTCGGTGATTCAGACCCAGCAAGATACCAAAGATGTGTATATAGGGTTTATCCCACTTATAGGGTTTATCCCACTTATTCACCACCACAAGGATGGTTGAAACCCTATAATGGGATTGGGATAGCCTCCAGTAAATTAACATAGACCCTGGCAAAAATGGGGTTGAAAGACTATAGTTTCCACTAAAAAAAATGTGTTTTCACGGTCTATGTCAATTTACCAGAGGGTAGATGTTACTAAATCAATTCCTAACTTACATAATATGTAACAAGCAAATACAAACAAATACAATCACCTATGCATAATATGTATACATTTGCATACGCCTGCGTTAATATTGCCCGAATCTCAAGGTGTACGTTTCCCCTCTATTCAACGGTCTTGGCGCAGTGATTGGCGATTAAGAACTGGGACCTATCGAGGAAGAAGTCGGATATCATTCAAGTGAAATGGAATATACGATTAACAACGTGGTAAACAGCGGTAAACCCAATAATATATCATCCCCAAGTCATCACCATGTTTTTTTTTGTTTAGCGTCCCCAAATGAACAAATGGTTGGTTTATTGAGTTTCCCACATTATGGACACATTAGTTTCAAAACCCTGGGGCTGAAGACGGTAGTGCGAGGTGGAGACCTACTGTTCCTACTGGTCGACAATTTTCACATGGGGGTTATGGAGAATGGGACTATGATGATGGATGTGAGTTATGTTCAGGATGAGGCTTTTCATTATATATAATAGATATGTTTTGTTTTTTAAAACCAAAAATGGGTTGAAGGGAGCATGTGCAAGATGCTTAGTGGGGCATGATTTGGGGATGATCTGGAATTCATAGGCAACGAGTCATTGACGCGTCCGCGTACTACTGGTATAGCAATCCTCATTCCGTGGTTCCATAATTCGTAGGAATGACTATTTCAATCATTACAACGACCCCACATCCGAGGTTTTTCACTAATGCTTTGAAGGGGGAATCATCCAAAACAATGGCTTACTTTCAGATTGGAATTTGTCCAGAATGATACATCTAGTGCTTCAAAAGTTTGTGCGCCATTCTACAAGTTCGCTGAATCTTGATTTAGAAACTTAATCTAACAACAAAATTTGCGTAGGTACCTCATTTGTGCAGCTTATGGTGACCTCACACAACTTCATCATAAATTCTCGTAAACTATGTTGAAATGGGGAAGCACCGAAACATGGCTTGTGTATGCTTGTGTTGGGTTTGTGAATTATAGTGATTTGATGTGATTTGCCCAGCATCATGTGTGCTTCTCACAGCTGCACTACCCTCGGCCCCCTGGCCGCTCTGTTTACGTCCATGCGGGTGTGGCTAGCGCAAGAGCTTGAAATTCAAGCTTTTTGCGCGTTTGAAGGGTCAGCCAAACAAACTGATTTTGAGTCACGCTGCATGATTTTAGTTCATCACGGGCAAGTGCTAGTGAATGGCCGAAAACTCACGACAGTACAATAAGAAGTCAGAGTTTTTGAGGAGTCACATAGCGTCAAAGCGGTTGACCCCAAGGTGTCATTTGGTTTCTCTTTCGCGTTTCAGAGCGCTTGAGAGCTCGTGGACAAGCTCTTCCACTGCGGATGATTCTTGCAAAGTCAACCACTTGAGATCACAGCAGAGTACTTTGATGTTTGGGGTTGGGGATACACGCTGAAGCCAGATGAACATTTTTGTGTCCAAGATTAGCTATGATTTGTGAAGAGACTGTAGCTATCACAGCAGAAACATGCTGAAACTTCGATCGAAACTAGTGCTTAGTTAGAAATTTGCTGTAGCATATGGATCTCCCAATGACTATCCTAGTGGGCGTCCACGACACCAGACAGCTCGCCAGCTCAAAAGTGGGCCACCGTTCGGCGGGGCCCAGGGGGACAGGATGAATATCCCCTCCCAAAGAAAAGGGCTGGGAGAAGCGGCTTCGAACATTTGCTTTGTGACTGAAATCTGTTCTTGCTTCATCTTCTGGTTGGTGGTTTGGATCCTGGCTTTTTTGAATTTCCATTATTAGTGGGAATGTCATCATCCCAACTGACGAACTCATATTTTTCAGAGGAGTAGGTATACCACCAACCAGATCTTGGTTCGAAAATCTTTGTTTGACATGTTAAAAATGTTTGAAACATTAACATATGAATATCACATCCTCGCCATCGAGAAACTGAAGCCTACCTAGACCCTGAACTTTCCCACAAAAAGAAAACGTGAGTGGACGACCAAAAATAGCCCAGCATTTGGATGGATTCAATGGCCAATTTTGGATAATTCTAGGGTTGATTATTTTTATAAACCCGCCATTTTTTTGCGGCTCTTGTTCCAATGTTTCTCACAGAATTGGATGGATCCAGGTCCCGTTTCAGTGGATCATTCTGGATTTTGAATCTGCCCTATTTTGAACTTGAATACCCTCTGGTAAACTAACATAGCTATTGAAAATGGCCATTTATACTGGAATTACCCATTGAAAATGGTGATTTTCCATAGCTATGTTAAATTACCAGAGGGTAATAGAAATACCCCAAGATATCCCCAACGCTCCGTGGTGTTGGAATATTGACCCTCTGGTAAACGTTTACAAAAAACTATGGAAAATCACCATGCTATTCATGGGAAAACTCTCTATAAATGACAAATTACCTGAGGGTATCAATATGTTCCCAAAAAAACGACCCTGCAGTTCCTGGGCTCAAGGAAAGCCGGCCACAAAAAGCCCAGGTCGGTTGCATGTGCAAGAGTTGTTTGATGTCTGGATGCGAGTATTAAATAAATATATATAAATATAATATAATATGTTATGAATTGTTATGATTATGACACATTATGATTATGATTATATGAAATTAGATTAGTATGTATCCACATGTATTTAGATATCTAATTATATATATATACATACATACATACATGTGAAAAGTATATACATATATTATACAGTGTACATGCAGTACTTTCTTTGTTGACTGATAAACATGTGTACGTGTTAGTCCATGTGTCTGTCTCCTTATACTCTGTGAATCATAAGTATTCATCCCTCGCCCAACATACCCACAGAAGGTCTACTCGGCTGGGACAATATGAAAACATGCCTGAATCCGTACAATCTATAAATTCAAAATGTGTGTCTTATCAATATTCCCAAATCTATGCATCGCAAACATGCGTAATACAAAGTGGTGCCCCAAAAAAAAATTATAAGATATTGTAATTATAAGTTGGTTTCTAAATTCCATTGATATCTATACAGTATACCCTCTGGTAATTTAACGTAGCTATTGAAAATCACCATGCTATTAATGGGAAAACTCACTATTTCAATGGCCATTTTCAATAACAAACCGTTAGTCATTACCAGAGGGTACATACCATTACCTACCAAAATCCCTACGCTTCAATACTCAAACATGGCTGGACCATCTCCCATTTGTCGATGATTTTCCCAGCGATCAAAACGCCTTCATTTTCTTCGGGGATTTACCAGACGGCCACGGATAGGACTACCGGATAGTACTGTCTAATATCCATTCATATTCCGTGATTATCAAATATATATATATGATTAGTCCCATGAAGTCCCTCTTATTGTTCCTATTGTGGGCGGTTACATTCCATTATTATTATAAGCTTATCTCCTTACTGGTATGTACACAGTATTCCATGAATGTTCCATTAATAGTATTCTATTCCATTAATGTTCCACTCATATCCCATTATAATCCCATTATAATCCCATTAGAATCCCATTATAATCCCATTATAATCCCATTATAATCCCATTATAATCCGATTTTAATCCCATTAAAATCCCATTATATTCCATAAATATTCCATAAATATTGCAGGATTATAGTACCCCTAAAGCACCATATGTTTCCCAGTCTGCTGGTGAAAACTCCGTGCAGGTCGTCGATCTCATGGCGCTGCGATCTGCACTGAGACGCTTCAGCTCCAAACCTGTCCGGGGGCACTGTCTGGATTGAAGTTTTATGGGTTTGTTAATGGGCTTTTAATGAGGTTTTCATTGATGTGTTTTAAGTTTTTTTAAAGAGTTTTTTAATGGATTTGAACAAACTGGTTTTAATGTGGTTTCAATGGTTTTTTTTTTAATGGGTATAAGGCATCTATAGGTATAAAATCTAGCTTGAATATAGATTTCCAGTTTACCGGGTTTTAATGAGCTTTTAATCTAGCTGGGGTTTCTAGCTGGGGTTATACCTGGATGTTCAGGCTGTCTACCCTCTGGAAAATCTGTGTGGTTCGCTTTTGGGGTTCTGCTGGAAGACACCGGAGGGAAGATTGAACGGTCAGGTTCAAGGGAACGATAGAGACCCACTGGTTGGTTTAAGGGAAATGTTCGACACAATTTACGAGATATATCCGGTGTATGGAGGAAATTCAGTGATATAGTGTTTAAACCAGGGCATGGATTTCTTTGATGTTTTTCTTAAGAAAGCAAACGTATGGAATGGCTACAACAATGGTTCCAAACCAATTCTGTATGGTAGATTCCTGGCAGATCCCATCAATTCATCCCATGAACAACCACAATTTTTCGAATTACCCTCTGGTAAACTAGCACAACTATGGGTAAATCAACTATAAATGGCCATTTTCAATAGCTATGTGACAAATTGCCAGAGGGTACCTCCACGTTTCCAATCGTTTCCATGTTCCGTTCCTCGTTAAATTTTCGGAGGTGCCTTTGGGGCTCCCGAGTCCCGTCTCCATCCGCGAATCGGCGGGGAAGTTCTTCAACGAGGCCGCGCTGAAGGGTGGGTTCCAAAGTAGGGCGGGGCCCCAGGCATCCATTTATAGATCTGGGTAAATTATAAAATCCCCCATCATGGTTAGGATCCGGGAAATCATCCCCAAATGGCCTTATTTATCCTTATTTCAGGTTTGTGACGGTTAGTGAAATATTATTTTATTTACCCAGATAGATGGATTTTCCCATGGAAATATATAAACATCCAGAAACCATCCAGCGAGCTTGGGGTAGCAACATGTTTTCGGACACTATGAGTCAAAGCAAGTTTACTCTATGAAACAATAGCATCATAGAATGTAGATGCATATAGCGAATTAGCCATTAAATATTCGAGTTCATCGCTGAATATGGAAGTATCATGAAATATCATTCATGACAGTTGATTGATGGTTGATTAGCTACTATGTAGGGTGTGTATTAACCTACGTTGATTGGGGATTGCGGGATTGCTAAGTTGGGTTGGTCAACCGCTGGGAGCTATGAAGATCATCCCCACTGTCAGATGTTCCATGTATTTACCAGCCTTGACCGCACCCCGAAAGTGAACCAAATGTCCAATATCCATCAATATCCCACGAAGTCTTTTGGTATGTGCCATAAGCAACCGCTCAACCGCTGCGCGGCCAGCGACGCTTTTGGCTCAATTCAAAACGGCTTTTGGCGCCTTTACTTCTTCGACTGACTCATCTCAGGCGATGTGTAGTGGATCGTTGTTTTTGCATGTTGGAGGTGATCCACAGAACGATGCGCGTTTTGACTTGTTGAGATCAAGGTCTAGCATGAAGTAGAAAAAAACACGTTGTCAACGTAACACGCACAATTGTCATTGACCGTTCCAGGCTGCAACTTGCATACCCTCAGAAAAACAAAGTGAAAAACATGGCAGCAAAACATGGTGGAAGGATTTACAGTAATGTGGGTAAATCACCATAAATAGATGGTATAATACCACAATTCCCCAATGGGTGGTTCATGGCATTGTTTTACCAACATGAAATTGGGGCCCCCAAACTTCGGCGAACGACGTTTCGAAACCGCCGAAACCTGGCAGGATGAAGTTCTTCAAAGCCATTGCGGTTGGTTTCTCTGGCCTCAGACGCTGATCTCAACGTTAATAACGTTTTGACGTCCAGATTAGGGGTCATTTAATGTCATTTATAGTTGATTTGCCCAGTAAAAATGGTGATTTTCCATAGTTTTGTAAACGTTTACCAGAGGGCATGAGGTTGTTGATATTCTCAATGTTAGGTATTTTAGGTATAGTAATGTTAGGTAAGTTTTCATAATATGTGTTCATCATTTGTCATCCCATTTCATCGGCTGATAGTGGTTTGAAAACTATTTTTTCAGATGTGTTCCCGTCCACATCGGCATTTTTGGAGATTGGCGCCGACATGTTTAAAAGCCCTTCAATTCCCACCTGTGTTGCTTTAAAACATTTTAAAACATCATTTTCCCACGTTTCTTGTACCACAAACTCCCCTTTTCGCCCAGGCCTTGCTGCAGCGGATGACGCCTGCCACAACGCCCACACGGCGAGAAGGGGTTGGCGGATGTTGACCTGGAAAAAGCCCATGGGTTTTAGCCATCAACAAATGGGGTTTCCATGGGAGTACCCCAATAGCTGGATGGTTTATTTCATGGACAAAACCTAATCTAAAAATGAATGATTTTTGGGTTCCTGCAGCCATCAGGAAACCAGCAAATGGTGATCCCACACTCGGAAGATGATGACAGAAGAGGGGGGTTACTTGTATTAGATGTTTTTTTGTTTTGTTTTTTATTTTTAAACCACCGTTTTTACAACCGATGATATAGATTTAGAATGATAATCATTAGCAAATGGTGTTTGGTGTTTGGCTTTAGCCATCCACACTTGCAAGAAGGATCAGATGGGGATTAGATGGGTATTAGATAGGCTGGCTGGTGGTTTCATTTTTTTTATTTTCGATAATATATGGGATAATCCTTCCCATTGACTCATATTTTCAAGATGATTATTGCACCACCAACCAGTAGGGGTTTTAACCATGTTTTAAGCACCAACACTGGATGAAACCATCATTATCCCCGTCTTTTAGGGATGAATAAGTGGATCTCTCAGAATCATATTTGGGTGCGGGTAAAAATACAAAGCATGGATCAAGGTCCCGGGCCCACACACGATCCATACTCGATGATCCATACCCCACTTATCGTCCTGTGATTTGCAGCCATTTGGGCTGGTGGGTGCAGCATAGCTTTGAAATCTTTGAATTTCAGCAGGCAGTGTTTGACCATATACACCCCATCAAATGCAAGGGTGCAACGAAGAAAACGAGAAGAATCACATGACAAAATGCTAAGTGCGCATCCACATGCAAATCCACTCACTTTCACTTCGATCCACGTGTATCTTTGCGATTGGGGGCAAAAAAAAATTGCCAGAGTGCCATCACCAGGCTGAGCCAGTCTGATCTCTTATCAGCTTGTGAAGACTGGGGCATCCAGACGCCCAAAGGAGCCCTAGATCTCGAGCTGCGTGCCCTCCTTGCTCGTGCCATTGTGGGCGGCACACCAGTGATCCCTACAGATGACAAAATCAAACCACCAGTTCAAGATGGCAAAGCCGCAGATCCCGGCGCAGTGGAGCAGAATCCCTTTGAAGAGTTCGAGCGACCGCGAGGCAGGAACTAGCAGCAGGAAAGAAGATGCAGCAATCAGGGGGTGTGCCGCAGCAAGTAGGAGCCAAGACCTGCATTCCGCGATGCAGGAGATACCGCAGAGAAACGCTGTGTCCGATGGCTTCTTAAAATTTTTGCCGCCGGCACGCGATAGCACAACTTGTCAATGCTCGCTCCTAGTTACAGTGTTTGAATATTGAATCAGGACGCTTGGAAGAAACCCTGGACGCTTGTGCGTGTCATCTGTTTTACTTCCCCAATGACAATTTGACCGCTGTTAATAAGGGTCATGAACCATGCAGGATGTGTTGCTATGGATGCCTTCAAGAGGGTACGGATCAATGACCTTACGACAGCTGTGCGATCCATACCCCGGATCACCGCGGAACGATCCATACCAGAATTTATGCTCACAGCCATTTGTTACAGGTACATGGGTATATACCTATTTGGTAACTTATAGATATATACCAATATAAAATATTTATTGATATTTTGGTAACTTTAGATATTTTTAATATTATATATATATATAAGTTTAAATCCAATCAACCAGCGCGTTTAGTGGAAAAATGCCCAACAATAAACCCAGCTTATCAATTATTATTATATACCTGGACATCCAAAAGCTGCATGTTTTTTGGTCTGGACTGAAAAGTAGTGAGCGGCCAAAAATCGGACAATTGCTGATTTTGCCCTCTGTCAGTCACATTTGGAAGGACCAAAAATATGACGCAAAATGACGCAGAAAAGACGCAAAAGACCAACTTTTTGACACCAAAACCGTGTCATTGAATCCATCACTCTTAGCCCAAAAGTGATTTTTAGGCCCGCACCCGAAAATCCACAAAGGTCGAAAATTATGCGGCTCAAGGACTGTCCAGGTATGTATATATATATATATCCCCAATATCTCACCATACAATGGAAATAACCATCAATTATGTTTTCCCCAACAACAATAACCCCCGACATCTCACTATAAAATCGGAATACACATAAATTATATTAAATTATGATATCCAAAATCTCACTTTAAAGTGGAGATAATATGACATAACGATCAAACATATATACCTAGCGCATCAAGAACCCACAAATTTGCAGTTGTTTTTCCAAAAAAACGTTTTTTTTCTTCAGTTATGATATCCCCAATGATTGTTCCAAGCTCTCATCAACTGGCGGATGTAGTCTGGCAGCCAGGCGAAATCTGACTGCGTGGCCGACTCCAAGTGCTCCTGGTGCGAGGTCTGGTGGACTCGAAACAGTCGGCGATGGAAGTTTGTTGTAGCCTATTTTCAGACCCAAATCATGTGTAAATATTGATAAATATTGATGAACATACATATTTATTGAACATGAATATTGATAAAATATATACATATTGAAAAATAGATATTGAACATACACTTGGAACAGTTGCAAACATGTATGAATTGTCAATGGTACTATGTTTCAAACACGTCGGGTTTTGTGTCTATTTTTCACGGGAGATATCCCACTGAGGTTGGTGTCATAGTGCTTGACAGCGCGTAGATTCATAGCAGTGGTACTTGTATATGAATGATATGGCTTGATGCCATAAACAATTGATTGTTTTGAAAAACAATGATAAAAACCATGATAAAACACCATACAACCATGAGATGATAAAACACCATACGCCAGATGACAAGACCATGATAATACACCAATCATGGTAGAATCATGACAGCTGATAAAACACCATACAACCAGAGTTTCTCATACCTTCCACCGACAGGCTTCGGCTGTGCCCAGCGCGTGTTACACCAAGGAGGATGCAACTGGGGCGGCAAAAGGGGGGGGCCCGTAAGAATTCAACAACTGTTCAACAAGCCACCAACAAAATCAGCAGCGATCTAACATCCGTTGAATAGCCATACAATTAAACACAGAAATTCAACAACAAACCAGAAAAATAAGGGAAAAAAAGTCAGCCCAAGGTTTTCCATCTTTGCAACCCCCAAGGATATGGGGGTGAAGCCACCTACCAAGGCCGCCAAGCTTCCCTCCGCGGTCTTCACCTGTGGCACCTCCAAACGTCGCTCCGAGCTGCTACCGCGCGAGGAGGTGCCGAGGGAAACGAACCCATGGGGAAACCATGGAGCCATGGGGGCGGATGGCTGGTTCCTATGGGATGGCTGAAAGCCAATGAGAAAATGGGTGGCTGTTGGTCATTTTGGTCATTTTGGTCATTTTCCCATGTTTGACTGGAAAAAATCATGGTTTCAACGCCATGATGGCGAAATGGTGATGATCATATAATCTCTGGGTCAATTTAGACCATAGGATGGGAACAAATTGGAGGTTTCTGGGACAAAAAAACATCAAAGTATGGCTGGTGGACAATTTTAATAAAGTTAGCCTGGCCTTGTTGGATTACTAGATCAGTCAAGTGGATGGGTAGAAACTACTCCTTTAGTCTTTTGGTATCTGGCTGGGATTATCTACTTACTCACCAGCGATCGGCCGTGTTGATGGGGATGATCCGGCTAGCCATGTTTGATGACACCGGAGGGTATCTATCTCGTTTTCTTCATGTTGAGTCTTACTGGTGCGTTTTACGTAGGGAATGGATGGGAATAGGGGAATGGGATGATTATTGATAGTGATGAAATGGATCATTCCCAAAAATTCCCTACTAAGCACCAGTAAGGATAGTGATTTTGGGATTGAAACTGTGAAAGTTTGAATGGTCGAGATTGAGCCAACGGCAGATTTGGATCCCGCTGT
Source organism: Cladocopium goreaui (assembly GCA_947184155.2). Taxonomy (NCBI): domain Eukaryota; class Dinophyceae; order Suessiales; family Symbiodiniaceae; genus Cladocopium; species Cladocopium goreaui. The sequence continues at coordinate 515,638 of CAMXCT020006811.1, forward strand.
TGAGAAGGCATCTGGGGTCAGCCAGAGTAGGCTGACAAAGCTAACTTTCTTGCAGGATCAGTGGAAGAGCCCCCCAAGGATCATGAGCAGATGGAAGAGTGCAGTCCAGCAAGGGATATTGACACAGCTATGATTCGCATTAAGCATTGACAATGGATTAGCCAACTAAATTGCATGCTTTAGGGAGAAAATCTGATGTACAGAACTTAACGAAACCGGATAGGTATTTCTCCAATACACAACCTCAAAGGCTGGGAACTTAGATCCACATATCAATATAGAAATATCATGTCATATGTAATCCATGATTATAATCCATATTATAATCCATGATTATAAACCATATTATAATCCATGATTATAATCCATAATTATAATCCATAATTATAAACCATATTATATATGTAATCCATATGTCTGATGTTTTTTTTGTTTCGCCATGTTTGGGATCTTTCCCTTCCGAAAACAAGCTCTCGCTGCGGTGAGGCCGAGAAGTTGGGCGTGGTCTGGCGCGGCAATTCTTCCAAGCAGAGCTGCTCGGCGCCACGAAGCCTTGGAATGATGGTGAATGTACGGGGGATCCCCCAGTAGCTGGATGGTTTAGATGGGAAAAGCCGAAAAGCCGATTATAAATGTGAATCTATAACATTGGGTTTTCCATAAATGGGGGATACCCCAATAGCTGGATGGTTTATAATGGACAACCCTATTAATATCTATAAAAAAAATAAATGGATGTTTTTTTTGGGGGGTAGCCCTATTTTCGGAAACCCCCAGGGGAATCATCCCAAGTCACATCCCAAGCCAATGTGAGGCTGCAAGTTTCAGGCTGAAATATGACGATTTATGGCTAAATTGATCCAGATCGTGTTAAATTTATAGGTACATATCATGGTATATGATAATTCATTGATGCAATTGATCCTATCATCCATACATGATATGTTAAATCACTAGATATGTGAAACAAGGTTCAAGTATTCATTCATTCAACTCTGATCAAGACATAGCTCCATTGAATCAATGTTGATAATAAAAAATGAACACTCGAGATAACTTTGGATTTAATATGATTTAATGTGTGGTTCAAAATGGGATTAAAATATAAATTGGGATTTTTAACATAGCTCAACACTGTAACACTGTACACAACAATCATGGCTTTCAATCGGGATTTTTTAACACCCCAAAAAATGGTGAACAATGGTGATTTCAGATGATTTAGCTAACTATGAACCATGAAGATAGAGCCATGAACAAAAACACATGTTGATGGGATTTAACCTTCAACATGTTTTAACCAACTAATTTATGGGATTTGATTTAACCATGAAAGACAAATCAAAGATATGATCGGAATCAAATTCAATCACATTATTCAACGAAAATCATATGTTTAACAATCAATATCCCATATAAATTGGTTGGAATATGATATGCTATTGCTTTGCTAAGTTAAACCCCCATAAATTGGAATTTTCCAAAATCTGACTGGACACCCCCATCCTCCCCCGCCTTCGAGGCTCACACGAACTCTTGGAGTCCGTGTCGATGCCATCGGATTTCACCTGGTGCAACAAGGATGGCAAGTGCGGAGACCCGGGGTCGGGGATGGTTTAGCACGCCACAATGGCCATAGAAACAAATTGAACTTAGCGTTTTTTTTTTATAGATGTTTATAGCAACCCTATGTATATATATATATATGTCAATACTGTATGTGTTATGACATAATGATGTGTATATATATATATATGTATAGTGATTTGGGGGGATGGTTTCTGAATTTGGGTTCACAACATTACATTGGTTTGGGTGGATTTTATAGTCAGATTAGAAATACAACCCCTAACAAACCACGAAAGACAATATCAAGTACCCTCTAGTTATTTAACATAGCCATGGAAAATGGCCCATTTATAGATGGTTTACCTATAAAAAATTACTTTACTTCGTGTGATCCCCACCATGACATTTATACATTTTCTTACTGGCAAATCTTCTGGCATTCTATCTGACATATCTTCTGACATTCTATTTGACATTCTATCTGGCATATCTTCTGGCATATGATCTGGCATATCTTCTGGCATATCTTCTGGCATTCTATCTGGCAAATCTTCTGGCATTCTATCTGGCATATCTTCTGGCACTCTATCTGACATATCTTCTGGCATTCTATCTGGCATATCTTCTGGCATATATTCTGACATATCTTCTGGCATTCTATCTGGCATATATCTTCTGGCATATATTCTGACATTCTCTGGCATCTGGCATATCTTCTGGCATATCTTCTGGCATATCTTCTGGCATATCTATCTGGCATATCTTCTGGCATATTTTCTGGCATTCTATCTGGCAAATCTTCTGGCATTCTGGCATTCTGGCATATCTTCTGGCATATATTCTGACATATCTTCTGGCATATCTGGCATTCTGACATTCTTTCTGACATTCTTTCTAACTTTCTTCTGCACATTCTTTGTCCCATATCTTCCTACATGAGGTCCGGCAGGGAACACTTGGCGTGGATACTCGCGGTTGAGGTCCGGCAGGGAACACTGGGCGCGGATGGTCGCGGTTGAGGTCCGGCAGGGAACACTGGGCGCGGATGGGCGCGGTTGAGGTCCGGCAGGGAACACTGGGCGCGGATGGTCGTGGTTGAGGTCCGGCAGGGAACACTGGGCGCGGATGGTCGTGGTTGAGGTCCGGCAGGGAACACTGGGCATGGATGGTCGTGGCTGAGGTCCGGCAGGGAACACTGTGGATCGCGGGTCGCAGTTGAGCAAGGACGACAAGGATGACAAGGAGGACGAGGAGGAGGAGGACGAGGCAGGAGGAGGCGGAGGAGGAGGAGGACGAGGAGGCAACTGACATAAAATCTAACAACCCTCACCTGGCAGGTGGGGAAAAATGCTGCTTTTCCATGGCTATGTTAAACAACCAGATGGTAAACTCATGATTTTTTTTGGGGTTTGATGGTGAGGGCAACTGGATAGGAATGCCTCGTGGTTCACCTCGGAAGCCCCACGGGTGGTGGGCACTGAGGAGCTACTGCACTATGTCTCGCAACCAGCACATCCCCCAGGAGTCGGGGGGTGACTCCGGGAAGAAACAGAATCCACTGGTTGGATCTCTGATGTTGGGAAAGAAACTTGGTTTATCTTAGATTTATCTTGGTTTATCACATCTGGATATGTTCCCCAACATGGCAACATCTTGCTGTTCCCATCATGGCGCAGTTTAGCATGGCAACCCCAATTGTTGTTGATTCAATCCCCGTTTTCGGCGGTTAACTTCCAATTCACCCACGTTTTTTTGGGGGAGGCTCTTGTATAACTGATATCATGCGATATCATGCGATATCCAATTAGTCCTCTATTGAGGGATGTTAATTCCCTCAGATAAAGAGAAAACACACGCAATAGCACTGATATCTCTAGCATGAAGCTAAACTAACATAAACTAACTATATATTAATTTCCAGAGTGATCTACTAACCACTGGAATAACATGGAATAACTATAGATATTGTTTTCTTACACGATCAGGGGAAACTCATTATTTCACACCAATATCCACTGATGTAGCTATTAACCCCTCTCTGGAAATCACATCCAAATTAGTACTACATCCACATCACAACAACATCTGAAGTATACCCAACTTAGTACTAACATGTATTACGATTATCGTCATTAGTTGTACCACATTAATAATATCCCATAATTATATCCCATTAGTTACCCTCTGGTAAACGAACATAACTATGGAAAATCACCATTTTCAATGGGAAAATCCACTACAAATGGCCATTTTCAATAGCTATGTGACAAATTACCAGAGGGTAGACCAAATGAATAGTATCCAATATCCCATGAGTTGGACATTAAATGAGTTCCATATCCATCTCCAAATGACGGGCCCAAAACCACCGGGGACATCCGCCGTCGCCCGACGTCGCCGGGACAGTACTGCGGCAGCTGCTGGGCCCATGGCGCCATCTCGGCGCTTGGCGATCGCATTAAGATCGCGCGCAAGGCGCAGGGCGTGGACATCAACCTGGCGGTAGCTCGGATAGAGTGAAGCCATTGGCGGTATGCGTACCCAAAGGAGGGATAGATATCATGGGATTATGTATAATATTACATAATTTTATATTACATTCATATAACTGATTTGAATTACTTTATAAATATATATATATATATCTCTCTATCTATATAATATATATATATACTGCGTTCTGAACAAGCCCAGCCTCCAATAGTGATTTATCACTATTTGGACCGCGATAAATCCAGGTGTGACCACCAAGTATCAAAACATGGGGTAGCAGCGTAGCATGAATCCATGCTTATCGGTAATTTGAAGCTCAACATATATAGGTCAAAGTACTGATGTTCCTCTGGTTGGAAATCTTATATTTTAATTGTTTCTTGGTTAATCCATCATTTCAGGGATGATGCCCAATGGCGAACATTTGTTTGAGATGGATTGAAAGCACCGACCTTTTTTATCATTGATCCAATGGATTACTTTTGGTGAATGTTCCTGAAGGTTTGTTGGTCCTGCATTCTTGTATTCTGTTGAATTTTATCCCTTGATCATCCCTTTTGAATTTCTTAGTGACTATATATACCCAAACAGTCGTATTTGTGGGGGAACCTGAAACAACCATCCGATGCTTATATCTTATCAATTCTTATCACTCCCATGCAACTATCAGAATAAACAGTATCAAATATGTATAGGGTTGTGTTTACACTATTTTCGACGTATTATTTTGTAATATGTTGTACATGATTACAGGTTATTGATAAAATGTTTGACACTGACTAGAACATACTTGATTTGTTTTCAACAACTACAGTCATTATCATCCCCCAAGCAAAAAAAATATAGGGTCGAACTATGTCGAACTGTTAGTTTTTTTTTTTTTTTTCGGGATGGTAGATCCATTGAAGAACCATTATTATTATTACCCCATCATGGTTATGATTATCCCATAAAATCTCCTGATATGCCATTTAAATTCAATGCTTGATGGTTAATTGCGATGGCCCCAAGTGAAATCTATCAGCTATAATCAGCCAAACTATGTTTTGGTTGTTTGTCAAGTCCATATTTAATTAGCATGTTCCCAATTTGGAAATGCAGTTCCAGATATACGTGGAGTTATAACCGTTATAACATGTTATAACCATACGTAGTTCTAGGGGTTATGTCAAATTATATCCCAACTGTTGGGGCTTTGTAACCATGGTATATCCATTTGTAGTCCCAAGTAGTTTTCTTTAGTAGTATATAAGTAGTGAAGCCCATATGTTCATCCTGATAATTACTTGGGCTAATTATTATAATAAACATATGGTGAATAATAGTTATTACTTATAACTTATATATTATATTGCAACTTATATTAGAATAATAATCAACTGATAATTAAGAACAATTCTTAGTCTAAAATAACGAGTTGATGATTCACATCATCCCAATGATCCCATTGAAATTCCATGAATATCCCATGATTTATGAGTTGATTGCTTCATAAATCCCATACCCTCTGGTAAACTAACATAACTATGGAAAATCACCTTTTTTAATGGGAAAACTCACTATTTCAATGGCCATTTTCAATAGCTATTTTGACATAACCAGAGGGTAAAGTCCCATATTTTGGTCCAGAGAACTCGTTGTATCCGGACGTGGTGGTTTCCCCAGGTGCAGCACCTGCTGAACTGCGGAGGGGTTGGCAGCTGCAAGGGCGGCACTGTGGATGGCCCCTACCAGCGCCTTGGTTTCGCCTTGGAAGCCTTGGTTTGGCCCTACGAAGCGCAGGATTTTTCAAGGGAACCATCCTACAATGTGGGGCCCCCCAGCTATGTTTAAAGCCTATAAAAAAACATATAAAAACTATAGTTATAGGTACCATAAACCAGAGTCATTGAAGTTATAAGTCAACTTAGCTATCTAGGGGGCCCCACATTGTAGGAAAATTAGGATTTAACTAGGGAAAATTAGGATTGAACTAGAATTTCAATGGGATTTAATGGGAAAACTGAGAACCATTTTGTATTCAACTAGTTAACTAACTCTGTAACTACTGGCATAAGTCACATTGTTTAAAAACATGTTCAACTAATGCCATGTTGTACTTGACAACAGGATACCTTGAGTCGATGTTGGCTCATCCTCTCAATGGGAAATCCACTATTTTTCCCATGGTCTGTTGTCTGGGGGTCCTTTGAAATACCGTACCCTCCAGAAGATGCCGATGCCAATATTTCCAGGATGATCTAGATGATGTGGGGCCCCCAGTGATGTTTGTTGGTTTATAAACCCCATGAAAACTTCAGTTATAAGTTCCCTAAGTTCCCTAAATTCCCAAAACCATAGTTATTGAAGTTGTGTTCACCAACCTAGCGATGCTGTCTTCGGTTTTCCCGGTTTTCCCCGCGAAATTTCCAGTTTTCCAACGGCATCTGGATGGTTTCTCGCGATCCCACAGGACCAGTATAATCCAGTGGACGAGAGTCGTCCGACGTTTCGTTGGAGGACTCCTCTCGACTACTGGTGATCATTACAATATATATGCACCAGGCCCTGCCACCCCCCCCTCCCCCCAGCCCCCATGGGATGGGTCCCATATACTGGCCCCATATGAGATCTTCCCCCTCCCCCCCTGTGGTGTGGTGGCGGTGTGGCGCTGTCCCCCTCCCCCCCCTGTGGTGTGGTGGGGGTGTGGTATGGTATGTTGGGTATGTATGGTGTGTATGGTCGGTCTGGTATGGCATGTTTGGAAAGTATGGTATGTTTGGTAGGTATGGTATGTATGGCATGAGTGGTTGGTATTGTATGGATGGTAGGTATGGTATGTAAGTCTGTTGGGTATGGTATGTTTGATATGACAGTATGTATGGTCTGTATGGTATGTATGATTACTATGATGGTATGGCATATTTCCTATGTAAGGTATGTATGGTATGTATGGCATGTATGTTTGCTATTGTATGTATCGTAGGTGTGGTAATTACATTTCATATGTATGGTATGTATGGTGTGTATGATAGATATGATAGGTATGATAGGTATGATAGGTATGATAGGTATGGTATGCATGGCATCATTGATTGATTGTTCGGTACGGTATATGTTAAACACAGGTGGTGTTGTGAGAGTACACAGGTAGTAAATAGGAAGTAGATACAGTAGATACATAGCACATGTATATATGACTATAGGTAGCACGTAGGTACTTTCAAGGAGTATATGTGCTACGTAGGTCGCCTAAAAGGTAGCATGTAGCTAGTAAATGCGAGGCTGGTAGTCAGAAATACTGCAAAGACCTAGCAAATACGAAGCTGGACCTCAGAAATGCTGCCAATAGCTTGCAAATAGAAGGGAAGGGGGGCTGCTACCTGGGGACCCAACCCATGGGGGGGGGGGGTGGAGAGACGGAGGACGGGACCATATATAGATGTATATAGTATATACATGTACCGTATATGTTAATTATTGTTAATGGATGATCTTGGTCTTGGCATGTATTGGCAGTTTTTTTGTTTTGAAGAATATGGTGAGATCCCAGTTGAAAAGTCACAAACACACCTGGGACTGTTCTTGGAGGAATGATATGTGGACACCCACACCATGATGCAGAAAGCAAGGGATACTTTTCGGGTTGAAAAAGTGGTCCAGTCCTAATCGCATGCGAATTGAATTACAGTACAATTTGTGCATCCCCAATTCATGTGTTTATGTTTACAACACATGAAAAAAACCGTGCATCCCCAACTCTCAAGCTGCTTGGTCTCTTTGTTGCGTCGTGCAATGCGTCGCGAATGAATGGAGAGTTCAACAATCATCATGCAGTGCATCAAAAACATTACAGCTGCCAAAACATGTTATTGACACATGTTGAAACATCAATAACATTACAGCTGAATCAACTGCCAAATATCATAAATATCGTGTTGAAACAATCATAGTATACATCTCTGGCTGGTGGTTTGGAACATTTCATATTTTTCCATATATTGGGAATGTCATCATCCCATTTGACGAACTCCATCATTTCTCAGAGGGGTAGGTTGAAACCACCAACCAGATAATTAACCATCATTAACCAGATAATGAACCATCATTAACCATCATTTATAGATGCCATTTATAAACCAACCATTTTTCTCGATCTTTCACGGCTGAAACAACCGAGACCGTCTCGGGCAACATCCCAAACCTCGGTTCAACCGAGGTGGTTGAAGGGAATCTCCGAGAAGGGCACGGGAATCAGTTTCTCGGTCGGGTCGGGTGGCGTAGATCGTTTGGAGATTTCCGGACGCACCACCGATTTTTCAATGAAAATATGATGGAAGAGGGATGGATATGAATGAGATGGGTGTAAGAAACAGAAAGAACATGAGTAACATGGTGTACCCGCTGCGAAGTTCATGACTTCATCCTGATTTGTCTGAAAAACCAAGGTTATGAGACTGCAAATCCCTATGTAGCCTGCTCTTCCGTGGCTTGGTGGAGTATGTTCTGCCAACTTTGAGCCATCTGGGCAAAAATGAAAGATATTAATAAAGTGAGATATCGAACCAACAACATCAAGTTGTTTGTTACAGAGTATCTAAGATTACAGTAGCCATGCGAGGATGTTATGAAGCTTTGACATTTGACACCTGTGCTGTGGGTGTTTACCACCTTTGCCGAGGCTTATCTAATGACAGAGGTTGGCATGTTGTGCCATCCAATATGCTGCCTCTTGATGACATGAGGGCCCATTTCTGTGAGTTATACACTAATGTTCACTAAAAAAAAACTTGAAAACTTTGGTTGGTTCTATCTCCACTGTTTGCTGATTCCAGCCATTTGTTTCTGGCTTCTTTCCTGCCCATTTTAGCAGATCAGTTCACGATGGATGGGTTTGCAGGGATCATCCCAGCATCTTCCCTGGAAATCTTCCAAGCCCCCAGCTTTTTGGGAGCGCATAGCAATCTACCCTTAACGGGGATCAAAACTATAGTTCTGGGGAGTTATTGGAAGAATATAACTGATTGTTATGGGTTACGTTTGGTTATACTGATTCACAACCTTATACTGAGTTATTGGAAGTATTGACCAATTCATGAATCGGTATAAGGCTGTGAATCGTACTGGTACAAAAAAAAAGTACGACGTACAAGTAAGAATTTGAAGATGGAACAAAGAGAACCTGCCTGCACCTGGAACATATTCCTGTTCCATATTCTTGAAGGCTTAAGGCGTGCTTTTGTTTGGATATTTTGAAATGAGTTTTTGGGCGTGCTAAATGCGGTGGCAAAAAAAGTGGACCTGTGGTGGTGTTGGTCGTTGGTGGTGCTGCTGGTGTCGTTGCTGGTGCTCAATGATTTGACCGAGGATTCGTCTGAGGGCTTCTGCTCTCATGTGGACACCTCCTGCAAGGCGGGATGGCTGGTGAGTTTCTGCTGGTTGATTTTCCCATGTTTGTTGAACTCTCGATCAATCACTAGAATGGGAAACAAATTGCGGTTTCTGGGACAAAAACATCGACATGTTCATTACTTGTTATTACCCGTTGCAAAATTACAACTCAAACATAGAAAACCAATGAACAATCGAGACTTAGATTTTGTTCCATCATTTTCCACATCTCAAAAAAAACACAAAAAACACTCAGTAACAAGACTTCCAATAAATGACCGCCAAACAACTCAAAAAACAAAAAACATGTTTTCCATCTCCAAGAACTCAAGAAAGATCTCCATGAACAATCAATGATTTCCATTCAAAGAGTCATCATAAACATCATGAAGACAATCAAACCAAAAAACATATTTATGAATATAAACTATAGACATCAAAATTAGGTTTATATAGGTTTATATATTGTTTTTCCACGTTTTTCCATCATTATTTATATGTTTTTTCCATAAAACCCTTGGAAAAACCAGTGAACATCCCAAGTTTTTTTGCGCCAGGCTGCCAACGTGGCTCGCACCTGCGGCAGCTTCTCCCAGGAGGGTGGTCCATGTGACCTGGCGGAGTGCCGAAGATGACATGATGGAGTTGGTTTCCGATTTGGCATGAGACTTATAGTTACCTCAACTTAACCCTATTGCAAAATGTAAAACCATAGTTTAGTATACTAAATACTAAACTACCGCCTTGCAATAGATAGCTGGAAAAACCTTTGCCAAATGGTAGGTTTTTGATTGGGTTTACCACATGCTGGTTTTGGCAAGAAATGTGGTATTCTACAGACCAACATGTGGATTAAATATGATATGATCGTTAGGCATTCCAATTCGTCAGGCTTTTAATGCCCATGTTTGTTATCTGAAGTTATCTCAATCTCAATCTCGGCGGTCTACGGGAGAATCAACCGATTTTCACACCACGCGTTCCAGTGAAGCTGTTCCATGTTTTTTTTCCGACAAAACCAGTGCAATCCAATCCCTTCTGAAGAGAAAAAACATCAAGTCCATCATGATCCATCATTGCTTACCCTCCTGTAAACTAAGATGTGAAAAGAACACTGGACATGTAGATCAAGTTCCGAACGGTCGCCTCCATGGGTCTTCCACATCTAAACCCTCACTGTAGGACCAGATTTGTAGATCATTTTCCAGATCCCAGCTCAATGCTCCATGGTATGAGATAGGTTATCACATTTTACAACCCCCTATACACTTGAATTATATTCCCCTAATCAAGCCAGTTATATAGTTATATCTATCATTTTATTTCATGCACTATAGGTTTAGTGCGAATGATTATTGAATTATAGTAGAGTTATGTTTTATATCATTAACTATTGCCATCTGGTAATTTAAATTGAACATGACAATGTATAGTTGATTTACCTCCTTAAAAATCTGGTTTTCCATAGCTATGTTAACTTACCACAGGGTAACTCTAGCTATATCACGAATAGATTGACTATTATAACATAACTAATATAATGAACTATAACATACTACGGTATAACATACTATAACTATAACGATATAATATATATATATATATAGTCTATATATATTATATAACTATTATGACTCTAGTGATATCACGATTCGACTCCTTTAGGCACCGGCCTGGGCTACTTCCCCAACGCCACCATCACGGACTATGGCTCCATCTCTGGTGGGCAACCAGAAAAATCGGGGGGGACGGCAACCCTGCTGATGTTGTTTGAAAGGTGATTTTAATGGTGGATTTATGGCATTTATGGTGGATTTCATTGGGATTTATGGTGGATTTATTGGGATTCAATGTGGATTTATTGGGATTCAATGTGGATTTTATTGGGATTCAATTGAGATTGAATGGAATATCATTCACAAGTTGACATATTTTGTTCATGTTTTGTCTGGCAATGTGATGGTTAAGTATGATATGTCTTATACAGTTTGGAATGCAATCCCCATTTTCAGACACCCACCCATGTTGGCAAATGTAAGGGGAAATCCAAGATTTTGCAAATTCCCAATTGTTTTTTGCCATTTAGTTCGATGATTTACTTATTAAAGATGGTCATAGCCCTATTCAACATGGTCATAGCATGTCATAGCTATGTTAAACTACCGGAGGGTACAATGCATCTCTGGGAGATGTGATACGCCAAATCTGAAGTGAATATGAAGCATGTGCCAACTTCGGGGTTGGTTAATTGAATCCCATGATACTAGCAATGCCAACTTCAGGTATGTCCTACTGAATTCCCATATGAATTATCCATCGATCGGTTCCAATTTCCCATATTTATTCTGGTTGGTGGTTTGGAACATTTGGATTATTTTTTCCATAATATATGGGATAATTCTTCCCATTGACTAATATGTTTCAAAATGGTTAAAACCACCAACCAGCCCATTGTTTTCATATCAAGTTAGCAAGTCTAGAAAAGTACATTCAGTTATCCTCTGGTTATTTTCCACGTAGGGAACTGGAGAATCACCATGCTATTTATAGGATTTTATAGGTAAATCATAAAAAATCATCTATAAATGGGCCATTTTCCATGGTTATGTTAATAACCATAGGGTATATATGGTGTTCTACTTATATACAATGATTCCAATATCATTAATATAATTTCCACAGCTAGAACCAGAATTGAATCCCCATGATACTTGTCATATCTTATCTGTTTCTCATATTTTCTCCAAAACCTGAAGTAAACTCCAAGAGTTCTCCTCCGGTAGACATGGCAGTTGAGAATCCACTCTCCCATTGTTGGTATCCCCAAAAAAGTCCGTATGTTGGTGAAACCTTGTGGTTTTTGTCCAATGAAAAATTGACCAATGTTCTCATCCCATGAAAAATCACGATGAATGTTTGTTGAATCATCATTCAATCCATAGATATATCCTAGTGTCCCATCATCCCAATCTTATCCCTATTTAAATACATATATATATATATACACAATATAGAACTATTTTTTTTCCATCATCCCAATTTTATCCCTATGGAAAAAACATATATAAGATTTCGTATAAAAACAATATCAAACTATTACTTTTCCATCATCCCAATCTCATCCCTATGGAAAAATCACATAGAACCCCCGTTCCCATCCGTTCCCCGGTTCCACTTTGAGTGTTTTCCCGAGGTGCTGACGCCATGATGAAGGAGATCTTCCACCGCGGACCCATCAGCTGCGGCGTCGATGCCAACCCGTTGCTGAACTACGAGTCCGGCGCCTCGACGCGTTGGCGTCGTTTGGGGCGTTCTTTTGGGGTTTTGCCATGAAGAAATGGTGGGTTTTTCAACAAAGAAATGGTGATCTGGTTGGTGGTTTGGAACATCATCTAATTATTTTCCCATTACTATTGGGAATTTCATCATCCCAACTGACTTTAACTTCAACTCCATCATTTTTCAGAGGGGTAGGTTGAAACCACTAACCAGATGGTGATTTCATGGGATGTTCCCAAGAAGAATGATGGGATTTGGTTATCCACTAAAAAACTGGGTTTTCTAATGAGATTTTGCTAAGAAGAGTGGAATATATACTTGAATTGCCTGAGGATGTGTTTTTTTCCAATTAGAAATCCACTATTTGAGGAAGCTATAGAGAATATATTTTACTTGTTGGGAGTGTTTAAAGCAAATCCAGGTGTTTGTGTATATATATATATATATATAATGATTGATTGTTTGATTACTGTATCTATATATCATTAAAATTGTGATTTCTAATGGGATTTCTCCAAGCTAAATGGTAGAAATATACATTTATATAATTTTATATACATTTATTTGTCATAGTTTTTTTTTTTGTTCGGGACATATATAGGTCATGGGATTTCTTTCTATTTCCCGGTCATGGAATCGCCATGGGATTCCACGACTCCCAGGTATCATCAAGACCAAGGGCGAAGGTGTGGACCACGTGGTCTCTGTGGTCGGCTGGGGCACTGACTCCAAGGTGCCGAAAGCGTAGTTGAAGCACCCGGAGTTGAAGTTGATTTCATTCTTTACTGTCATGGGAAATCAGTACCCTCTGGTAAACGTTTGCATAACTATGGAAAATCACCTTTTTTAATGGGTAAATCAACTATAAATGGAACATTACTGGTTGGTGGTTTGGAACATGTGGATTATTTTTCCATATTTTGGGAATTTCATCATCCCAACTGACGAACTCATATTTTTCAGAGGGCTAGGCTCAACCACCAACCAGTTACTGTCATAGTCATGGGAAATCAGGTTTTGTGGGCCAGAAATCCCTGAGATTTGGGGATCAATTCACCACTGATTCACCACGGCTTCCCTTAAAAAATCTGCGGTCCAGGACGGCATGTACTGGATCGTGCGCAACTCCTGGGGCGAGTACTGGGGCGAGATGGGCTACTTCAGGCCTGGAAGATGATCAGGTGTCAAGGTGTCCCGATATCCCAAGGCTCTTTTGAAGTTATGGTTTAGTGATCTATATGAGGGGTTTCCATAAATGGGGGTACCCCAGTTTTCATCCATTTTTATAAGATTGTCCCCTATAAACAATCCATTTGGGGTACCCCCAATTTAGGAAACCTCCATATGAGGGGATATGTTTCCATATATGTTTTGGGTATTTATGATTAGGCCTAGGCGAGACTTTGAGTAGATTTTATCAGAACATATTCTGAAGATATATCTCTGCGAAGGTTCTTGCACCGTACTTACAAATTTATCCTCTTCGCCTCGCAGGTCTCATACCGTCTTGGTCGGAGTATCTCCAGCCTTGTTGCCTACATACTTATTCTTGTTGGTCTACCTACCTTCATTGTTCAAACAGGTTCAAACCCTGGTTTTTGACAGCTTAGCTACAATTTGTTGATGAGCAAATTCGAATGTTGTGTTGCTGCACAAATGCTCAACCTGATGCTTCCCTAAATCCCGATTCTTGCAGCTGTAAAATATGTTTAATCCCAGTTGTTCAAAGGTCAAGACCCCACATGTGCTGGCTGTTTAGACTTTAGATTTTTATAGATTTGGGCTTGTGTGAAAATTCGGTATACCCCCTAAATCGAATGGTTAATATAATGCTTAATAATTGCAATCATTATGCCCCTATTGAAATTGCCATGGTATATCCCCTTCTCAGACACACCCAAATATCATATCAAGTTGGTGAGTTGTACAATATATATATATACAACATATTCCCTGTTTGCAGATGATTGTCCAATTATCTCCCATTACAAATTACAAACATCCTTTTACTACGGTGTATAACACCAACTGCTTCCCTGCTTCTAGTTGTCAAGTATGTATCCAATATTATTCAATGATATCAAGTTGGTTAGTTAAGCTTAATTGCATCCCCATTTACATGCTCTCTTGTGAACTAACATAGATGTGGAAATCTACCGTGTATATATATATATATACACATAATTTTCCGAACAGGCTTCCCAATGGGTTTTCCACATTTTCTTAAACACGTTTACCCCAGGGAATATTCCCATGAGTATTTCTATATCAAGTTGGTTATATAGTTATCATTAAGATATTGTTCATCGATTTATGATATCCCATATCAAGTTGGTTAGGATTAGATTCCCTTTAACAAATCTTTAACATATACAATTAGATAATAAATTATACATATATATATATATATAGATATACATATATATATACAATGTGGTGCCTCCAGACGACAGCTAAGTTGTTTTACAACTTCAATAATTATTGCTTTATACCTCTATACTCTATAGTTATACAATGGGCTTCTCTTAACCAAAACATGTGGAGATTCCCTGGAGATTTTCTATTGTTATTATAGTTATGTTCACCAACTTGTATGGGGCCCCATCCTGTACCCTTTGGTAAACCAACATAATCACCATGTTTAGTAAATCAACTATTTCAATGGCCATGTTCAATAGCAAACTCTTAGTTTACCAGAGGGTATTCCCTGGATATGGAGGTTTCCTGAAATAGGGCTACCCCAAATCATCCAATTGAGTAGGATCTTCCATTATAAACCATCCAGCTATGGGGGTACCCCCCATGACTATGGAACCCCCTGGAGACATCCCCATGCCGCCAGGGTGGCCAAGGGTGCCCTGTTGCTGGAGGACCAGTGCAGCTGGGCCGTGCCCGGATCCTTCACGGCGGCCGAGAAGGACAACCAGGTGCCAGCGCCTTCAAAGGGTGAGGAGATGGTGCTTTAATGGCCATATATCATGGGAATATCATGGGAGCCATAGGATTTTTAAGATGTAACTAACCATAGATGATAGTTATGGTGATTTAGTAGGATTTAAATGGGTGTTCAGAGCAGGTTTGATTTTAGTGATTTGACATGTGTTTTAAGCATTTTTGTTGATGATATGTTGATAATCTTATAGTTTACTAACCAGTATATAGAGGTTTAATGTGGTTTTGCATGGTTTGATAAGAAAAATAATCGGATAGTGATAATAGTAGTGGCTTCTAAACTCCTGTTGGTTGATGATTTTGGTGATTGCATACGGATTTAACCATCAATGAGGCGGTTCTAACCATCAAACATATGAGGGTATAGTTGATAAATAATATAAATAGTGGTTGGTTGATGATTACATGAGATTAATAATGGAGGAATTAACCATGAACATATTGGGATATAAGTGGATATGATTGACAAATGATTTGTGGTTGATGACTAGTTAAGGGATTACTAACCAATATAATGGGGAATATCACACTCCATAGGCAGGGGAATGCCTGTCAACCAACAAAAGTGTACCCCAAAGTGTGATGATTTTTTGGGGGACTACCCCATTTTCAGACACACCGACCAAAAAACAGTAACAGTATGCATGTCTTATTAAATCCTTTCTTTTGGTGGTCATATAGCTCGCCACTTTCACAATTGAATCACTACGGGTGAACTCCACATTGGTGAATCCCTCTGTCACAGTGTTCAAAAGCTCTACAGTATTGATTTCTGGTTGGCGGTTTGGAACATGTCTTTTTCCATTCAGTTGGGAATTTCATCATCCCAACTGACGAACTCATATTTTTCAGAGGGGTAGGTATACCACCAACCAGATTTTCATTGGAGATTGTCGAATCCCCCATGAATCCCACTACATCGCCATTTCGGGAACTGGAGGTGCCAATCGTTTTTTTTTGAGGCCGAAGGGTCTTCCCACTGACTATAGTTGGATCCCATACAGGATGGCCCCCCCCAGTTGTTTGTTGGTTTATAAACCATTACAAGCACCATTAACTAGTTCGTTATATCTACCATAAACATCCATAAACCATAGTTCATTCAAATAAGTTGGTTTATAAACCATTATGACCCCCATGAATACTATAGTTATATATATATAGTTATATCATTTATATCTACCATAAACCATAGTTCATTCAGCCACGAAAATCAGGCATCTGAACGCGGAAACCCACGGGGGCCCCATCCTGTATTATCCCAATACGTTTGGTGAATGCCTCCATGGTTCCTTTCCTCTCCTTTCGAGGTGCACTGCCATGAGGGCGGCGACAATTGCAAGGCAAAGGCCGTCGAACAGGTGGTGGTTTGAAGCGCCGCCCACAAACCCAGGGGCCCTCGTGGTTCTTGGAAACTGGTGCTTGACCTTATAAAAACATATAAACACACAGTATTTCAACCAAAATGATCCGGTTTGTCCGAAAAATGGAGGGTGTATCCTGAAATTGGCAAAAGCTGGAGCGGGATGATGGGGATGATGATGAACCAGTAGCAATTTTTCAGGGAATTGCACCTTTGGCCTTGCCACCTCGGAAGTTGATAGGACCTACCCAGATTCCCAGCCACACCAAGGTCAGTCCTACCAGATCAACCTTTGAAGTACTGCTGAGACAATGGTCGCCATGTGATGGCAAGCACTCCGTGTCTAACAGCCCGCCGTCCTAAGTCCTCCAGCAGCCGTGTAAGCTTCGCTGGGGCGGGACATGGATTCAACTTGATTCAACATAATTTAACCGACGGGCCATTTGTTGTAGTCTTTTGTTTTTTCCCTATGGTGAGGCTAGTCAGTCAGTGCGGGGGGGTGTCACATGTCATTGTTTTTCAGCAGTTTCTGGGGGCTCATGGTAGATAGTTGGTCTGCCATTCGAGTCAGCAAAAAAAGGAACGTGGGGCGCAGTGGCAAGTAATGTTTCATGGTGAGGGTGTTCCGGGTGTACCGTTCAAAGACAGTTGTGACCATATCAGAATATAGAATATAGAATATAGAATATCGAATATCATATAATTTCATATTTAACTTCATTTAATTTAACATACTATAATCTCATATATACAGTGCAATGTCTGGATCAGACTACTATCATATTGTTTTGCGTTTTGGTGCCTTTGGTTGGGTTGGTAGGTGATGGGCAGCCAATGATCAACAGGGCAAGATGTTTCCCTTTATAGTAATATGGGAATATTATAGCTTGTTTACCACTATTGTATACGATATACAATATATCATATTTGCCACTATACAGTATTGTATGATAAACAGGTCATGGGTAATGATAAAATATGATAAATTGTGCCAATCATATTTTGTGGGTGTATGAGTTTGTCCGCAAATAGGGTACCACTTCATGTGTTGTTTGACAATATATCTCCAAATTCAATGACCATTTGGAGTGTATACACCATTTTCAGACACACCCATATGCAGGGTGTCGGGGTGTGTACAGCAAATAAACAAAAGATGAACAAAAAGTAAGCTCCCACATCAGGAATCCGGTGCACCTGCATCTTATTGGCGCTGATTCTACATTCAACTACTGCATGAAAAATCACCTTTTTTTGGCTGGTCGCTATCGCCGCAGGTGGGAAGTTTCAATCCTTCCAAGTACTTTGAGGAGAAGCTGTGGGTGGGGTTTGTGTAGATGCTGGGTGATACTGTGGATAGAGGAAATTCTGCACCAGGCAGGGTAACTATTGAGATTCCTATGAAATACTGTAAATAATGGGATTATAGTGGGATCTTTACTATCTACCAACTGGTGCAGGATTTCGCAACCATCCTCAGTGCTATGTTATATTGGCATAGGTCCTTACCATTCCTCGCCTGCAACCTGTCTCTTTACATCCGACATTAAAACCGTGGCAACATGTAACCGTGAAATCTTCGGGAGAGCCGTGGCAACTGCTTGTCCTTGACCCTACAAAATGGCAACCGTTCCAATACCTAACCATGCAGGCGGCCTAGGTCTCCGTGGAGTGACATGTTGTTCTCCAGGAGAAATATTTCTGGGAGAAGGCCAATGCACCTTGGCTGTGGAATTCTGATTGAAGGACCCTGAAGGTGTAAGATTTGCAAAGTGATCTTTGGAGTTTCCGAGTTTCCGGGGAGATTTTTTTTGGATATCTAGTTTCTAATCTACGTTTGGACCCTCCAAACAGCCTCAAAAAATGTAAACATACTTTAAAAATCTGGAGTAAAACACATGTTTTGACGGTACAAACGGAGGGTCTAGTAGTTCTAAGTTGGATTTTTGGTGTTTGGGCAATCTCCAGCTGAACGCTCTGTTTCAGCATTCACACTACTGCTGCATAGTTCTGTTACATTATATATATATAATTATATATAATTATATATATATTACATTAACACATATTATGATATGAAATATATGGTAATAGATAATTTCAGTTTTCACGGTTTATATGCTAAAAATGCTTTACATTGTATTATAACATATTATACAGACATGAAATTCTGCCTGCATGTGAAAACCGTAGGGTTCACTAAGGTGGGCCCCTTCTTCCTGTTCCTCTTCTTCGTTCCCAGCCTCTACCGGTCCTTCAAGGCTGAACGGGAAAGCGGGAACAGTGGACATTGTTACAGTGGGCAAACAATACTAATTACTGTAGTATACATAGTAATCTAAGATAATCTAAGAATATGTTTATTCATTTTTTGAGGTTTTTGTGTATTTCATCGCGTTCACTGAAACTTTCACCCAGGAAACACCAAATGAATTAATATCACTTTGATGATCAGAAGTCGTAACAAGGCTTCTGCAGGCGAACCCGTGGAAGGATCAGGACGACCAGAATATACCGCAGAAGATCGACCTAGATACGGAAAAATGCAAGTGAAAAATGTAAGCTAGTATTTTTCCAGTTTTAATTGTTGCACTCGAGGATCACATTCAGGTATCACCGAAGTAATGGGCAACAATATGCAACAATACTACGTATGATTAACCTTATGTCTGTGGTACCTCAAATTCCAATGGTTTTCATGCCCTAATCCCTTCATAACGTTGGTTATTGCTGCGTATCCCATGATCCTACTATAACCATGTATATGATTCCAATATGCATTATGTAATATATATATATTATATACATATATATATATACATATATATATATATCAATATGTTTTTTTCTATTCCAATATATTGTTCATAGTATATGTTGGTCATCCCATTTTTCCCAAGAGATTTCCATGGTCTTCCCATCTTCCCAGCGCGCCGCTCGGATCCGCCCGGGTAGGATTTCTACTGGACGCAGCAGTTGCGTAAGCTGAGCACCGAAGAAATCATCAGCGATCGCTACGAGTGGCTTCGCTCGGGGCCCAAGGGGCCCTTTTGGGGCCGGCCGCGGAGTGAAGGGAAGATCTGCTTCTTTAAGCTGCTGATATAGCAGCAATCACCTCGGAAAAGGAAACAATTGGAAAGTCACTTAAATTGTCTACTGAAACATGGTGATACTTGGATTTGGTTCTTTTTTTGGCGGTACTATACACCGGAAATTGTATGAAAACCATATGTTGCGGTTATGACCCATATTCACATATATATATATCCAATTATATATGGTTCACATATTATGTATATATATCCAATTATATATTATATATATATTAAAACCATATTATATACACATACCTATAGCTGTGAAAATTGACAGAAATTGACCATGGTGGCTATGCTTTCCCGGCCACAGGGCTCAACATGTTGCAGGATGAGGTGGAAACTGAACTGCTGAAGCAGGTCGGTTGTGGAAACACAGGGCTGGGTGGCGGTTGTCTTAGGCTGGGTTTGGGTGAACTGCCAGAAATCTGAAATATGGTGATTGAACCAACCAAGACCTAAAACTACGTGAAAACACGAGTGTTTTTGCAAGGGAAACACGGAATTCAGCAAGAACATACCTGTTTTATCCTGTTTCTTCTCTTAGAAAGGATTTAACTCATCAGTAGAATTTGGATCCCTGGGCTTTATCAACCATGAACATAGTGAGTCGAACTTGCCAAGCAACGTCTGGACATTGGGGGTCGACAATTTCCATGTGCTGAAGATCAGTTGGCCAAATAATATGTGGTCCCCATTCAGTGATGTAGTGAATGTAGTGAAGAAAGTTTGTTCATGTTTGGTATGCACCATATATAGACAATATAGACGTTTCCGTTCCCGCAATGGAGTGATATCTAAAAGTATCCATGGGAAATTGGCTAAAGTTCCCCAAACCTACACCTCCACTTGGTATTTCAATCCGAGTTGTTTGGCATGTTTTACGATTGTTTGTCTATGTTGGCATGAGGCAAACTTGAGGTAAATGACTAATCCCCCCTCCCCGAGAATGCTAAATAACCCAAATTGAATGGAACATCTGGTTCTAGGGAATATTAGGCTAGTATTCAATGTTATTATTGCATGCGAAGGGATTACTTACAGTTGATTACTATATAATTGTCACTAACTGTCCATATTGTCTGTGAATAGATATTATAAATTTGAATTACATTACCTCACCTTTTTCGTTTAAATAGCTATAAGAAATCACATTTATATAAATCACATTAAATCACATCATCAAATCACATTAAATCACATTCAAACCCTATTCGTTGGTTAAATCCACTACCAATCAGTTCATCTGCAGATGCCTGCGGGCGGCGTGAAGCCACTGGAACTGGGGCCTGCGACACCTCCATGAGAGCAGGCGTCCATGGGGAATTGGGATATCAACATAAGGGGGAGTTCACTAAACATCAATGGATTTCCTCGTCAGATATTCGTCCAGATGCCAGGATTCTCAACATTTTTTGGACTTTGGGATAGCTCCATCAAAATATAGATATCTGGTTGGTGGTTTGGAACATGACTTTTATGACTTTCCATTCAGTTGGGAATGTCATCATCCCAACTGACGAACTCATATGTTTCAGATGAGTTGAAACCACCAACCAGTCAATGGATTTCATGGGATATACTTAAGTAAACTTAAGTATATATCTTAAGTCATGACACACTCACGATTGAAGAAGATAAATGATCATTAAATTTTGTGGGGTGGTCCAAAAATGGTAGGGACCGACCCAAAGCCGTTAGTTCGCGGGGAAAGTGAGACCCTGGGGCTCGGGGATGTTTTGGGTACACTATTTCCTTCATGGGCCATGGGAAGATCCGGGGCATCTATGCCCAAAATGAATAGACACCAACGATTGAAATCACAAGGTGGTTGAACATGGACCCAGCAATGCCACATAACCATACATAACCACCCTTCTTATTGCAGTGTTATGAACATGTCTTCCACTTTGTCATGGATCTTGTTTGGTCAGATCAGTCTATAAAAAATTGGAATTCCAGTAAAAAGCCTACCGTCGTGATGGGTAGTCGTCATTTTTTGAGCACAACAAATCACTCATTGAAAGCAGAATCCCCTATATTTTGATGGCAAAAAAATGGGGGGTTCAACCAGAATTCTGGTGGTTTTTACCCTGTTTCCAGCGATCCCTTGGAGAAGTGGTTTTCCACCTGACCCCAGTCATCACTCAGGGGCAATCCGATCCGACGGTTGCGCGTTGTGAGAGAGTCTATGAAGCACGCGGCGGAAAACATTTTGGTGAAGCACAAAGGGATGAGTCGTTTCCAACGTGGAAGCGAAACGAAAGATGGAGTTTGGAAGAGAAGTTTTTCATTGGATCTTATATCATCTGACAATTTTTGGGTTCCATGTGAAAAAAAATGTCAATTAACTTTAGGGGTGTAGAAGTAAAAAACCTTCCTGGCCATCAACCATTCCCAATAAATCTGGAACTACGAACTTCTGTTAGAAGAAAACAACAGCACTTTGATGGACTCGCGAATAGATTTGACACCTATTTTTGTTAGCTCTAGTTGATTCGGCAGCGACTGGAACAGGAAAAAAAGCGGCTTGCAGCTCATTGGGTCTATAGCTGTCTCCAATGATGAAGAAGCTAATTCACTCAAATTCTTGTTCATGGTAAGCTAAAATTCATTCAATTCCCAAATTCATTCAAATTCTTGCTCATGGTAAGCTAAAATTCATTCAATTCCCAAATTCATTCAAATTCTTGTTCATGGTAAGCTAAAATTCATTTAATTCCCAAATTCATTCAAATTCTTGTTCATGGTAAGCTAAAATTCATTCAATTCCCAAATTCATTCAAATTCTTGTTCATGGTAAGCTAAAATTCACTCAATTCCCAAATTCATTCAAATTCTTGTTCATGGTAAGCTAAAATTCATTCAATTCCCAAATTCATTCAAATTCTTGTTCATGGTAAGCTAAAATTCATTCAATTCCCAAATTCATTCAAATTCTTGTTCATGGTAAGCTAAAATTCATTCAATTCCCAAATTCATTCAAATTCTTGTTCATGGTAAGCTAAAATTCATTCAATTCCCAAATTCATTCAAATTCTTGTTCATGGTAAGCTAAAATTCATTCAATTCCCAAATTCATTCAAATTCTTGTTCATGGTAAGCTAAAATTCATTCAATTCCCAAATTTCATTCAAATTCTTGTTCATGGTAAGCTAAAATTCATTCAATTCCCAAATTCATTCAAATTCTTGTTCATGGTAAGCTAAAATTCATTCAATTCCCAAATTCATTCAAATTCTTGTTCATGGTAAGCTAAAATTCATTCAATTCCCAAATTCATTCAAATTCTTGTTCATGGTAAGCTAAAATTCATTCAATTCCCAAATTCATTCAAATTCTTGTTCATGGTAAGCTAAAATTCATTCAATTCCCAAATTCATTCAAATTCTTGTTCATGGTAAGCTAAAATTCATTCAATTCCCAAATTCATTCAAATTCTTGTTCATGGTAAGCTAAAATTCATTCAATTCCCAAATTCATTCAAATTCTTGTTCATGGTAAGCTAAAATTCATTCAATTCCCAAATTGATTCAAATTCTTGTTCATGGTAAGCTAAATTCATTCAATTCCCAAATTCATTTAAAATCCAAATTCATTCAAATTCTTGGGATGGGGTTCAAGCACCATAAGCTAGTTACTGCTAGTTGATGGTCGCTGGAAAATTGACACCAAACTCAGTGGCACATCGAGTGGAACTTCCCTCGTCACGTCATTTGCAAAGCTCCATTTGAAGAAATATTGAGTACTACCTGGCTACAGAATTGTATAAGTGAGAAAATGGTGGTTTGGAAGATGTTTTGTCCATTCAGTTGGGAATGGAATAAAAATCCCAACTGATGAACTCATATTTTTCAGCGGAGTTGAAACCACCAATCAGATAATTAACCATCATTAACTATCATTAATCACTATTAATCACCATCATTAACCATCATTAACCATCATTAACCATCAGTTAACCATCAGTTAACCATTATGAACCATGGAAATCCCTATGGAAATCCCCATATAACGAAACTTGACTCAGAGCTCCATGATGCTTCTATGGGTCGAGATGGCTAGAGATGTCCTGAA
This sequence comes from Cladocopium goreaui, assembly GCA_947184155.2. Taxonomy (NCBI): domain Eukaryota; class Dinophyceae; order Suessiales; family Symbiodiniaceae; genus Cladocopium; species Cladocopium goreaui. The sequence goes on from CAMXCT020006811.1 coordinate 539,836, forward strand.
CCCACCCGAGATGGCGGCCGCAGCGATTTTCCCTGTTTGGTAACTGGTATGTTTAGATATGTCTAGTATGTTTAGCCAGTAAATTGACATTAGATATCATGATATAGAATATTATATATATATATACATATATATATAGATATGTAAAGCAACGATTAGATATGTAATCATGTGTCCTTTCGGACACAGAGGTTTTTCCAGTTTTCCATGCCATTTTCCTGTCAAAATTCCATGCCGTTGACTTCACAACCGCCGCCTCCTTTTGGCCCAGCCGAGTGAGGGCGCCACTTAAAACGCCGAGGCGCCATTGAAGTGGGGTATATATATATATCCCAAGTTTTGATGGCTAAAATCTGTTAAAATCCCAGTAAAATTCCATTGAAGTGGGTTTTAAGTATGTATAACATGATGATGATGATGATGATGATAATGATGAGGATGATGATTATATATATATATATGAGCCATTCGATGAATCCCATTTGGTTGATAGATTGTTCATCCCTACTTGTAGAATGTCTTGGGATTTTCAACACGGCCTGGTGGATCAACTGCTGGCAACATGTTGATCGCCAAGTACCCAGAGAAAATTGGTCAGTTCTCTACCTACAGAATTAATGCTTGCAGCCATGAAATTCATACACAGTACTCGTTGGTGGTTTGGAACATGTGGATTATGACTTTCCATTCAGTTGGGAATTTCATCATCCCAACTGACTTTAACTCCATCATTTTTCAGAGGGGTAGGGCTCAACCACCAACCAGATAATTAACCATCATTAACCATCATTAATCACTACTAATCACCATTAATCACTATTAATCACCATTAATCACAATTATACCATCAGTTAACCATTATTAACCATTATTAACCATTATTAACCATTATTCACCATGCAAATCCCTATGGAAATCCCCATATATACCATGATATACCATGATATACCACCAACCAGACACTAACTGCTGTCAGGCCATGGCGGAGACACGGCCGTTGAAGGTGGGATTTGTGGGGCCGGATCTCGGAAAATCGTGTGGCCAAGCATGAAACCACATGAAGCCATCATTTTTTTTATATTTTATTTATAGTTGGTTACATACCATATCTTATCATATATATATAGTTATAAGATATAAATAGTTATTATATATATAAAATTAAATAGTATTAAATAATTAGTATATATATATAAATTATAGTTATATATATATATATATTCTAGTTATATATATACATATCATAAATGATTTATGTATTCATTTTTCATATACTCCATGATATCACCTTGGCTTTTCGCACTTCTCCAACTCGGCACGTCGCCCGAAGCGGCGCAGGCCGCTGGAGCCATGCGTTGGTTGGCGCTGGGGCTGGCTGCCTTTGCTGCCTATTGGGCGCCCAAGGTGCGTGGGAAGGGGGGCTGATATATTATACTATGATTTGTTTATTTACACTATACACATGTATGTGTATATATATATATATATTTATTTATTTTTTATGACAATATACATATATATATACATACATGTGGGGTGGGTCAAAACCAGGTCGGTACCATAGTTTCGGGGATTGAACACAATAAACAAGTCCATAATCACCAACAATTTTGATTCGAACTAGCTATGAGCCGGTAAACATGGACACATAGTTGAAACGGGACTTATATGGGTATAGTTCAAGCAGTTGGGTCCAAAGTGAGATTCAAGGCCTTTATATATCTATTGGTTTATATTTGATTATATAGAGTCCTCAAAATGTTTTGTGGATCGCTGAATGTTTAATTCTGGTTCCTGGAATTGCTTGACAGGGCGATGGACAATTCCATGTTTTACCATCTTTAGGAGTCATAGTGCGTACGTGAGCATAAAAAGGAATATCATCTACATCAATAGGAATAATATATATAGTACAGCATTATTTATACAGTTGAATTTATAGATCAAACTTGTTGATACCATCCAGTAAATTAACATAGACCCTGCCAGATAGGGGTTGGAAGATTGGTGTCCATTAGAAATTGGTTATTTTCAGGGTCTATGTTAATTTACCAGAGGGTAAATCCCAAATAATTTCAGGAATCCCAAATTTGATGAGTTCCTGCAGCTAAACCTGCCAGGTTTGGGTCAGCGGATCCTTGCAAAACGAACGCAGGCGCGATGGGTTGGATCAAACACATGAGTTTCACCATGAATTTCAGGTTGGTTGATTCAAATACATATCATTGCATTTGATATATCATAATTGACCACATGTATATATATATATATATCAAACTATCCATATCAAATTAGTGTATTACCGATGATCATTTATGATATCATTATATAATTTTCTTATGTATATGATCAATTATCTAATTCATGGGGTAACGATCGTATTGTTGAGATGGAGGCCGGAGCTGGTGGCTTGTCGCACCACAGCGCGACGTGTGTCTTTGCCCAACGTGAAGAACATTGAGGCGCAAGGAAAGCAGCGTTACGTGGATGATTTTCAATAAAGTTGGTGTTAACCGATGTGTTTTTGTCCCCATATAGTGATATTATTGCGATTTTTAACTCTGCTGAGTTGGGTTGTTTTTACATCAAGATAGAATATGATGGCCAATAAAGATACCAACTGATAAGATGAGATTGATCAAATTCTTCGGGAATCTGAAGTATTTTTTGAATCCATGACACAACTTGTCACCTCCAGCGTCCCCGAAAAAGCCACTCGTGAGATTGTTGGTTTCAGTCACACTGATGGTCAGTGAGCAAAGTGGGAGGATTCCCAATGGTAAGATATACTCTTTTGTTATTTAACGTAGCGAACTGGAGAATCACCATGCTATTGATAGGGAAATCATGAAAAATCATCTATAAACGGGCCATTTTCCATAGCTATGTTAAATGACCAGAGGGTATGTGGTAACCATTTTGTACTTCCGAGGATGTCCAAGTTTAGTTGCAGGTCATTCAGACTTCCCTCGTTAGGGTCCAACGTGCCCAAGCAATGGTTTTTGCTGAGGAATTCTGCTTGAATCCAATATGAAACCATGTGAAAGCCAAGAATTCCAGAGTAAAATGTTCTAGAAGCGAAGGTATTTTATGTTGTTTGGGGCCGGATCACAGGATCCACCAAAGACCAAAAGGTCGAAACAGCCAGAGGCCTGCTTTCCATGGTTCAAAAGAAAATGTTCATTCAGAAGGCGCTTACTGCCTCTGTAAGCACTATAAACCTTCTTGTGCTTGACCGAAAAAGGGGGAGCGTGCAGCGACATAAGACAGCCTAAAATTATCCTAGCGGGGGGGTTCCCATGGTTTCTCTATATGATCAATGATCTACAAAAGCTGCTAAGCTGGATCTCCACCGTCACTGGAGGGTACCCAGTTGTACCGCCATCCGCCGCAGTCGCGGAAGTCGATGAAAGAGCACAAGTTCGATGAGGACCAGCCTGAGACTGGCTTTCAAGGTATGATAAATCGTGAAACTGACAATGTGGGGCCCCCGTTTACGATAGCTATACGATAGCTAAGTTGGTTTAGAACTTCAATAACTATGGTTTATGATAGCTATAACTATGTAGTTAAAGCAATGAAACTTATTCCCATGCTGCCTTTTTGTGTAAGTTACCATGATAGCAGAGTCGATGCACAATTTGCGAAGTGTGTATCGTTTCGACACTTGGATGATCTCAGAGCTCAGCTACGTTGCAGTATGGGGATGTAATTTGGGACCACACGTGCATTATACAATAAGATGTGATTAGGAATTAGGATATATTTGAGTTGACATAGTGAGGACGAACATATGTGAACATTGACATAAGATTAACATGTCAGGAATACACAAAATATGTATGTGACTGACACCCATCTCCGGGATAGCCTGAAGAGGGTGCCCTGAATCAGACACACAGATAGCATGGCTTGCGGGGAAGCATTGGGATTTGCCCCCTGGTTGTTTAACATAGCTATGGAAAATGGTCCATTTTGATAGATGATTTAGTATGATTTACCTATAAAAGTATATAAAAGTGACTTTCCATAGCTACGTTAACTAGCCAAAAGGGTAGCCATCCGATGGCAAGTATGGTTCTCGTGGTGCCCATTGTTGGGCCTGTCCAAGTGAAGGAGGAAACCGCTCCAAAATGGCCATCCCAGAGCCGAAATCCAGGGTAACAACAGCTTTTCTGGTTAGTGCTTTGGAACATCACTGATGGGAAAATCACCATGCTATTAATGGGTAAATCAACTATTTCTATGGAACATAACTGGTTGGTGCTTTGGAACATGAATGGATTCTGATTTTCCATTCAGTTGGGAATTTCATAATCCCAACTGACGATTTTTCCATAATTTTTCAGAGGGCTAGGTGTTTTTGCACATGTACAGTAGTCTTTGGGTGGAAACACTTTCCTTTTTGACCCGGAGTCCGGTGCAAAAGAGTATGGCAACATGCGACCGCCTTCAACTGGCGCTTGTTTGCAGGCGTTTGCCTTGATAAAGGGCCGAAATTGAAACCCATACTAATACAGTACATGTTTCATTTGCCTCTTGTTGCCCGGATTTTGCATCCATTTCTTTCCATATCTCCTAGTTCGGGAACCATTTCTGTTGATTACCCCTTTGTATTGGTGATCATTCCAACATACCCATCATTTCTGCTCGTAGATCTCCTTCCACTTTCTGGTTCTTGGCCGCCCCAGTAGCTTCAGCTGGCAGCAAAATCCAATTACAATCCCACTAAAATAGTTAGTTAATGGATGGTTATTCCCCGGAAATATGGTTCATCATATGTGTTGACCCATCCCCATTTCTAACGAATTCTGTTGTAAATCCCCCATTGTTTACCGTAGGATGGCGGCATGTATGACATCATCAAGTACCCTCTGCTCACAGAGAAGGTCCTGCTGTTGATGCTGAAAACATCCGGGCCGGCGAGGGATTGACTGAAACCTTCGTGAAGGTCATTAGCCTATACATATTTGATAGATTTGAATAGTATATTGATTTGGAATTATATGGACTTAGATGGATGAATGTGGATTTATAGTGGATCTAGTTAGATGGGATTTGAAACCAATTTGTAACTCGGGTGGCTTTTCTGTATGGATGTTTCACTCTTGCCTAAACAAAGGTGATGGTCCGAGCATGGTAAACATGAGAATGCCCAGCTCTATCATCTGAAAATGAGGTATACCACCAACTCGCCATTTTCATGGAAAAATGATGGATTTTCGTGGGAAAATTACGGATTTTCATGGAAAATGATGGAACATGATCATAATTCATTTGGGTTTTAGGGCACCCTATTTTCACACGAACCCAGAATCTATAATGTGTTTGTTCTTATTATTTACAGTACCAACATGACAATTTATAAGATTAAGATTATTTAGCCTCAAAAGGTTTAGTTTACCACATTCTTGTTCACTGGGTCTCTGTGAAAATTGGGGGTCTCGAATATCCATGGTTTATCATTATTGCTCCTACTCTGCGCCATTCTCAGACAAACCAAGTTTTATGGTTCAATTCATTGTTTTTCTGAAATCCATATCCAAATGATATTCTCGAAATCAATACTATTTATAAATTTCGTGGTTACATCACCATGTTGCTTTGTTAAATGCAAGAACTTCTTTGACTGTTTTGTATCCAAACAAAAAAGTTGGAGGATTCTCTAAGTGTTGAAAAAAACATCTCCATCTCCCGTCGATCCCGGTGGACCCGATCTCTGGTGAATTCCCCATGGCAAATCTTCATGGCAAATCAACTGCTGCTTGGTGCTTTGGAACATCACTGATGGGAAAATCACCATGCTATTAATGGGTAAATCAACTATTCCAACTATTCCTATGGAACATTATTGGTTGGTGCTTTGGAACATGAATGGATTATGATTTTCCATTCAGTTGGGAATTTCATAATCCCAACTGACGATTTTTCCATCCTTTATCAGAGGGGTAGGTCAACCACCAACCAGATAATTAACCATCATTAACCATCATTAGTCACCATTAACCACCATTATTTAGCGACCATCACCAACCAGACAGAACTTAGTGGTGAACTCAGCTACGGCGCAGGCGTGCCGCCTCTTGGAGAAATACAACACCTACACCTTCCTGGTGGATCGACGGGCCAACAAGTCCCTCAGCGCTGGGAAGATGTGTTGGGAGCATGTGATGGGAACATGTTGGGAACATAAGGGAAAATGCCCTCTGGTTATGTCAAAATAGCTATTGAAAATGACCATTGAAATAGTGGATTTACCCATTGAACATGGTGATTTTCCATAGTTATGTTAGTTTACCAGAGGATATGTGATGGAACATGTGTTGATTGCTTTTGTTTGCCAAATCAAAATGGAGTATGACTTGCAATAATAAATGGTGATGTCAATTGATATCATGATATCCCGGCCACTTTCAGACATACCAAGACCTGCTGATGCGGAAAAGCCGCATGGCCCGTATCCTTAACGAGGATCCACGGAGCATCGATGAAAGCTGGTAACGATGTTTGTCAATTGTCAATGTTGGCCGTTGATCGTTGGTATACATTATGACCACCAGTGATATGTGTGATGGTGATATGGTACATTGATTGTATATTGCAGATCGAAAACTAGCATGTAAACTGGCAATCGGGATCTGCGGATCTGCTAAGCATGAAATGGTGAGGATTTGATATGATTTGATGACATTATCACCTTAAGTGGGATGATTCTTCAAGTAACATAGCTACTCCAAGAATTGGGTGGGAAGCCATCGTGGGTAGGCCCCGGAGCTTTGTGCGGCCAAACTTTGTTTGCTTCTTTGACTTCTTTGACATGATTTGGAGCTTTCATTCTTCATATTCGGAACTTTCGAATCGGTGTTTTTTCAAGTATTTGATGTCGAACTTGTCATGTTTGTCCATGACTGGAAGGCAGTGATACCAGTGACTGTGTTAAAAACCGGGGGATGAAACTATGGTGCCAAAGCTCAGACATGAAGATAGAGGTACCTCTAAATCAATTGGTTAATTAAAGGACATTGCCATTTAGAGTAGATGGGATAGTTAGGGTCCGAAGTGTCCGACACACCCATTTTTCACCTGTCACTTAGCCAAGCAATGACTCATCACTAGCGACAGATCATATCCCCTGGCTCATTGGGATGGATGATACTTTGTCAATTCCTCTCGTCCAGTTCCACTCAAGAAAGGGAAGAAAAACGCAACACTGTGCAACTTAGAGCCCAAACAAGAGATGTGGATCAACGTTTTAACAGTTTAGGGCCCAGGGAACCAAGATACTTTCAGATACCTGGAACCCTCGCCTGTGCCTAATCGCGGGGTCTTGGTTCCGGAATCTCAAGCCCTTTTGGGTCCAACATTTCAGGTATTGATATTTATTGATAGCATCACTTAGGTTCTGAATCATAGTGAGACCTCCATTAGTAACCCCATCAATCACATGAACTTGAACCCCCAATAAGGATCTAATGTGAAACCCCATGAGTAAGTTTGAAAATCAAACCCTCGACACATTTTGCAAGCTTCGTGGCTGCTTCATTTCTCCAGGCCCCAGATTCGTGCGGCGATTGAGACCATTTTCGGTGTGAAGGCTGTGAGCTGGTCCCAACATATTGGAGTTGAAGAAAAATGAACGATTGCAAAATTGAAAGCAACATGTTTCAATCATTTTCCTATTAGCCGAGGACGATCAAGTTTGTATTCCAGATATGTTCCAATTCAACGCAACATATAACTGTGAAGCTAGACAATCAACAATTTATTCACGCATGCTTGAGGAAAATTGCCCAACGAGTCTACGAAAGGATGTAGCCCACGAGAATTGCAAATAGCAACGGGATACATGTAATTCGCCCTCCAGCGAAAAGGAACTTGGATCTAAAAAAGAGTACATTGCTTTGGAGGGGGGACTTCCTGAAGTTCAAATCGACCTGATGTACGGCAAAAATTGCCTTCGGTCATCAAGTATGTCTAGCTGGGAAATCTTCGCACTATAGAGGTTGAAATGGGAAATGCATCTCGAAATGGTGAATTTCCATGGATTTTCCAGCCATGCTTGATGATCAGCGGGAACGACTTGGCTCACTGTCCATGTTCCACTTGGCTATCCGCCTGTGGGGGACTCCCAAGACCTGTTGGGTGAATCTGCAACTCTTGGAAAACCCCAATTATTGTAATTCAACCATTGCAAAATGCATGCTGATTGGTGGATATTGGTGGTTTGGAACATTTGTTATTTTCTTTTCCAGAATAGATGGGATGTCATCCTTCCCATTGACGAACTCATATTTTTCAAGATGGTTAAAACTACCAACCAGTCATGTTTCTAACTGTTTCCCTGGAGGCTACATGCTTCGTGACTCTAGCGGCCATGATTTCACGTATAGCCCAGTTGCTGATGTTTGATTTTCCCCATGGAAAGTCAACCATTTGGGGGATCTGTAGCAGCCATAGCATGTTTTAATTTTTTAAGGGACCCTGGAGCAGATCCAAGTATTCCTTGTTGTTGGGGGATTATTATCCATCAGTTGAGAACCTGTTCATCTGAACCAACCAGATGTTTTTTTTCATGAAAGAGTATTGGGAAGCCCGTTCTACAGTAGCATTATAACATTGTGGTGATGGTTAGCAAATATTCTTTCATTGAACAATCATCTATTGTCCAATTCCTATGGCGAAGCTGATTGTGGTGATGATTTTCCCAATAGTGTCCAAGCATTTTTACCAATATTTCCCAATTTTACGAGATTGTCGCAATCATTGAGCCATCATTTTCCCAAAACCCTTTGGTCAACTGAAAGTTTGCTGATAAAGCAATCGCCATTTAGTTCGTTGATTTACCGAACTTACAAATGGCGATGTTCCATAGTTATGTTAGTTTACCCTATGGGATTTTCTTAATCTATCAAATTTCCAGGGCATATCAATATGAATGGAATATGAATATTCATGGGAATATGCATGAAATATTGGATAACCCATGGATAACCCATGGATAAGCCATGGTTCCAATCCCTTTTTTTTTCCCCGATGGATCCTCTGAATCCAACGAAGATTCCGCGCCTTCAATGGCCAGGTCCTGAAGTGCAACACCCTCATCCCCACCTCCAGCTACACCGTGGCGTCTCATGGCATTTTCACCAACGGTGCTGTCAGCGGTTGAGCGGGGATGGTTGGAGCGTGGCCGTGGGTGAAACGTAAGGTGAAACGAAATATGCGGCTTTGGGATATTGTTTTTTTTTTTCGATTTGTTTTGGGGATGTTGGTAAGTTGCAACATGTTACCCCACCATTAGTTTTTGTACCGGGTTGGGGTATGGGGCTAGGGTACTTCTCTCTTACCCTGGATTGTTGATGATTGTTGAGGGTCTAGAATCGTCTAGGCATGAACATATACGGACAAATCCAGTGATATGGGTCATGGGTTATCAACTACCCTCTGCTAATTTAACGTAGCTATTGAAAATGACCATTTATAGTGGATTTAAAATGGTGATTTTTGAATATGTTTGATAGTTATGTTAGTTTACCAGAGGGTAATACAACAAATCAATACTCATTATTGAAATATTAACTAATGATGGATTAATGGATCATCAGTTGATCACAATCATTGTTACTGGATTGATCATGATCGAACACATCGTTAAAATACCGGATCAATCTGGATGATATCATAAAAATCATGGATTGGATATCAATTAATATGACACATGAACTGGACATCATGGATTGATCATTAAAAAACTGGATGGATCAACGGTCATCAATGATGGCGTCAGATCCAGCGGATCGATTTTTGCGCGCTTTGGATATGGCCAAGTCTTCCAGGCAGAGATGGTTTCTCCGGTGAAGCAACATGTTACAATGGAAAATCACCAGTTTTCATGGGAAAATCCACTATTTCTATGGCCATTTTCAATAGCCATGTTAGTTTACCAGAGGGTATGGTTTCTCCATGAGAAACACTCATTATTCTTACTGGTGCGTATAAAACGCAGGGAATTTTCGGGAATGATCGACAACAACTATAGCAATAATCATCCCAGCAACGCCCATTCCCATCCATTCCCCACTAAGCACCAGTAAGTTATTAAATGATACATATTGTGAATATATTAATGTTTGAATTGATTATTGAAATGATTGGTATACCATTTGTGATGAAATGCAGGGGGTAAATATCATTAAACAATCATTAAAAAATCATTAAATATCACCATAAATTTAATGTTAGTATTGGATGAATATGTTTGACCATACAATTCAAAAGGTTTAAATCCATATTCTGCTAAAGCCAATAAATAATGAACCATACCTCCAATATCACCAGAAATAGTTTTTGTTTATTGCTGCGAGGGTGCATCCGCTGGTAAGCTGAAGCGGATTCAGGGATAACCCAGTCTTTGGAGCTGCAGGCATACATCCTTATACATATATATGTAATTATACGCGCAACGCCTGGGTTCTGCCCAGGCGTTGCAGCGTATATATCTACAATTCACAAACAAATGATATTGCAAATTACAGCAATTCCTATGGGAAAAATAACAAAGGTATTAGGGACTATTGAACAAACAACGTCAAAACACCCGAAATTCCTATGGGAAAAACAAAAACAGCATAATATTTGAAATTTCTATGAGAAAAACAGAAAAGGTACTAGGAGATTTTAAACTCTCAAATCGTGAAACTTAACATTCAATTAGGAAGATCAACAAAGATATTAGGGAATGTTAAACTCCCACCCCCATTAAACCTTAAATTCCTATGGGAAAAACAGCAAAGGTACTAGGGACTATTTAAAAAAAAGGGTCAAAACACCCGAAATTCCTATGGAAAAAACAAAAACGGTATTAGGGAATATTAAACTCCAACCCCCGTTAAACTTTACATTCAATTGGGAAGATCAACAAAGATATTAGGGAATATTGAAACTCCCACCGCCGTTAAACTTCTACATTCACTGAAGATCTTCAATAAGGGTTTAATTGTCCCACCCCCGTTGAACTTCTACATTCATTAAAGATCTTCAATAAGGGTTTAATTCTCCCACCCCCATTAAACTTCTACATTCATTGAAGATCTTCAATAAGGGTTTAATTCTCCCACCCCCGTTAAACTTCTACATTCACTGAAGATCTTCAATAAGGGTTTAATAATCCCACCCCCGTTAAACTTCTACATTCACTGAAGATCTTCAATAAGGGTTTAATTCTCCCACCCCCGTTAAACTTCTACATTCATTGAAGAACTTCAATAAGGGTTTAATTCTCCCACCCCCGTTAAACTTCTACATTCATTGAAGATCTTCAATAAGGGTTTAATTCTCCCACCCCCGTTAAACTTCGACATTCATTGAAGATCTTCAATAAGGGTTTAATTCTCCCACCCCCGTTAAACTTCTACATTCATTGAAGATCTTCAATAAGGGTTTAATTCTCCCACCCCCGTTAAACTTCTACATTCACTGAAGATCTTCAATAAGGGTTTAATTCTCCCACCCCCGTTAAACTTCTACATTCATTGAAGATCTTCAATAAGGGTTTAATTCTCCCACCCCCGTTAAACTTCTACATTCATTGAAGATCTTCAATAAGGGTTTAATTCTCCCACCCCCGTTAAACTTCTACATTCATTGAAGATCTTCAATAAGGGTTTAATTCTCCCACCCCCGTTAAACTTCTACATTCATTGAAGATCTTCAATAAGGGTTTAATTCTCCCACCCCCGTTAAACTTCTACATTCATTGAAGATCTTCAATAAGGGTTTAATTCTCCCACCCCCGTTAAACTTCTACATTCATTGAAGATCTTCAATAAGGGTTTAATTCTCCCACCCCCGTTAAACTTCTACATTCACTGAAGATCTTCAATAAGGGTTTAATTCTCCCACCCCCGTTAAACTTCTACATTCATTGAAGAACTTCAATAAGGGTTTAATTCTCCCACCCCCCTTAAACTTCTACATTCATTGAAGATCTCCAATAAGGGTTTAATTCTCCCACCCCGTTAAACTTCTACATGCATTGAAGATCTCCAATAAGGGTTTGATTGATGATGATGATGATGATGATGATGATGATGCGTCGCCCGTCGTCGTTGCGGGTCCGGGCAGAACCCAGGCATTTGCCGTAATTATATATATGTATATGTATATATATATGTTCATATATATATATATATATGTTCATATATGTTCAAATGTATTCAAATGTATTCAAATTTATTCACACGTTAGGTACTTCATACTTCAGCACATGAAATAACTAACGAGCCATAAGAAAACAGTATAGAATATAGATGGATCTTGGTCGAGTCCGGTGTTTACCCCTGTTGTCCGACTAGCATTGTGGTGGTTGCATATTCTATTTTTGCAATAGTAATTTTACTTCACCTGAGCTGTAATGGATATTAAATGTGCTTAGACAATCCCACCCCCACAATCATGAACCCGTTTCATGGGCCCAGAAAAATGAGATCCAAAACTCAGCCAGTGCTCGGGAGAGGGTCTACCCGACTGGAACCTAGGTTTGGTCAGAAGATTGGGAGAAAATCACTCTACAAGAAGGCCTATGTGCAGTTGAAGGAGCTGTGCTCGGGATGGGGTTCTTTGAAAATCATGCCCATTACATATATTATACGCATATCAATACATTACATTGTGTTTTTTCTAGGCACAAAAATGATGATCAACCATCATATTTGAGAGTAGCCTAGCTCTGGACAAAGCGTAAAATGAATGTTGCAAGCTGCTGTAGCTGATCCACTGATCATTCCGACCATCCCATCACCCCCAACTTCTTCATCCTCTCCCGGAAAATGGTTGGAAGATGTTGGAAGATCTACGGGAAAACTGTGGTTCAACATGGTTCAACCATCCCCAAAGTTGCCAGAAATTGGTTATCAGATTGGTAATCTCTACTTGAAAGTTCAGCGTTGAGTTTATAACACAATCAACTACTGTGAAAGAACACCAAAACCCCAATCTTCTTAGATATAAAGATTTGTTTTTTTTTGCGTTTCAATATGTTTCAATCAGATCATACTTTTTCCTGACCCCCCTTGTTCCAACATTTGCCATATCTGTCCATTCAATTCAAGCCATGCTTCATCGCAGGAAGGAGATTCCATTGATCTCTTCCCCGATGACCCGGAAGCCATCTAGCGAATAGCGTCAGCCGGAGGGCCCTTTGGATGGCTATAGATGCCAGTGACGTGATTAGTTTTATAACTATAATATTACTATGATATGTGCATATATAATATATAATATACAATATATAGTATATAATATATAATATATAATATAATAAAATATAATAGAATAGAATAGACTAGAATATAATAGAATATAATAGAATAGAATATAAAATAATTATAATTTAATATAATATCTAATATATATATATATACTTCATAATATAATATATATATATAATTCATAATATATGATATATAATATATAAAATATATACATATATTATGTATATCACTTGAAAATAAGCAGAGGTTTTGCAAGCAACTTGTGTCCTGTTATTTCATCTTAAACATGATATCACCACAGAAATTGCCATCCTTTTGCCCTCCGCTCTGGCTGCAAGTTTCTCAGAAGCCGTGCCACTGGAAGAAAAAAAGCGGAAGGGCTGCGCCGCTGCAGAGGGTGGATGCTCTGATTCCAGTCCTGCCATCCACACAGGGAAGGTATAGGTTAAATGGTTAATTTATGCATTTCTGGTCGGGGGTTTTGGAGTCTTGTCTTGATTCGGTTCGTACGTACGCGCGTGTCGACCGTCGTGAACCCCGAGAGCGATAAACTTCTGCTTGAACTGAAACAACTGCTGCAAGCATGAAGAAGAGGTCCTTAGGTCATCATCTTAGGCCCCCGGAACGGCAATTGCGCAACATTAGTAGCTTCGCTAGCTTGATCCCTTCTCAGAGCAGAAACAAATCCAGTGGAAAGCAAGACCTTGGCGACTCCTCTGCGACGATGGCGACGACTGGCAGCTTTGGCAAACTGGATCCAACTGGTTCAACAAACATCCAATGTGCGAAGCGAAAAAATGGATGGAAAATCGGAGGTCCCACTAACAGTGTGGCAGATTACTCTTTCTATGGTTTTAGGATGTTTTAGGTTAGGTGTTTTCTATAGTGTAAGCCTATCTGGTTAGCTGGAAAGCTGGAAATTGATATCTGCTTGATATGTTTCAGCTTTCGATCTCCCAGTTTATGAGCCTCCATCTTGGGAGATATACATGAGATATCATTGGACCCACAACCAACAGGGGAAAACTGGATTTCTCCACCTTGATGGGCTATACCTTCAAACTATGGCCCTTTTTGAATGGGGTACATGATGAGAAACCATCAAAATTGACCCTGTAGAATACAGTTTTGTACCGTTTCGTGGCGCCGCGAGATCGAAGTTAAGTTGAAGGGTTTTGACCAGGAGATTGCATGCAAACAAACAAAACAGACACGAGCGATCCCCGTAACTTTAGCGGAAAACAATGCACCTCCGTCCACGGCGTTGGAAACGAGACGAGTGCCAATTTGCTTTGTGTTGGCATTCAGGGATCTCCCAAGCGTTGACACATCAAACTCGAGATACACAAGATGTTTCGATAGTTGGCGAGCGCAGGCAATATCGCAATCCAGCATCTTTTAGATCAAGTACGTTTGAGCAGAACCATGTCTTTGCGTTTCGGTTTCGCAGATGTTGCATGTTTAGTTGGAACACGGACAACATTTGCGCTCCGTTAACGATTGCCCTGCAGAAGCATGAAGTTTTTCTCAACACATTTCCCTCCGTCAAAACATGAGAAAGATATATAATATGCGAACATGTGCGTGCATAAAAACATGTTTTTCTTCAGAAACCGAGGTGACATTCAATGTGCTTCATTTTGATTATGTACATTGTTCAACCTCGTGTATAAACGCCAATTTTGGTGTTTCTGTATCCGTCTCGAGAAAGTCTTCCGTTCTCCGCAGGTGACTCATGGATTTGTAGCTGCGCAAGATCATTATTCATACGAAGCGTGTTTGAACATATTTTTTTCAAAACGGCATGACCGACGAAACATGCCAAGACAACACATAATCACTAATAGTGTAGCTAGCCCACCCTGCAACGTTGTAGTATGGAGTTTGTAGGCCTTGGTTTCTCAGTTTTCAGTGGCTCGTTGTTTGGGTGCAAGATCACGTGATCCAACATTTAGTAACTACGTTGGACATTGCAGTAGCCACCTGTATGTTTTGGATATTTTTGGATTATGGTGGGGCCTTGTCACTCAAAAACTGGCAATCACATTGAATTTTGCTGCACACTGCTAGTTATATAGGGTTCTAGTATGTTCTAGTAAAATGATGTAAGAATTGTAAAAACAAAATTGGCTTCAAAAAAAATTGGCTTTTACAATTCTTGCAAAGGGGTAATTGAAGCATTGAATTTTTGTAAAAGTAGGGTTCTTGCAAAATTGGCTTCAAAAAAAAAGCTGCCTGCACATTCCAAAGGCACCAACCATATGCAGGGGATCCCACTGCGGCGCCTGCAGCCTTTGGACGCAACTTCTTTGGAGTTTGTTCATGTTCTTATGATGTGGGTAAAACAACAATAGCCATCCCCCAATCATCACCATTTTTTAATAGGTGGTATACATAATTAAAATTAAATGAAGAATTCCCCCAATTGGTTGGATTATTGTTGTTTTACCCACATTACTTTTGGTGTTTGCAATTTGAAAGAAACTTCTGAAAAGTAAGTAAGTGATACTAAGTGACTATTGGCCCTGGGGTTCTGATTTTGAAGCAAACTTTTCGCAACATGATGTTTGATATTAATTTTGTATCGGCCAAATTTCCGGACTGCACATGATCATATAACCACGTCACTGCGGCGTCACTAGTGTTTTGGTTGGTAAGGGAACTGAACTATGTCAAAATGATGATAATATGCAATGATTGAGATATATTGATATATATTTAGGTCATGTAGCAAAGATAGGTTTCAACAAACATGGCTATGGAACGCAAGATTCACAAGCAGGACGCCTCCCTTCACTGAACCATCACGGCGCTGATAAGAAAAAAACGTGTCCTATAAATTCGATAGCGCCCTCAATCGCAAGACTACCCGTGAAATCGTGTGACAAAAAATGTAAAACCCATGCCGCGCATGTCTCTGTAAAACCAAAAGATCACATCTACACTCCATGACGCCGGCATGGTTCAGCAAACATTTCGACAGAAAAAAACAACATCCAGACAATTCCTTGTGACCTTGTTTGTGTTTTCTTCTAAGTGGCCTTTAGAAAGAGGTCAGTTAAGGAAAACGTAGAAAGAGGTCAGTTTATTAAGGAAACAAACCAAACAGTGGCCTACCAGTGACACGCAAGTGACACGCAGGTGACACGCAGAAATCATGTGATCAGCCAGGCAAAGAGGTCACTTAAGGATTCATGAAACGAGGTCACTTATGCATTGATTTTTTAGATGACCGTTTGGCACTTTGGGTCTAAGTGGTTTCCATTAGAGGCCACAGGTAACTGCCTCGATTGGAAGGATTGCTACCACATTGTTTTCACTGAACCCAAGGCCTCGCAAACTTCAATCACGGAAGCAACACACCTGTGATATGTTGGATTCAAATCACGCACGCTTAGATGTCCTAGAGATGCGAAGGTTTCGTAGTTTTCTAGCTGTGTGGTGGTTGGAAAGGTTTTGCGAGGTCGGGGGTTCGCTTGGAGCGTCGAAAAGTGGATCGCTTAGAGTGCCGGAGGGTGGATCGCTTGGAACGCCGAAAAGTGACATAAGAGATACATAGCGCTAGAGTTGCATATGCACACAGGGAATCACAGAGGCATATAGGCATATAAATGGATGCATTCATTTGTTGCTGAAGCACGCAGGTAGTCACATGGGCAGATGCACGCAGATATAGCGATCCGCTTTTTGGCGCTGGAGGAGCATCATACAACGTATCAAGAACATCTGGCAAGGAAAATCTGGCAAGTTACTTGAAGAAAAAATTACGACGTTTCGGGAACGTCTTGCAAGTTACTGGACAGAAGATGTTGCAATGTATCAGGAACATTTGGCAAGTTACTTGAAGAAAATATTGCAAAGTGGCAGGAACGTCTTGCATGTTACTTAACAAAAGATGTTACAATGCTTTACAATGTATCAAGAACATCTGGCAGTTTACTCCACGAAAGTATTACAACGTAGCAGGAACGTCGTGCATGTTACTTGAAAAGGTTGTTCCAATGTATCAAGTACGTCTGGCAAGTTACTTGAAGAAATTGTTACCACGTACCAGGAACGTCTTGCATTTTTTATGAAGAAAATGTTACAACGTATCAGGAACGTCTTGCAAGTTACTTGCCGACGAGGTTACAACGTAACAGGAACCTCTTGCAAGTTACTTGAAGAACATCTTACACAAAGAAAATGTTACAATGTATCAGGAACGTCTTGCAAGTTACTTGAATAAGATGTTACAAGGTATCACAAGTTATTTCACGAATATGTTACTACGTATCAGACACGTCTTGCAAGTTACTTGCAATCCAAGGCCAACCTGCGCTGAACAGGTGTACAACAAGGATGCCGCGCAGATGAGAAGTGAAAATGAGAGACAGCTGGCGTGAGCACCTTTATGAAGCGACATGCATATCCTTGAGACGTATATGACAATACATGACATTCATATACCAGCACGTTCAAAGGGGCGCCTAATGAATTTCAAGCCTTGGGATTCTTAAGGGGTGCCTGATGGACACCCCTTAGCGTTCATGGAGATGGCACACGTGTCGGATGCAAAGTGTTCCCAAATTTGAGGAAAACTGGTTAAAACCGACACGAAATGATACGCGCGGGGGTTGTTCAAAAAGCACCCGACACGTTTCAAAGGGGTGCTTATTAGACACCCGTTTGCCAAAGGGGTGCTTATTAGACACCCGTTTGCCTAAGGGGTGCTTATTGGACACCCGCTACCGACCGACACGACACGGCAATGACACGCATGTTTGTCTTGATTTCTCAAAAAAGAAGCGTGACCCCCTATGACCGACACGACACGGTAATGACACGAAATGACACGCACTTCTGGAAACAAACGTGGGGAAATCGAAAAAAAAATGCACATATTGCCATGAATACCGCATTATCCGTTAGTTTGGAACCTTAAAAATTAAGGGGTTCATCATACTTACCCCCTTTAAGGGGTGCCTAATTGAGACCCGTTTGTACAACCTGGTATACATTTTTGTTTATTTTATTTATTTATTGTTTTATTTCTGTAAATCCTAGGTGGGAGACTAAAGGTCTCATTTCCTGGTGCTTTCATGTAATCCACCATGCGGGTCCCCTAAACCCACCCCATGTCCCAGCCCCGTGTCCCCACCTGTCCCCTAAACCCATCCCATGTCCAATCACCATCATCATCACCATCATATCATCATCGTCATCATCATCATCGTCATCATCATCATCATCACCATCATCATCATCATCATCGTCATTGTCAGTGTCATTGTCTTCGCCATTGTCATCGTCATCGTCATTGTCATCGTCACCGACATTTTCCTGCTGGCATTGAAGATACGTCTTCCCTTCCATCTTTCTCCTACCCCGCTAGCTTTCGTCATCCACCCCCGGCTTCAAGTGTAATCCACCATGCTGGTCCCCTAAACCCACCCCATGTCCCAACCCCGTGTCCCCAAGTGTTACCCTAAAGGTCTCATGTTTTGGTGCTGTGCGTGATCACTTTTTTGGGCGCTCTAAGTATAATCCCATGGTGCTCTAAGTGATCCGGTGCTCTAAGCGATCCACTTTCCAGTGCCCTAATTGATCCCTTAACCGTTTTGCCATCCATTTGTACTTGCGTTTTTTCAATCAGGCCGGGAGTGCAACTGGATATTTTGTTGCAAATACCTGCAAAATAAATACAATTTGGTATGTTTGTTAAAAAACGGTCTGTTTTAGCCTACGGCCTCCAAAGTAGAATTGTATGAAATTTCATGAAATTTCATTTCCGCCCTGAAACACACTCCTGCGCTCGTGACGGGAAAAATCAAGAATCGTTTGTTAGAAATGTGCGCGTCAAGTGTTTTAAACAACTGTGGTATTGAATCAGCGGTATTATTGCACTTTTCTCCCTGCTTTGCAGGGACTTGCCTGGCACTGGGAAATCTTTGGGGTCTAAACGTAACGTTTTTGGATATGCGTTTGTTCGCATTTTTTTGTTTGCGTCGATTTGGGTCAGTTTTGCGCATTTTTGGTTGATTTTTTCAGGCGTTTGTGCCCTCAAAACATGTTCATCCCTGGTGATTTGCATGCCTATAATAATCTATAATATTTTCCTTGCCATTTCCACCACTAAAAGGGTGAACACGTGCTGGGTATCATCCCATTTTGGGGATGAAGTCGTGCCCAGAGTTTTGTAATCAGCGATCATGCGCTGCTTCTTGTAGCGGTTTTTCACTTGTTTAACTTAGCTCAAAAAATCGAAACGGCATTTTGGAAAATTTTGAGCGGACATCCGTATAATCTTGCGGCGGCGAGCCATCCCTATTCTACAAGCGGGGAGGTATCCCGATTCCATGGGCGGCGAGTTATCCTGATTTCGTTGGCGAGCCACTGCGTGAAATTTTTCATGCTACTCACTGAAAAAGTCAAATTACCTTCGGGCCCATACTCCATTATGATTTATTTAAATATAAACGTGTGCGAAAGACCGGGTAGCTAAAAATTGATGAGCCGATTACAATTCTTTAAAGTGTATAGTCGTTCACTTCAATATTTGAACCACAACACCCAACACCAATTGGTGACGAGTGCCACCTCTCTACCCCACCACTGTTACCAACCGGGCCACCAGCAAACCTTTGAATCCAAGAGCCACAAACCCCTGATTGGAAAACGGCACGTCCAGCACCACCTGGTAGCCAAAACACTACCCCGTGAAAACCCCCAAAAATATGGAATAAACATTAAAAATGGTTCCTCTTCAAAAAAAAAATCATGATAGTTTACCAGCACGAGGCGGGGCGGAAGTTGCCTTAGGGATATTTAAGACCAGTCAGGCCCGTGCGTGCGTGCATTCTGCGAAAGTGGTGTCTTGTTTCACACGTAAAATTTGAAACTCCACTTCGCACTTCACAATTCCCACTGCACTCTTCGCATTCCAAACTTCATTTCACAATGCGCCCTTAAGACTCCACATTTCACACTTCACACTTCACACGTCAGACTTCACAGTCCACACTTCAGATTTTTCATTGTTTTTTCTCACTCCACACTTTACACTCCACACTTCACTCTGTACACTGCACTCTTCATGTCCCAGGCTTCACACTGCACTCTTCACACTTCACACCCCACACTGCATCTCATCTGAATTCTTCTCACCCCTCCTCTCACCTCATCCCTTCTCATATGTCACCGAAGCTTTCATGAATCACTTCCCACTTCCACTTCGAGAACTTACATGCGCCGTGCGCCAGCCACGCCCGTGCGTGCGTGCTTTGTGCGAAGCTCTTGCGCAGATGTTGTCCAAGAAGATGACCTCACACTTCACACTGCATTTTCACACTTCACACTTGCACTTCACACTTGCACTTCACACTTGCACTTCGCACTCGACAAATCATCTCATCTCAAATCACGTGAGCTCTTCTCACCTCATCTCAGTTTATTTCATCTCGTCCCATCCCTTCTCACATGTAATCCAAATCAGTTCTTCTCAATTGTTTTCATTTCATCCGAGCACTGATCGACCTTTCTCATCTCCTTGATGTTCTCAACTCATTCTACCTGTCCTGCACGCCAATTTTTTTTTATTGTCAGAGCGAAGTTTGCTGCACAAAAAAACATTGGGCGCAGAAAATTTTTGCACGCAGACGTTTGGGACACAAGTGCGCTTACATACTTATCATACATTCCTTTCCGAATTACTTTGTATTACGTTGGTTGAACGAAGAACTTCCCAGTACCACTTTGTGCCACAAAGTTTGCACAAAGCACCTTCCAGGACCACTTCGCATTGCGGCTGTGATCAGTGACCGCGCGCAGTGTGCGCACCGAGTGCACCAAGTGCACCCAATACACTTGCAGCGCACCGAGTGCACCGAGTGTACCGAGTGCACCGAGTGCACCAAGCGCACTTGCAGCAAATCGAGTGCACCGAGTACACCGAGTGCACCGAGTACACTTTCAGGTGTTTAAGCCTCTATTGTCTATTTACCTACCTATCTATTTATCCAGAGATGTGCTGGGAGCTTTACCTTGGGTCATTCGCGAAGAGATGCCCTTACAAGGCAAGCCGGAACTGCCGTGGCAGGATTTTAAGCACCCCAAATTGGAAAAATTGATAAAAATATATAAAAATGGTGGATTACTGCGATTTTTAACGAGATTTATTTCATTGATTTTCATTGTAAGGATTTTGTGTCATGCTACTTGATAAGTGGTTTTTTTTAATAGTTTTTTTCACCTTTATTTAGTCAGTGGGGCAAGTTGGTAAATCTATGCTTTTACTGGGGTGAACAAACCCACAAGGTTTAATATGTATCAGATTTGGAACCAAAATGATAGTAGTTTGAAGGCTTTTTAAGTTTTGACCCATGTAATTGGGTTTAATTTTTAGTCCAGTGGAGTGGGCCCCAGTCATGGGTATAATTAATACACGGGGCTTATTTTGTCCAAAAAAACAATAGATATATTTTTGATTTTATATATATATATAATGTAAAAACATATAGGTCAAACATTTGGAGTTTCCAGGGTTCACATGTGTTTCAACCACTTTCACCGGGCTGTAGTGAGATGCGTTAAATCTCGCCCAGCTGGTCGCGAGACTACGACACCCAGCCAACTTTCAGCCAGGAATCACAACAACGTCATGCACATACCAAACGGTCGCAAGCTTAGAGGGTCGGCACCACTCACTGTGGATGGGCCCGCGAAATCTTGCACCACCAAAAGGGTGGTTGAAAGCGTGAAAATAATGGGATGTTTACCATCTATAGGTGCAGGACTATTTCCATCCACAGTATGTCACTACCAACCGACCAGTTGACTCACCGTTTTTTGTTCACAGGATTTGCTACAAATTGTATGTAAGAGTTTCGCTGGGAATGTCCGAGGTTTTTTGGGGATAAAAATGTTTTTTCTTTTAAAAAAACATCTTTGATATATAGGCCAGTTGATTACTGAGACCAATTTCTACAACAGACTTTTTAGATTAATGTTTGGTTCACTAACGTTTGTCTGAAAGTGGGATATCCTAAAGCATCAGGGTTTGTCATTGTTTTCGTTGTCCATTGGTCCATTGACTTTTTCTACGGCAGCCCCCGAACCAAGGAAATCGACATTTTCCAAATCAACTCATGTTGCCACCATCTGGGTTGCTTATAGCTAGTAGGTATTTGGACTGTTACCAATTGGTTTTTGATAACATGTCTACATATTTTGATTTTTGATAATCGAAATAATTTTTTTAACAACATATAATCCACTATTTGAATCTATTTGATTTGGACACGTCCAAACATTTTTTTCACCACGTTATTCCCCACCTGCCAGGTGAGGGTTGTTAGATTTTATCAGAGCTGTTCTCCTCCTCCTCCTCCGCATCCTCCGCCTCCACCTCCGCCTCCTCCGCCTCCTCACCCGCCGCCTCCTCCTTCCGGACCTCAACCGCGACTTCCAGATCGCAGTGGGCACTGCCGGACCTCAACCGCGACTTCCAGATCCCAGTGGGCACTGCCGAACCTCAACGGAAAGAATGTGAGAAAAAACGTCAGATAGAATGTAAGAAGATATGCCAGATAGAATGCCAGAAAGAATGTCAGAAAATATGTCAGACAGAATGTCAGAAGATATGCCAGATAGAATGCCGAAAGATATGCCAGATAGCTATGCCAGAAGATATGCAGGAAGATGTGTCAGAATATATGCCAGAGGATATGCCAGATAGAATGCCAGAAAATATGTCAGATAGAATGCCAGAAGATATGTCAGATAGAATGCCAGAAGATATGCCAGATAGAATGGTAGAAGATTTGCCAGATAGAATGCCAGAAGATATGCCAGATAAAATGCCAGAAAATATGCCAGAAGATTTGCCAGTAAAAAAATGTATAAATGTCATGGTGGGGATCACACGAAGTAAGGTAATTTTGATAACCCTTGTCTTTTGTTTATCGCGGGAAATATGACGCCCTTTGGATCCGCTTCTTTTGCTCAGGCAAACCATGGTGAAA
Source organism: Cladocopium goreaui (assembly GCA_947184155.2). Classification (NCBI taxonomy): domain Eukaryota; class Dinophyceae; order Suessiales; family Symbiodiniaceae; genus Cladocopium; species Cladocopium goreaui. Next base: position 563,105 of record CAMXCT020006811.1, read on the forward strand.
CTTTATACACAAATGGACACAAGGTGTGATAGTTGCATGTTTCGTGACAGAACCCATCATAGACTCATAGACTCCTATCTAATTGTCATGTTTGTTTGCTTTTCTTAAACGTGAAGATCCGCATAATTGATGATCATCACCGTTTTGTTTTTCCAATTATCGGGGCATTATACCCTGTTAAACTCTGTTATTAGTGTGGTTATTCCCTCTGTATTCCAACGTTTCCTCATTACGGTCCCATCATTTTTTGTAATTTACCATTATGTTCCCTTTGTATTCTCAAAAGTGCCAATCAATCATTGTTAAACCATGTTAAAGACTATTTCAGGACCAAATCCAAAGCACCAGCAGCCATGGCGTGCAACACCCATGGCTTTGCAACAGGGCTCCTGCAACAAGTGCAACAAGAGGGCCGTGCTGTGATGCTTGGCTGGTCGGAAAAGGATTGAACAGGAACGAAAATCATTGAACAAACATGAAGACGATATGATGAAATCTCTGGAGCAGATTTGCGACTCTGTGTGCAAACGATTCTGGGGCAACAATCATCTCAGGTAGGAGACATGATTCTGGAACACATCCAAAATGTAGGATTTTTGGAAATCTTTGCAACAAATTAGAGCCAATAAAAAACAAACATGAAAAAAGGGTACGTTTGCCTTGATATTGGAGTAGCAGCCTCTTGAGTCTGGTTTCTTTGTGTTTGTGATGCCAATTTTTGAGTCATACCTGAATATAATTCGGGATTTGAGATGTAGTTTTGCAAACTTTTGGCGTGAACCAAACTTCAGATCCAATTTCAACACATCCAAACATGTGCGCCCAATTCGAGGTGCTCTGACCGGTACCCTGGCATATGTTTCAGCACCTTGTTTTTTGCCAAACCCTTGGTGAGGAACTTATTCCCCCCCTGCCAGTGAGGGTAGTTAGATTTTATCAGAGTTGTTCTTCTCCTCCTTCTTCTTCTCCTCCTCATTCTCCTCCACCACCTCTGCCTTCACTTCCATGTCCACTTCCGCCTTGCCAACTCTTCGCCAAGCTCTTCGCCAACTTCCGCACGCAGTGGCCACTTCTGGACCTCAACTGCAAGGGTCTGAGCGCAGTGGTCACCGCTGGACCTCAACCTGGGACCTTCCGAGCTCAGTGAGCACCGCTGGACCTCAACCTGGGACCTTCCGAGGCCTGAGCTCAGTGAGCACCGCTGGACCTCAACCTGGGACCTTCCGAGCTCAGTGAGCACCGCTGGACCTGAACGACCAGATAGAATGCCAGAAGATATGCCAGATAGAACGCCAAATAGCATGTCAGATAGAATATGATAGAATGCCAGAAAATATGCCACAAGATATGCCAGATAGAATGCCAGAAGATATGCCAGATAGAATGCCAGAAGGTATGCCAGATAGAATGCCAGAAAGTATGCCAGATAAAGTGCCACAATATTTGGCAGATAGAACACCAGAAGATTTACCAGATAGAATGGCAGATAGAATGTCAGAAAATATGCCAGAAGATATGCCAGATAGAGTGCCAGAAGATATGCCGGAACATATGCCAGAAGATATGCCAGGTAGAATGCCAGAAGATATGCCAGATAGAATGTCAGATCGAATGCCAGGAAATATGTCAGATAGAATGCCAGAAGATTTGCCAGTAACAAAATGTATAAATGTCATGGTGGGGATCACACGAAGTAAAGTAATTTGGTTTTTTGTGTATTCGAAAATCAATCATATGAGAATACAGGTAATATGATCTGTTTGGACCCCCAAAAACTTATATACCTTTGCTTGTTTGTAATGCTACACTACAACTCTTTTGGAATTATTATTGTTCCCAGTGAATAAATATTGTATAGAGTAAGGGGGTTGTCTTATTGAAGTTTTGCTGTGCCTTTGAAGTCACTTGCCTTCAGAAGAGGCACTGTCAATCTCACAAAGGTAGAATGTGTGATGTTTTTGTTTAAGCAAAGACGGCTAACGTTTGTTCATTTCAAGTATTCACAATTACTGTCGGCGGGCAAAGGAAATGGACATCATGCGGGAGAAAAAAAAACATTAGGGCATACTGACTCTAGAAAACACAATGTAGCAGTACTTGTGCCACATGTGCAGCATGTTTTTTAATATCCAATTTGTTTTTTCAACACAAAACTATAGTTTCACTTAGGGAGAAACATGTATGTTCTTCAAAGTAATGGCTACATTTCTGAAGATAACCCTATTTGATTTGAAGAGATACTGCGTTTGAGTGCAAGATGCCTTGTGTTTTGAAGGGATCGTTTGTGCAACGTCGAACGTGTTTTTTCCTTCCAGAAGTATTGTACTTAGTACGTTATGAAATGGGTCTGTGAATTAAGAATGCATATTTACATGTTGGACAAAAACAGTGTTTGATCGAAATGAAGAAATATATTTTCAAGAGAAATTGTTTTCTGCAAAGCAATGCTGCCTATTGAAAAAAAATAATAAAAAAAGTGTCTGTTTGTAAATCTTGCCCTTGTCACTTAGAATTGGTTCTTCAAAAGAAAGGTGCATGTTTGATCATTTTTTGTAGTCAGTTCCAGTGTTTTCACTGCCCTTTCAAATTTGGGGAAAAGAGCCAAAGCTGAATGATGTTTTTCAAGTGGGTTTGCATCACTACGCAAGGGAAACTTTGCAGAGAGGTTGAGGTACTTGGAGGTACGTAAATTAATGTAAATTATATCTATCTAAGACATATTGTGGAAGGGGTACGAACTAAGATTACAAGAATTTTACTTAGGCATTCTGCAACCCGAATGAGCCCATTCAGAATGCATTCTTCCCCAAAACCAAGATCCAAGAGTTGCGGAGAAGTTTTGGGCAAATCTTGTATTTGGGATTTGCCAGAATACCCTTACCAATCCCTATCCAAATTCTTTATGAATCCAAGATCTTGATCAGGAGTCTTGTGGGAATCTTGGATCTTGGATCTTGGTTTTTGCCAAGAATGCATTCTGAATGCTTTCCTTCAGAATGCAGAATGCCCCAAGTAGAAGGAAATCAAAATCAACGTTCTGCTTACTACCCGCTGTGTGTATTCACATACGTTTATATCTAGGCACCCGCCGGAGGGAAAACCAATACCGAAAACTTTCCAAAATTGCCAATTTAAAACCATTCCAAAAAATAGACACGCAACACCGCAAACACCAGTAGTGATGAGAAGGTAGGTTTTAGGAGGGGGGTTACCATATATATGTATAGAGTTCTGATGAAACTAACTGCTGTGAAGGGCGGTCACGTGCAATCCCTACCATTGGTTGCCTTGTCAACAAGTCAGGCAAGCAACGATCTTTTTTACATGATGGCTACACCGACCATCCAAAAAATTGGTAGTTGTGTTCCTATTGCATGATATTCATGTAAGAGACATCTATTTAAGTTCACTAAATAAGAACAACCTTAAAGCTGTAAAGTTGCCATTTGTTGGTAAATATATAATTAAGTCAAATAAACCTTTTGTTGCCATTTGTCCCTTTATAGACTCACTATCTCCTTGCCATTCCGAAGTGCAGAGAACCCACGCTGCAGGTCTTTCATTGCTGGGAACATGGTACCCCATCCGCTTCCGAACACCTCTGGAGCCGCGGACAACCCCAGAGATAGCGGACAAACCATCTGTCACCACCACAGAACTGTTGCTGGATGGATTGCATCCATGTCGCGCATTTGAAACATTGTAACCACCAAGTGCATGATGACAGGAAAATGGATGGCATATTTCCTACCGACTGAATTGGTGTGTGTGTGTTTTTCCTTTAATGGGTCTGAACATGACTGGACTGATTTGTTTAACCCGTGAAAATGGGATTGGGGATAGGTAACAATGGTAACAACTAGCAACAATCATGCAATGGTTGGCACTTGCCAATTGGTCTTACTCTTCCGTTATATTTGGGATAAACACCACAGAAAAACCACTAGAACCTCTTAACATCTCTTAACTTTCGTAGGGAATCACCAAAGCACTGAGGTTTGCAGAGCTTGAGAAGGTTGACCCAGTCGCAGAGGAGAAATTTTCAATCACAGTGGACGATGGAAACGATGGAAGTGATGTGAGCACTACCAGACGGCCCATGGAGTCTACGGAGGCTGCGACTTTGGTGGATGACTTGGAAGTGCAGAACCACATCTACCAGCAACTTGCTTTGGGAAAGGTATCTGGCCATGGACCAATAGTTGTCAGTACCATATTTATCCATTTTTATTTAAATATATATATATATATAAATGAACATATATATATGTATATATTTATATTTATTTTTAAAACTATATAATACACTATATTTAATATTATAGAGTTAATATTGTCAGAACAAACATGCCGCTATACCATGTTTGTTTTTGATGATGTGCAACTGGGAGAATTGCCACAAGCAGAGAACTTTCTGTAATTTTGCCCCAAAGTTTCCATCCGCATTAATGCCGGGAGTCCCGAAAAAACCGTGTGTATATATATATATATATGTATGTATAAAAAATATATAAATACATATAATTATAGATAATTATAAATAGTTATTCATATATATATATTGAAATTATTTTATATGTGTGGCATTAAAGATATCGTTGTATTTATAAATATTTTTATAATTATATACGTGATTATAATTTTTAAATTGTATTTTTATCATTGTACTTAATTGTATATATAGAGTATTATATTTTAAATATATTTAAAAACATATTTATGAATATATATTTATATATATATATATATTTGAATATATATATATATATTACATTTTACTTATATATATATACTTATATATACACTTCTTTTTGCGCTTATATATATAAATATTTAAATATACATATAGATATATATATACATATAGATATATATATTTATTTAAATAGGTATATATACTATACCTATTATTATTATTTTATTATTAATATTTTATTATTATATATATAAATGGGGCCCACACTCTCCAATTTTGTGGGGGTTATCCTCAATCCATGAACTAGGATATCTTATGACCCAGGCACGAGCTGGCGCGCGGCAATCGCAGCTGCCCCTACTTTGCGGAGGACCAGGCGCTGTTGATCAGCGGTGCCTTGGACGTGGCGTGGTGAGGCCTGGAGGTTGGTAGAATTTATGGGAAAAGATGGGGAACACATGGTAAACATTTGGGGAAAGTATGGAAAAATAAAATGTAAGAAATATCGGAGAAATATGGGGAAAATATTGGAAACAGATGATTTTACCAGGAGAAACTAGATTTTGATTGGACTTGTAATGGTTCATGGTGAATAAAGATGGTTGGATGGATGTTTATTGGAAAATTCATGGGATATAATCATGATGCAATGGACATACAACGAGATATTAAACTAGCAATATTATGTTTTGGGTTTGTTTGAAAAATTGGATTCGATATGCACATCTTAATTACACATGTGATGACAAACATGAAATGGTGGGGTGTTATTTGAGTTTGTCTGACGAATGGGGTACCGCTAGAATCCGATGGTTTACTAAGATGGTTCATCATAATTTTCCTCATTAAATATAATAGGCATGTTAGAATATGTCCCATTGTCAAGCAAATGTATTTGTAGCAAAAATGAACATCATTGAATTTATTTAAAACGGTTTATCATCATTGTCCTGATTGAAGTAGAAATCATTTATTTCACTTGATCTTCGGATGAAGTTCATAAAATGATGGCGTTCTTCCCTGCAGGTTTGTGTGCAATTTCTGGGTGATGAAGCTGCAATGGAATGGATGGCTGCGGAATGCACATGTTTATTCAATGATATATATATATATATATGTCTCTCTCTCTCATATATTATATATATATACACCATATATACACACATATATGTATATTATATTTATATATATATAATAATAATGCACCCCCTAATTCAACTGGTTGCACCCGGTTGGTTGGATTATTTAAATCAACAACAGTGATTCATTAGCAGAGAGAGAGAGAGAGAGAGTTAGTTGGGATGATATCCTAGGCTGAGTGGGGACTGTTTTTGGGTGTCAGCGTCTTAAATGCGTATCAAGACCTTGTCAGAGGTTCCTGTGGGAGACTGGTTTAAGATTCATGCCGTCTCTAGTGGCAATCAGTTTGCCGAACATGTTCATGCCAGCCAACATCATCGACTGCAGTGACTGGTCTGGTTTGTTGCTGGAACAAAAACATTGCGTTTGAGGTACTTGTGCCCTGTTAGCCTGTTAGTATCCACCCCAAATCCCATGTGATTGGAATATGATTCCCATGTTTCTCAATGAAGCCTTTGAAAGACAAGGTGCATGGCATCCTTTGCATCATATTTGCCATTGCAAGATTTGACAAATGCCAGCTGTTGAGTTTTTTTTCTCTTCCTTTGATCCCGCTAGATCTGTAGGTTGGAATCTGTCTCGCTATCCCTGGCACATTGTGAAATATCGCTCTGATCGCAGATCGCCAATCAAAGGGGAAGTCTTGCATCTCGGCCAAAAGTTTGAGACCCAAGGGACCACAGATATTGGTCACAATCAGTGGGATCAATTCAAAAATCGGAATATGTGTGGTTCTGTTATGTTCTATTGTCAATGGGTTGGTTTAAGCGAAAAATTACAGGAAAACCCCACATTTTTTAATGGGAAAATCTATGGTTTCCTGCAGATTTTCCCTTAGAAGCCTTAGGCCAATCCGTTGATAATACTTTTCAAGATCCAGTTCTGACTGCGGATCCTTCCTTCCCAAATCCAAGGTATGGAACGGCTTTTGCGCAGAAAACCATTTGGGAACATCAGCATCCAGCAGACGCTTGACAGAGAATTTCCACTTGGCGGTTACCATGGGTCCTATATATCATGATGGTTTGATTGTTGCTCAGATGTTGTTCGGGATATCTTAGTGCGTTTGTGAATAATTATATAAATATACGCATATACATATACATGTATATACATATATTATATATTTATATGTTTATTTGCATGTATATATCTCAACATATATATATATCTAAATATATATATATGTATTGATATATGCACATGTAGTACACATATACACATATATGTTCATATATGTACATATGTGTGCATATGTGCTATGAACATATATGTGCATATTGTAATAGTGATACCCAAAACAAGTTGATGCTCTTCATGGCTTAGGGTATGGGCATTAAAGTTGGGTTGCGCAGGTTCGACTGGGGTTGCTGCAACGTTTCAGCCCGTAGGTTTGTCTCAGCACGTGGTATTTCCATGTATTTCCTAAGGGAAAAATGATAAACCATTGGGCATTTTGGGAATTCCAAATTCTCTGACAACCCCACATAACTTGTTGGGTGAAGCTTGACCACCAACCAGGACCCCCAAAGCCGGAATGTCACGGGCCGAAATTGGACACAACCAATAGATACCGCTAGATGGGTTAATTGAGCCCACAAGAATTCTGAATCAAATCGAGTCTTCTGTCACCTATAAACACAACCCCCGCTTCCCAGAGTCTCAAAATTGGTAAAGTATTTGTCATTATCTATGTGGGCACTTCACCATGGTGTTGATGCCTTACAGTTCACGTCATCTTTAAAACAATCTATATAGTTGGTCCTTTGCTCAGGACTGCAGCAAAACTAAGTGGCTTGGATGGAGCGATTCGGGCAGCGTCATACTGTAGCTGTAAATGGTGGGTAGGATGTGGGGCTGGATTGGGGGAATTTAAAAGAAAACGTGACATGCCATCCAGGGCCAAATTGAAAATGAAGTGGTCGTGATTCCGGCTTTGTCCCAACAGCCCCATTCACCCCGATTGTACCATTGCTACATACTCACGGGGATTCCACCAATGACGGGTAAATGTGGGGCTGGAAAAAAAACATTTGAGACTCAGGTTATCTCTGATTTTGGTCAGTTTGTTTTAGTTCTCAACCAAACCTTTTTTTAGGTACGTGTCACTTCTGGGGTCTATGCTCGGCTTTGTTTCAAGCTCATTTGATTGTCGCATGATTGACTTGGGACATCCTGGGACATCCTGAGACATCCTGGGCGTCCAGCCAAGGTATATGGCATTCTACCATACACCTGCCGCTTGACTCAAGATTGTCCCATCAACTCACTGATATGGCAGGGAGGAACAGCATACTTTTCTTGTATGTGAAAAGATGAAGATATATGAAAAACATTAGCTACATTATAATCAATATGTATATATATATATACCAGCAACTAATATGTTTTGGTTAAATACATTTTGTTTGCCATTCTTCGTGTCATTTGTGTAGTTCACAGTGTGTGGCATGAACTAATCGCGATCAGTATTTCTTGTTGATTGAGCCGCGTATTTCCAATGGTACTGGCAAAACTGCTAAGGTCCCCAACTTGCACCAGGGGGTCTACCAACGCACAGTCTGTGTTCTGCCTGCTGGTTTATGTTCACCCCTTGTCAAGATACACCAAACTCAGTCTTGAATTCTACTGACTGCTGGCCTGACAATGTTCATCATACTCTCATATTGAATTCTAACTTGGAAAAGCGCAAAAGTTGTTTTCGGTTGGGTTTGAACCACTGGTCAGTTTCTTATGTGAAGCAATAGCGGTCTTGGCCTAAGACAAGCCATCTTTGAGGCTGGCATTGGCTCGCAACTTCATTTGCTCGGGTCGCTGGGTTTCTGAAACTCGAGGGGGATGGGATGGGCCATCAGTTTTGCATGGTATTTGGCAAAGATATGATGCCCTATCTCAGGATTATGTCCGACTTAAGGACCTGGCCGCTAGCCCAAACAGAGCTTCCTGCTGGTTAAGTCTGTGTATAGGGATGCTCTGGATCAGTTTGTATGGAAGAGCAACTCTGTTGATTCCTACGTTGGCTTTGAGTTACCATCCCAAACTGTTGGCTATGCCTGCAACCCGCACTTATCTGACACTTCACCTCCCCAGATTGATGCCAATCTGGAGGAAACTGGTTTGCAATCAAAGGTTCAACCGGTCTACAGTGCAAACATGGCGATCCTGACGCAATGTTTGGAAGTTTGTGACGATGTACTCTTTGGTTTGTCATGACCTGATGACTTCCTAGATCTTTAGTGAGTACCAAATTGTTTGATGAATTGCCGATTCTATGGATTCCTATTGTTTCAGACTTTATGAAACAGGCAATCCCGTGCAAAATGAGCAGAAGCATGCTTTAACCGCCTAAGCTGTGGGCAAAAGATCTCAAAAACCATCAAACAATCGCAAGCGGCAAAGCCATTTGGACAGAGGACAGGCATGAGTTTTTGTTCATCAAACAATCAGAAATATTATGACAATTTGCTTCTCTGAGGGTTATATTTATGTATAATATAAAGATGTAATATCAATATATTTATTTAGATATATATACACCAAAAACATACACGTATGATGTATTATATATGTATATATACATATTATTATTGTTATTAATAATAATGTAAATATATATATATATTTACATGTCCGGAACTACAGGAACCTATTGAATTGATCTCCGAGGCCGTACTCTTTTCGTGAAAAACCGGCCTACCAGGCAAGCTTTGGCTTTGGCCATGCACTTGGGGCGCATCCTGATAATTCCAAACAAGGCGGGGCCCATGTTTTTGTGTTTCCCAGTGGCTGTTGGATTTATTATTGTGAACTGATGTTGATTCAATTTAAAAATAAGGAACGACATGGTGACATGGTGAATTACTGTTCTAACTTTTTCTGGGGTTGCGATTATAAATCCAATCAACTACAACTATCCTTTTCCTATTGGTTTGTGGAATTTATAGAAGGGAAAGCTGGTATAAGCACCCATTTGACAATCAATGTATTTGTTTATAGAAATGAGTGTGCCAAATGGTTTTTGTTTGGCAAAAGATCACGCTGCAACCACTATGGTGAGTTTCCCTCTGCGTGGGGTAGCCAAGACAATGGGGAGTCGCAGCACATCCATGGGTAGCTTGGGTGCTTCCAAAATAGAAACAGATAGAAACAAGTATCACCAACAGGTCACCAACACTGGGCACAAACAGCGGAACAAATATACAACCGGAGGTCTTCTGGCATCTTAACTCCAACATGCCGACGGAAACCATGATTTCTTCCTGGCCCTGAGCGATGTGCTCTGAAGGTGCAATTCGTATTAGCCACTTAGCCTCTGGTTATGACATCTTATGACTAACATAGCCATGGTATAGATGCCCATAGAAATAGATGGTTTAAGTTTATCTATCAAAATTTGTGATTTTCCACAGCGAACTGTTAACTAACCAGATAGTAATCCGCTTTGACATGTTTGAACCATTGCTGTCAGACCATGGTAACATCACTTCAGGACTCGCAGCGTCACTTCGAGGACCCCACGTTTTGCCCCGGCGAAGCCGGTTGGCACTGTGGCATGGCCCGTTTGGTCTCAGTTCTGCTGGACAGCTTTTTGTTGTGCACAATTTCCGCATGGGATTTCCATGGATTTCAATTTATGAAATTGGTCGTTCAGCACATTCAGCACATGAGTCTATGAGTGACATAGCAAATGAATTTGAGATTTGGTTTGAACTGGTTGACTATGAGACGTAGCCCTTCCCGAGTGCTTCTTCCTGAGGGTCCTGGTGTCAGGTTGGTTTCAGCACATCACGTGGTGCAAACCCAAAGGCGCGACTCTCCTTGGAGAGCACAGAACTTAATCATAGGAATGGTTGGTTAATGTTGGTTAATGTTGGTTAATGTTGGTTAAGTCAACCATCATTTATCAGTTATAACCAGCTATAACCCAGTGTTGAATTGTTACAACATGTTGCAACCCATATTTTTCAGAGTTGCTCCAGCCCGTTGTAGGGAATGTTTACGCAATTGACCCTCCTTGTAGCTGGGGTGTTTGGAGCAACTCTGATTTTCAAGTCTCAGAAACATGATCTTTGGAAAGAGGTAAAACCCTCCATATTTGGTGGAGTTTGCCCCTATTTCTGCTAATGAGTTTCACAGGTTATGAGTCACAACCAAGCTGCGGACGTGTGTGAATTTGTGCTGTAGGTAATTCAACTCCGAAACTGATGATAGTTGATTGGGCTCATTAACGCTCATTTATGAGGAAGACCAGACAATGACTATGTGCAGATTTTGCTTGGAGCAACCTCGCAAACTTCTCTGATGCAACATTTCCCCTAGGTTGGGCCCCAAAATTTGAGCCGTTGATTTATCATTGTCTCTTGAGCTGGTGGCGTTCCATTTGATCGGCAAGACCAAGCGTCAGGAACCTTTCTCCTCGTATCATCCCAAAAATGACGAGAACATAGTCAGTCTGGTTGGCGATTTCAAACATTTTTTTTTCCATAATATACGGGACAATCCTTCCCATTGACTAATATTTTCCAAGGTGGTTAAAAACACCAACCAGTCACTTGTTTGGGGTTGTACCTTTCTTCATCAAGAAATTATCGGGGCTAACGTGGTGAACCCGAGAATAAACAATCTCAATCTTCATGGATTAACATGAGGTTGTCTGGAAAAAAGGGTACGACCAGATCTTCGCATTATTCACAACAAATCTTGTGTTAAACTTATAGAGTTGCAATGGTTGGATTAGACTTAGTGACTATACCAATCTACACCATGTCTGGACAAACCCACATAGCTAACCCAATCTTGGAGTTATTTGGTACTGATCCATACCCACATCGAACAAATGTCACTTCACAGGCGACGTGCTGAAGATCTATGGCTTTCCAGAGCATGGTGGTTTCAAGGGGAAGGCTGGGGGGTCCACGGTCTAGTGTGGCTGAAAGATTGGAATCACCTTCAATCTATATTGTTTTAATCGAAGAATATCAGGACTCAGCAGTGGTTTTGAGGATATCCTGTTTAGAGACACACCCAATACTTGTAACTTATTGAAGTTGTTTTAGCCGATGTTGTCCACACACAGTGGTATGGTACGCCGCTATGAGGATATCTACTTGGGCAAACTACATATAGTAACCTCACCATAGATGCCGGTCAGCAAGTGGGATCTTCCCATTTTTTGGGGTCTAGGAATGAATACAGTATAATTTGCCTAGTAGTGGATAGTAGTGGTGCATTGTGGGCACGGACACGAGTCGTGAACGTCCACTTTTTGTCTTTGTGTCTTCAAGGCCTCACTGCGAGCTACCTTTGGAGCTGCCATGATAGCCCTGCAGCATTTGCTTGTCAATTGATGTGTAAATAATAGTTGATATTAACATATGATATACTACAATATTTTAGCACGGTATAATAAACTATAGTATTGTAGCCCTTATATGTCCTTATCATATACAAATATGCAGAACGGTATAAGCACTTGTGTACAGAGATGGACGATGCTGGATTCAGTGTGGATTTCACCAAGCCCACGTTAAAAACAGGACGTGCCTGAAGTCTTTCACCCGCTGCTGAAGTGTTCTCCGGTGAAACCTCGATTTTGGTTCTACTGGTGGCGTGCTCAATCCATCGCTTACCTCATTCGCTTCAATGAGAAAACCCGAAGTGCACTGGATCAACTTAGAAACTTGGACGACGCGGCAGAGGATGGGGTCATGAAACATCAATGAGAATCATGATTCTTTTCAGGGTGATATCACTATCTTTTCGGGTGGTGGTGGTATTTATTGAGCGGGGTTCACAAAAGCACTGTAAGAATTTAAGAGCTCGTGGCGACCAATTCACCTCTTTTAGGTAATTAGAAATGGGTGGTACAAACCGTCCCCAAATGGTGGGTTTCTTGTTGGCTTTAGCTCATTGACGTATTTCACGAAGTCTGGCCGCCTGGCCCATGTTTCGAGCGAGAGTCACTGGGTACTTGTTGGATGATCAAAATGTTCAAGGTTGTCCTATCAGTTTTCCATAGCAGCATTGATCAAGTTCCCAGTTTGATCAGAAATAGCTTCATGACCCAATCTCAAGGTTGGGAGCAGAAATTCTCAGCATTGCTACGGATGATGTGCAGGTTGCCATATAGGTTTCACTAAGTAGATAATTAGTTCATATTAGTTCTACAAAGAAAAGTTTTCAAACATGAATTTCATGGGTCTCTGGCAATGACCGGCAATGGCCGTGAATGTTGACCCAGTTTCAGGTTTGGTCAGCCAATCAGACACTGCTTTTGCATGTGGTTTCTCGAATGCGCGTATAGGGTCCAAATTTGCTGACAGACCATGAGACAACAAACTCCTCAGACATTTTGAGTCTAAACTCCGTAGCCAATTTCTTTGCGATGGACTCAAATTTTGACCTCTAGCCTTTTTTGCAGGAGAATCTTTCCGAGTGATGCTCGTTCTGGTATCCAGTTCAGACTTTGGATTCCAGCCTGCACTGAGGATCTGAGACGTTGTTTCAATGCAAGGAACATGCGTCTTGGACAGAAACAGGTTGGCGGGTCATTTTGCCTTTACAGTTGGACAGGGCCTCAGGGATCGTGTGTTGTTTTTACATGAGGGGACCCAAAAGATCTGTGGCCAAGTGGCCAACCCATGGTTTGGGGACGTTTGGGGTAGTTATCCCCGACTTTTTAGGCACCTACACGGTTTACATGTTTTTCTTGCTGATGTGCGTTGCTGCTTTAAGGGGTTTTCTCAAGATGCTGCTTGAAAGACTTGCGTTTTCCGTGCTAGGAATGGGGACCTCAAACCATTGAGGTCAATGGTGTCAAAATCACAATCGTTGTTTTTCGTTCAATACGCAACAAGTCCGTGAAATGGGTGTGGCTCCAAACGGGGCGTACACAGTGCGTCAATCTGTGTTGAATTTTTGATCAATGAGTCAATGATGTCAAACCAATCCCAAATGGGTTCCTTAGGACCTATAGGGTACATCAAAATCAATTGGTTTACATGATTTTTCCCATTAAGACTTGCCATAAACTGAGGGAATACCCTGTTTTCAGAACCATCCTGTATCGCTGGTTGATTTTCATGTATTTTCACCATATCCCATGATATTCCCATTCTGCCCGGTTAGAGTTGTATCCAACGTTTTGCTGGAAAAATGGTTGTTGTGCCGTTATATCCCGATTTTTCGTGATGATTATTTCCTGCTTTCCCTGGTGATACCCCATGACATCCAGTTATATTCCATGATACCTCCAAATTGTCTTGGTCAAATCCAAAAAAATGTTGGTAAACACGTTACCCCCCAGATTTATCCCCGGTAAAATCCACATTATTTATGGTTGAATCGCTATAGAGTGCTGGGTTTTGCTTCCAAACGTTGTGAGGTGAAAGCGAAGGTTTTGGAGCCTGGAACGGTCTCGGCACACGTCCGTCATGGCTTTAAGCTTTGGGAGGCGAAGATCTTCGATTTTGAGCCATAGATCCCTGCTAGTGAGGAAAAAGTGATATGATTTTCAGAGATTTTGAGTGCGATTTTTGTTGGAACGGGCTTGGACATTTTCGTTTTTTTTATGGGATATTCTTGAAATGTAACTGCAAGGGCTTTTTCTAAATCACCCTTCGTTGCTAAAAAGTTCGGTGGGTCCCTCGCGAAGGATCTGTCAGGAAACCGGTTACGTGGATTGACCTGGTTCCATAAATGGTGCCATTCCCAAGCTCGCTGGATGGTTTATTTCATGGAACATCCCCCCCAAAAAAATATTTAATTGGATGATAACTAGGGGTACCCCCATTTTTAGGACACCTCCATATTCAAGAATTAGGTTCATACGTTCATCATAGGGACAATGTCCCATAAAACCTGCTTGCCGGTTCATCCCACGGATCGTTAGTATAAGGTGATATCCCTGGATTTCACTGCGATGAACGAACCTACTAAGCCTTACCGTTCATGGCATTAAACCCCAAGTCAAAACTGGAATCGGGGATAGTTGTATAATTGTGATTAATTGTGGCAAGAGCCCGGGGGGTTGGAGACTTGAAAAAATATGTCTGCTTATGCAAATCTTCCATATGCAAGGATATCCCGAGGACTTTTATGTTTGAATCACATCCTATCACATGCTATCTGTTGTGGGCCTAGAAATACTGCAATCGATCAACCACTGCTGGGGCAGTGCGTCTGTTCTGATGGAAGCTGCGAGTGACCATAGTAAAGATTGACAATACTAACATTTTTTTGGACCAAAGGAGGCCAAATTTGGAACAACTACTGTAAGAACCATTGATACATGTATAGTTAACACATATCCGTCCTGGTTTGGAGTGAACTTGATGTTTCTAAACGATTAATTTGAAGGATGCACAACCCCCCGCAAGACATCAAATATGGCTTCTGAAGTTGGTAAGCAAAAGGCTCCATTTCGCATCATAGCCAGCACCCTTTCGAAGCGTTCTAACCTGTCATCCTTGGGCCAGGACTATGTCGAGCAGATGGATGCGCTAGCTGCCGGAAATCAGAAGCTCCGAGTCCTTTACAAAGAAGTGGCGGAAAGCAACACCAGTGGCTGAACCGCAAGGGCGAACTTGTTTTCTTGTTCTGCTAGAGTGTTGCTAAATGTGTGTCAGTGCCCTTGACTGAATTTTGTGTTGCTCCTGGTGCTATTTACTTGAGTAGGAGCATGATCTTAGTTGAAGAGAGTTGACCAGCTATCAGTGCGCCTTTTGAAAGTTCAAGAAACAGACCCCAGCTATCGGCTTCGCTTTGTATTGGTGGAGCAAGTGATTCAAATCTGAAGAACCCCTGGACACAAAGTGAAAACATGCGAAAGCAACGTTGTTACTCTATAGAAATCAGGAATCAGGATACTATGTTTTGAATGCAGCGAACGAGTACACACGGATGATGAGCTACATTGCAGCTACATCTTGAGTTGCAATCATCCAGGCTGTTTGTTTCTTGAACTTGGCTTCGACATGGTTTGAGAGGGTACCCAAAAATATGATGGTTGACTACGATAAATATTTGGTGGTAGCAGCAATGTATGTTTATTTGGTATGTATACAGATTATGTAGTATACGAATATTATATATAATTATACATATATAACATATATATATATATTAGTATACAGCAATGGAACAGCAATATATGCATATTTGTCGGTGTTTGACAGGGGCAGCAGTGTGGCAGTGCCTTGATCCTGATCTCAGGTTTCAGCTTTCCCCTCGAAGCCTATGCGAGGAGAGCGGTCTTCCTATCCACGGAGGATCCGCTGGTGGTGGTGGAGGCACGGTGGGCTGCACACATCAAGTTAAATCCAGTAATATGATCAAGTCATATCAATTCGGTGACAACTGATTCACATTAATTTGGATATGCATAAAGATTACGTCTGATTACGGTATACGGTGGGGTTGGATGGGTTGGAAGTTCTTCGGGTCTTAGCATTGATGCTCAAGGATCTGAGATTGGCTACAAAAAATGGAAAGCAAAGAAAATCAATGCCGGCAAAGATCAGCTTAAACATCAGACTCATCAGACTTCACTCAATTGATCTTGGATGTCTACTTATTATATGTGCTGTCATGTTGCTTTCACATCAGACAAAGTGCTTTCTCCCTTGTGTATATATAATTATATATTTATATAATACTCATGATTTGTACATATCACACACACACATATATATATTATTAATATATACATACACATACACATACACAGTACATAGTATTGTATGTATATGACTTCCCAGCAACTTGTGACCACTCGACCCAGCGACGCAAAAATTATTTAAAAAAAACTAGCCGCTTGCCAGGCATTGAAACTCTGTGCTGCAAAGGATCCTTGGAAAGTGATCTACACCAAAGCAGACCGGAACAACAAGGCGGGGCCCAGATGGGCCCATATGGGGCCCAGATGCTGTGTCATTTGCTGCTGGTTGGTGGTTTCAAACATGACTAATTTATGTTCCATTTCATACATGGGATGTTATCCTTCCCATTGACGAACTCATATTTTTCAGAAATTTGGCTCAACCACCAACCAGGCTGTTTTTTTTCATGAAATCCGGGAGACGGTCAAAATTTCATAGGAAATAACTCACGTGGTTACACAAGTTATAGTTTAACAGTATATGTTTGACTGATCCAATCTGATGGGGTTAAATATGGTTGGAACATAGGATTACCATCAGTATATTGGTTAAATCTAAACCCAGCTTGAAACCATACTGTATTTCGGGGTGAACATCCAGCGGTTCACTAGCTGATGTTCACCAGGGCACCAGAGTTTTGGCGCCAGCGACAGGATTCCTGGATGCATGTGGAAAAACGGGGAGCTGCACGATTCTTGGCATTGTCAATGGTCCAAAATCGGAACCAAAATCGGAGGTCAAATCCCCACATTTGCCAACTAAACATATAGTAAGGCACAGTAGATCCAAATAATTGGGTCCTGAAATTCCCACTGAATTGTGATGTTCAATGAAGAGAGCTTGGAGTTCACCTAAATATGCAGAGATTGTTTCCCCTGTTCGTGTTAAATACACCTCAAACGAAATGCCAATGACTTGGGGGCCCATATTCGGGGTATATGAGGTTAAGCTAGTGGGACTAGCTATACATACGTGGTTTTGAGATGTTAATATGTGTTTATTAATATGTTTACAAATTCCAAGTTCGAATCCCATTTAATTGTGCAGGTTGTTTTTGTTTCCCAGTTCAGTTGTCTCAAAATTTGGAGTCCACACATCACATGAAGTTATACCAAATTTGATACACTTTGTTATGAACATGCCATTTTGGGGAAAATTCCGAGGAAGAGAAGTGATGCTAGCAATGATGAACTTGGAATTGGCACTGGAGCGGGCTACAGGGTATGATCTGGTGCAACAAAAAGAGCTTATACAAGGGTACCTGAAACTTGGGAAATGGCTACAAGTCTTAAACTCATTGGTATATAGATAGTTGCAGTATAATTGATATATACACACCAAGTAATTATTTGGGATACATATGTGTATTGTATATATATATATATATATTATATTTATATATACATATTAAACAAAACATATTATAATTATTAGAAGCACAAATGGATATCATGACTATGCCCAAATTTGATAACTGGACAACAATAACCATAAAACCGGTGAATATATTGATGATATTTGGATATAAATTGAAAATAATCTATATGTTTGTGGATCATTACCATTGGATCATTACCATAATGATATGACAGTGGCATTGCGACGTTCCAAACCTTGCTGTTGGTTATCTGACACATATTTGGAACGTGAGAACCCCGGCGGCTACAATGGTATGTGTTGATTTCTATACACATATGCCTGTATGTAAACATTTTCTATATATATATATATATACATACGCACATAGATATGTTTGTTTCCATTGAACATTTTTCCGGTTTTGTGAAATTTGATCTCAATGACTCAATGAACTATTCCTGAAGCAAGCGCCCTGGACCACCCTTCGATTTGTTTAGTTTCGTTCATATTTTTCCTGTGTTTTTTTTGTGTATTTCTTGCATGTTAAATTCTGATGCGTTTTAGTCAGAAGCTTGTCACACCAGTTCTTGGTTTCCCTTGGGTTAAATTACTCATTGACGAAAGAACATCTGAACCAGAGTAAGAAGTTTCCCCTTTTTTTTGGGGGGGGGAACAGTTTGTCTTTTGTTAACACCTAAGCCAAGTAAAAAAACATCATCTAGAGTTATGGCCATTTACCAGTTATAAGTACTTATAGCCCCATTTATAGATTGCATAATCCCATTTATAACCAGTTATAACTAATGGCCATAACTGCAGAGTTTTATAACCTTTTCAACGTTTGTTTGTTTGGCCTGAACCACCATGGTAATCACCTGAGACCACCAGGAGGCAGACGCCTGGGTTTGCACCTTGACATCCAACTGGTGTCGCTTGATCGATGAACTGCGGATGACCATTGCCTTGATCCTCGGAGGGTTCACCGGTTCACCCATGGGAATCTGGGAAAAATGACGTGGTTCAAACAACGTGAACGACATGTTTGTTTACATCTTAGCGTTTACGTCTTGAAACATAGGGAAAGTAGTTCTAAGAGGGAAATTGATGATCAATATACAGCTGAAGTTCCATTAATTTTGGAGTATACAGCTTACACCCTGTTATCACACAAAGCCATGTTGATCTACGCCACATGGATCCATGGGAAGGATGGATTTGTTCTTCCGGGCACCTTTACGACATCCAAGGAAGGCTTCGCATCCATACCTCAGCTTGTCCAAAGTGGTCAAGACCTGTAAGTCGCGCTTGGGACTTCCGAAGCCCGAATGTGGCTCGACTTAACTGGGAAAGCTGAACAGCTCATTTGTTTAAACAGTACCCATAGCGAGGTGATTCAGCCTTATTTGACTGCGGCTCAATAGGTTGGATGCCCAACAGTAGAGACTTGACTAAATACTACAATAAATGCATTTGAGCCATTCGCAGGGTCTATTAGTACCCAAGTAGATAGTAATGCCAAATTTTGAGCCGCGCCAGTACAGGAACGATGGTGCTGCTGAGAGTTTTTGAGAGGATCATTGAATATTATGCTATATTATTCCCTCAAAGATACAACTATGTCTTCCTGCGTTTCAAGACTTTAAATCTCAATCAATGTGATGTCACTTTTATATAATTGAATTGATGGTTTCATGCCCACAAAAAATATCATTCTCATCAATCAATGGAGGTGTCGTCGTGTCGAAGTGAGGTTACCTGGACTACTGACGTCCGATCTGGCGCTGGAAAAAGTGCTGCGGTGTGTCCCAGTTGATACTCGTAGGACAAGATGTAAGGATTTATAGTCGATTTATGATGTCTAAGTGGGTAGCAGATACATAGTGGTTCATGGTTGATGATGATGGTTTGTAATATGTTATGGTTAGTAAAAATTGTTACTAATGGTTTATAACTTATAACTTATAACGGCAATACCTCGTGGATTTATGGTGGAGGTTCCTCTACAGTTGTCTCAACCTTCGAACCCAAATTCCCCATGGTTCCATGGTCATAAAGTTTCTGAAGTTATCACTTGGAGATTCCTTATTTTGAAATACACCCAAATGAAGGACATCCAAATTTCATATATAGTCAAATCATATAAATTCCCTTGTTTGCTAACATGTTTATAGCGATGATTTCTGATGGTTCCCAGCATGTTTGTTCCCACTTCAAAAAAAAACATCCCACTTCCCGAGAAAACGCAGCGGCACCCAGGTGGCTAAGAAGCTTGGTGGATGGGAATGGGGGGGTGCTGGCGTGGCGTTGGCACTGAATCCACTGGTCTATTGAGAGTGGTGCCGCATGGCTATGTTTGTTGGTCTATGAACCGATCAAACTATAGTTAAACCTATGTTAGAATCACCAAAAAACAACAGTTGAGCCGGTTTAGTTAAGCTTGTTATTTCAACTAGCTTAGCGAACTATCGGGTAAACCAACTTGTTTGACATATCCCCGTCAAGACATGCATACAGTTTCTCATCTGAGCCACGTTCAAAACTGCCGGCAATTGATTTTAGTATTCGGTGGAATTTATTCTTTGAAAAATTGAATGGTGCCACACGCGCGCAAGCTTTTCACAAGCTTCGCGCAAGCTCATGTACGCGCAAGCTTCGCGCAAGCCCGAAATCGCGTAGATAATTGAAACCTCAATAAATGAATATACTACGAAAAGGGTTACACAACATAATGGGACGAGACGAGATGGGTGACGAGTTCCGTTGCTTCCTTGTTGCATTGTTTGCTTGGTATGTCGGCCCTCTGGCTTGCAAAGGTATAATCAATTTAAGTAAACAAGATTTTGAATGGATGCCATGGATTTTGAATGGTAATAGGCCATGGACATGGAGTTAAATTGTTGCGTGTAATCTTGATTCTTGACCCTTGAAGATTTCAAACATCCTGAATTTTCTGAAGGTTCGCGCAAGGTTCGCGCAAGCAAAGGGGTTCCTGGCCACTGTGCCCCACAGAAGCCGGTAGCAAGATGATCGTAGACTCACCATACTGGCTACATTTTGCTACTATGCTCTTTCTGAGCCGGACAATAAGCAAAACCATTGCACGGGAGCAATGCCACTGTACTCAATGTACTCTGGCTCAAGGCCATACGCTCACAGGAGGCATTCAGGGACCACACGCTGGCAAAATAGGAACTTCGTTGATTGGAGCCTAGAAGTCGAGAAGCCACCGGACAATCCAAGAAGTCGAGAAGCTGAGAAACCACCGGACGAGCCGAGAATCTGAGAAGCCAAGAAACCCAAGTCCGAAATCAGCTTCGTGCCTGCATCGCGCAAGCAAAATTGCACCAAATCTCAGGAATTCATCTTCGCGCAAGGTCGCGCAAGCTCAGTTTGAAAAATTGACCGCGCGCAAGCTCCCATTGTGGTCGCGCAAGGATTTCGCGCAAAGATGAAAAAATCCATTCAGTTTTAATTGAAGTTTTGAACACCGCTCATCTGGATAGTTGTGAATGTTGCTCATTTTCACTGAATTGATGATGTTGACTTGTTTGCTAGTTCTATGACTGATGGTCATCGCAACTGGAACAACAGGGGCTAGCTTACGCTACATATTTGCAGTATACATTTATGATGTTTATTTTACGAAGCCCCTTTGTTCCATACGCCCGGAACACCGCGGAACGTTCCATACACTTTTTTTGACTCAGCCATTTCCTTCCGCCTTGGGACATTGGCAATTTTTGTAGTGATATATCATGATAATTATATTGGTTGTTCAGTTCACCAATTTCCCTGAAGGCAAGCATTGAATATTCACCACACGGCTCCATTTATCATCATCATGCGATCAGGTAAACGCAACTCTCGGATTCACCAAGACTGCCAGCTACCGTGCAATTCATCAATTTTCCCGATTTGGTTGGGGTTCTGTTTTGGTTTGTATCGACAAAGTGATTCAAAACATTGACCTTGTCCGTACCTTTGGCGCCTTACATGAGACAATGGCATCGACATCGCCGCTGGGCACATGCAGGCGCGGGGTGCAACGCATGTTTTGCGAGTTTCTTACTGGCAGGTACTGTTCACCCAGAAAAAAAACATGGCAATTTGCGGGAATAAGTGTAAAACGAAGAGTAAGCGTATTGGATGATTTTGCGCGTTGCCTTGGTTTTGGCGCTGATTGTTGATATATTAGTAGTGCTACCGGTCGCATCCGGTCGCTATTTGTTAATGGGCAGTACATATACCTGGAGTCGGCACCCCCGGGCACCAAATTTGTGCACCAAAATGTTGAATATTCCCCGCCCAAATGATCCGCAGGATGGTTTGCAACCGGCGTTTTCCTGCTGGGTGGCATATTTCGGACCGTGCCGCCACTTCTTTCGACACCAACTGTGTGGAGACTTGGGTGCAAATTTGCGTCAGGAAACAGCTGTATCAATATTTAACCGGATGCACGGGGTACGTGTTTCGGGCATGTTCACACTGCATGTCAATAATTCATTTGTTTAAAGTGTGTGCCAGAAAGACGTGCTGTCAGTCCAAAAATGTCAGGAAATACGAACCGCCAAAGTATGCGCACCTGGCAGTGCGCAGTGCCCCGGAACAAGCAGCACAAACTACAGGCCTTTGATGGACAATTTGTCGGTAAGGTACAGTAGTGATTCCATGATTTGTGGGTAAGGTTACTATTCCATGTGACGCAACTGGTTTCCACAATCTGCATGCATGATCCCGTTCAACCTTTGCGTGGTTTGTGTTGCACCTTTGTATGAATCACACTTCCGGGCGCGACCATGTTTTGAACATTTTGTTTGTTGGCGTCAGTTGTGGAATGTGGAGTAAATTAGTCATTTTCGAACTCATTCCATATGGTGCGCGGTGTTGCAAAGCAACCAGAACTGCAAGGGAAGTCACTTGCCAAGCATATGTTTCAGGTATGGCCGACTTGAACGGCAGCACGACGGCATAGCTGCATATAGCATAGCAGTGAACACTATTCAAGTACACATTCAAGTCAGTCTTTGTTTGTGGTAGTAATCCAACGGTTTGCATTGTTGACGGTGCTGGCGCGGAGGCAACGAATTGAAACCTGGAGAGGTTTTCGAAGTGCAAGGTGTCAAGGAGATCTGATTATTTTGTTTGTGCTTTGGCGCCATTGAAACCAAGAAGTGCTTGACTGCCCGAGAGCATTCGTATTGCAATTTTTACCGAGATTGAAATTGTTTTTCAAATGTTACCCCTTTGTTATTTACGTGTTCCTGGTTTTTTTGTTTTGTCCCTCTCATGTCGTCGTGCGGTCTCATGTGTAACATGCGTTGCTGGCGTTCAATCCGCGGTAGATCGCGGTAGGCATTTGCGCGAGTCTTCTTCACGTTTAGCACAAGCATATACAAGTATTGTTCTGCAAACAAAAGGTTTTTTTTGAGGAAAGGTACCATCTAAATGAGTGTGCGAGACAGATCCTATAAACCCATGTCATGATGGTGCCATGTGCTTTTTTGCCCCCTCACAGATCAATAGGTGTGTCCCTAAATGTTTCGAATTTGTTTGTGACACATTGAACATTCCACATAGTGTCCAAGACAAAGATGCACGAAGTGATTGACGCGTGGTGTCAGTCAACACCCTGGCCATCCTTTGCCATTCGTTTCACCTTTTGCATGTTTGAAGATATGCAAGTGCAAATGCCAGGGCATAGGCCGAATACATTGAATACATGCTTTGCAGCGTATGCAGAGCAGTTTCCAATGGAGCACACAAATCCACAGGCATAGGAGTCACGAACAATAAAAGCAATCCTACAATGTAGGAAGTGTTCACCTATTGTTCAGTGCCGGAGATCGTTGCGGTTCAATAATTCACGTGAGTTGTATTGTGTCTCATTACCTTGCAAGCAGATTACAATGTGATGACGAAGGGGTTTGCCTTGTAGATTTTTGAAGTTGTTCAAGGTGGCTCATTGCCCCAGAAATCTCGAGCTAATCATGTTTTTGGCGCGGTATGAAAACGCATCAATTTCCAAGCAATTGGTGCCCATGAAATTGATCAACGCATCCATGCATTCGAGGGAAAAACATTGCTGCAATCTACGTAGTTTAACGCGCACTGTCGGCAGCAGCTGCAACACCTGCCAGAGGAGGTTGGCAAGTCGACATTCCTGGAGCTGGCAGATGGCAAAGGCAGCGCAGTGCGTCCGGAAAGACAACGAACAAAAAGCAGGGTTACTGTAGATAGCCTTCATGGTCCTCATGATAGATTAGTTTTTGTTTTTAAAGTTTAGGTGCTATGTTTGGGAACGATTTCCGGCGAATGTTTCTGACACGTTTTGTAAAATAAAAGGTTTGATGTCGCTAGCCCAGTGCAAGGTTGCAACACCAAACCAACGCATTGCTGACATGTCAGTGGTGGGCCCAGCCGCAGGCTGGATTCTGGCGGCCTCGCCAGTGCTGGGCACGATTTGCATTCCACATGGAGGCAGAGCCATCACACCAAAATTGATCAACCAATGGTTCAGTCGTGTTTCGGATTGTGGGTTTCGACTGGTTTCGATGCTTTGGCAATTTAGTTGAATGGGAGCATCGGTATATAGAAAGCACATTTAGAACCCGAAAGCAAAAAGACCAGATAATTGGTTGAGCGAGATGGTTTGGGAGCTACGTATGTTTTGCATTGTTGTTTTCTGTAGGTCATCTCATGGTGAACATAGTTACCCTCAACCACTCAGGGTTTCAAGGCCCGTACCACAATCATAGCTGAAACATGCTGAGACTATATCAAAATCATAACTGCAAAACCAGGCCAGAAACAAACCATTACAGCAAATCATATCTGAATCATATATCAAAATCACAAAAACAATTATTTTGGAAACCCTCCATCCTAGAGCCTGCTGATGTGTTAATTCTAGAAGAAGGTAGCAAGGTGATTTCAAAACATGCCTGGTGTGATGCGCATGAGAAGGAATGAAACAAATGCATACACATGCAACAAAACAAAAACATGCATGTTCAATGGTTTTACATCCTCGAAGGATTTACAACATGCCCCTATGTAATATTAGTTTTAAAAACACGGTCCCAGTTATCCCCATTATGAAAATAACAGGGTATGGGCAAACATGGGAAAACCGTTTCAAACCCCAAAGAAAAGCCTAACTAGACCTTTGGCTTGCCGTAAACATAAAGGTATACATTTGTTTGGCAGGCAGGTGTGTTTTTGAAGGAAAACCAAAAAACAAACCTATCTCTTCAAGATGATTATTCACCGAGGAACCCCCCAGGTAGTTGGCGGTATGAACATACATCATTTCAACCACAGGGAACCATTGAGATTGAATTGTCACCTTTCCTGAACCCTCTTTGTCACATCCAGTCTCCACAAAGCAACAAAGAACCGTGTTTTTTTCATCTACCCACACCTTAACGTCACGGAGATAAATCTCGATCTTGAATGTCCGATTGGCAACGCCAATGTTTGCTAAACCGTTTTGTTGCCCGAAATCATTGCCAACATTCAATGCCAAAATCACTTATTTCATCAATTTTTCATTTTTTTCAGTCTATTAGTTTGCAATCAAATCCCCACACATCTGCCGCATTTTTCTGAGGTTTCACCCTTTGGCGTTTCCAACCTCCGCAGCACCGGCCCTTGGACCTCCGCGCTGCGCCAACGCTGAGCGCCGCGCGCACGGGACATCGGTTGCTGCCGGGAATTCGGTGCCTTGGTGAGGGGGAGAATCCATGGAGGAAGTGATTGGATGAAATTAAGCGTAGGCTTTGACCGGTAAAAATTAATTCGACACGGACTTTTGAGCAATCATATGTTTTCATGCTCACCAATTCTTTAAAATCAAACCTATCCAACCATTGAAACATGTAAATTTAGCAAAAGTCTAGGATGCTTCAGCTTAAACCTAAATAGGGGGGTCTGGCAATCAAACCAGAAACACATGTGGAATCGATAAAGTTGGTTGTGTCTTCAGATATGTTTTTTCACTTGCTGAATGACGGACATGATTGTAAAGGATTGAAAGGGCAGGTTTGTGACATTTCGGACCCCCAGCTGACAAGTTTCCCTCAGGAAGAGATTGAAGTCATCACAAAATTAAGTTTTGCACCGTAACCTTTGGGATACTTTTATTGAAGCAGTTTGGTGATATGTTTTCTCCCAACTAGCAGGAGCGCACGGCCAAAAGCACCAGAAACATATACCTTTAGATAGATCCTGTAGCTAGATTAGATAGATAGATAGATAGATAGATAGACAGGATAGGATTGGATTGGATTCGATTAGATTAGATTAGATTAGATAGATAGAATAGGATAGGATTGGATTGGATTGGATTGGGTTGGATTAGATTAGATTAGATTAGCTAGATAGATAGGATAGGATAGGATAGGATAGGATAGGATTAGATTAGATTAGATTAGATAGATAGATAGACAGATAGATAGATAGTTAGATAGATAGGATAGGATAGGATAGGATAGGATTAGATTGGATTGGATTGGATTGGGTTGGATTGGGTTGGATTGGGTTGGATTAGATTAGATAGATAGATAGACAGATAGATAGATAGCTAGATAGTTAGTATTAGATAGATAGATAGGATAGGATAGGATTGGATTAGATTAGATTAGATTAGATAGATAGATAGACAGATAGATAGATTAGATTAGATTAGATTAGATTAGATAGATAGATAGATTAGAATTAGATTAGAGTAGATGAGATAGATAGATAGATTAGAATTGGATAAGATTAGATTAGATTAGATCAGTTCAGTTAGGTAGATAGATAGATGGATCTATTGACAGATAGAGAGATAGAAAGAGTTGGATAGAGAAAGATAGAGATGGATAGAGATCGATAGAGATCGATAGAGATAGATAGAAATAGATAGTCAGATAGATAGAGATAGATAGAGATCGATAGAAATAGGTAGAGACAGAAAGACAGAGATAGATAGAGATAGATAGAGATAGATAGAAATAGATAGAAATAGATAGAAATAGATAGAGATAGATAGAGATAGATAGAGCGAGGGAGAGAGAGAGAGAGAGAGATAGAGAGAGAGATGGAGAGGGATAGATAGATCGATAGATAGATCGAAAGATAGATGAATAGAGAACAAATGTAGACAGACGGACAGACAGACAGACAGATAGATAGATAGGTATGATAGATTGCTAGATAGCTAGATAGCTTGATAGATTGATAGATTGATTGATAGATATGTTACGGTTTGTTTTTTTCTTAAGGTCGAATTCTGTGGCCGGCTTAGCTGGTTGAGTCGGCGCTAGATGATTCATACCGAACACAAGATTCACATGGAACTTATGGCCGACCTACTTAAAAATTGGGAAGCGCTCAACTTGATGCTTCCCAATCAAGTGTGGGATGTTTTGTTAATTTCCCACGCGCACACACACATGGACGAACAAGTTGTTTGCAAAAAAAACGCAAGCGCGGATAGAACTTGCAGAATCAAAATGCACAGGAAATGGGCCAACCTTCCAAGGAGTCAGTCATGCTACGGGGCATTCCCGGGCATCTTAGTAATTAGTATGTTTGAAATCAGTTTACAAACCTGCATGTCGCCAACGTCAGCTGCCATCCTTGGGGCGTTTTTGATGGGCAGAAAGTCGCACGGTTTTTCATCATGTGAGTGACATGCGTGGATGTTTGTCAGCGTTTAGCGTTTGTCAAAGATACCTTCCGTTAATCGAACTTCGGGATGACAAATCCCTTCCTCGTAGGTAAATGCCCAGTGGTTTTGCAATAAGTTCTGTATTTCCCACCATCCGGGTACGTCCAACCCAAGCTGCTTCTGTAAGCCCCAATAGGTTTCGGTGCGTGCGCGAAGTGGCCGAGGGCGGCCAGCGTTTTCTGGAATTGGACACTGGCGAGGGCTGGGCGTTTGATAAGGCCAACTTCTTTGAGACACCGAAGCCCTTATTCATATGTCATGGCATGGGATTCACCGCGCCCACTTTGTGTTTCAACAAAGGCACATCGAACTTAAAATCAGTACATATACAGATCAGTGACAATATTCAACAGTCGTTTGAACATGTCCATGTTGTCTCATTGCAGTTTCATTGTCAATCCATTTTGAAAGTGAAATGTCCACCTACCACCTTCCACACCCTACACCCTGCAGGCCTTTGGGCCGGCTGGAGCTATCCGCCTCTGCCAGCGTGAACAATCCCTTCACACGGCCAAAGTTGCCGAAGAGGTCGCGCTGGGAATTGCATGGATGCATGGCACCCAGTTGTTGTAGTGGCTTGAAACCATGTGATTTTTGTGATTTACATGTTTTATTTGTGTCTTTATGCGTTTATATATATATACACAGAAAATGTGTGTATATATATTAAGTTGTTTTTTATATTTAGTTTTCATTTCTTGGCATGTGCTTGTATAATTTGTATACATATATTTATAAATATGTATAACATGCAGGAAAGCTAAACATATTTCTGTATTTAGGTAGATAGAGAGGCAGATAGATAGATTGGATAGATAGATAGACTAGATAGACAGATTAGATAGATAGATAGGTAGATAGATGGATGGATGGATGGATAGATAGACAGGCAGACAGGCAGATAGATAGATAGATAGACAGGTAGATAGATTAGATTAGATTAGATTAGAATAGATGGATAGATAGATAGATAGATAGAGAGAGATGTACAGATAGACAGACAGACAGACAGACAGACAGATAGATAGATAGATAGATAAATAGATAGAGAGATGCACAGATAGATAAATAGATAAATAGATCAATAAATAGAGAGATAGAAAGAAAGATAGATACATTATCCTTTGTATTCGTCTATATGGTTTTAAGTCTTTAGGTCTTTTTGAAGTGTTGTTGTATACTTATGTATAACTGTATAACTATATTTTTTCAAAAATATATAGGTAGATTGTAGTACATGTAGTTACATGCTACAACGTCAAACCCCGCACGCACAGCCTTAGACGAAACACGCTGCTTAACGATGCAATCTCCTCTCATTAACTTGTTTTCTCAATGCTTTCTTGTGCCCAGCTTAGATAAGCATCAAATCAATTTCACCCCTCCAAGCATGAAGAAGTTCCTTGAAATCACGTATTTGCCCCGAAGAACTTGCAGTGCCTTTCGTCTATATAGGTGGTATCACATCAGTAGCTTACCCTCTTCATTTGGTTTACCGTGCCATGTCATCAAAACCGTACAACCATCGTACCATCCCGTAGCCCCAAACCATACACAGTACCGTACTTCCAATGGCACCTAGGTTTCAGCCTCATTTTCACACCTACTTTGAAAATCTATAATGCATGCATGCATGCATGCATGCATGCATACATACATACATGCATACGTACATACGTACATACCTACATACCTACATACCTACCTACCTACCTACCTACATACCTACATAGCTACATACCTACATACGTACATACTTACATACGTACATACGTACATATATTCACAGACACATATACAATTACATGTGCATATACATGTACATTTACATTTACATCTACATGTACGTATGTACATACATGTACATACACATATACATATACAATTACATGTGCATGTACATTTACCTTTACATATACATACATGAACACCAACATAAATCATAAATATTTTTATGGCATAAACATAAATATATACATATACATATACAGTATACATTTACCTGCATACATACCTATAAGCATACATACATACATCCATATATCCATACATGTGTATACATATACATACACATTCACATTTACATCTGCATATGCATGTACATGTATCTTTACATGTGCACATGCTTTTACAAATGCATTCGCAATTATTTTTTTACACATAGATGACATACATGCATGTATACATTTTTTGTATATATGTATACATGTATGTTTCAACATAAATAGCTAATTTACAGTAATATATGTATATGTGCGTGCGTGCAAATCTATAGCATACATAGTTGGAGATAACATTTGTAACCACAGCCACGTCATTTAGAAAAAACAATACATGTTCACAATAAGTTGCCCATTTATTGCCTTCAGCCCAATACGATTGCTGGCCACTTGATGGGAAGCAACCGAGGTCATCTGTTTCTGGTGATTGTTCCCCAAATCCACGTGTGCAAACGCTGGATGACATCGGCAAGTGGTTCATGCCCTATGTACACACGGGTGTTGTCTTCACCTACAATTTCGAAATCCCTAGTAGCCCTATAGATTTGGGTTCAATTCATGTATAACAGGTTGATAGCACCCATGTTTCAGGAATTTGTAGGGTCAAGGTGCGCAACCCACCAGGAGAGGCCGGCAATTCCGGCGAATCTCCTGGAACCTCCGCTTGTCCCTCGGCACTGGATTTGGAACAAGGTCAGAAGGTGGTCGCAATCAATGCATATGATATATGATATATCAGACCATTTTTTTATATATGATATATGTTGATATATATATATATATTTGTATTTGTATCTATGACAATTTTCAAAAACTGTCAAAAACACTAGAAACCAACAATCAATACACATCATTTCACATCATTACCTGGTAGACCGAACAGTGAACCTCCGAGTGAGAAATGGCCTCTGTCACCCATTTCTGCGAAATTGCAGATAATTCATTTTTGGGTTTACCACATTATACTGCATGTGGTTGGTGTGCGTTTGTATTTTGATGTGATTGGTCCTTTCCTAATTGCGACGAAGGATCAGATTGACAATCGATCACATTTTTCAGCAAAGTCAATTGAAAAAAGGGAAACGCAATTCCCATCCGTACAGCAGAGGTGCGGGATATATGTCCTATGGCCTTACGATTATTACAATCCTCGATGTTTGTTCCCATCCTTCTCTTGTTGCCAGTCACCTTCTTTGACGGCGCTGCGATGTCACCATTTCCAGCCGCCTGCAGAGGTTGCAGCAAAGACTGCGCTAAAACGTGTTCCAGTGAAAGAACTTTCCTTGGGCCAGCAGTTGAAACTTGACAATTTGAGATCTCATTAGGCGGTTGAGGCAACCTTTGGATGTTTTCTCATGAAAATGGGCATCTTTGGTCTCACTTGATGGTAGCAACCGCTGAAGCTTGAGGTGATCTTAAACCATGGACCACCAGGTGGCACTGCAAAGCATAGCTGGATCAGTATCACTAGCTGCACCAACCGCATGGGTTTTCTCGTTACTTTTTGTAAATGGAGTGAGGTGGTAATATGTACACGGTGTAGAGTAGATGACCTGCGGTTCCTAGATGCTATCTGAATATCTGATCTTTCTTTGCGAGTTGTCCGACTGCCTTCCCTCATGTTTAGGATGCGTTTTTGAATTGTGCGACCCGCTCGAGCTGGCATATGGCATTGCATGGCCATTAATCTGAGCTCTGCATGTCAAGGGTGCTGGTCCCACCGAGGACTGGCTACGTGTCCAGCATCAGCAATGAAGGCGACGAGTTTTGGGTACAGTGATGCATCTTGAGGTGTTTGGCCAGGAACGTTTCTAGCTATGATTTTGGGGTTTATCCACGTGCGCATGTTGTCCCGTGTATGATTTTGGTTCGTGCATATTTATTGCATATTTACCGGGATTTACCTGTGCCTGTATGTGCTCACATTCTTCCGTGCATACGTGCCTGGACTATGATATTATGATTCAGAATTGGTAAGGGGCACGCACGATGACTGTCGCTGATTGCGAGGTCACTTGGGGTTTGGTACGTGCCTATATGATGATGGGCAATGAACATCCACCAATCCACATGCCCGGGTTTTGATGCATGGCCATTAAACCCCTGAAGCATGTCCAATGGGTGACGCATGCACATGTACTAAAATCATGGGGAGCCTGGATTTCAGCAGCATAGTGGCCTTCCATTTGATTTGGTTCTAGCTTGTTTTATTTTGAGACATCTTGAACCATCTTGAAACGTATTTTTCGGGCTCGGGGGCACAAAGTGCAAATAGCCAGAACATTGTTGAAACAATGCCATATACCTTCGAAGCACCCGCAAGAATGACTTGTTGTCATCCATGTTTAATGTTTATGACAAGTTTGATGGTACCCCAGATCTGCCAACAACATTCCTACTCTGGGAGGTTCCTCTCTGAACCATTGCTGACATTACGTTTGTGTCTTCATGTCATGCATATCCTTTCATTCTGAGTTCAGTCACCAACACCTTGACACCCAAAATACGCATCAGAACAGACAACGCTAAATGTCAGAGATCGAGCAAAGACAAAAAACTCATTTTGATCACTTCTGATTAGAACAGACTTCTTTACCTGTATCCTCCTAGTGCAAATTATCCGCCACTGTGCTCACCATCTTTCAATCCTGCAGGTGCCTTTGTGGATGTTGGTGCCGAAAGCGAAGGGTGGGCACCTTGCCGGAAAAAAGTATCCAACCTGGGATGGGTTCGGTGGTTTGATTTGTCATAATATATAGCTATAGTTTGCTATAGGAATCTATGGGAATCTATTGGATATTACAATATATTACAGGACTTTGACCTTTTGCCTTGATTTGCTTTTCAATATCGTGCTAATATTTTTGAAGAGCGTATCCAAGATTTATGATGTATCACTCGTTTTGGTTTGAAAGGGTTCTGCCAGTGTCAGTGATGTTGCAGAATTTTAGCAACTGCACGCGATAGCTTTGCAATGTTTTGCATACATTGCAGGTGTCCCATGTTTCACCCAATGGGATTGAGTGAGAAGGTTCCGCCCAGTCAAGATTTGATATCATTTTTTCAACAACAGTAGAAAAAACATGTAAATGTATGCATATGATATGCTGTTGCATATGTGTATTATATATATTTACTCTCTCTCTCTATATAGATATATTTAAATACACATATGCGTACATACAGTCATAAATTCATACATGCATTCATACATTCATGCATACATGCAGTCATACTTTCATACATTCATACATACATGCAGTCATACATTCATACATTTATACTTTCATTCAGTCATACCTTCATACATACATGCAGTCATACATTCATACATACATGCAGTCATACATTCATACATCCATACATTCATTCATTCATACATTCATACATGCATGCAGCCATACAATCATACATTGCATTCATTCATACATTGCATTCATTCATTCATTCATTCATTTTTTTCCCATTGCAATTTAAAACCTTACAGGCACTCAGACAGAAACTAACAAAAGCGTGCAATTCGCGACAGCAGCTCACATCCGGGTGTCAAAGCACCCCCAATCTGGTTTCCAGCTAGAGCGGAATTTCTTGCCGTCAAGAAAAGAGCTGGAGCAATAGAGGCAAGCTTGTACATATATTGACCAGACATTGGTGGGATTGACAGGGACCAGGTGAATGCCTAGAGCTACCTGACACCGTAACCCAAAGGAAGAGCCTAACGTATTGTTGATAACTGAAGTGTCAATGCCCGGCAATGCCTCAGAGATTAAATCTTTAAGGTAGCGATGACATCGATGTATTAGTCGTCCAAAGCCCATATCTTGGTTAAAAAGGGGAGAAACAAAACCCAACTTTGAGATAAAGTCAATCAAAACAATGGACCACGGGGTAAAAGCAGTGATTGGCGATGTTCCACTGCACCAATACGCTTCGCGCATAAACCGGTGAATGGCATCAGCGCAATGCGGAGAGCTAACAGCTTTAGGTACAGGTGAATTTGAGACATCTAACCCTTGGACAACTGCGGTTCGATGTGTCACCCATTGATTGAATTTGGGATATTGTTGTTTGAGCGCATCCCAAATGCGATTGGGAACGAAAGCGCCAGAGTTGAGCAAGTTCAGGAAACATCGCTCCAACTCCCCTACTACCAATGTAGTTAGACAAGTTCCACGGCACAAAACAGGAGCAGGAGCTTTGCCCCTTATCCTACGGCTTGGTGGGCAAGTGCACTTACGAGCTGTGGCGACTTTAAGTGTAGATAGAGCGCAGTCAACAATCTGATCATGATCCGGTGGCTGGGTTAACAAGTTCCTATTCACAAAGGACTTGATCAAATGAATTTGCACAGCTAGAATACAGTTGACATCACACACGCTATGATCAGAATGTTGTTGGAACTGTCGTTGGCATAAACTCTTAGCTAATGCGTCTGCTTTTTCATTGCCTTCAGTTAAACCAGGGTCTTGACTTGGGTCACGTCCATGAGCTGATACTTTGGATACATGTACTGTTCGATGTTTAAACTTGTTTCAGCGGCTATGAGTGTCCACAAGTCAAAATTGTCCCAAGAACGCAAAGATGAAAAGCCTTGTGCATTACGACTTTGTTCACGAAATCCTTTGACTATGGTTGCACAATCGGTAAAAATATGGGCGTCTCCGTCTGTTACCTTTAACGCCAGCAAGATCGCTCCCAGCTCGGCTCTTTGTGAACTTTGGTCGAGACCTGGGAGGGGTCTTGCCAGCTGCAATATTTGCGGAATATATACTGAGCAAGCTGCCGACTCTAGTCTACCCGACTTTGAGCGAATAAAACTGCCATCAGTAAAAATTCGGTCGCCCGGTTGGAGTACATGTTTTGGAGGTAAATCGCCAAATTGGAATGGTTGGTCTTGTTGTAAACGGAACTGTGTGTCACGCTCGCTTTCCCATAGAACACCCATGGTCCATGACGTATCCGGCATTTGCACTGAAACTTCCGGCGGCGGATTCGTTGGACAATGTTTGGACATATGCAAGAGATCATCGTCTGCATCGCAATGTTCGCATTTTCGGGAATTTACCAGGCCTGCTTTAAATTTACGGGGCCCGTCAAAAATTGATCCGGCTAAGAAATTTTGGATGATATTTTGGGCATGGTCAAGTTTGACTGGTAAATTCCGCAGTTGTTCTACTAAGCCAGGTGCAGGTACTACAGTGGAGAAGTCGTTGTCGAGGAAAAATCGCGTCGCGAACATATTAATCACACCGTCCCGCGAGTCGCCTAAGTTGTCATGCCTTATTGGGGATCTACGGAAAAGTGAACGCCTGACGGATCGTTCCAAGTCATCGTCGAAAAATTTGTTGCTGCCATAGAGGAGTTTGAAGTCTGTATCGCCCGGCCGTTTGAAGGACAAACCGTCGGCCCATTCCCATTCCAATTCCCGAACGACAGCGGCCAGAACCGCTGGAGCGCCAGAGGAAGTTCGAATGGCATAAGGTTTGATCTGTCGGGCTTGACGAAAAACTTTTGCCACCAAGTCGGGCTGACGGCGGTGTAACTTTCTATATGTGAGCAAGACATGTCTAACCCAAATAGCCCAAGGATCAACCCAAACATTATCCCATGTAGACATGGTCAACAAAGGGCATCTCATCCGGTTTTTCTTTGGGAAAACAGTATTGACAACAGCTGTCCTCAAATAATTAAATGCTTTCTTATTCGGGGGGCAACTTCAGACCCATATAACCATCGGCTATGACCTGCAGCTTTAATATATCCTGATTTGAGTTTGGCTGGAAATGGAAGCTTGCCCATTTTCCGAATGGTTGCAGCAGCTGCTTTCGTTTTCAGGTCAACGGCTCTAGCAAGTCCCTTTGTCGTCACTGCTTGTTGAAACCCTAAAGACTTGACACGCTTTCTGTGGGGAATCTGTTTGCCTACTTGGAGGAGAAATCTGTCGGCGTCTTTCGCCTTTTTGGTTAGGAGCGCAGACTTAGCATTGTTTTGAACTTGGCCAATAGCCTGGTCAAAAGCTTCGAGAACTGTGGTTGCTTTGATGAGCTCAGGTAGGTCTTGCTTACTAGCCCATAGCTTTGTATCGTCAATGAACGCAGAGAAGGTTACCCCTGGAAACTGCTCAATCCTTTTCGCAAAAACAGAGAAAATCAGGTTAGCAAACAAAACACTAAAGGCGCAACCCTGCACGACCCCGTTGGAATGGAGGACCTGATTTCCGTAAGCGTTATTGAGCTTGAAGAATTTGACCTGATGGTTATAGAAGTCTGTAAGCGGTTGGCATATATGAGATGGTAATCCTAGAGTAGATCCGAGTTGAATACAAAATTTTGGCAGCAACAGGTCGAAACATTTCCAACGATCAATAAATATAACGATAGAAGTGTTGTCAGGGGCTTCGTCCGAATCAAACAAGTGGCTAGATAATTCGATTTCTGAAGGGGTAGCCGATCTATGGGGCAATCCGCCCGCGAGTGAAGGGGGGGCCAAATTTCCCAACCATGGCGCCAATTGTTTGAAGCGGACAGATGCCCAGAAGGAATAGAAAATTGACGTAATTCCAATGGCCCGGGTAGATTCAGGGGTCCATTCATGGGTTTTGGGGATGGCAGTAATGGAAACCAAATGAAATGATTTGGGCCACTTCCCACTAGCTTCAACAGTAGTGAAGAAAAGCTTGATGGCCTTCCATGCGCACGGTGGCAATACTTGAATTTCCTTAATCTTCCATCCATCCAAACCCGTGGCTTTATTGGCGGGTTTTTTTTGGAAAAGTTTCCACATGTTAACCGCATCAAAAGGGGGAAGTTCAGTTGGATTCTTCAAACTGTTGATTTCATCCTGAAACATATTTACAAATTGTGCGAAAAGTGCATCTTCATTGGTATTCCGATGATGGTTATAAATCTTTTCAGCATGATCTTTCAGGAGGGAAAGAATCTCATTAGGGCTCCCAGTTAAGGATCCATCAGGGCGAACAAGTGTTTTGGGGTGCGAAGGGGTAACCCCTTTTAACCATCGAAAAACTTCCCTCTTATCCGCAGAATTGGAAATCCTAAGTCGATCTTTCCACTCATGGATGGCTTTAGTGGAGTCCTGCATTTGTTTGTCGAGATCACATGTTGTCAATGCCTGGTTAGCAGCACTAAGGAATTCAGTGACTTGTTGTTGGGAGAACCCTTGTGTAGGAACCGTGCACCCTAAAGTCCCCAAACCCTTGGAGGTATTAATCAAAGTCCTCTTTAGGTGAGTCATCCAAACAGGATTATCTTCATGTCTCTGCTGGTTTTTCTTGGACAATTCATGCAATTGCTTACGAATCTTTAAAGAAACTTGTTGATATTGATTTTGCTTACACGGTGGTGGAAGGAATGGCTTTTGTTCGAAAACCGGAATATCACCCCTACGTGACTGAATGAACTGGCCAGTTATACAGTTTAGCATCTCGTGCATCATACGGGTCAAACTATCCCAGAGAGTTTGGGGGTCACCCTCTTCAGCTGCCCGAACAAACGAAGGAATATACTTTGTTAGGATCGGGTGGCAAATTGCATCCCTTTCATCCCATTCTTCTTGAGAACAAGGTTTGGGGGGAAGGTTCCACTGAGGGTGTGGTTTAAGCCCAAAAACCATCTCATGGAAAACCTGGCACTCTAATCTTATAACGACTGGACAGTGACCAGGCGCAACTGGACCTCGAAAGATGCTTGCTTCTTTTGCCGCTGATCTTGCCAAGTCGTTCAAAAAGAGATGGTCGATTCGAGTTTTTCTCAAACCCCGAAAACCTGACGCCCACCCATTTCCTGAGTAGGTGGCCTCGGGCTCTAAGTTCCTGGATCTGCAACAATCAGCATAAAAATCTGACCACCGATTGGAAGCCAATACTTGCGTAAGTGCACTGGAATCCTCCGGAGCACATTGGAGATCACCTCCAACTACTGTGGGGGATGTGTCAAAAATGGAAGCAAAACTGAAAATATCCGACAGCAAAGTTTCACGCTCATCAATTACAGATTGACCGCTTGGTAGGTAGCAATTTAACACAACAAATCCTGATCTCCCATCATCAGAAGGAATCCATAGTGGCATACATACCCTTTCGAGATGGCTCCACCCAGATTGAAATGACAACAGCCGTGCTGGGTGGTCACGAGGAACCAAAGCAGCCAGGCCTCCCCATGATTGGCGTAAAGAAGCCTTATCAGACTTAATCGCTCTGATTGGGGGTTGATGTCCAACTAAAAGGTCCCACCCAGCATTTCTGGCCCGAAGTGTCAAAGAATTGACCCGGCTGGCAGGTATTCGTGTTTCTTGAAGAATGAGGCAACCCAAATCAGGGCACGAGTTCGCAAAGTTAAGGACTGTATCAAGCCTTTTGGGCAATGATGTGACATTTAATGTAGCAATCTGCATTGGCCCTTCACCAGGGTAACCTTTACATGGGGAAAACAAATGAGCGAAATAGAACAAACTTGTCATGAAGGATGTGAGCTGCATCAAACGACAAAATTGTGTCGTCCTGTTCTCGTTCAGATTTGGCGGGGGCTGGCAAGCCCTGCGCCCAGGTGAAAAACTGAAAGAGCAGGCATGACAGCAAAAAAATATACGGCCAGAGCCGCATGCTTGTCGAGTCGCGAATGGTTGAATTACAAAAGATTGAATGAGCAAGACACTGAGAGCGCTTCTGGCTAACATTCTTCTGGCAAAACTGCGGCGTTTCCTGGCATAACGCCCTTGTTCAGATTTTCGGGGTGGTATCTTACAGCAGAGGGTCCCAAACCGGTACATATAGTTAATGAGAACACAATAGAAAGGAGCCAAAGCAACCACCCCGGCGAGTGAGACGCCCTGCAACCCACAAAGAAAGCCCAGAACCATCTCACCAAAAAGTAGCAAACACAGAGAAAAACATTCAGGGAAACTGAAGTTTAATGATACTTTGCCACCTTTGGCGCTGGGGATGGAACCGGGGTTGAGCTCAAAGACTCACCTGGTTTCGAAAGCTTCAGATCAGCAATGGCATCAAGAAGTTGTTTAAATCCCGAATCCTGGCTGGCTTTCAAGGTGCTAATCTGCTCTTTCGTGGTTTCTTGGCCCTTTTCCAGCTTTTCTACCTGCGCGCTGAGGGTCACAAACTTCTTTTCCATAGCAACAATCCGATTACTTGTGTTGGCATGGGCTGCAGATGCCCAAGGATCACCCGCTGCGAGATTGGAACTTGATGATGCCGTTGAGGGGGTAGTGTCACCCTTCTTTTCGGCAGTGCCTGCCTTGGCAAGACTCTGATCTTTCGCAAACTTCTGCCTAGCAATCTGTCCGCGATCCTGTGCTTCTAGGGGTGTGATGAGCAAGGATCCCAAATTGGTAGTGAATCGCAATTGTGGCGGATCTGAATTTGATCCAACTACCAGGGTTGACAATTCGGCGTTCTGAAAGGTTCGAAGCACGACCATGTTCCATCCTTTCTCATGCATGATCTTGGTAGCGTCGTTCGCCTGTATCGCCACAACGAACCCTTGGACTTTGAAGAACTTGGTCAGCTTCAAGTCTCGATTGTTGGCAGTCCATCTCGGGTCATCAGGGAGCCAAAACGCTCGCATCTCGGACAATTTGGCATCTGTGCTTCTGATGTAAGTTGCCTTTGCTGAGGAGAAGGCTCCTAGCCATCCAGTCTTCGTGTGTCCCTGGTGCCAGATTTCGTGAAGAGATTTCCCTGTTTCAGGGACCCTAATCAGTTCCAAGCCATCTTCATGTGGTGAATTGGTCTGCCGGAGAGACTTCACTGTAATCCCTTTGAAGCCAGAATGCGCATACACTTGATCACGAATGTGGGCTGGTATGAGAGCCCGCCTGAAGACATATCCTTCTCTGGGCACCGTGGGGAAGAATGTTGTCTCACCTTCAGGGTCTTCTTTCTCAATGATCTGGGACGTGTATCTAGAGAAAGCAGAGGAATCAGAGAAAGCTCGCCAGAAATCATCTGAGGTCGTTGCCTTCCGAATCTCGAAGATGACATGAACTGATTGCAGATCAGGAACTGTGATCTCACAGCCTTCTTCATTCTTGAAGATGAAGCAAGCGGGGTCGTCACACAAATTCACCAAGGTCACGGCTCTAGGCTCAACAACCATGGTGCAGGAATCTTTCAGCACCAAAATGGCCTGCTGAAGCTTTGTCTTCTCAAATCCCCACTTAATCAGCTGCTGGATTTGGAAGCCCTTCACAATGGCAACACACGGATTGGTTGTTTCCAACTTCAGAAGTTTCCGCATAGAGGTCATGGTGACAAAGACAATCCCTTTGGCTGCTGGGTTGAGAGTATCGCTGGAAATCATCTGCAAAGAATGGATGGAAGAGCCATCCTGCAGGGCAAGCTCACATTTATCTGACAATTCCATGCCAATCTTCTCGCCAGATGTTTCCCAGCGACATCTTTTCGCCAGTCCAGGTTGATGAGATGCCATTGCAACGGCACAAGGGCTCCAGAGGAGGAGAAGGTCCGACCAGGCCGAAATCAAACCAAAGAAAGAGAACATGTCTGCCAATCCAAGTGTAGTTGGAAGGAGCAAAATGGAACCAAATCAACAAAAGAACTACGCCAGGAATTGGTTAAGGCTACACCCCAATAAGAGCCCCCACCACTTCACGGTTTCCTGGGCTGGGAGGCCCGGAGGCCACGCATCAACTTTGAGCTGACACGGCTCATTCATTCATTCATTCATTCATTCATTCATACATGCATACATGCATACATTCATTCATTCATTCATTCATTCATTCATTCATTTCATTCATTCATTCATTCATTCATTCATACATGCATACATGCATACATATATTCATACATACTTTCATTCATACATACTGCATACACCTTTTCACCTATACGGATTTGCTTTTGAATCCCTGACACTTTCCATATCCTGTTCCATAGATGAAGGTCCACGTCGCTGCGCTGAGTGATGACTTCGTGGAAGATCCTTTCACAGTTGTGCAGATCGGTGATGAGGCCGGGGGATGTTGTCTGGGTGGACATTGGTTCTATTGATCGATTGATAAGTAGTTATAAGTTGTTTTATAGATCAATGATAGATCTATAAATTAACTTTTAATTAACTTAAAACCACTTGTCGGTTCAAACTATTTCATCGGTTTGGGGTTTACTACCAACGTTGATGAATAGGTTTCTTCTCGGTTATAATCCATCCGGAAGTGCGATTAGCCAGTAGCAATTAGGGTGCTTGCGGTGACCACCTGATGAATTGATTCCTTTAATACTAAATACCGCTCCAGAAACTGTGGTGGTTGAGCATTGCATCTTAGCATGGTGAGTGGAATTCAATACTATGGGGATGTGACGTGACTAATCTATTTTTGTGAATTTCAGTGGGCGCACACAGCAGAATATAATTACCATCAATGTCTTTTTGTTTGGTGTGGTCTTTAAACTAGCATGTGCAATGCTGCCGACATCATGGGGCCCAAAACGCGTTCACCAAGAATGCAGGTACCCGCTGAACACAACGTTATCCAACAGAGGCATCCTGCATGTTTAGCCTATGTTTGTATATCGGGATTGGACATATTGGACAACTGGGATGTGTCCAGCACCAAAAGCGGTCATTACATCATGTTAGGCAGGGCTGGGTGTGTAACTTGTTTCGACCAGGTTTTGACCAGGCCGACCTGTGCAACAATTGGACCATAGCAATGGAAAATCTCCGTTGGTGACAAGAAATGATTTGGTTTTCTGTGGCAGGGAATTGCTTCTGGCGGTTGTGTGGATGCACATCCCACTTGGTATGTGGTCAATTGATTGTAATAGTCATGGCTAAGATTGCGCTCGGAACTCAATCTTACAACCCCCCGGGGTTTTCCAACTAGCACTAGCGGATGTTTTGCAGGTGCAGGTAATGGTGACCAGTATCATGCCCAACAGCAACTTGGACGAAAACTGCAGGATGGCCAGGAGATGGTCAGTGATTGTTGGCAAGGTAAGTGGGTAGAAAATTTATCAAATCCAATCAACAATTGCTTCCAGGAAATGTTATTTTTTTTGAGCAGGGCGTACCCACCACATTTGATCGGAAAAACACTGGTTTCCTTTAAGGTTGGCGAGGTGTCGGGGCCATTGGTGTAAGATTTGCCCAGGGCAAAGAAGCGCTTGATGATGCATGCATTCATGCAGGCAACACAACACAATGCAAAGAAGCGCCGCGCAAACCTTTGGCCAATTTCTATCTAGCATATCCATGAACAACTAAGAACGCAGGATGACGATATATGTACGCAGCATGTGGTATCCAGTCACGTGGAATGTCGCAGTACGCATTGGGCATGATTTGGGGATAGCATGGCCCAAATTGATTTGCAACGCAATAGCCGTTATAAATCATAGGGTTCCGGTTCCAGTCAGCTCTCAGTTTCCTGCCTATTTGACTGCGCCATGTTGTTTCATTTTCCCACGTAGATAGATACATGTTACATGGACATTAACACGTTGATAAAATTGTGATTACATCTCCTGTTAGGTATCATATTTTCAGATGTTTTTCGAAGTTTATGTGCAACGTTTTTGAACGCACCATCAAGTTCTAAATGCCATGCCGGAAAACATCTGAACCTGAAATCCAGTTTCAATCAGTTTTCCGGGAAGTGTTTTGGAAGTTGCAAGCGCCACTACAGTTTCCAACTGGGATGATTGATCATGGATGATCCCTGAAGTTAGTAGGTGGAAGTAGGTGGATGATATTTTTTGTTTCCACTTACATTTATTTGTCATATTTGTTACATTAATTATTTCTACCCTCTGGTTATCAAACGTGCTCAAGCAAAATGTTCATCTTTAATGGGAGAAATGGGAAAAACATGCATACAGAAAAGCAGCATGCGTGCAGAAACGGTCACCTTTGAATGGGAATTCCAGGATCCTAAAATGGAGATGCGCTGCGTTAGTATCATATTTTGGGCCATAGAAATTGGGGGGTCCCCTGAAATTTAGCACTGAAAAATGGGCCTTAGATATGGTAGGTACCTCCAATTTAGGTTCCTGGAATGGCCATTGAAGTAAGTTATAAGTTGGTTTATAACCCCAACTAACTCTAGATATATCCTGATATACATTTACCATAAACCCTAGTTATTGGAGTTAGGCTACCATAAGATTGGATCAGATCCTTCAGGGAAGGCGGCCACTGCCTTCTCGGACGTGGGCCTTGTGGGCCTTGCGCCGGTGCCGGCGCAAGATTCACCGAGACTCGGCTTTGTTCAGGTTGGACCGTTTGGGTGCTGAAAAATACGACAGCTATGGCCCTTAACAGTTATCTGGTTGGTGGTTTGAAACATTTTTTATTTTTACATAATATATGGGATAATCCTTCCCATTGACTAATATTTTTCAAGATGGTGCAAACCACCCACCAGCTATAAATGCGAACATAACTGCTATGACTAAGGTTTTATGCCATTAAAACTTAAAACCACTTAGAACTCTTAAGGGCTAAAACTGTAGGGGGCTACATCCACATGCCAACGTTCCTATTTTGTGCATTATTGCTTGAGGCATTTTTATATCTTGAGGGAATATTGGCAATGAAGATTTGAATCCTAGGGGGGGTTGAACATTTACTGGCACTGAGTTTTGGTGATTTCGTCCATTGGTTGTGTAATAGCTGGTATTGGTTATCTAAGTTATAACAGGTCATTTTTTTTGGCTAAGTAGATCATGGTCAATGTGTATCCGCTATCAGCTATGTTCGGATATCCCGGATATCCCGCTTATTGTCGGTAATCTACACGTCTTTGTGTGATCCACCCCCATGACTGTAACTTTGGGATGTCCATCTTTATTTGGAAATATATAGGCAGACATTCATTTTGCATTCTAAATTTATGGGATGTTTTAATAGTTTTACTGGCAAATCAGCATTTTTTCCGGTAAATGTGCCGGACATCTTCTTTCAAATTGTCAATATACCATGGTTTCTATGCAGGATGGGGCCCCCAAGATAGCAAAGTTGCCCTATAAGTGGCTTAACTGTGGTTTATGGCGGATATATCTATAGTTAATGGGGGTTATAATGCTGATAAACCAACTTATAACTGGGGCGGCACCATCCTGTACCACGGTTTCTGCGAAATTTCCCAGGACTTTGTTGTACCTTTCCATGGCGTCGAAAAGCCTGCTCCGGGCGGTGCCTCCGCCGGGCGGCAGACCGCAGGCGAGAGAACAAATAAACCCTTCGGTAACCAAAACGTGGCAAGCGAAAATCTCCGATATAAATAGTGGGGAAAACCATTTACCCTCTGGTAAACTAACATAACTATGGAAAATCACAATTTTAATGGGTAAATCCACTATAAATGGTCATTTTCAATAGCTATGTTAAATTACCAGAGGGTATAAAAAATTGGAGAACCAGTATCTAGAAAACCATCTGATGAAAGTTTTACATGGGAAAACCATCTATAAATGGTGGGTTTCCCCTTGCCATGTTCGATTAGTCCAGAGGGATTGTCATTCCTTGCCAATTACTTCGCGTGCGCTTGCTCAATCTTATCCACAGATATGGTAAATCAATGCAAATTTTGGACTGCTGGAACGCTGGAACCCTAGAACCTGCTGTTGGGTTCTGAAGCTGGGTGTATGGGGCGTGAGCATTTGTTTATGCGTGACATTTTCTGAACGATACTTGCTTCTTTGCATTACACAATTGGCCCATTGGAACCCCCATTCGTTGAAAACCCAGTGGAACCCCATTTAAACACCATTGAAGCCCCATTTTAACACCATTGAAATGTCATTTGGCCACCTAATGAAAACCCTATGAGGAACCGCCATCGAACAAACTCCCGCCAACCTTCTCCCGTGTCAGGTCGGTTCTCGCTGCGATGGTCTTGTGAGTCACGTGAAGGA
Source organism: Cladocopium goreaui (assembly GCA_947184155.2). NCBI lineage: Eukaryota > Dinophyceae > Suessiales > Symbiodiniaceae > Cladocopium > Cladocopium goreaui. Next base: position 607,584 of record CAMXCT020006811.1, read on the forward strand.
CTTCGGAATTCACGTCATTTTGGGAGATGGCCGTGCCGGCCTGGGACATGCAGGCCCCTTGTCAGGTTGTGACGCTTGTGATGTCCTGGAGTTGTACTTATAACAACCCTAAAAACGATCGAACAGGGAGATGTGATTTAACGTGATTGTATTTTTTGAGGGTTGGTCGCTGGGTATGTGACTATATATGTATCAATGGTTGCATGTGCCCAAATCAGAGAGAATGGAACGTGAAGACTGACAAGGGCAGTTGTTCAAACCAGGCAGTGCATACACCCCGAATATTGTCAAGTGCTTCAAATCTCAACATTCCATCTTGACATGACATGTTGGAAGATCAGGGGTCAAGTGTAACCCTCCCGGTGCATGGTGGTTTCAGATGTATATGTGAAGATCTCAGGCTTGGTGGTCAAAGGCATGTTCTGAAGTTCGCGCAATCACCAAGATGTGACTTTGACGGAACCAGTGTTGTAAACATTGTAAACCCAATGATCATCCAGCTCCAATAACTAATCCCATCACCCTAATATTAAACACCCCAATTTATGATCCCAATTATGTGTAAATTCAGTACTAAACCATGGTTTCTAAGGGGGTGCTTAATATTAGGGGGAAGGGATTATTTCAAAAATGATTGACAAGAATCATCCCCACATGGTAGTTGCTTATGGCCTTGGGTTTACCATGGTTTACCACCTTCCTCCTGGTAGACATGAGGTTTTCTTCACGTCTCCAAGATGGCTGGCCATGTTGCTTCGACGCACGAGGTAGGGCTGCAGTGAAAACTTGCAGCCTGTCAGAAACCCTGCTTTAGTATTATTGGTTCTATTTATTTGGATCACCCTTCAAGGGAGGTCATCATTATCTAGATGATATGTTGCTTTCTAAAACGACATATCTCTTAAAAAGAAATCATTTGAACGTAGGTAAGGAAAAACAAACACAAACCATAGACGACCTGGGAACCGGGTGATGCTTCTAACATGTTCTAACTGGCACGGCTTCATGTGCATTCCATTTCTTGCAGGCCTTCAAGGTTGGAGATAAGCTGACGGTACAGGTGATTGGTGACAGAGGCCATGTGCACCGGTGACTTTCTCAGGTCGAAATGCAATGGAAATATGCTTGTGATAAAATATGGCTTGGGAAACAGAATGAAACAGATTAGGAAACAGATGAGACAATATCAGAGAGAGGAGCGATATATCACCTTTGAAATCATGCCTAAGTTGTGAAGCACACACACACATATATATATATATTTATGCACAAGTATTTTATGTGTATCCATGCGCATATGGATGCACGGATGGAAGGTGGCTGTGAGTAACTCATGATAGAATGTGTTCCTTTTCTTGGACCTCAAAAACAAGATAGCAACTCCAAGTTTGCCCAACCTCTGGCAGGAAACTTGGAACTTTCCACCAAGGACTTGGGAATGGAAGATTTGGACAGGACGGGCCGCCAAACGGATGGGTCTTCACCAAGACCGGTCGGATCTCCAAGGATCATGTTTTCTGCGATGCAGGGATCGATCTGGAATGTTCAACACAAAAAACTAGAACAAAAAAAACATGGATTACTTGGAATTCTTGCACATAAATAAATATATATATATATATAAAAATCATATGACGTCATATGATGTCAATCAATTCCCGTGCGCCCATATGGCCAGGTCCAAGTGGTTCCAGGCCAAGGTCTACAACATCAAAGCCTTCGGCATCTTCGTGGAGGTGCTGTGAACCACGTTGACACCGTTGATACAATGTGCGGCCCCTGTTTACGAAATTGCTAAGTTGTTTTTTATAACTTTAATAACTATGGCTTATAATTTATAATTAATATCTATATCTATAGCTATAGCTAATGGGGTTTACAAACCAACTTACAACTGGGGGCTCCACATTGTAGGATCGGACGAGGACCCCACTGAATCGCAACTGGGTGAAAAAACACGTTTTTTTGGGGGGTTAGTCAAGCCATGAAAGTATCGGCACCTTGATATCGACGCATTTTTGATTTTAAGTGGTTTCGGGGTTGCATAGACGGTAGCGGGATATGTCCCAGTGAAAGCGACTTAATTAACCACAATTAACCTTTAGAACAAGCCGCCGAGATTGAATAATTTATTGCATTGTTAATTCTTTGGGGCCACAAGTGGATACAAATGGTTGGTTTTAGTTTCTCGGATTTGCTATTTGTTTTGGGGGTCTGCGCAACAGGGGTTGTCCCATCTAGCTGGGTTCAGACAATTGGGCTCTGCACCTTTTACCGGGGAAGCAAGTCCAGATAAGTCCAGGTAGGATTGAAACCAAACCGATGGTAGTGCAAAACAAGGCCTGAGGAGAAACAGTGCCCAACAACCAAAGTCCATCATTTCATTTGTTCTTCAGTGTGATTTTTGTTGGTACCCTCTGGTAAACTAACATAACTATGGAACATCACCATTTTGTTGGTGGTAAATCAACTATTTCTATGGCCATTTTCAAACTGTTAGTTTACCAGAGGGTAGCGCTCTTTGTTTTTGCTCCGTTGAAAGGCTACAGATAACGTGCTTAGTTTCAGATACCGTGACCCGAGTTTTCGCGTAGGTCATGGAGTCACCTGGTGCCGGTGCAGGTCTCAGAAACTTCTGGGTGTATCCCGGTTATATATATATATACAGTATATGTATATATGTATAAGAGCTTCAAATCCCACTGGCTGTTCTTTCTTCTGCGAAAAATGATTGCACGTTTTGATTAGGCATTTGGCCAACAGGCCAAGGAGTACGAAGTAGGCTCAAGATCTTACTGGGATGACAGCTGAACTTAGTGAATCGCTAGTAACTGCATGGGTTATATCCCGCTGCATTCCAACTACAATAGTCTTGGACCGTATTGCTAACGATTCACGAAGTTCAAAAATCGAAGTTCAGGAATCTCTCCAGGATCAGCCCCGGTTTTTCACTACGCAGCGCCCTCAGGTACTCAAGGTATGGTGCACCTGTCTCAAATCAGAGAGGCAGGGTGTGACCATGTGTCGTTGGAGTTTCTAGATAGGACGCAGATGAGATAGTTCAGCTGTTTTTTGAAGTTCAACTCACTATACAATCAAGCCAGGTTGGAGGCAGATTTCCGCTGCCCAAAGAAGGACGTTCATAAGATTGCCACCGCACATCTATGTCTGATCGAAAACTGTTGTTTGACGTAGGTTGCTCATTCCCGTTTTGTTGCCAGGTATTGTCAAGTCATTTCGTTCTCGTGCATTTTGGGCTGGAACAATTCTTTGGGTAAAGGATGTGATGTCAAAGGCACATTCTTGGCTGGTCAATTTGCTACTGTGTTTGCAATAGTTTTCCTCTTTGAGATTTTCCAAGCCTATATGTATTGAGCATGTTGTTGTTTTTTATTATTTTGGGATATTTGGAGCATATAGTTGATGGATGTTAATGGGTTTTGTGACCCATTGTGACCCACTTCCTTCTACCCGCTTGGTAGCTCCGCAGGGCTACGTGAAGAACATCTACGATGAGGTCATGATCCCGGAACTTGGACTCGGGAAGTGGTTGGTCACAAAGCAATATACCCTCTGGTAAACCAACATAACTATGGAAAATCACCATGTTTAATGGGTAAATCCACTATATCGACTGGGCCATGTTCAATAGCAAACTGTTAGTTTACCAGAGGGTAGCATACATATGTTGTACACATGCATATGCTGCATATTATATGTTGTTTGTTTCTGGTATATCATTTATTCCTATTTTTACGGGATGTCATTAGGTAGTATCCGTTACCTCCCTGTAAAGTGTGCCATGTAGTCTACCATATATATATCACCTGACCTTACGGCTCAAGGCTCAAGACAAAATAGTGTGTGCGCTTTCTGGTTGATATTGGCTTGATTCCCTGTAAGTATAGGTTATCAGCCGTATCGCCAGATACTTTCCTTTTGTAAGTAAATGTCTGCCCCCTTTGGAAAACCATCTCCAGAGGGCTCGCGCGATTCCGGGATCCATCAAGCCATGGCGATCGAGGATGCAGACAATGGCCAAACTGGAAACAATGCACCAAGTCACACAACTTCCCAGACTCCTTCAGAACGCTCCCGCAGTGATAAACGTGAGGTCCGTGTCCCGCTTCCACCAGGCGCCGTTGTGCCCCAAAGTGGAGCCCAGAGGTTTTCACACCGTGGATATGACTTTCACGCATCCCGGGAGGGCATGCCTGCCGGCTCACATCATGTACAATCCAACACTGTCGAGGTACACCACCATGAGATGACTGAGGTGAATAACACCATGAATCTACGACAGGTACAAAACAATGAAGTGTACGTGAATTCACACGACCCTGCAATTACACAGATGGTAGAGCAGGTTGCCGAAGCACGTCATCGAGAGGCATTAGCCAACACTGAACACATGGTGCAATCGATGATGTCCGAAATGAGCGGAAGGTTCCATGCAGAAGAACAAGCTGCGAGTGCCCGGATGCAACAGATGATGTTGCTCGCAGAGAGTCGGGAAAATCAATTTCGTGAAGAATTGGCCCAACAAGGGGAAGTATATAAAAGGGTTTTAGACGGAAATGCCAGACAGTCAAATGCAACGAAGGAACAACAAATCCAATCACTCAGGGATCACTATGAACGCCAGGATGAACATCGTAAGATGCAGATGTCCCAACTTGAATCCATCATCAAGCAACAGAGTGAGCAAATAAAGGCCCAACAGTTGCAAACCGAATCCATGAACATGAGGATGAGTAAACTCCTTGACACAATAGGCCCAATGCCGATTCCAATTGTCCAGACTGCCACTGCCATAATACCGCCGTCCACTGAGGTCAAGTACTCTGCACCGTTGCCGTCATTTGCATCAGCAAGTGCGTCTAAACCAGCGGAACCCAACCAAGATATATGGGAAATGCTTGACCCGGAAGGAAATGCACCAGTGGATAATAAGGATCCTGTCTCTGAGATAACCGGTCTTAGGTCCCCAACGTATCCACCAACAAGTGTTGCACCATCGGATGCAGGTGGAAAGCCACCAGGACCTGACCCTCCAGATGATGACAGGGACTCACAGGCAGATCGCGACAGCAAACGTGGTAAGGACAATCGTGGGAAGAAGCCCCCTCCGGGGAGCCGACGCCCACCGGGAGGTGGGCCTGGGGACGGTGATGATGATGATGGAGACGGGGATGGGTACAATTCTGATGATAGTGACCATCGATTCATCCGTCGCATGAGAGCCATGTTCGGCAGTTCCAGGGACCAGTCACATGAAAAGAACAAGGTCAAAGAAGCCGACACTGTGAAAGTTCCAGCTTTTCCCCATGCGGAGTCATACAGAAATTGGAGGATTCGCACAAGGGAAGCTGTAATGTCAGCATCTACTGACCCTGATAAAGCATTTGATTGGATAAGTGAGACCTGGAAAGAAGGCCAAACAATAGGGGCTCTTCGTGACGTAGGCAAGTTCACCACACTGGATGCCAAGTTGCTGTCCGCGCTCACCAATATTCTCACGGGTGATTTCGCAAGAAAGGTTGACACTTATAAAGAGACTGAAGCAACAAACCATCGTTATGTGAGGGGCCGTCAAGTACTGTTTATGATGCATGAACATTTCAGTACAAACATCAAGCATGGAGCGACCTACTCACTACAGGATTTGTTCAGTGTCAAACTTAAGGGTGACAACCTACGCGGATTCATCAGCAATTGGGATCAAGTGATGGCTGGTATCCCCAAGATTCCTGAGATTAGCATTCTGGAGACTCTGTTCTTTAACCAAGTCAAGACCAGTAAAGCAATAGCACACGACTTGCAGGAATATCATCGTGCTGAGGATGGGACCGAAAAGAAGTCCTACGATTTCCTAGTGACAGCAGTTCGCCGCTACTTGGATAGGGAGCGACTCGAGTCCAATCGTGAACGAGTTGCCAGGACCCTCGGTGCCTCGTCGTCCAGCGCAGCTCCGGCTGTGGGTGAGAAGACTGGGTACATTCCAAAGGGATACTGTGTCAAGTGGAATAAAGGGACCTGCACGAATGATGCCTGCCCATTCAAACATGAAAAGCCTCCACCAAAGAAAGACAGAAGTCAATCACGACCCTCATCCGACCGTGGCAGATCATCGTCAAGGGGTAAGAACGATAAGAGCAAGAAGAAGCAGCCATGCAAGTTTTGGAAACAGGGAAGATGCAACAGAGGCAATGACTGTAGGTTTAGTCACGAGGGTAAGCAAACCAAGTCTCCTCGTGCTGCCACTCCTGCCAGGCCTTCGTCCAATGACTCGAAAGGATCCAGACGAAGGAACAGCAGAAGTCCAGGAAAAGGCAGGGACCGCTCGCCAAAGCAGAAGGGATCAAGGAGTCCCAGGAATAGCCGCTCCCCAAAGGGGAATCGAGGCAAGCCTGACACTCCCAAAGCTTCCCCAGCAGCCGTCTGCCTGATTGCCTCGATGTTAGCATCTGTATCCAATGCATGCCTTATGCCGCCCATTGATGTGATCAGTTGCCCAGCAGTGACATTTGACACCAATCACGATGTGTATCAAGTCATTGCCAAGGGGGACCTTGAGCCTATCAATCCAGCTTCAAGGAGATACAAGAGAACTTTTCCTATCAACTATCCGTTTGATTTTGACCGAAGAGACGTAGAGGACGCATGTTTGTCAGCGAACATGTTGGCAGGAGCAGTCAAGAATTCGTTAATGAACAATGTCTGCAAATGCAACTATGAATGTGACACCATGTTTGGTTGTGATCACTGTATTCCAAAGGAAATAGTTGCAATGCCTGCCAAATCCGAGGAGTACGTTGATGGATGTTTCGAAGCCTCTATCGATTGGATTGTTGATACCGGTAGTGCACAAGATTTACTCACTGATCACCATGTACCGGACCATTATGGTTATTTTTCCGACAATCCAATCCGTCTCATCACTGCAAATGGGGAAAGTTCATCCATGAAGCAGGGCAAGGTCAAAGTCCCAGAGCTGAATGCTACCGTGTCACCGTACCTGGTGCAAAGTTCACCTCTTGTTTTATCAGTTGGACTCAGGTGCGTTGAGGATGGGTTTGACTTCGTGTGGAGGGGCTCCAAGAATGAGAAGCCGAAATTAGTTTCACCTGATGGGAAGGTCATTGAACTTGAAGTCAGAGACTATGTCCCATACCTATGTTCCAAATCAAATCAACCAAGTGTGTCCACAGTGGCAAAATCAAGCAACAATGGTTCTCCCATGAAGAGAGTTAAAGTGATGGCTAGTTCATCAGGATCCGAGTCAGGCTTCATAGAAGAGGAGGATTCTCCCCCGTCACCAGACCTTTACGACGAAGAATATGAAGATGACGAACCTGCAGTTGTAGGAGGTAATTCATCAAAGTTTGACGATGACCTTGTACCCGACATCTCAGGCGATCCCGGTGCCGATGCGCCCTCCGATGAAGAAGGCAGTGCACCAGCTGACCGGGAGGTCCAGCCTGATGATGTTGATGATTCAAGGGATGAAGTCCGTCGTGACCCGGAAACGGAAAGACGTAGGGAGAGGGGTAAGGCCGCACTCAAGGCTGAAGCTAAGAGCAAACGACACATGCTTACCCATATTCCCAAGAATCCATACTGTGATGTCTGTACAAAGGCCAAGATGTACAAGCCACCCGGTTACTCTAAAGGAGGATCATCCATGGTCGATGCAAAGAAGTTTGGGGATCATGTCACAGGTGACTATCTTATTGCCAAATCGGACCCTGAAACCGGTGTTGATGGAGATAGGGTCGCAATGGTACTTAAGGATGTTGCCACTGATTTTCGATATGTTTACCCCGTTGCACGCCGTGACACTTCCAACACCACACTGGCCATGAAACATTTCGTTGATGACTTGGAGAAAATTGGAATCTTTTACAGTGATAATGCCCCAGAAATTGTAGCAGCTATGAGAGCTATGAAGATCAGGCATCAAATCAGTAAAGATTACATTTCGACATCCAATGCCATTGCCGAACGAGCCGTGCGGTCCACATTGGAAGGAACGCGTGCCAATTTACTTCAAGCAGGACTTCACCATGGATATTGGCCTTATGCTGCCAGACATTGGTGCATCATGCATGACACGGCACCTGATGGGACTGGAAAGGACACACCATGGAAACTAAGGTTTGGGACAGACTTCGGAGGACCACTTATCCCGTTTGGATGTAAGGTGGACTATTGGACTGGACCTAGGAAGAAGCCAAAGAAACAGATGAAGTTCGAACCGACCACTGAACCTGGTATCTTCCTAGGGTATGTCATCCATCCCGGCTTCCATTGGAGAAAAGAATTTGCAGTAGCTTCTCTAAAGCAAATCAATGATGCAGATTTTGACCAATCCGTCACAGTATTGAGGGTGTTAAAGATTTCAGTACCCGAGAGGATTGAATTTCCCTGTCGCAAACGTGCCGATGCCATCCGAGACGGTAGCTTGAAACCAAACCAGCTGTGTGATGAGCAGGATGCATTACCGCCACCGGAAGAGCAAGATGCTCAGCCTGTGCGGGAGCCAGGCCCAGTCAAGAGATCAATTACTGATATTGAAGCTGGACAGCCTGTACAACAATCCAGTGCATCCGCAGTCTATCACCAGGGGTGGTTGGAATTTTTCAAGCATGTTGATCACAAGGAAGCATGGTACGAATACGCCAATTGCAAGGTGAATGTTCGGATCATCGACAATCAGTGTATAGGTCCATCTCCCGACTTTGATGCAGCCGATTTTCCGTTTCGGACAACATGCATTAAAGATGATGAATCATGGCATGTCCACGAAGAAAACTTGAAGATTGATCCTCCGATCGAAGACCTTGAAAAGGACATTGAGGTTCATGAAGTGATCGTCACAATATTCTCAAAAGAGCCGATCGACCTGAGGAACCGTGTGGACGAGCCCATCAGAGGAGCTGTACCTGATGCCGAAGTCGAGGTGATCAATCCGATCACAGGGGAACTCGAAAGAATCAAGACTAATGACCCCTCATTCTATGACGCAGGTGGATTTAAAGCAAGAAAATACAAGAATTCAAGCAAACCAAAGGACATCCCTCCATTTGTTTGGCAGGCAATGTCTCAGAAAGAAAGAAGAGCATCGATTGCAGATGAGCAACGGAAATTGGCCCTGGAAGAAAAGGAAAAGAAACGCGCCAGAAGAGTGAAAGCTGTACCCATGATCGGAACTCTCAAGGAATCACCAAACGAATTGGATGAAAGTTTATCCTACGAATTCATCCCAGCTATGCCTGTTTGCCAGATGAACCCTCAAAAGCATCGAGTTAAGTGTATTAGGCTTGGAATCCAATCTGGGGAGAAAGCCGTTAACACTTTGGTGGCTAGGCCAGTGGGGAAAAAGGAAATTAGAGCCAATCCCAAAGCCCAACAAGCCTTAGATGTAGAATGGGACAAACTGGTAAAGAAAAAGGCCTGGCAATATGAAACAGTGGCCGAATGGAAGGTCATTGCCGACAAGGCCAAGAAGACTGGGAAGAAGGTCCATGTAGGAAAGGTCTTTGAGATTTGCGTTGAAAAGGGAAGTGAATTACCCGAAGGAGATAAACTCCGAAAATTCAAAGGAAGAACAGTATTTCAAGGCAACAATGTAAAGGACGAAAGTGCCGATGTTGCCCTGTTCTCGGAATTAGGATCTTCGCCTGCCACCATGGAAGCTGGCAAAGCAGTAGATGCCTACGGAGCTCAACCGGGATTCATAACCCAACAAAATGATGGAGTACAAGCTTACACTCAAGCCTTATGGAAGGGCGTGGAGACGTGGGTGGAACTGCCACCCGATCGATGGCCCAAAGAGTGGCATGGTAAGTTCATTAGACCAGTTGTATTGCTTCGCATCGCTCTTTACGGTCACCCCGACTCGGGGGGACTCTGGGAACAGTACTGTGAAGCCATGTTGAAACTAGTGGGCTTTATCATGCCAGACCCGGAAGGGTGGCCTTCGGTGTTTTTCCATCCAGAGCTCAAGTTGTTGCTTGTCGTGTATGTTGACGATTTTAAGATGTCCGGTCCCAAAGAAAACATGTCAAAGGGATGGAGTTTGATTGCATCGAAGATTGACATGGACACTCCCGGGGAAGTCAATAGATATCTTGGATGCGACCATGTAGCTCAACACAACGTAAAGCTCAAGGTCGAGGATCACCCTTATGCTCATGTCTTTGACAAGTCACTGGCCGATCCGGCCGCGCCTGCCGCCGCCGCGTGCCACAGGACTCAGGATTTCTGGGAGCTCGACACCGTCAACGATGTCTACATGAGACACCATGTGCAGCCAAGGAAGAAACTATTTTTGCCCGATGAAGAAGTGGTTAAGTCATGCCAACTAGCCCCATTTAGATTCACGAATGCAATCCCATGTAACAACAATGGAAGTGAAGTTGAGCAATGGGATACTATTGGAATTGGATCCAACGTGAACAAAGGGGGTAGTCTCAATGATTCATGGGTTGGCACAACATACTTCTTCCCAACATCATGCAAAGATCCAAAGGCTGCCATGGCCACCATCAAGAGGGACAAGTCCGGAGCCAAAAAGAAAGCTAGAGCGGAAGGATTCTCTTATATGGACCAACTGTATGAGAACCAACCCTGCATGCAAAAGCCTGTGACTACATTCACATATGATATGGAGCCTTTCCTCAAATCATGTGTTGAACGTTACATTTCACTTGCGGGCGGGGATGCCAAGCCTTTGAAACAAGTTTCCACACCATTTCATGAAGAAAGAATTGCACGGCCCATTGCCGATGAGAAGGAAACCAAAGGCGTATTGGCTCCAATAGCCGCAAGGGTCCTTATGAAAGTGCTATTTGCAGCCAGGATGGCACGTTTCGACTTGCTGCGCGCCGTCCAAGGCCTAGCAGCTCGTGTGACAAAATGGAGTGCAGAATGCGATAAGGCACTGCACAGACTTATTTGTTACATTAATTCCACCCTGGATCACAAGCAAAGGGCTTTCACAGGGGACAAGGTTAGTGAATGCAGGCTTTGGCTGTTTGCTGACGCAGACCATGCAGGGGAGTACGACAATCGATCCACCAGTGGTTGTTTGTTAGTTCTTGTAGGCCCCAATACCTACTTCCCGCTCACAGCATTCAGTAAGAAACAAACTGCCGTTGCAATGTCAAGCACCGAAAGTGAAGTTGTCAGTGCAAACGTATCCCTCAGAGCTGTCGGTCTACCTTCCTCCGGTTTGTGGGCATACCTCCAGAACGCGGGGGGGGAGAGAGCACCAAAAGACAGCATACCGGGAGGTTTGCCAAGGCATGACATTGAAACCCAAAAAGAATCCAATGGGGAATACTGGCAATTCATGAGAAGTAGAAGATTGCTCGTCCGAGTCCATACAAAACCAAGGTCACATTTGTTCACACCCATTGACATGTCCAAGTCACCCATTAACCTTAAGCGTATCGGATATGCTCGAACCACCGTGATGCTAAAGGATGGAATGGTTGACTTCATGCAGGACAATTGGAAGGTCAAAGTTGACTACCCGATCAACGGGGAGTGGACCGGCAAGACTTTCTTCAGGGTCTATGGTCCCTACGAGTCCGACTACAACATCGAATCGGTCGAAATCCGTGAAGCCATCACCGACTATGAGTTCGTAGGACGTGAGAAAGAGGGAGAATGTATGATCTCAATGTTTTCCCCACGGTCGATAAAAGGTGTTTTTGTAGAGGACAATCAGGCCACCATTAGAATCCTTGAGAACGGAAAATCACCCACTTTCCGGCATACAGACAAAACACAGCGAGTTAATCTAACTTGGCTGGAGGAACAGTTTAAAAGAAGGTGGTATAAGCTAGTCCATGGTCCAAGCATGCTCCAAGCTGCGGACATTCTCACGAAACCATTTGTTAATGCAGAGAAATGGAAACTAGCTGTCAAACTTCTTGCATTGACCCCCACCAAGAAGATTACCCCACCGAAAGCTTTGGCGTCGGCGTCGGAGGCCATCACACCTCCCATCATTGCCACACCAAGCACGGGGGGACCCGCTGCCAAGCCTGATACCAAGAGACTGATCGTTGAAGTTCGCTGTCATCCCGAGTCCAAACTCAGCCAAACCAACAGAAAGTGGTCCGAAGGTTGTGAAGTACTACAGTTCACTGAAGAATTTGATCTGAACGAAGTCGAAAACCAAATGAGGATTGCAGAGTACGTCAACTCTTTCAAAGGTGATGTGAAACCATTTATATGGATCAGCCTACCGTGCACGGGGGGTACACCATGGACGTATATCAACATGAAAAATCCCAGTGCACGTGAAAAGGTGTTGAAACATGTCAGAGAGTTTGACCGACTTTGGATTTCCTTGAAATCGTTTCTTCGGATGTTGAACTGTGAAGTACACATTGCACTCGAGTGGCCACGAAAACGTCGATATTGGAAATTGACCAAAGTTGCAAAGCTGTTGAACTTTTATGGGATGATTGCATATCATTTTGATGGATGTGCTCTTGGAATGGTAAATCAAGACAATGATCCTTTGAAGAAACCTTGGACAGTGGCCACAAACCATGCTGGAGTCGGTAAAGCATTGTCGAAGTTCCAATGCACATGCAACAGGCGTCATGCTCCAGGTAGAGGTATTGCACTCAAGAAAACGGAGGAATACACTTTCCGCATGACAGACGCCATACATAAAGCTCTTACCCGACAGCATCCCGCTCTCAAGCTAACTTGCTGTGCACTCATCGCGCCCTTTTGTTCTCCCGTCTTCGTCATGTTGACTCGTGCAATCCAGATGGCCAAGGCCTGTGCGGTTGCCGGGAGGCCCGCCGTCCTCGAGCGCATCACCCAATGGGAAAGTGTGGTCAACACCCTGAAGGCAGCCATTGCGGTTGCGACATGGGACGACCCACAGGTGCTCTTGCGAGAGATGGAGGGATGCCGCCTACCCCTGGCGAATATCGTCGAGCCGATGCTGGGTGGTGGCAATGCTGAAGGGGCATACGACACGCTCGCGGAGGTCTACAAGAACACGCCCGATGGGTTTTTGGCCATGTGCCCCTACCCGCCGGGAGGCGAGGTCGACCTGCTGATTGTATCAGACTCATCTCTTGCTCTGGTACCTGACCCCCAAGCAGGGAAGGCTTCGTGTTTTTCCGGAGGCGATCTTTTGAAGCCCTGGGGAGACATCCGTGGCATTTACACAAAAATGTTGTGGGGCAAAGGTTTGAACCACATGGTGCAGTACATCCCCGAGGCCATCGATGACATCGAGTCCACCAATCGTGCACATGGTCGCCCGGTTTTGCCGGTGTTGGTCATCGTGGGGTGGGCCGGCAATGATGTATTTGGCGAAGGGGGTTACAGAGGTGTCCATTGGATCCACAGGGCTGCCTACAACAAGTCTGCTGCCGACCGGGAGGTCACGGCCAACTGGTGTGAGCGGCAAAAGGCAAGAGTCGAGCGGTCCGTCAACGAACTGGGCCAGCTCAAACGTGATGAGCCTCGGATCCTGGACATCGTGGTCGTTGGGAACGCTGACGCGGAAATCTTTGCTCTCCCGTCAGCCTACAATGAGACCATGCGGGTCCACATCAGGGCACTTCGAGAGGACCATGGTATTCAAACTTTGGACACCACCTTGATGCTTGCCAGAACTGTGAGATATGACAAGGTGCATTTGGAAGACGACGACATCAACCGGAAGTATGTCACCAACTTCCTCCAAGCCGTCGCTGATTGCCACCTTGCCTACCTCAAGCTCATCAGCGTCGACGATCACTTGAGAACGCTCCCAAGAATTGACGATCTCCAGGAGCAGAAGAACTACCCGAACCTCACCATCCTCAAGGCCGCGTACCAGCTTGAAATCGATTCGAATGTATCCTCTCCAAAAGATCTTCCTCAGCGACCTGATCCTGAGAAGCTCATGTTGGATGCAGATGTCGAGATTTTCAACTGGGTGCTTCAAGCTGAGGAGAGCGCCACAGCCTCTGCCGACCGGGAGGTCGAGTCCTGGTTGCGTGACATCCCTGAAGAGGACCAGGCATTGGAACCAATGCACCATGACAACGCTGATTCGGACGATGAGGCTGTCAAAGTTCAGGCCCTCACCATGGATGATCGAATTTTGGCAAGGCGAAAGGGCCTTTCAGAGGAGCACGACCAAGAATGGCAAGATGCCACCTATGCGGCTGAGGATGAAGATGAGGACTTCAAAGGGTGGGACCTCATTGAGGATGACAAACGCCCGCCGGGAGTCGTGGCCAGTGACCCAGTACATGAAGACGAAAAGGAGCTGGACCTTGACGACCTCGAGACGGTGGCTTCGGTGGAGATTGTCGATGAAGAGGAGTTCCACGACGCTGAGGAGGGGCAGGCAGAGCCGATTGATGATGATGACGATGACGACATGGCCGTGATCGACAAGGTCTCTTCTATGCAGGCCTCGAAGTCTGATGCACGGGGGGACCCGGAGCCCATGGATGTTGATGATCAGGGCAACAAGATGGTCCAGAGTACGGCATCGGCGAAGACCTGGAAGACGGAGATGGCCCAGAGCTCGTCATCGGCAAAGACGTGGAAAACTGACATGGCTCAGAGCACCTCATCTGCAAAGACATGGCGAACTGACACCACTGCAGCTGCGTCGGCGGGAGCCACGCCTTCTGACCCGACGTCCAAGCTCAAGCCCAAGAAGAAGGCCATGCCAAAGAGATTGAAGGTTGTGGATGCGGGACATGGGCCAAGTGCTGAACAGTTTGACACGTCGAAATTTGCCTCAGCACAGGATCTGGTTTGGATTGAGCCGGACAACATGGCAGGAGTTCCTGTGCGCAAGGTGGACTACGGCAGGCTTGGATCAATTTCCCATGCTATGTCCGACTACCTCCGTGGCCATCGAATGTTTCACAGGAGGCCATCACCTGAGATTCGGAGGACTGATTTGTCAATGGACTTCAAGGCATTGGTGAGGCATCTCCAAGGAGATTTTGCGCACCTTCGAGAAGAAGAAGTTTTGATGGTTGTGCGCAACTCTCCGATGCGTCGCTTCAGGGTCCAGGTGAACGGCTTGTCGTCCGGAAAGCTCAGGTGGACACCAGTGAGGATCAGGGCCATTCAGGGTCATCGGGCCTTTCTCGTGGAGCAAGGGGGGATGTCAAGCATGATCAAAACGATGTTCACTTTTGATGAGAACTTCGACCAGACCAAGATCGACGACCCAACGGTCCACCCCGCATTCTCCGCGATGCCGGAAGGCTCGCCTGTGTGGCACAAGTTCCCCAGAGTGGTGTATCACACCTGTGACCAAGCCGCCTTCAATTCCATCATCAAGCACGGCCTGATCCCTGGCGGATTCCCGTACAAAACGGGCAGAGCCCACAACTTTTTCAACTCCACTCCGCCCTGGAAAGCGGAAATGAAAAAGTTGCAAGGTACGCGGGCCGGGAGGCCAATCGCCATCGCGTTTGACATGGAGCTCATGATGCAAATGGGCTACAAACTTTTCGCGACTGACGAGGCCATCCTGTCGCCGGACTGGATCTCGAACCAGCCGATGATCAACGCCTTTGATATGCGTTCGGGCGAATTTTTCTTTATCAACAGGGCTTATGTCAACCATCGGAAGACTTACCAGGAAGTCCTCAAGCAGGCCAAGGCCGAGTTTGATCCGACGGATGTTCTCATGAGCCGCATGGAAATGTTGATGGAAAATGCCCAGTTGAACTTTGAAGGCATCAAAGAGCGCATTGAGTTCGGCAAGCTCCTCCCCTTTTCCAGGCGTGAAGACATTGAAGTCGAGAAGAGTACTGCCACCCGGGAGGGTGAGCCGGCATCAGGTTCTCAGCTGGTGCCCGGCTACACCGTTGGAAAGATGGCCGCCATGACAAGCACGGATGCCTGTGGCTTCCAACGTCGTGGACGGAATGGACCCGGTGGTGGAAATTGGAGTCGTGGGCAAGGTCGACACGGATTTGAGTTGCAATTCAAGGACATTTCCTACAACCAGATCCAAGACACGCCTCAGGTACGTTGTGGCCATCCGATCTGTGGATATCTGATGGTGGATGGACATTTGAAATGCCCGCGCTGCTCCCGGCAGATGGAACCCGTGACCGATGCCAACATCGCCACGGAAGTTGCCCGCCGGGAGGCGATGGCCCGTACCAGAGGAGTGCCCTTCTCCATGGACAAGGTGATCTTCAACCACCCGCGAAGAGGCAGAGTAGCCAGGCAGCCGGAGAAGGGACCATCATCTTCTTCGACGGCCATCCGGACCAGAAGCACCTATGGCAACTTGAGAGACATGGCCAAGAACTACGTCAGATCTTTCAAGAAAAGGGGCTTCAAAGACCTTGTTGACCGACTCGTCCGCGACCCGTTCTTTCAGTTCAATGCGGCGAATCAAAACTTGGTGCCGGAGGCCTTGCTCTTCATTGAGCGTTTGGCTGGCTGCGTGAGCCCGACCATTGAGCGCACCAAAGCTCAGGTTCTTGGTGAAAAGCTTGAAATGGCCACCAAGTTGATCTTTGTGCCATCGTCGGAGCGGGAGCCCGACCAACCCTTGGATCTTCACACCGAGGTGTTTGTGTCGCATCGGGGCGTCTTTCTCGACATTGGCCAATTCGCAGTCTACGTGGCGAAGTTCATCAAGCCAAGGCAAAGACCTCTACCCATTGTTTATGGATGGGGCAATCGTGACTTTGTGCCTGATGCTTCAGATGCCAAAGAGATCGCGAAAGAACTGGTGGAGTTCAGCAAGCTGCAATGGTCGAACTTTGCCTCCCAACAGACGCACAAGGAGTCTGAGACCACCGGCGACGACCGGGAGGTCAGTCTTCCTCATGCAAGCGCAGCCATCAGCCGACCTGAACATGAACGACCCCATCACGAGCAGTTTGAACCGAATCTTGGCAAGCCTGCTCGCGGCGGTCCTTACGGCCAGGGTGGTGGTGGTGGAAAAGGTCATCACAAAGATGGAGGACAGGCCAAAGGGAAGGGACAACAGAAGGGGAAGGGCAAGCAAGGCAGAAGCCCACCGGGAGGTGTGGCCTACGGTGACTTTGAAGGAGATTCCTTCTGGGTTCAGGGCTATCGCTACACGTGGTACTGGAATCAACAGCGAGGCTGGTACTGGCGCTGGACCTGAACTATGGGATGACTCGCATTGGCACTTAGGTCATATCTTTCCTGTTTCAAATTTGCTTGCCGGGAGGCATGCCTGTCTATGACAAACTTGGCAGGCATTGCACCCATTGAACAAACCAAAGCTTTGACGCACATTATGCATCTACCCATTCAAGTGAACTTCAAATGCACATATTTCCGCACAGTTTAAATGAATTAAAATTTTACTTCAATAACTTCTCAAGCCGATGATTGGATGTTCAAGGCAAGAGCTCAAATTAATTCACACCAATTTCATGGCTGTACAGTTTTTCCCTGCCATGGTACCGTTCGAGTGGAGTCAAAAGGAATGGTAATGTTCCTACATTCATTTGAAGGTGCCTGGCGGGAGCCACGGCCATGCTGTGTGCAACATCGTGCCCATCTCTGGCAAAAAGAGCCCTCGACGCAATGCATGCTTTGCATCCGTCCATTGCCTTGACATCCGATTCCTTTATCCCTACAATGCATCCGCATCGACCCAATGTATAGCTGTACAACTGTCTTACTCAGGTCTCATCGCGGCGGCAGACTGCAGGCACTGTTTTACCGGGGCTGCCAAGCAGCCACGGTAAACGGGGGGTATTTTTACGGGATGTCATTAGGTAGTATCCGTTACCTCCCTGTAAAGTGTGCCATGTAGTCTACCATATATATCACCTGACCTTACGGCTCAAGGCTCAAGACAAAATAGTGTGTGCGCTTTCTGGTTGATATTGGCTTGATTCCCTGTAAGTATAATTCCACTATGTGCCACTTACCAGGGTCGGTCAATAATATGTGCTGATCCAGTGCAAGTCATTGGATTCGGATTTGTTTAAGTTTTTTAAAAGGAAACACCATTTTTTTAATGGTAAACAACCATAGTTTCCTGCCATTTCCTTAAAGCAATCCATTGATTGGCGATCTCCGTAAGTTGTTCCCCACCAACCGGTTGACAAACCACCAGGGCATGGCCACGGCAGGTGGAGATTGGCGAGGTCGTGAAGGTCAGAGTTCTGAGCAAAGAGTCGGGGCGCGTCCGGGGGCCCTTGATGGCCCTGGTGCAGGAGCTCAACGTACAGGAGAAATGAATAGAAATGATATGTTTGAAGTGGGGAAACCACCAAAGAACCGCCTGGATGTTGCTTTTTTGAGCATTTCAAGTTCAGGGGTTGAATAGTTGAATATATGTTACTATATGTTAGATCCGATAAGGGTTTCACCGGCAACAATGTGGGAAACAACCTAAAAGCGGTGCACGTTTCAAGGCAATGTGGATGTTGCTGATGAAAATGGTCGGTGATTTCAAAGCGCTTGTCATTCCGCCCATGAAGACGGGATGATGATCTTCATCCACTTACCATCTGGTTATTTAACGGTTTGCCATGGAAAATCACCATTTTTAATAGGTAAACCATCTATAAATGGGCCTTTTTCCATGGCTATGTTAAATAACCAGAGGGTAGTAACGGGTAGTATTTATTTGAAGCCCTGACCAGATGAGCGCGGATTTTGGATTGAAGACCTGCTTCTCCATCTTATACTGCTAACTATTCCTACCATACGATGTTTGCATATGTTTGCATGGAACCATTCCCGCCTCGGATTGACGATGACTGGTGCCAAGGTGAAGTTCACTATGTTGCCGGAGTAGTAGAAGAAAACTTCTGGCAGCTGCTGGGGTTCATGGCTGGGTTGATAGTTTAGTACCTGTGCCCATGAATCGTAAGTACAGGTTAGTTCACCGCAGTTGGAAGTGAATCAGCCCTGCTTATTTCTTCATAACCAGGGATATAACCTGCATATATCTACATACCGTTCATGGGGTATGCCACCAAGTAGATTATCTCTCTCTAGGTAGAGATATATATATATATATATATGTTTGTTTGATGATTTTCGTTGCCATAAATGTGGATTTCAGCTAGAAATGAAGATCATCAGCTGATTTCAAGGTTTTGCCAGGAGTTCAGGTTCTTCATTGTACTTTTGATAAATGTTAGGCAGTTGGATTAAGTTTGGTTTGGTAACTTACCCTCTGGTAAACTAACATAACTATGGAAAATAACCGTTTTCAATAGGTGAATCCACTATAAATCACCATGTTCAATAGCTATGTTGAATTACCAGGGGGTAGCATGAGAGCCTGCAATAATATGGGATGAATCATATCACTAAATCATGGGGAGTGTTTCTCTGAGAACCGAGGATGAATCATATCACTAAATCATGGGGAGTGTTTCTCTGAGAACCGATTTGGTCAAACCTCTTCCGGGGGTTCAAATCAACTCATGTGCCACCTTTTTTGGCTCTGAATGTCTCAAAGGGGTGGATGCAACATGAAAACATGCGAGCCTTGACATCTTAGTTGCCGAAGGCCCCCCAAACCCAGGTGCTAACAGTACGTATGTATATAATTACATATATCTATATTATATATATATATAACAATTGCGCGCTTATATTATATATAAGAATGTGTTTGACCTTTATGGGTGTTTCCATAGCTGGTCCAAGAATGGTGGCTCGGTTGGCCGACATGAACCTGGCTCATTGGTCTCTGATGCGATGGGAGATTGTCTGACTACAACTAGGACAAGAATAAGACAGACATATCGTGACATATCATTAAAAAAACATATGATTTGATAGTTCCCGAAGATGAGTTGCAATATGTGCTAAAATGATAGTAATTTAAGTTCAGCGTGTCTGGATCAGCCATGGCGGGTCCTGAAGGCTTAGCTGTGGCTGGGACCCTGGAGCCTTGGGTAG
Source organism: Cladocopium goreaui (assembly GCA_947184155.2). NCBI lineage: Eukaryota > Dinophyceae > Suessiales > Symbiodiniaceae > Cladocopium > Cladocopium goreaui. The sequence continues at coordinate 627,507 of CAMXCT020006811.1, forward strand.
CATCCATCGTTTTTGATGGTTCATGGGTACAATTTTCTGATGATTACATAGATATATATATATATGTACACATAATGGCAAAATAATGAGGATCATATGTTGGGGATATATTGAATATTGGCAAAAAATGAGAAGATTTTATATTATTCGCTCATATTATTAGCTCATAACCCTACGTTGCTATATATTTTATAACCCCAAATGACCCCCATGTTCCTACTAAGATTAAAATACAGCCATTGGATTATCCGGGGGCCTTGGGTCAAGCATGGTCAACCGCGTCGGGGCGATCTCAATCAATGCTTTTACGAAAAGCCGCCCAACCGCCCGAATATTCTTGGTATAAGGAAGCTTATACCCTCTGGTAAACGGTTTACATAACTATATCATGGGAAAACTCACTATAAATGGGCATTTTTTCATGGTTATGTTAAATTACCAGAGGGTAAACATGTTGTTGAATGTTGTGCTTGTCTGAGTTCTCCACATCATTCCCCTTCCATTATGTGGAATATATGAGTTCTCCACTGGTCAAGGAAGATCCCAATTATGGTGGAGATGATGGATTTTTCCACCACCATTTTTTCCCATTTTTACACCATTTTCCATCATTTTACCACCACCCACCGTGCCCAGGATTGGCTCTTCCCCGGCGGTGCTGTCTCGGAGCGTGAGCAGCAGCGCCCCTTAGGTGTGGCGCCCGAGCTGCCACAGAGCCCCGGCCCGGGCGGTGGTGCAGTGGCGGTGCCGAAGAAGAGCAGGCGCAGTGGTGGGTGGCATCCCAGGAATGGTGGTTTTCTATAGTTTAATGATGGTTTCATGAGACGAAATGGGAGTTCATTTCGGAATTATTGGAATTTGATTGGTTGTTTAATAGTGTTTGAAAGATATGATGCGTTATAACCCTTTGATATAATGGGATAATTCAGTAAGTATTGGTTCCCATTGGTATCGTCATAATGGTGGTTGGTCTCAATACTGTAGCTAATAGCTAATGATAGTTAATGCTTAATCATTGGCAAACACGGATAAGATAGTCATGAAACAAATGGATATAACGGGAATTTGCCCTCGGGTAGTCAAAAACGGCAATGGAAAATGGCCCATCTATAGATGATCTTCCCATTCAGATGCCCATGCATATGGAATGTCACATTGCCATGTTTGATTACCGGAAGATAGAGGAGAAAACCTGAATCCAATGGAAAAACCAGATGTTCAGTCAAACGCGGATACTTCATATGTCCAAAGTTGACGAAGATCTGGTAATGGTAAGTAAGGCAGATGAATGATCCCCTATTTTCCATGTTTAGCTGATATTTCATTTCTATCATCTTACGGAATCTTACGCTTGGACACAGTAAGTTTCGAAAAATAACTCCTGGCCAGGTCGGATGAGCCATGGTTCAACGGACGAGGGAATTTGTCAGGCAATGCGGACCTGCTCTTGGATTCTGATCTGTTGGTACCTCGAAGCTTCAGGAAGCTGATCGGGAGCATACCTAATTGGCTGAATGAAAACGACCCCGGTGCCAAGTCACGTAAGAAAATGGTCAGTAGATGTCAGTAAGGGGAACAATCCCAAATGACCTTCTTTCAGGATTCAGCCAGATACAAGATGGGGTTTCCAACACATGGGACATTTTGTCACCGACAAAGGAAGATTTGATTGGTTAAAGATAATTAGTTACGTAAGAAATGTTAAGAATAGTTATATAAACACAAAAAGTTAGGAGCTGACGGCTAGGAGTTCCTCGTGGACGGAGATCTGCAGATTGGTCACTGGTATACGATGGACATCCAAACTGCTACGGCGTTACAGCCTAGCTGGCTGTATCTCACTTGATGATCTACATTGATTTGCCATGTTTTTCTGATCCTCAAACCAGGTAGATTCAGTAAAGTTGGCCATTGTTTACAGGCATTTTACTGCCTGATTCAAATTGTGTTCTATTTTTTCCTCCTGATCTTTCTGTTCTCTCACATTCTCTCTTCTTTTGACTGATTTTCTCCGCGGTTTTCGCAAACATTTCCTCCAAAAAGCCATGATGATCCCTGAAAATCACAATGACTTTCCATGACTTTCCATGACTTTCCCACATTTTATTCATCCAGGGGCCTAAGCTGCGGGGGCGCTGTCCTCAGCGCCACTTCGGCTAAGGTCGACTTCCAGGCTGTGAAGTTAGTGAAGCGCACGCTGAAGGTGAAACATTCGGCCGAGCTCTTCCAGACCCTTGCGGAGTCTGGGCCCAGATGGTAGGCATCATCGAAGGAAGGCCCAACTTTCAGGTTCCAAAATGACCACAGAAATCTATAGAAATATTGGAATTACCTATTAAACATGGTGATTTTCCCATCAGTTATGTAAACGTTTACCAGAGGTGAGTGAAAAACTGAAATACCATAATTGACCCAGATGCAGTGCATCTGATCTATCTGTCTACTTCATTGTCTAATCATAACTAATCATCTAACTATTCATATGGTAGCCTGTTCTATTTTATTATTTTATCATATGCTCTTTTATCCTATCTAGCTAGCTATGTATGCTTCATATGTCTGCAGATTTTTACCAGCATATGTATATATATATTTATAATTATATATATAACCTATTTTGTTTGCTTGAGGGTTATGATTCCTTTTATATGATTGTGATGAGTGGGGATGATTGGTTGGTAAGTATTTGGGATGTGTCACTACGGTTTCCCATCAATTGACAGTGCTGAAGGACCAAAAGAAGAGCCATTCGCACGAAGTTTTTCGCGATCATCTGAGGGATACCGGCGGATAGCGATGTGTTTTGTCAAACATGACTGGCTTGAGGCTGGGTAGCCAAGATGACCCATGTTAAGTTGATTCCATATGATTTCATGTATATATAATATATATAATATAACTTCTTATAATTATTTGCACAATTCCATTTTAAGTGGGTTTAATCATGTTTAATCATTGAATAACGGATGAACGATCTTCACTTCTATCCTTATGGACCAGTGACAGCGGCTTTCGGCATTCCCAGGCCACCTCCGCATCCGGATCGATGCCATGATATGCCACGGAAAATTCTCCGGGCACCCTCTGGTTATGCCATGGTAATCTTTGGATGGCTGGAATATCCACCATGGATTTTCCCCATGGATTTTCCCCATGGATTTTCCCCAGCTAGAAAGCTCCATTCAATGCCAGAATTTCCCCAGCTAGATAGCTCCATTCAATGCCGGGATTTCCCAGTTTGCCATCTCTGAGCCGAGGACATTGATGCCATGAAGCGACTTGGCTTCTCCTTGCACTGTGCACCTTGGCTACGGGATGTGGTGTAAATTGTAAATGGCAAGGTACACGACGCTGTGGTTATTGGATGTGATTAGGGCATTTCGTTGGTAAACGAGTTTCTCTTTTCTTCGTAGTGTGATGTCTTTCTTCAATTATTGATATTATTGGTGTCATCTCAGTTCAATTATGTTTTTCAGTTTTTTAATGTATTTGTGTTGGGTGTTTCCCTCCCAAACAACGCTATGCTCCAGCTGCTTTGACACTTTGGTCGGTATCTCCAAAAACCAGTGGTGAATTTTGTGCCCTATACTTCTCTATACTTCTCTATGGTACAACCTCCCCTCCTGTTTTTGTCACTCCCTGCATTGATTATACAAGTTGGTAATGGAAAAAAAACAACGAGTTTCGCACTAGCTCACAGCTCGCAGATATATATATATAAGTCGCACGAACCATGGGCATGGTGGTGAGCGCACACACACACACTCACATATACAGATACAGTGTTCAAGCCTGCCATCATGATCATGCTTCTGCAGAAGAATTATTTCTAGGAGAAGGATGTTAGAAAAGGGATAATGATTCAATTTTCAAGTTTTCGGTCATATTTGTCAAAAGTCAAAAGCATTCAAGCCCAAGAAAATGGGATTATTAGGCGCTTGAATCTGTTTGAAGATTTTTGTGGGATCTTTGAAGTTTTTGAAGGAGTTTTGAATGTTTTTGTGGGCGCGAACTTTTGCATAGAAAGTGTACGTCTCACACATAAAACAAATTCAAGAGATTGTGAGTTGGCAAGTCTGCCAGTGACACTGGAAAGCTGATTGGACAGCTAACATGGCTGCTCAGAGTTTCGGCAATGCTTCGCTGATGATGGATGGGGGGTGGATGGTGGATGACCTTCTCGATTTGGGACCATTTGTCATTGTGTCATTCTGTTCTATCAAAGGCAATTGCCAACACTGCGAAACCTAAGGGAACGTGTAACATGGGAAAGCCACATAAAATAGACAACAAGGGAATCATGCAAGATCTGCAAGACTAGGGTTTTTGGTCGGGAACTCCAAAAGCAGTCGACAACCTATTAGCTCATAGTTATCCCAAAATAAGTGCTACGAACGAAGAGCTCGCTTCGATGATATGCCTATTAAGAAAAGTACTGTGGATATTTGATATTCCATACCTTATGTTAGTTTACTGGAGCGTAATATCAATGGCAATTTCAGGATCCTAAAACGGAGGTACTCTACTATATAAGGCCACATTTCGCTAAAATGTTCCCTTGCATAGACCTTACACAGATCATGAATTATCTCCGATCTAAATCATATAGATACCTCAGAAATCAATCGCGTTAATCAGGTACATCGGATACCATAATATCTCTGAGGGTGATATCATTAATCTTTCAGGTAAACTAACATAACCATGGAAAAAACACAATTTTTCTTTGGTAAATCCACTATTTCATTCCCCACCCCTTAAAATGTATGGAGAGGAGGAGGGAGGCAGGTATTTTTTCATACATTTCCAACCCCCCTCCCGCTGAAACGGGCATTTTTGTATTTTTAGTTGTGTAAAATTAAGAGATTACCTAAAGAGGTGGGGGGTGCTCCTCATACATGTTCAATATTTGGCCTCAAAAGCTTGTTTAGAAAAAGGTGGGGAGGCGGTTTCATACAATGATTGTGCAAGGCCATGGATCTTTGATGCTCATGGAGTTTTCCTGGGGAATCTTACGAAATAGCATGACGCTTTCCCTGAAATCTAAGTTTGCCAAATTATGGGAGGCCACATACGCCCATGGGTTAATACATTAATAATACCCAAATTTGGAGGAGGGGGGATGCGAAATTTGGAAGGGGGGGAATTGAGATGGGGGGGGCGCAGATGAAGTATCATGAATGTATGCACCTGGGACATCAGCAGCAGTTCCAAGCCGCACATTCATTATACATGAAGGTTGTCTTGAGAAGCCTACGCGTACTAAATGCAATAGTATGCAGTAGTTGTTGCAGCACTATTTCTATGGCCATTTTCAATAGTTTTTTGTATGTTTACCATAGGGTAGTATTTCAGGTACCTTGCTTGATAAATCGCGTCAGAATTTGCAGTGGAAGACCTTCCGCCTGGCCCATTCATACCCTGGCTAGGTCCCCAGCAAAGCTCAGGAGCAAGTTGCTGGGCGAAATCGCTCATGGGGATGGTGCAAAAGATGTTGTTGTTTTTCACCATGGGGAATCTTGGGAATACATCAGATACATGCAGATAGGAGATATACAGTATATATATATTATAGTATATATATATAATATTATAGATATATATATATATATAATAAATATTATATATAATTATATATATTGTTTCCCTTGAACCTCAAAAGTACAGCAATAAGTGTACGTGTTGAAAACTGTTCGTTTTAGTGGAAACGGCGCGTTTTTTGTAGAAAACTGTTCGTTTTGAAATCTAAATACCCTTAAGATCGACTGTTGCCATAAATTAGGCAGAATTGTTCACGAGTATCTTTGGTAAACAAAACCCCAAAGTACAGCTCGCGTGAGCATAGTTGCGCTCGTGTGCATGTAATTGCGCTCGTTGTGCGGCCTCCGACTTGTACCTTTTTCACTAAAAGAACGCCAAAAACTCTTCTAACAGAGTTGACCTGGTGAACCATAAAGTTCAACCTTGTTAAATTGATGAAATCCCATCAATGGCAGCACAACGCTCGTGTTTCAGAAAACTGCTCGGATTGTCAAATAGTGTATCGAAACCCTGTTTGCTCGTTTGAAGATCTAGGTATAGATATATATATATACATATATATATATTTATAGTCTTACAATGTCTTACATAGTAGATTCATACATGTAGATACATAAGCAAAGATGACTTGCTGGTTCCAAGATATCCACAGATCTTTTTCTTTTCAACGTTTTCTTGGATGATCCACAATGGCAATAACATGACCGGAGGGATAAAACCATCAACCAGAACTGTGCATTAAAGATTGTGCAGAACCGTGTGTGCTACCCAATATGTGTTGTTGTTTTTCCTGTTTTGGGTGCTCATCATACCATTTTGCAATGGGCTGTGGCCCCACAACAGTCACAATGTGGGGTTTCCCAGTTATAAGTGGGTTTACAAACCCCATTAGCTATAGTTCAAGGTATCAAAAACCATAGTTACTGAAGTTATAAGCAAACTTAGCTATCCAGGGTGCCCCACATTGCACCCCACACCTGTTTTGGGTATTTAGCATCCTGAGGTTATCACCCCGATTCAGAAGTCAGTTTGCGCACAAGCTACGGGACATTAAAAACCTAACATTGGAATGTAGCCAACAAACAATGAACATTGTAGAGCTATATTGGATATCACCTTCAAAAAAAAGGGAAACTAACATTCCTGATCATGCAAGCGCGCCAACCTTGAGATTCATTCATCGTTAGGTGGATTTAACGCTTTAATACGACCCAATCTGTGGCATGTTAGAGTCACATGGTTGGCCCATGTGGACATGGGAATGTCCAATATAGCGACGTGAACATTTCGCATAGTTCTCAGAAAACATAGAAGACTGCTGAAATCAGCTCAGCTATGTTCGACTCAGCTATGTTTGCAGCTATCTCTACAGCCAGCAAGGATGCGGCAGGGTGGGTCAATTGCCCATTCCAAAAACTCAGCCCACTACGGTCGGATTGATGAATCAATGGGTTGATCAGGCCCTGCGATCCTCCATCCGTTGCAGTTTTTTCTTTGAGACATCCATATTTATTGGGCCCAGTGGTTTCATTTGTTTCATGCTACTGGAAAATCTCTCACACTGTGATGATGATCCTAGGTGTTACTCTCATATGGCTGTGGATCAAAACTTATTAATTATATCATGTTTTGGTGTAATGGACGAAAATGAATATCTGCAAATCGCAGCTATACAACTATATATTTATATACATGTAACAATAATAATAACTAATAATAATAATAGTAATAATAATAATATATATATATATGTATCATTTTTGTTGCTGATGTTTGGTGTAAACCCCACGGCCCCCCGTTGTGGCCTGAGGTCTTAGTTCCCCAGGGAAACACCTTGACCCTGGGCCATGTGCTGCCGAAGCGATGGCTGCTGACGGTGAGCTCAATGGATCTCGTGGTGGGGCTGGGGATATTCCCCTAGGCCTGAAAAATCGGCCTTATCTGGTTGGTGGTTTGGAACATTTTTTATTTTTCCATATATTGGGAATAATGATCCCAACTGACTAATATTTTTCAAAGGGTTGAAACCATCAACCAGTTATGTATGGTAGGTAGCTCCAATTTACTGTAGGTTCCTGAAATGGCCCTTGATTTACTGACTGTAAACGACAAGAGGTTGGAAATTGTGATCCACACTGGATCTACCCAGTAAGCGGATGTAAGCGGGAAATGATCTACACATGACGAATGTTCCACATGTATTTTTTCTGGAGGGTAATGCAACACTGGAGTTTTGAAATGGCAATCATGTGGATTGGTCTGTTTCGACTATCAAGCTAAAAGAAAACTAAGTGCTGCAGCCAATCCAGCAGAGGTTGAACTGACAATATCGCATGAGTTGCAGAACAGATCAGTTGCAGATAGAGACATTCAGTGCAGTTCATTTTTGTCACAGTACCTTCTATTACCTGGTTGGTGGTTTGGAACATGTTTTATTTTCCATAATATATGGGATAATCCTTCCCGTTGAATAATATTTTTCAGAGGGGTTGAAACCACCAACCAACCCTCTTGATGTTTTTTTTGCTATGTAAAATCACCATTCTTCATAGGTCATCAATCGAAACAGGCCGCTCGCTTAGGCTGACCATATCCATGGACTGCTTTTTTTTTTTAATGCCCCTTTGGAGATGGGATCACCAAAAAGATGGAAAGTAATTCTGTACTATTTCATACTATGTCAATAGGATTTTCAGATATTTCACTAATTATATTTTCCGTGCCTATCCTTTTTTTATTTGTTGCTTCTTGCTATGAGCATTTTACATGCACCCCACATCACGAAACAGTATCAACTGATATCATACAGGATACAGGCCATAAATAGAAAGGTCTTCGAAACCGCGGCGTTCCATAGAGGTCTACTACCAAGTGCATCGTCGGGTGGACGTGGAAAGCGCCCTGACGCAGATGGGACTCTTGGCACGGACAGTTGGGAAAAAAGGTGAATTTGGTTCAATTCAGTGAGTGAAACAAATACGTGTAAGATTAAACAGAAACTGATTTTGGTTTGTGAACTTGGATTTTCTCCCTGCTTTAAGCTCTCATTTGGTAGATTGATATGGGCTGATAGCTGAAGTTGTTTCTTATTTTTGGTGCTGTATTTTAAAGGGTGTTGCTTTAGACGGTAGAGTCCTGCAAATGGCGAGCCATATCCAAGAATCCTCATGCATTGGGTAAGACGATCCTGGACTTACCATCGACATGCAGCCCCGGGTAAAAATAGCATGGTTGATTAATTCGACTACCCCAAAGAGTGATGTCAAGTGCTACAAAGAGGGTGCCTCCCTATTCAGCAGGCTAATAGGCTAGGATTTGCCTTAACGTCGAGGGTCGTCTCCAGAGCTAAGCGCCCCTTTTTCACCGGCGATGAGGATATTCCATCTCGGGCTGTCGGGAAGTGGAGGCTGATGCCACTGTGCCCATGGATCAGCTACTGGGATAGAGGAGCTTTCACTTGGCTGATGGGTTGTTTATACAAATTTTCTTGAGGAGGTTTAGTTGTTACATGTTGCTACATGTTGCTACATGTTGTTACATGTTGTTACATGTTGTTACATGTTGTTACAATGCTCCGCTTAGTGCCAATATCATCCGATATCTGTCTATATTTGTTTTCTGCTCAGAAGGGTGTTTGAGGTTTCCTTAATGGTAAGTATATGAGCCTGAGCATGTAGTACGGGAAGCAAGTCCTTTTGATTGTCAACCTAAGCGACACGGTTTGTTCTTTATCGACTGCGACTGCGGGATATTGAAAGATCATCCCATTCATGTTATTCATCCGCTTCCACCCATATTAGATACCCCCCAATTAATGTTGGTGGCAAAATTGACCAGAATGCACAGATTCAATAGGTCCAATACAAAACAACATGAACAGATTCAATAGATCCAATAGATCCAATACAAAACCAGGATTTCCTTTTGGAGTGGTTTTTAAAACTACAGGGCCAAGGGATTCTACCAACGAGAACTGTCAGCTCGGCCATGGCAACCACTGAGCACGCCTTGGCGAATTTGGTCAGCAGGGCACACCTCTGAACCCATCCGAAACCCAATGGTAACTAGCATAACTATGGAACATCACCATTTTTTATAGGTACATTTACATCTAGAAATGGTCCATGTTCAAGAGCAAACCCTTTACAGTTTACTGTATGGTAAAACCGTTAAACCGGTGTATCATCAGCCCACTTAACATGATAAACGTGACCTCGTGGACCTTCGGTTTGGTTGTGAATTGAGGCTGCTGATGCATCGCCACGGCTGTCAACGCTATGGCCTTTGGGTTCTGTCACTGGGACCTTGTCGTGGGCAGCGTGTTCGGATGGGATCCTGGGGAGAAGATGTGGGTCCTGCTAGCCGGGCCGTAAAAAAGGCTTGGAACGAAATCATAAGGTCATGACTACACCATGATTTTTGATATTTGTGCAGTGGATCCTCATATTATAGAGGTAATACCTCCTTGACCTCCCTGCCTGAACACTTGTGCGTCCCACGGTAGTTGCTTGGATGGATACCAGGATGTGATTGTGAATTGTGAAGAGTGTGTTTTTCCCAGCTCTTCTCATGTCTTATCCCTAATTATCTTAATTAGGCATTGACGCATCCAAAGATACAATGGTGTTGTCCAATTGCCACCCCCAAAACGGGACCCCTTCAATTCGATAAGAAATCCTAGCACCATAAGAAATCACAAGTGCGTGGCAATCTTACGAGTACAACACTTCTTCCCGCCAGTTTTTTTCAAATGTGAAATGGTTTTCTCATTTTCTACCTGAGATTTTGCGCTTAGATAGCTGGGAAACCCTGTTGAATTTCCATAGGTGAATCCTCAAGATTTCCATAGAAATCGGTTAGATTGCTATGTTGATTTCTCTCCCATTTTGAATCTGGTTGGTGATTTGGAACATTTTTTCCATATATTGGGAATGTCATCATCCCAACTGACTAACTCATATTTTTCAGAGGGGTAGGGCTCCACCACCAACCAGATAGTTAACCATCATTAACCAGATAATTAACCAGATAATTAACCATCATTTATAGATGCCATTTATAAACCAACCATTTTTCTCTGAAGGATACCCAATCCATCCTGCTAGGCAGGGCGAGGACATCGAGGTGCACAACGGCAGGGCTTTGGACACCGAGATGCGGCGCTGGCAGGCGAGCTATGAGGTGCGGCGGCGTTTATAGCAGACGTGCCGGGTACAACAACCGGTTCCGGTCATGGAAAACATATGAAAAAGCGTTGGGTTTATGATGTCTTTATGTGATCTTTGTGGCATTTCATGGGATTTCATAAAAATGGACTTTTAAATATGTTTAAGTGGGATGTTTTTGTTGGGACTTTAATGGGATATGATTTGACTGGGATGTTTATAGCATTATAATCGGGGTTAATGAGGTTTAATGGGATTTAATTCGGGTGTTTATGGGATTATAATTCATAAATGGAGAATTTAATGGAATTTAGAGATTTGAATGGGATAGAATGAGATATCCCTCACTTTAGAAGTGGGATTTGTCATGGGAGTTTAAGCACCAAAAAAGCTGAAACAATATGAATATGAACAATCATGTTGCTTGTGGGATGGTAATTGGATTTTGCTCCAAAGAATCGGTTCATCCCACGAATCGTACGTAGGTTTGTTCACCCCGGCCCCCTTACTTATCCCACTAACAAAACCAGGGATGTAGTTGCTTCCCAAGTAGGATGAGCCGCAAAGTAGCATGATAAATAAACATAATGTTGGTTCCTGATTAGTGTGTGCCCCCCCCCCTCCCCTAAACTATATCTGGACTCTCTTTAAAGTAGAAAAGCAAAAAAAATCTTCCCAAAAGAAAAACATCTCCTCGATTAAGTAAGGATTTCAATTGGCTACAATTGAAATCTAATTACTATTGTTTTTTTTGCCGATGAAGTTGTGGTACTTGTAGTACTTGTAGTACTTGTAGTACTTGTAGTACTTGTAGTACTTGTAGTACATGTAGTACTTGTAGTACTTGTAGTACTTGTAGTATTTGTAGTACTTGTAGTAATTGTAGTACTTGTAGTACTTGTAGTACTTGTAGTACTTGTAGTACTTGCAGTACTTGTAGTACTTGTAGTACTTGTAGTAATTGTAGTACTTGTAGTACTTGTAGTACTTGCAGTACTTGTAGTACTTGTAGTACTTGTAGTACTTGTAGTACTTGTAGTACTTGTGGTACTTGTAGTACTTGTAGTACTTGTAGTACTTGTAGTACTTGTAGTACATGTAGTACTTGTAGTACTTGTAGTACATGTAGTACTTGTAGTACATGTAGTACTTGTAGTACTTGTAGTACATGTAGTACTTGTAGTACTTGTAGTACTTGTAGTACTTGTAGTACTTGTAGTACTTGTAAAAGCTGTTCTTTAATAAGGGTTTAATATCCTTTGGGAAAGGCTTGGAGTTTGAATTTGGCAATTTTGGAACAGGCTTGCTTCCCTTTTGGGCTTCCAAGGGCTGCTCTGGCACAGCTTGCTGCAATAGTGAACCCAGCAAACAAACCTACTAAAGTGAAATGGAGCCTCTCCTGGTCCAGGGCCTTGGAAAATTGTGGACAAGCTGTTCTTTAATAAGGGTTTAATAAGGGATTGGTTCTTTTGGGAAAGGCTTGGAGTTTGAATTTGGCAATTTTGGAAAAGGCTTGCTTCCCTTCTGGCTTCCAGGGGCTGCTCTGGCACAGCTTGCTGCAATAGTGAACCCAGCAAACAAACCTACTAAAGTGAAATGGAGCCTCTCCTGGCCCAGGGCCTTGGAAAATTGTGGAAAAGCTGTTCTTTAATAAGGGTCTAATAAGGGATTGGCTCCTTTGGGAAAGGCTTGGAGTTTGAATTTGGCAATTGCCTTTGGAAAAGGCTTGCTTCTCTTCTGGGCTTCCAGGGGCTGCTCTGGCACAGCTTGCTGCAATAGTGAACACAGCAAACAAACCTACTAAAGTGAAATGGGGCCTCTCCTGGTCCAGGGCCTTGGGAAATTGTGGAAAAGCTGTTCTTTAATAAGGGTTTAATAAGGGATTGGCTCCTTTGGGAAAGGCTTGGAGTTTGAATTTGGCAATTGCCTTTGGAAAAGGCTTGCTTCTCTTCTGGGCTCCCAGGGGCTGCTCTGGCACAGCTTGCTGCAATAGTGAACCCAGCAAACAAACCTACTAAAGTGAAATGGAGCCTGTCCTGGTCCAGGGCCTTGGAAAATTGTGGAAAAGCTGTTCTTTAATAAGGGTTTAATAAGGGATTGGCTCCTTTGGGAAAGGCTTGGAGTTTGAATTTGGCAATTGCCTTTGGAAAAGGCTTGCTTCCCTTCTGGGCTTTCAGGGGCTGCTCTGGCACAGCTTGCTGCAATAGTGAACCCAGCAAACAAACCTACTAAAGTGAAATGGTGCCTCTACTGGTCCAGGGCCTTGGAAAATTGTGGGAAAGCTGTTCTTTAATAAGGGTTTAATAAGGGATTGGTTCTTTTGGGAAAGGCTTGGAGTTTGAATTTGGCAATTGCCTTTGGAAAAGGCTTGCTTCTCTTCTGGGCTTCCAGGAGCTGCTCTGGCACAGCTTGCTGCAATAGTGAACCCAACAAACAAACCTACTAAAGTGAAATGGAGCCTCTCCTGGTCCAGGGCCTTGGAAAATTGTGGAAAAGCTGTTCTTTAATAAGGGTTTAATAAGGGATTGTCTCCTTTGGGAAAGGCTTGGGGTTTGAATTTGGCAATTTTGGAAAAGGCTTGCTTCTCTTCTGGGCTTCCAGGAGCTGCTCTGGCACAGCTTGCTGCAATTGTGAACCCTGCAAACAAACCTACTAAAGTGAAATGAAGCCTCTCCTGGTTCAGGGCCTTGGAAAATTGTGGAAAAGCTGTTCTTTAATAAGGGTTTAATAAGGGATTGGTTCTTTGGGGAAAGGCTTGGGGTTTGAATTTGGCAATTTTGGCAAAGGCTTGCTTCCCTTCTGGGCTTCCAGGAGCTGCTCTGGCACAGCTTGCTGCAATAGTGAACCCAGCAAACAAACCTACCTTGACTGAGCTACAGCGTTTTTGAGAAAAAAATGCCTCTCAGCAATTACATTTTTTTTTGCAAAAAAAAGGGCTCTCCCAATTTTGTTTTGCCACAAAAGCGAACCCTCCAAACAATACATGAGTTTCAGAATAATTTGGAAAAAAATTGCCACAATAGCGACCCTAGGTACTAATCAGGACCCAACATTATACATGTGAACTCTGGTAAGTTACGCGCAGTGTGGGACGCCAACAATGATTTTGGTTGCTACTTGACAGGCTAAAATGCTAAAAGGACGCCTTCAGCCCAGGGGTTTATGAATCTTGGGTTGACTTTGCATTTTCTACAAACGTGCGCAGTACTCTTAGGAGACAAAACGAACTCTGTGACATTGTGTTAAAAAGTCCACTTTGCCACTATGGACTACAATCCCTGTGGCGATCTTCAATGCCACCTGGGCCTTGCTCTTTGCTTCACGGGGTTTCCTGACTCCAACTCCGTGTAGCCCAGTTATGGCTTCGAAACCTATATGTTGTACTTGCCCATTAATATCATTATTTTTCTTTTGGTGCCTATTTGGTGCTTGAATCATGTTTTCTGGGGGCCGTAATCCCCCATATTCGCTGCTGAAGTCATTGATATTGGTCACCTTGCGCGGACCCTCGTTGCGCGTGGCAGGGGGCCAACCTGCGTGCCATTGGACCCAACTGAGGCAAGTTTCACCACGGGCAGGACCCACCGGTTTCATGCGGAATGTGGTTCTTCAGTGGTCCTTAACTGGTCATGTGATAGCTGGGATATGCTGGGATGATCCCCCAAGTGGAGAATGGTCAAGCCCGTGGCCCATGCCGCGATCATCCGACATCCGCTTTCTGTTGTGATCCTCTTCCGAGATGCGCGCCGCCGGTTTGAAAAAAAAAACGGAATCCTGGCCTACTATGCCTACTCTTTGGCGAACAAACATAAGTTGTATTCCTCAACGGGAAAAAAACCATTGACAATTGAGCTATAAGGTGTGTTTCTCAGTTCAATTTCAGGTGACTAAACAGTTCCCAACCTCCCGTCAAGCTGAGCCATCCAAACTTAGGGGCTTTGGGGTGATGAACCACCAAGCCCCCCTGGTTTCCTGAACCAGTGAGCCTCGTGGAGTTACCGAGCTGAACATGGGGTTGGCGGATCCCACTTAGCAACTGCTTAGCAAGTAGGTATGCATGGCATTTATCTGGGTAAATTTGATCACGACCGAACCCTGTTCGACCGAACCCTGTTCTCCCGAACCCTGGGAATGATGGTTAGTAGGGGTGACTATCCTCAAATGACCTTATTTCAGGTTAGTGAGTTATTTTAATTTACCATCTGGTTATTTAACAGTTCGCCATGGAAAATCACCATTTTTAAGAACGGTAAACCATCTATTTCGATTAGGGCCATGGCTTCCATGGCGATGTTAGTCATAACCAGAGATGATCCTTGAAGGGTACGGTATCCCAAGTTTCCAAGACCCAGCATCACTATTCAAGTGATCCATGGGGCCGTGACAGCCAAGAACCATCCAGGGTTGTTTGACCAGATGGGAAACATTGGATGTTTTAAAGATCCATTTAAGGTTTTCTTGGCTTTTTTTGGATTGGTTTACCAAGATCCATTTGGTTTTACCGTGTTTTACCCATCATTTTTAGATGTCTTGGAGAAATTGGGGAACCACCAGACACGCCAACTTCACATCAGCCAACTTCAAAGCAGCCGACGCCGACGGGATCCATGTAGAAAAATCACGTCCACCTCTCAATATGTCCATCCAATCTCAGGTTAAGTTCTTTCTAGACAACTTGATATTACAACTTGATATATCTCAGGTTTCCGCCTCAGAAAATATCCATCTAAATATGGTCAATCCAGGGACTTGTTTGCTTCTATCAATGGGGATTCCTCAGACAGATCGAAGTGCGAAAACTGTGTCCCTTCTATTTTGGTTCCCTTAAGCTACTATTGAAAAATTACTAATGTGACCAACCCAATAGTGAACCATCCCCAAAATCACAGTAAATGGATGGTATAAACCACCCCCAAATAGTAGGCTTATTGTTTGATTTCCCAGATTGTTTTATATATGCCTTCTTTGGGCCTCTCTATCTATTCCTGTTGTTCACCATGGCGGCCAAGAAGCAAATGCAGATGTTGCCTGGATCTGCACAAGACATAGGGTGATGTGCCTGGAATGATGGTTGGATATGGTTGGCATATGTTAGCATAAAGGTAACTATGACAAAAAAAAAAAAGGCGTTAAATCAGGTTTCTGAATTACTGTACTATCCAGATATGGGTGTGTACATGAGGTTTTGCACATTTTTTTAAATGGCACCTGAACAAGGTGTTGAAACGCCTGGGGGTACAATATAATGTGTCTATAGGCGGCTCAGTCTGATTTTGAATGTAATTTCCAAGGGTTGGCAGTGATGGGGCGTTCAGGGGCCTACGGCCATTGGGAAAATCCACTAGGTTCGGGGAAGACTGCATGGGCCCTCACAGGAAAGGCTGATGAGAATTGGTGTTTTATCACGTTCCATCATCTAATTTGGGGCTTCAGTAACCATTCTGCGCAAGACGGTCATGTTTGATGACTAAAACGATGATCAGCCATGAGATTTTGGGTACCGCATACCCAGACAAAACCCACAATGTGTGTCATCAGGGATCAACATCTCAATGTTTTCATGGCCTGGAAGGTAGAACTCCCACGTTTCACTCATCTTGGGGAGCCAAGCAAGCCTCCCCAGAAGTGACCCTCCAAGAATAGATTCTCAATAAACGCTTACAAACCGTTTTAAACATGGTTGTTGTTGGTTCCTAACCCCTTAGCAAGTCCAAGCATTATTTGGAGTATCTCCCCCATACTGGTAGAAGCATCATTCCTGGCTGGTTGTCCATATAGAGTCCAATATCAAAAGCCTTATTCACTAATGCTGGTTGGTGGTTTGGAACATTTGGATTATTTTCCCATTTCATATATGGGATGTCATCCTTCCCATTGACGAACTCATATTTTTCAAGATGGTTGAAACCACCAACCAGAATGTCTCCCATCTCTAATGGAACAACAGCCATTTCTGGTGGGTTGGATCCCCGTGTCGTCCAGGTTAGTGACCCGCTTCGAGCGCCTGTCGCGACGCATCAGTCTGGCGGGCTTGTTGTCCAACCATCAAGCGACGGAGGCCATCGCCCAGGGTACCTTGGACCAGTGAAATGCGATGGAGATAGAACTGATAGAACCATCAACATTGAAAAATTGAAACAACATAACGAATCGCATGTGTTTTAGAAAAAACATGTATGTTTTAGATGGTAGAACTGATAGAACCATTTCAAAAACAACACAAAACCAGTGAACAAAGCAGTAAACCAAGTCATTTTTTAATGAAAAATAAACAAACACAAACACATGTTGTAAAAAAAACTATGTGGTATCCATTGGACATCATTGCACCATAAAGATTAGGGTTTAGTTAAGAAACAGGAAATTGACAATCAACTCATGGGGATCTGACCATCAAATTTAATGTAGGTTACAGATTAGTGTGGGGAGGCCCACCCCCCTCAACAAATTTTGGATACAGAATAGTGTAAAAAAGCCAAAGTAGAGGGTACTTGAATACGGTGAAATCAAAAAAATGATAGATTTAAATTGATTTGAATTTATTTTGAATTGATTTCAATTTACTTTCAATTGATTTCAATTTACTTTCAATTGATTTCAATTTACTTCCAATTGATTTCAATTTACTTTCAATTGATTTGAATTTATTTTGAATTGATTTCAATTTACTTTCAATTGATTTGAATTTATTTTGAATTGATTTCAATTTACTTTCAATTGATTTGAATTTATTTTGAATTGATTTCAATTTACTTTCAATTGATTTCAATTTACTTTCAATTGATTTGAAGTTACTTTGAATTGATTTCAATTTATTTTGAAATGATTTCAATTTACTTTCAATTGATTTCAATTTATTTTGAATTGATTTCAATTTATTTTGAATTGATTTGAAGTTATTTTGAATTGGTTTCAATTTACTTTCAATTGGTTTCAATTTACTTTCAACTGATTTGAAGTTTTTTTGAATTGATTTCAATTTACTTTCAATTGATTTCAATTTACTTTCAATTGATTTGAAGTTACTTTGAATTGATTTCAATTTATTTCAAAATGATTTCAATTTACTTTCAATTGATTTCAATTTACTTTCAATTGATTTCAATTTATTTTGAATTGATTTGAAGTTACTTTGAATTGATTTCAATTTACTTTCAATTGATTTCAATTTACTTTCAATTGATTTGAATTTATTTTAAATTGATTTCAATTTACTTTCAATTGATTTCAATTTACTTTCAATTGATTTGAATTTATTTTGAATTGATTTCAATTTACTTTCAATTGATTTAAATTTATTTTGAATTGATTTCAATTTACTTTCAATTGATTTCAATTTACTTTCAATTGATTTGAATTTATTTTGAATTGATTTCAATTTACTTTCAATTGATTTGAATTTATTTTGAAATGATTTCAATTTACTTTCAATTGATTTCAATTTACTTTCAATTTACTTTGAATTTACTTTCAATTGATTTCATTTTACTGCCAATTTACTTTCAATCGACATCCCATAGAAATCCAATAGTAGTCCCAAAGAAATATCATAGAAATACCATGGAAATCCCATAGGAATCTCACAGAAATACCATAGAAAGATCATAGAAATAACATGGAATAGCATAGGAACCACAAAAGAAATCCCATGAGAATTCCAATAATAATCCCATAGAAATATCATAGAAACATCATGGAAATACCTTGGAAATCCCACAGGAATCCAATAGAAATTCCATAGGAATCCAATAGAAATACCATAGAAATCCCATAGGAATCCAATGGAAATCCCATAAGAATACCATAGAACTCCCATAGCACCCCTTCAGAAATCCCATAGAAATCCTCCAGAAATATCATAGAAACATCATGGAAACCCCATAGGAATTCCATAGAAATCCAATAGTAATACCATAGAAATACCATAAAAGAAAAAAGCTTTAGCAAAGGAAAAGGTAAAGGGAATGCTTGAAAAAAACATCACACCAGGAAGCATCTGGACACAATAGTGTACCCTCGAAACAAACCACACTATTGTGTATCAGGGTTGCTCATGGACTACCCCCTTGAAAAATTGTTTGAGTGATGTTTTTTAATTGGGTTTTAATAAGGCATCATATATTTTGGAAAACTGGGCATTTCTGAGAATTTCAAATGAAAGAAACTAAGAACGTAATTAATTAAAAGAAAAAACTTTAGCAAAGGACAAGGTAAAGGAAATGATTGAAAAAATCAAAAAATCATGACCTCAGGAAAGCAGCTGGACACAATAGTGTACCCTCCAAACAAACCACGCTATTATGTATCAGGGTTGCTCATGGACTACCCCCTTGAAAAATTGTTTGGGTGATGTTTTTTAATTGGGTTTTAATAAGGCATCATATATTTTGGAAAACTGGGCATTTCTGAGAATATCAAATGAAAGAAACTAAGAAAGTAATTAATTAATTAAAAGGAAAAAACTTTAGCAAAGGAAAAGGTAAAGGACATGATTGCAAAAAAAAACAAAATCACCTCAGGAAGCAGCTGGACACAATAGTGTACCTTCCAAACAAACCACACTATTGTGTATCAGGGTTGCTCATGGACTACCCCCTTGAAAAATTGTTTGAGTGATGTTTTTTAATTGGGTTTTAATAAGGCATCATTCATTTTGGGAAACTGGGCAGTTCTGAGAATTTCAAATGAAAGAAACTAAGAAAGTAATTAATTAAAAGAAAAAACTTTAGCAAAGGAAAAGGTAAAGGAAATGATTGAAAAAAAAAACAAAAAATCATGACCTCAGGAAAGCAGCTGGACACAATAGTGTACCCTCCAAACAAACCACACTATTATGTATCAGGGTTGCTCATGGACTACCCCCTTGAAAAATTGTTTGAGTGATTTTTTTAATTGGGTTTTAATAAGGCATCATATATTTTGGAAAACTGGGCATTTCTGAGAATTTCAAATGAAAGAAACTAAGAAAGTAGTTAAGTAATTAAAAGAAAAAACTTTAGCAAAGGAAAAGGTAAAGGACATGATTGAAAAAATCGAAAAATCATGACCTCAGGAAAGCAGCTGGACACAATAGTGTACCCTCCAAACAAACCACACTATTATGTCTCAGGGTTGCTCATGGACTACCCCCTTGAAAAATTGTTTGAGTGATGTTTTTTAATTGGGTTTTAATAAGGCATCATTCATTTTGGGAAACTGGGCAGTTCTGAGAATTTCAAATGAAAGAAACTAAGAAAGTAATTAATTAAAAGAAAAAACTTTAGCAAAGGAAAAGGTAAAGGAAATGATTTAAAAAAAGACAAAAAATCATGACCTCAGGAAAGCAGCTGGACACAATAGTGTACCCTCCAAACAAACCACACTATTATGTATCAGGGTTGCTCATGGACTACCCCCTTGAAAAATTGTTTGAGTGATGTTTTTTAATTGGGTTTTAATAAGGCATCATATATTTTGGAAAACTGGGCATTTCTGAGAATTTCAAATGAAAGAAACTAAGAAAGTAGTTAAGTAATTAAAAGAAAAAACTTTAGCAAAGGAAAAGGTAAAGGAAATGATTGAAAAAATCGGAAAATCATGACCTCAGGAAAGCAGCTGGACACAATAGTG
Source organism: Cladocopium goreaui (assembly GCA_947184155.2). Classification (NCBI taxonomy): domain Eukaryota; class Dinophyceae; order Suessiales; family Symbiodiniaceae; genus Cladocopium; species Cladocopium goreaui. The sequence continues at coordinate 647,822 of CAMXCT020006811.1, forward strand.
TACCCTCCAAACAAACCACACTATTGTGTACCTGGATTTAATTTTCTGTGGAAGGCATCTGGGGAAAATTTCAATGATTCTGGGGAAAATTTCAATGATGGAAAATAAAAAGTAAAAGAAAAAAGCTTTAAACAATGAAAAAAATGAAAAATGTTTGAACAACAAAAAAAGACCAAGACACAATTGTGTATCCTGACACAATGACACAATTGTGTATCCTGACACAACTTAAAAAAACAATTAAAAAAATATAATTAAACATAAAAATAAAAAATAATTTTAAATAAAATAAAAAATAATTAAATTAAAAATTATTATAAGTAAAAATTATTATAATTAAAAATTATTATAATTAAAAATTATTATTATTAATAAGTAATATAATTAAAAATTATTATAATTAAAAATAAAAATAAAAATAATTTTAAACAAAATAAAAAATAATTAAATTAAAAATTAATATAATTAAAGATACAAAATAAAAAATAATTTAAAATAAAATAAAAAATAATTAAAATAACAGTTATTATAATTGAAAATAAAAATAAAAACCAATTAAAAACTAAAAAACAAAAAATGAAAAAAACACTTACACCAAAATCCTGTGGACACAAAACTGTACCCCTCGATCATTTCCACAGTTACAAAATAATTTTGGAGTCTGTGGACACAATTCTGTATCCCCACACTAATCTGTATCCCACATTAGAAGGGTTAAGTTACTAGGAAGCATGAGATTTGGAGCTGGGACAGAAATCAGGATTAAAACTTGGATCTACGATAAACTTAATAGAAAGGGTGATTTGAAACAACAACAAGTTGGATCTTACCTGCAAACCATGAACTAAAGCATAGGGGTTAACAGTGTTCAGCTAGACATGTGTTCCCGGCAAGACTGGGGATTTTTTTAGGCAGCAATACATGGCAGATTTGTTGGATTTCATCAAGGAATGTGGTGATTGGAACAGAGCATTTTTGGTAATTAAGCTGACTGATCAGTTTTTTAATCCTGAGTTTGTTTGTGTTCTGTTGGATCCTTTAATGGTGAGCTGATGCGGGGCTCTCACAAGCCATAGTCTAGTTTTAGTAAGGGTTCCTCTCATAGCCTTATCTTGGGCAGGGTGCCCCTGTGGCCAATCGCCACTTGTGCTGTACGCTTACCCAATGCATTTGTGATCTGCAGATATTGGCAGCATTCTGCAGCCAGTTTCAAGTCTGGGAAAATCAAAGTGTAGCTGTAAAGACAACGTATAGAATCTGCGTACCCAACAACAAGCCTCCAAGCTTGGAGGTTTTATACCACTCATTACAGGTGAGCCATTGGGAATTGTTTAGGTTCACCACACACAGCCAAAGCAGGAACAACTAGAGCAAATGTGAATATGCCATGTCGGATGGTTTCTGATCATTTCTGATCCGCATGTCCCAAAGCAGGGGTCAGTGAATTTACAAGTCGTTTCCTGGCATGATGTATGCCTCGCACAGATCCACCGGCCAGCTGTTGCGCCCTTTAGAAAGAAGCCGTTCGCTCTCCGGCAGTGCGGCAACGTCCAGCCAATCCAAGCGAGTCCAAGAATAGGATATGAGACCCGAATAGGTCCAGTTCAATATATTTCAATCAATTTCATGATTTTCATGCATGTGGTCATGTCATTACAATTGTAATTAATAGTTGGTGCCCCTTTAGAAACCTTTGTGCCACCTATATGCCACCATGATTTCTAGTGTGAATTATTGTGGCTGATCTCCCCACAGGCCCAGCAGTATCAATTTCCGGTTTCGGGGCTATTGGATGCTGGCCATAGGCCTGTTGGCCGGAGTCCTTGAAGGTGATGGTGTATATACCATTATATTTATTATATACCTACATGTGTCCGAATTTTAGGGTAAAATGTTGGTAAATATATCATACATGGCAATTTTGAGAGATTACCTACTGGAACGTGGTTTCTTGAATTGGTTCTTGTTTCCGTTTCATGGCCATTTTGTTCTATTGTCCAAAAAAAAGATGGGACAACAACGCGGGAAATTCCTGTCATCTAAGGCAGGGTCCAGGTAGATGGAACAGTGGCGGCGAGCAACTTCAAGGCAGGAAGATTGAAAAATGTACTGCAGCAGTTCTGGTTGAAACAGGGTGGAAACATATCACATAAATTCATATATTCATACCATAGGTTACCATATTTTTATATCATATCATATCACATCATAACACATGGCATACTTTCATGTAATATTAATTCATATCATACCTGCATGAAACTTACAATCCTTTGTGGGTGATTGGTGAATGGATGTGAATTGGTTCATGAAAGAAGCTATGTAGCTGCGATATTCCAACAGTGCTTTATTAATTATAGCCTAAGAGAATGCAGGTTAAAGTTTCTCGCTCCACCACGTACATCCGTTTACACCAAAACCATACATGTAGGACAAAATACCGTAAACCTCATATGGTTTGAGGATCTTTGAGGCTATGGTGGCCCCTGACCTTCGCAATTTGGCAGGTTTTTCAAGAAGCATATGTGACTTTAGAAACTTTGGCTTTGGGGTCGGCTATGGGGGCTGATGGCTCCCATGTTGCATGTTACCTCGGGGGCTTGGTATCTTTATCCAGGGCGTGAAGGTGCCAAGGTTTCCACTTATCACTGCCCCAGTTTGGCATATTTCTCGCATCATATTTTGAGTTGAAGGTTTCAGGTGCCAATGCCATGTGACGAAAACTGTTTAAAAAAAAAGGCATCCGCCCAAACAATTTTTTTGACACGGGGCTTTTGGTGAGAAACCGCTGTGGCTGTGGCTTTTTCGGGTCCGGCCATTACCAGATTGATTGGCGAGGATCACAATGGCCCCATTGATCTGTAGAAAAAAATTGTCCACGGCCAGTGGATGGTAATCACCTCGTGGACATCGGCAGAACTGGTTTTTAATGTTTTTTATGACAGTTTAAGATATGAATTAGCCGTACTGGAGTGATTCTGGAAATTGAGATCCATCGTTAGTAACTGAGGCTTATCCTTATATATATATACAGTATATATATATATATCCACCTGTATTTGGATTTGTTGTGGTGTAATATACTGTAAGCAAGGCCAGAGCATTCCTACCCCCATGTCATATTCACCACTTGGAAACGCAAAGGGATACAGCGAAGCGCCAGAAATTGGGATAGTCCTGAGACTGCACCGAGACCTAAGCGACCTAACCTTTACCCGGCCTGGTAAACATACGAAAAGCTATTGAAAATGGCCTATTTATAGTTGATTTTCCCATTAATAGCATGGTGATTTTCCATAGTTTCTTGTATGTTTACCAGAGGGTAAAATCCCATTCCATAGTCCCAATATATCCCAAATGTGTCATGGCGACATTGACAGATTTGCCATTGCAGTGACTAACCGTCTGACCAATCCTTACCCGGGGACTGTGGCCATGGTACCAGTGGCTGAGGATGGGGTGAATGTACCACCACCTGAGCCTGAACCAAAGTTGTGGGCCATGTTCAAACCCAGGACAGGGAACAGAGGGCCCACAGGGCCGGGAAGGCCCGCATGATGTTTGAATGTTGTGGGAAATGTTCGGGGGTGGTATGATAAGGAATGGGAAAGAAAGTGCATGTTAATCTATTTGCTGTAAATCTATTTTTGTTGGATGATTAGCAGCTGTTGATGGGCAAATTTGGAGTTGCAATCTTAGGAACATCATGTCCTACCAATCTACCAGAAGTTACGTCTTGGAGGGGTATTCAAGGCCAGCCAATCGCTCAGAAGTGCATACTTGGACAAATCATCTCCATCCAGAGATTCACCATGAAATTGGACGGCTTGATGGTGATTGCAAGTGACCATAAGTGACCAGTCTACCAGCATCTAGCACCACATCTTGAGGATTCCCGTTGTGGATGCGGAAATTGAGACCTGGAGACCCGAGATGGTTCGGATCTATCATGGTGTGTACTCATTGAGAATATCCAGGGGATATTTCAGTGATACATTATGTGTATATTCGTTTTTATCTATATATATATGTGTGTGTGTATTTATGATATATATATATATACTGTATGTATATATATATATTCCTACTTGGAGATGTCCTGTTATAAGATGATATGGAACCATACTAGTTGTAGGAATGATATCCCAACTTTTGGGGTTATAGACATGATATGACATGATTATACCCGTTGATCACCCCAACTGTTCCCCCAAGTGTCATGATACTCCAACATTTTGCAACTTTAATGCATGACCACCCTGCACCCCACACACACGGGAGGAAAGTCCTTTGTGAGAACCTGGAGCGAGAGGACACCAAAACTCTGCGGAGCCGCATGCGACGTTGGTACGACAAGGCGGGCAGATGGTAATCCACGAATGGAAGGCCACCCCTCGGGCACCGGTAGTCTGCGCCGTCAGGAAGCGGACCGTGTTGGAAAGGCGGCTTCGGCTGGCTTGGAGGAGGAGAGCTTGAAGGATCGGCATTGGGTCATCGCTTGGAAGCCAAGTGCAGTGGTTCAGCATGGTGCCGAGCCCTGTTTTTTTGGACATGACGAAAAGACGGATGTTGTGGTAGACCTAAGGATAACCTAACTTTTCGGGATTTCAATTTTGTCTACCCGACATTTACCAAACGTTTATGGAAATATTGGAGATGGGCCTGAGATAGGTGTACCACATTGGTGGACATGATGGGCAAGAAGTATCTACAAAAGTTTGGATAGGCCAAATGGACAAGGAATGATTTCTAGATGATGTTGAATCTGGATCATACAATAAAAAAGCGAGAATGATGACCAATAAAGATGGATTCAAATGAACAGTGCCAGTGAAGACTGGACCTTTGCCGCGGTGGGCTCTACCAGCAGCTTCTGAGTTTCTGGCTGCGAGTCGTGTTACGGTTGACTCATGTTGATTACTTGTTGATATGTTGAATTTGTGGGTCCAATCCCTTCATTTGTTCAATCGTGTTTCTTGGAGCACCGTTGTTTCTTCCTGTTCACCATGCTGCATAGATGTAGGATTAGATATGTACGCCTCTGGGCCCGCGATATGCTCAGATATGATTTTGAATATTTTGATTCTTATACACACACACGCATGTTCAATCATTCTAAAACAGTTTAGTCGTATGTTGACAAACAACAAAAGACATGGTGAACATGAACGTGCACATTGTTTTTTCCATTTTTTTTACCACAATTATATGAGAAATTCTCCTAAATTCCCATTAACATCCAGTTGCGTACAATTATATAAATCCCCATTAAACATCATTAAATCTTACTGTAAATCTCCATTCTATCCCATGTATTGGGGGGTTAAGCTTTCCTCCTTCAAATCACATTGTATCACATTGATAACCCCTTTTTCCCCAATAACCACTATTAAACTCCATGAAAATCTTTTGAGAATCCATAACTGGTTGGTGGTTTGGAACATGGTTTTCCATTCAGTTGGGAAATCCCCCACCCCTTAAAATGTATATTGAGGGGGGGGGGGGAGCCGGGAATTCTCATACATTTCCAGGGCCCCCCCCACCTCTGAAACGGGTATTTTTGTATGAACTAGTTTTTGTAAAATTAAGAGATTACCTAAAGAGGTGGGGAGTGTTCCTCATACATTTTCAGTATTTGGCTTCAAAAGCTTGTTTAGAAAAAGGTGGGGAGGCGGTTTCATACATTGATTTTGCAAGGCCATGGATCTTTGATGCTCATGGAGTTTTCCTGGGGAATCTTACGAAATAGCATGACGCTTTTGACCACCCCCCCCTGAAATCTAAGTTTGCCAAATTATGGGAGGCCACCTACCCCCCCTGGGTTAATACATTAATAATTCCCATGTTTGGAGGGGGGGGTGCGAAATTTGGAAGGGGGGGTGGGGGCGCAGATGAAGTATCATGAATGTATGCACCTGGGGGGTCAGCAGCAGTTCCATGCCGCACATTCATTATACATGAAGGTTGTCTTGAGAAGCCTAAATGTACTAAATGCAATAGTATGCAGTGGTTGTTTCTGATTCTTATCTATTGTTAGGGTGCCTTTTTCTAACATTTTTTCAGGATTGCACTGTACCGAAAGGATGTTTTTTTAGGTTGAGCCTTGGGTTGAAGATGGTTGAAGTGTGTTGATCTAATCCAACCCTGCCCATTCCGTATAGCTCTTTCAACTTCTGTTTTTTTATCAAACATTGAGTTCCAAAGTCTTATGGTGTCAGATGCTTTCAACAGTCTTACTCACAGGGTACTGCAGAGATTCGCCTTTCTTCACCAGCCCATAGCTACCAACTCCCCAACACCAACTGCGGGTTTTCTGTTTGTCATGTTTGAAGGGGGGGGACCTGCACATCAGTGCAGCTATACATTTCAGGTACTGGGGGGCAGGGCACATCCAGCAGAATCCTAGGGTCGGTGGTTCCAATAGTTTCCAGTAGTAGGGAGAATGGCAACGCATGCCAACACAGCCCAGAGCATGGGAATAAAATGTATGAAAGGGGGGGGACCTGCACACCAGTGCAGCCATACATTTCAGGTACTGGGGGTGGGGCACATCCAGGAGAATCCTAGGAGTTCCAGGTGGTTCCAATAGTTTCCAATAGTAGGGAGAATGGCAACGCATGCCAGCACAGCCCAGAGCATGGGAATAAAATGTATGAAAGGGGGGGGGACCTGCACACCAGAGCAACCATACATTTCAGGTACTCGGGGTGGGGCACATCCAGGAGAATCCTAGAAGTTCCAGGTGGTTCCAATAGTTTCCAGTAGTAGGGAGAATGGCAACGCATGCCAACACAGCCCAGAGCATGGGAATATAATGTATGAAAGGGGGGGGGGCCTGCACACCAGTGCGGCCATACATTTCAGGTACATCCAGGAGAATCCTAGGAGTTCCAGGTGGTTCCAATAGTTTCCAGTAGTAGGGAGAATGGCAACGCATGCCAACACAGCCCAGAGCATGGGAAAAAATGTATGAAAGGGGGGGGGACCTGCACACCAGTGCAGCCATACATTTCAGGTACTGGGGGTGGGGCACATCCAGGAGAATCCTAGGAGTTCCAGGTGGTTCCAATAGTTTCCAGTAGTAGGGAGAATAGCAACGCATGCCAACACAGCCCAGAGCATGGGAATAAAATATATGAAAGGGGGGGGGACCTGCACACCAGTGCAGCCATACATTTCAGGTACTGGGGGTGGGGCACATCCAGGAGAATCCTAGGAGTTCCGGGTGGTTCCAATAGTTTCCAGTAGTCGGGAGAATGGCAACGCATGCCAACACAGCCCAGAGCATGGGAATAAAATGTATGAAAGGGGAGGGGTGACCGGCACACCAGTGGGGCACATCCAGGAGAATCCTAGGAGCTCCAGGTGGTTCCAATAATTTTTAGTAGTAGGGAGAATGGCAACGCATGCCAACACAGCCCAGGGCATGGGAATAAAATGTATGAAAGGGGGGGGACCTGCACACCAGTGCAGCCATACATTTCAGCACACCAGTGCAGCCATACATTTCAGGTACTGGGGGTGGGGCACATCCAGGAGAACCCTAGGAGTTCCAGGTGGTTCCAATAGTTTAGGAGTACGGAGAATGGCAACGCATGCCAACACAGCCCAGAGCATGGGAATAAAATGTATGAAAGGGGGGGGACCTGCACACCAGTGCAGCCATACATTTCAGGTACTGGGGGTGGGGCACATCCAGGAGAATCCTAGGAGTTCCAGGTGGTTCCAATAGTATTCATCAGTATGGAGAAGGGCAGCACATGCCAACAGACCCCAGAGCATCAGTGCAGCCATACATTACTGGGAGCAGGGCGGTGTTTTCCAAGATTCTGACAAAGTCCCACGATATCTTACAAGTGTATGAGCCAGAGGGCCCTCCATGCCTATCGAGAACCGTGAAGCGAGGTTCGAATAGATCGAGAAGCGGGAAGCGAGGATCGAGGATACTGGATCGAGAATTGAGAATCGAGAATGGAGAATTGAGAATCGAGAATCGGGAATCGAGAAGCGAGGATCGAGGATCGAGGATCGAGAATCGAGAATGGGGCTTGTCAAGCCAGGTCGGGAAAATTGATGAGAATGGCAGACAGGTTCAGAACAGAGTGGAAGTTTCAATGTTCAAATACTTCTTGTTGTTTCCAAATGATTCTGCATCTTTCCTTCGAAAATTAAATGCAACAAACTTCAAAGCATCGTGAAAAGAAATTAGCAGCCGTGTGCAGCTGTCCTGTTTTTAAAGCATCGAAATTTCGTGAGTTTGCAATAGTTTGCGGCCTTAGCGAAGAGAACGACTGGAAATTGCTTTGGACCCATTCATTCTGTGGCCAGATATCGACAGAAATCGTGGAAATCAATCGAAGGAAATCGTCCGCTTTTGAGGTTGAAACAACATAGTCCCCCCTTACTTTCATACATTTCCAGTGATTTACAGAAACCACCTAGTCCCCCCTATATTTTATACATTTGATTTTGTCTCATCTTATCCAGGTTACTGCAGTAAATGACCTGGTCCCCCCTGTGCTTCATACATTTTAAGATTTTTAACTTGCAATGAATTAATATGAATTAATAGTTCCTAGTAGCAGCTCACCCCCCAGAGGAATACATTTTGGGGGTTTCCCAAGCATTGTTTAAGTGCTGGTGCAGAGCAGGTCCCCCCCATGTCTCATTCAATCAAAAATGATAATGTATAAACCTTCTTGACACCTCTTTTAAGCCTCTTTCCGTCGCCGGGCTTGACCACCTGCTCCCCCCCCCCGTTCCTACATTCGATGGAAATGTATGAAGGGGAGGGGGGGTAGATACACACGGAAGGCAGGGGGGTGTTGGGAATTTCATCATCCCAACTGACTTTCAGTTCATCATTTTTCAGGGGGTAGGCCAACCAGCAACCAGCATAGATATCCCCATCATATCCCCAACATATTCGCAACATATTCCCAACCAATCCAATGAATTTATACATCATTAATCACCATTAATCACCATTATACCATCAGTTAACCATTATTAACCATTATTATCCATGGAAATCACTATGGAAATCCCCATATATACCATGATATACCATGATATACCACCAACCAATCCAGGATTTTTCCAGCAACCTCCCCCCCAAGGTGACCGGCCTGGCGTATGCCCATGATGGCCTGGTGCTGTTGACCAACGACGGCATTTTTGCGGAAACCCTTTCGAGTGCCGACGGCTGGATGAAGCGATGGGATCCTCCAAATTTGTCAGATGATTTCTAGGTTAACCATCAAACTATGGGGATAACTGGCTGGTGGTTTCAAACATTTTTTATTTTCCATTTCATATATGGGAGAATCCTTCGCATTGACTTTCAAATTTTCAGAGGGGTAGGTATACCACCAACCAGATATAAGTTGATGAATATGATAAGATATGATCATATATAAATGGTTATTGATGAATTGGTCATAACTTCTGAGGGATTTAACCATCGACCAATTGCTACTTTAATCCTTTAGTCTTTTGGTATCAATGGGATTATCCACGTTCACCAGCTAAGAATTTGTCACTTTTTCTAGGGTATCTAAGTATGATTTAAGTTTGAGTAAAAGAAGGAAACGGTTAGGATTTTTGTTCCATGTCTTTTTCCCCCCCCGGTTTCATGGACACAGATTGTAAGACCATTTTCAGGCCACTTCGACATAATTTGATAATTTTAGATATTTGATGGCAAGTTCATTCCTGGTTGGTGGTTTCAAACATTTTTTATTGTCCATTTCATATGTGGGATGCAATCCTTCCCATTGACTTTCATATTTTCCAAAATGGTTGAAACCATCAACCAGATTCACTGTAAGTAGGAGAAGTGATGAGCAACCCCATTCGCGTTGCTGCGATACAGCACCCAACCTTGAGACCCAGTATTGGCTGGCCGGTGCTCCGTTGCCAGGTTGCGGTACCCCTGGGTATGGAATGGAAATATTAAAATCATGGAATAGATGAAGGAACGAATGAACGGATGGTATTTCATGATGTTGATTTGAAAACTTTGGCATGGTTTTGTGGATTTTGTCTGGGTATGTGCATTCGTAGCTGTATTCTCGACCCCTGATGACCGAATGTTTACATGCACTTAAAAAACAATGCCTTCGGCAGGCACTACTTGACTGTATATGATTAAAATATATCAATATCATATACCATTAAAATATATTAGTCCGCACTTTTCTATGGAACATGGGTCCATCCAAACCAAACGATCTCGGTCCATGTGATTTTTCCATGCTTTAAACTTTAAACTAAGGTGCTGAAGCCAACGTCCTCAGTGCGTTTGATTGCAAGATCCAAGGCTGGGAGCATTATGGAAAGTGAGATTCACTGAATAAGTCAGTACTTGAATAAGGATGCATCAATGACCATAATTCATGATTTCTTACGTTAGTTCATAACACCAGTGAGTACGAAATATAGGGGGATTAATGACAATAATTTAGGATTCACAACCAGTCATGATGTGCATCCCATTTACGACAAGCGATTCATTGGCCATCATATACTATAATCATTTATTATTTTTTAATAATGCACATTACCAACTGGGATCATGTAATTTTCATGATGTCATACAAGTGTTTCATAACCATATAGTCTAATCCATTTAAATATAGAGTATACCCAGTGGTTTCAGGGTTAGAACATGTTATAGCCCAGTTACTCAATGGGATGCACCCGCCTTTTGTCACCATCCATAATTTCCAGTGTCACCATATCGAAATCTCATCATAATTAGAATCAATCGCTGTCATATCCATCGTCCCATTCCCAAATGCTCCAAACTGGGTCAACCTTGGATAGGACGAAGTTTTGCCTACAAATGGAGGCATAGTAAAAGTATTACTATTGTACACAGGGATCCAAGAGTGCCGTGTCGTCGGCCAGAGGCACCACCAGCACTTGCAAAATGCAGTTCCTCTTTCTGGTCGTCTACGGCCATGGGTCATATCCAAACTTATGATGGTTGCAATCCTACATCCCTAGTCAAAACATTAGTTATACCCCCAACCGCCCAGCTATGCCTAGCTCATGCTTGGTATACCTTCCAGTCATGGTGATCTGCAGGTGATCCCCCCGTCGACTTGCTGCACCAGTGGCGCACAGGGGCGCGAGCTGCGGGTGTGAACTATGGAAGAGATTCTTGGATTCTTCCGGCTTGGCACAAAAATGATAGTTGAATAAGATTCTAACCACCAGAAAATGGCCGAAAATGGTGATTTTGGATGAACACGAAATTGTCTTGGGAGATTTCATGAGGACTCTGTTTAGTGATTTCACCACATTTATTTCGATGATGTTTCCATTAAAGCTGCCATTGATAGGGTTGGCAATTGCAATGTAAACTTACCGGAGAGTACATGCTGCTACCTTTACTGAACATGCTGCATAGTTCAATGGATACGACAATATATATATATAGATATTCTAAATGGAACATATGGACATGATGCTCGCTACCTCTAATTGTGTAGTTGCTGGGATTGCTAGTTACAATCACCATCATGATATCATAGGTATTTTTGATGGCTATTTGGTTGAAGGAATGAACAACAACCCTTGCGAACCACAATGGTGATTTAATTTTTGAAAATACATGAAAGTACACATAATTATACGGGGATTATGTATGTATGTGTATATATATATATATATATGCTTCAGTGGCGTTTTAACCACTGTGGAGATGTGATTTTAAGACAACCGGAGATATAACGTGATATAATTGGGATGCAAGGAGATATCATATGGACGAATGGGATATATATATATATGTGTATTACTGTATAAGCCGATAAGTTTGGATTTATTTGGGATCAATGGGAATCAATTGGGTACATACATATACTTTTTAACAATATGTCACTTGGGTCTCTCCAGAAAGGGGTCCAACCCACTTTGTGAAAATCAACTAGTGGAAAAAAATACGAGTAGCTGTGACTTCTTCGGGTTCCATCTTTTCAAATCATTTGTCGCAAATTTACTGGATCTACTGTACTATATTTTGATAAGGGTTGTCCCCGTTTTGATGGCGTAAGTTTTCTTCAACACGTCATCACCATCAGCAGATCATCAGCAACACCTCCCATGTGTCCTAGGTCTTCTGCTCGGTGAAGAAACGCACGGGCGCCACTTTTCGTCTGCGCGTGAGATATGTGGAATCTCCGGAGCGACCTATCGATATGTTGCCAGCACCACTACTGGGATGGTTGGGGATGCATTCAGAGCCACTATCAGAAGCATCAAATAGATCCAGAAGGATAGAACAATATAGAAAAGTTGATAGAGTTGATAGCTTGGACAGTTTTAATCATTTTGAGGGGAATATCATCTAGAACGTCCTGGAAAAAAGCTCTTGTTATCTTTGTCGGGGCAATTTTCAGTATATTCGGTACATGGCAAGCGGCTAGCAACTGGTTTAACATCGCCTATATCATCTCATGACTGGGGTCAACGCTGGACTGATATAGCCTGGTTGGTCAATCAGGTGGATTTTCCACAAGGCAAAAATAAAGTAATATAATTAATTAATTCCTCTCCCTGATTAAGCAGCCCTTGGCTTATGTCTATGCAGTTGTATCGAGTTGACATTATAACAATGATTAACCATGTAACATACTGCAAACATATATATATATATCGTTTTTGATAGCTACACATAGATAAAATATGTTACACCCATATTTCTGGGATGAGACTCCTACCATCTACAGTCGTCAGAATTATAGAACAACATTAGGAGCACAAAAGTACGGTAAGTTTCCGTGCTTTTGTCTCCTCCAAGATGCAATTCCGCGCGGAATCATATCCTCTTAGCAATTAATTTTGGCAGTTCTAAAAAATGTGAGTTTCAAATTAATTTCAGCGGTGGCCCCCGGAGAAGATAATTTATAGAACACACAATTGTAGAACAGACCTGGTAAAGGTGGCAAATATGGGGGAAACACGCATTTACGGAACACAACCAGGCCCCAAAAATCATAAAAAATATATAGAGAGAGAGAGAGGAATCGGGAATCATGGAGCTAGAGGGTACGATAACTTACCATCCTGTCGTTCTCCTCAACTTCCATCCATTCTGACAACGACCGTCCCTCGGTCACTGGGACGGTGTGAATCCTTCGGATCCACGTGTCCCGGCGTGTCCCGGCGGTAGGTTGTTGGATGCACACCGCATGCGAATCCAAACGGTGCGACGCTATTCCTTTGGGCCGCCACTCGGCCGTGGGTGGGCCTGGGTCGTGGCGATATGATATATAGGTAGTAATGACTTGTGACAACTTGTTTTTTTTAATGTTCACCAGTTATTCCAAATTCATCTATTGTTTGATTGTTTAATAGTTCAGTTATGTTCAGTTAGTTGGGAAACCAGCTGATGATGCAGACCGTGGAGTTCGGTGCACATTTGCGGGCTTTCAGCTGGCTGGCTTCCACACTTGCGTGAGCCCGTCTTGAAGGTGTCAATGGAATTGACACAGCGGCTTCATTCTGAATGCCGCCTCTTTTGGGGTGAATCAGCTCACTCAATGGGTTGCTATAATTCGCCGCGGGCAAGCTGGTGCTCCTTCACATTGTGGATCGTAATGGCACCAAAAATAGTGAAATCATATATATATATATCATCTAACAATATTGTTTGTGAAGGTTAATTGATGTAATAGTTTTAGTATAGTTTTAGCAATAGTTAATAGTTATATTAACCCAGCTTTGCAACCCAACAGCATACCTGAATCTTCCACCTACGTCTTTTTTCAGACCCTGTGCCAAAGTCCTGTTTTTTCAGTACCCAGAAAACTTTTCAGGACCTACTCTCAAATTCAGGACCTGGCCATTTTGGGGTATCAATGGTAATGGCAATCATTGGGTGCAAACATGTGAAACCAACATTTGGTGGATATTCAAGCCATTGGCATTGATCCACGCAAATAAAAGCACTCCCAGCCCAAACTCATGGCAAGGCAGGATCAGAATATAGTACAGTATATTCCAGAAAGTATGTCAGAATAGATGCCAGATAGGATGCCAGAAAGAATGTCAAATAGAATCTCAGAAAAGAATGTAAGATAGCATGTCAGAACATATATGCCACATATACGTCCAGATGATATGTCAGAAACTATGTCAGAATAGTGTGTCAGGGTGGGGGTCACTCTTAGTAAGGCAATTTTGAAAATATATTTCAGGTTCGGAATTTTCAAACTGTTGTCCTTCAGGCGCCGAAGCTCCCGTTGAAGGTCAGCATCGCCCCATGTCAACTGGTCCAGTCCCACTTCCATTTCAACAAGTCCAACTTCATCGATTAGGGTGTTGGTTGAATGGACTTGGGACTCTAGCTGGCACGGCATCCCTTGTAACCCTGTAGGCACTGTAGTGGGCAAAAAGATTGTAACACACAGAATCAGCATCATTTTGATCAGGCATTCTTTTTGCTAGTCCTTTCTCCCTATTACGAAAAATACCCCCAAATGACAAAAACTAGGTGCGATTTCCAATTTTGGGAAATGTCAAATTGGTTAATCTGATTTTTAATTGATCCCCTTGAGGAAACAATTTTAAAAATGAAGGTACCATGTGAGGGTTTCACCCCCAAAGAATAAAAAACTAGTCAACACCGGGGTGTCTTTTATTGGGGTCCGTCCTTTAAAATCGTCAATTTTAGTTTTTTTAATTCAGGTGTTGGTGTTTTATTTGATACTAGGCGAAAGCTTCGAAATCCTATTCTTGGCAGTATTCTATTTAAAGATTATTTTCATGGATTTTGAAATTAGAAACAAAAAACGGTTTAATCCCTTCCCCCTGTTGCTAAACAGTCGCCCCTTCACCCACCCACCCAAATAACAAACACCTGGAGGAGTTTTTAGTATTGGGGGGTCTTTAGTATTAGGGTACGAAGCTTCCCCCTAATACTGATAAAAAACACACACACATATATATATACACATATTTCTATTTCAAAATCGATCAGATTTCTTTCTTTTTAAATCCAATTAAAATATGGCAAACAAGTGGATTCCGAAGCTTAATATCAAATAAAAACCCCCAACATAAAAAACTATGTATGTTTTTCTATTTCGAAATCGATTAGATTTCCTTTTAAAAATTAAATAAAAAAAAATTGGATGTCGAAGCTTTTCCCTTATATTAAACCCTAATATCATTTTGTTTTTTTCCTGTTTCAAAATCGACTAGATTTCCTTTTGAAATCTAATGAAAAAAAACAAAAAATTGATTTTGAAGCTTTCCCCTAATATCAAATTAAAATCCAATTATTAAAATATGTTCAAAAATTGGATTTCGATGCTTCCCCTAATCTTGCATGAAAATTTCCAATATAAAAAACTAAATTTGTTCTATTTCAGAATCGATTAGATTTCCTTGTAAATTCAAATTAAGATATTGCCAGAAATTGGATTTCGAAGCTTTCCCCTCATATTAAACCCTCATATCAAAGACTATTTTTTCTATATCACAATTCATTAGATTTCCTTTTGAAATCTAATTAGAATATGGTCAAAAATTGGATTTTGAAGTTTTCCCCTAATATTACATTAAAAAACCCTAATATAAAATATTATTTTTTCTTTTTTGAAATCGATTCGATTTCCTTTTAAATTGTAGTAACAAAAATAAAAACAAAAACCGGATTTCGAAATGTTTCCTCTAATATTAAATTACCAGCCCTAATATATTTAAAAAAAACTGTTTCAAAATCGATTAGTTTTCTGTTTAACATATAATTAAGATATTGCTAAAAATTGGATTTCGAAGTTTTCCCCTAAGATTATATTAAAAACACTAATTAAAAAAACTATGTTTTTTCGATTTCAAGAATCGATTAGATTTCCTTTTGACATCCAGCAAAAATATTGCCAGGAAATGCCAAAAAGTGGATTTCGAAGTTTTCCCCCAATATTATATAAACGTTGTAATATAAAATACTTATTTTTTTCGACCTTAAAAGACCCTAGTTTAAAAAATCACCGGGGCTGACTAGTTTTTATTTTTTGGTGGTGAAATCCTGAAATGGGACCTTCATGTTTAATTTGTTTTTGAAAAGGTATCAATTAAAAGTCAAACTGGCCAGCCTGAAATTTCCCAAAATTTAACGCGGACCCTAGTAAAAGGAATCAATGTAATATTTTAGTATTTAGGGTACGTTTAGTAAAAGGAGGTGGGGATTAGTAAGGTTTTCAATTTAATATAAGGGGAAGCTTCGAAATCCAATTTGGCAAGATTTGAGTTAGATTTTGAATAGGAATTCAATCGGTTTTGAAATATAAAGTTCATTTTTTAAAACGAATGTTTTCAATTTAATGTCAGGGGGAAGCTTCGGAATCCAATTTTGGCAATATTTTAGTTAGATGTTATTTAAAAAATGTTTTCCAATTTAGTTTTTTTAAACCAAGGGGGAAGTTTCGCACCCTCATACTAAATACCCACTAAATACAAAAAATTATTCCGTGTGTTCATTATTGGGTGGGGAGGGGCAGACGGTTTATTATGACGCAGGGATTGGTCAGGCATCACTTGCTGGAATTATTGGATTCTTTTGGGATGATTGGTATGATGTTTAGTCAGGCATGGTTCCCTTCAGTCACGCACGATTTTTGCAAAAATCCTATTTAGGCACGACCCCAAAATCCCAGCCCGGCAAATTCCGGCCCGGGCCCGGCAAATTCCGGCCCGCGCCCTGCAAATTCCGGCCCTGCGGTTTTCCAAAATCAGGCAAAACCAGTAAATCAGGTATTAAGTCAGGTGTAGCTACCTTTTAAGTCATTAAGGCTAGTCAGGCATGGTTCCAGTGGGTACCTTTTAATTGTGAAGGCTAGTCAGGCATGGTTCCCTGAATTCAGGGGCATGGGTACCTTTTAATTATGAAGGCTAGTCAGGCATGGGTTCTGTTAAGTCAGGCGTGGGTGGGTACCTCTTAATTATGAAGGCTAGTCAGGCATGGTTCCCTTAAGTCGGGTGTGGTTACGCTTTAAGTCATGAAGGCTAGTCAGGCATGGGTACCTTTTAAGTGATGAAATCTGAATCAGGCGGAGCTCCTATTCTAAATGTGTTAAATCCAATTGTTCAGTGTGGAAAATCGATTTTTTGGCTGGTCTACGGGCAAACCCTGTGTCTTCCAATACCATAGCGTGCTGATGTCGCTTGCCTGCATAATAGTTAAGGCCAAAGCTTAGGTCATCAGTGTGATCCTGAAATGGCGCCACGACCAAGAAGATGACATGTGTAAAATGGGCCCTGGATTAACAAAGGCTGACTAATGAATTTGGAGGATGCCACTAAAGTATGACATGTAATCACTTTTGAGGAGCACTCTATGGCACGCAGCGCGCGCAGCCTGCTTTACGGTTTAGCGTTTGAAAGTTTTAGGCTTTGCCTCTATGGCACGCAGCGTTTGAAAGTTTAACCGTTTACCTCTATGGCAGGCTGTGCGCGCAGTACGCGTTACGGTTTAAAGTTTGAAAGTTTTAGGGTTTATGTGTGTGGCACGCAGTGCGCGCAGCGCGCATTAGGGTTTAGGGTTTGGAAGTTTTATAGTTTATTTTATTGCATGCAGCGTGCACAGCGTGGGTTGAACTTTAGGGTTTCGAAGTTTTAGGGTTAACCTCCATGACACGATGGTTTAGGGTTTGGAGATTTTAAGGGGTACTTCTATGGCACACAGCGCGCGCAGCGCGCGTTAGGGTTTAGGGTTTAGGGTTTGGAATTTTAGGGTTTACCTCTATGACACGAGAGTTTCAGGTTTGAAGATTTTAGGGTTTATTTCTATTGCACAAAGCGCGCGCAGCGCGCATTAGTGTTTAGGGTTTGAAGGTTTTAGGGTTTATCTCTGGCACGCAGCGCGCACAGCACGCATTAGGGTTTGGAAGTTTTAGGGTTTATTTTATTGCATGCAGCGCGCACACCGCGGGTTAAACTTTAGGGTTTGGAAGTTGCATAACACGATGGTTTAGGGTTTGGAAATTTTAGGGTTTACTTCTCTGGGACACAGCGCGCGCACCGCGCATTAGGGTTTAGGGTTTGGAAGTTTTAGGGTTTACTTTATTGCATGCAGCGCGCGCAGCGCGCATAGAGTTTAGGGTTTGGAAGTTTTAGGGTTTCAAGGGTTCCAGGGTACCAGGGTCCCACGGTTTCAGGGTTCCAAGGTTTCCAGGGTTCCAAGGGTTCCAAAGGGTTCCAGGGTTTCAGGGTTCCAGGATCCCAGCAGGGTGCCAGGTGTGCAGGGTTGCAGGGTTCCAAGGTTCCAGGGTTCCAAGGTAGCAGGGTTCCAGAATCCTTGAGGGTTCCTGGGTGCCAAGGTTCCAAGGTTTCAGGGTTCCACGGTCGCAGGGTTCCAAGGTTCCAGGGTTTCAGGGTTCCAGGGTTCCGGGGTTCCAGGGTTCCGGGGTTCCAGGGTTCCAGGGTTCCAGGGTTCCGGGGTTCCAAGGTTTCAGGGTTCCAGGGTTCCAGGGTTCCAGGGTCCCACGGTTTCAGGGTTCCAAGGTTTCCAGGGTTCCAAGGGTTCCAAGGGTTCCAAGGGTTCCAAGGGTTCCAAGGGTTCCAAGGGTTCCAGGGTTCCAGGGTCAGGGTCCCAGCAGGGTGCCAGGTGTGCAGGGTTGCAGGGTTCCAAGGTTCCAGGGTTCCAAGGTTGCAGGGTTCCAGAATCCTTGAGGGTTCCAGGGTGCCAAGGTTCCAAGGTTTCAGGGTTCCACGGTCGCAGGGTTCCAAGGTTCCAGGGTTTCAGGGTTCCAGGGTTCCGGGGTTCCAGGGTTCCAGGGTTCAAGAGTTCCAGGGTTCCAAGGTTTCAGGGTTCCAGGGTTCCAGGGTTCTAGGGTTCTGGGGTTCCAAGGTTTCAGGGTTCCAAGGTTTCAGGGTTCCAGGGTTCCAGGGTTCCAGGGTTCCAGGGTTCCAGGGTTCCAGGGTTCCATTCCGGATTTTGAAGGCTGCAAGTCCCCGCGAGCCAGCCCCAGCCCTAGAGATTGAAAGCCAACAGGCCCTGCTGTTGGGAATAATTCATCACCTATCATAGTTAATTGATCATCTAACAGTTTTCGATTATTCATGGTTTGCAGATGTTTGCAGATCCTTTGCGAATCTTTGTGCTCTTGATATGTCCTAGTATTCCCCAGCCTTGGTGGTTACCGTAATTATATAGATCATTTTGCATGGCAGAGTCACGGTTTGGGTGTTTCTGTCTAGTTTTGCTTGCTCGTATCTCCTGGGTCACTGCAGGTATATCGTGACAGATGCGACTTGGTAGCATGGCCGTGGCACCTATGATTATTCCATGGCTGGAAGTTTTGAGAATATGTTACCTCAAGCCTTTTTTTGGAATGATACGCACAGTTGGTCAGTCCTGCTGCTAGCGGATTACTGGATGATTTGTTGCTGCCCTGAAAGGCGGGCTTTCACCCTTGCCGTCCCATGACCCATGATACAAGGTACAGTTTTAACAAAATAAACATCATCCCGAACCCACCAAAATGTCAGTAAATGATCCGAAATGACTTGCAATAATCCCACAGTTCCAAAAATCAGTATCTTAAATGATCCTAAACCCACCAGTTGGGTTTCACCTGTGTCCATGTTTCTCCCAACGTTTCACAAACCCTCCAAGCAGACTTGGCAGATCCCTGCGGACAAAGTGGTACGCATCCCGATCCACAAGAGTCTCAGGCTGGTACTTCAGATCTGCGGAAAAAAGGGGGATAGATTAACGTAAGCAGCTTATCAACAAATGGATTTTATAGTGGTTTAATGGGATTTATAGTGGTTTTATATGGTATTATGGGATTTACCAGACTGGCCATGAATTTTGGGACAAGTCTCTGGTGGATGGATATGGGTGGATGTTGTTTTCAATTGTTTCCTGGCAGCATTTGCCTTGGAAAATGCACCCACTAACCAGCTTTAATAAAACAATGCCGACGAATATCATAAGATTAAAGATGCATCCTAGCACCACAACATGGAAGCTAACATGCGCAGACTGTTTCTGTTGTTTTTCTTTGTTGGCGGTTTAAACCCCAATATACTCATGGAAAACCTGCTTACATCCCTGTAAAATGGATAAACTATACATTAAATCACCATCTGGTTGGTGGTTTGGAACATGAATTTTATTTTTCCATATATTGGGAATGTCATCATCCCAACTGACGAACTCAAAATTTTCAGAGGGTAGGGCTCAACCACCAACCAGCCATGATCTCCCCCTGACATCCCATTGAATCTGGGGCATCCACCACGCCAGGCATTTGATTCCTGTTGCCGACATGCGACAGACCTTGGTGCCGCTGCATGGTGCCATGATGGAGGTGGGGGACTGGTGTCAGCGTCTAGCTATGTACCAGCCAATAGCTCGTAACTTAGTTTAATGGTAGTTTAATGGTGGTTTAATGGTGATTAACCCTCTGATAATGGAATATAAATATATGTATATATATATATACTGGTTGGTGGTTTGGAACATGTTTTATTTTCCATTTCATATATGGGATCATCCTTCCCATTGACTTTCATATTTTTTAAGATGGTTCGGTTAAAAACACCAACCAGATATGGGGGGTTCTTAAGTCATGGGGGATCCCCAAGTCACCATGGCTTTCAGTTTTGGGATGGTCATGACTTGGAGGATTTGGGGGTATATGACTTAGGAACCTCCGTATTTACTTCACCTACTTCAACACGGAAGGACCCATGAGCCGAGGACTTACATTTTACTAGGAAGTACTAGGAAGCGGTATACCTTCATGGAGCCACACAGTGGCTTTGTTTCGGTAATTAACAAAATAAATGAATTGGATTTGATTATCAATCACTTGCCACCAGTACATTAGAATAGCCAATGATCGTCATATCTTCCAGGGAATCAGTTTCGATTTTATTACTGTCTTTGGATTGAACATCCTTTGGTATCTACATTTCTTTTCCAAGAAACAATCCATTGAAATAGATATTTACTGATTAGATCCCTATTTCTGTTGGTCAAAACCATTCAAAATCCCCATTTTTGTTGGTTAAATGGGGCCAACAATCCCTTGAAACTGGGGGATATCTGGAGATACCGGGGCCAGGATGGGCACTCGCGGAAGCCACGACTGGAAAACTCCGCGGTGGAGATGGAGGTGGTGACTGGGATGGCTGGGAAAAGCATATGGAACCCAATGTTGGACAGATCCATAATGCCATACATGCCATATTAGGCTATATTATTAGGATAACTCATGATATAAAAGAACTGACAAATCATAACCATAATAAATCATAATCAATCACAATAATTCCCATTAAATTTCCCCGTGATTTTTCTCCCAAACGACACCATTTTTGATGCCTAGCACCGCCAGGCCCCTGAGATCGGCTTCGGTTGAAAAAGTTGACGTTTTAACACGTGGTGGTTCATGCGGCTTAGTGAGTAGGTTGTATAATGTTAAATATAGCTGCAGTTAGAAGTGGTGTAAGTAGCCTCTTTATTAAGTACACTTATTAATCTTGCAATAACTACGGAAGCATATTTCAGCTACGTAGACGGTTGGATGAGCCACCAAGTGGCGGACCATTGTCCCCTCAAGAGTTGGATGTTCCATTGTTGGTCATCAAAACTACTGCACAAAACATGGGTTTGTCTTTGCATAGGGTACCCCAAAGTCGAATGGATTATCATCATGTTCTCATTAATATTTTTTTTGTGGGGGGGGAGGCATACCCCATTTTGCCAGATAAACCGAAAAAGTGGAGTCTTATCTTTAAAAAAGCCTGGTCATATCGTGCTCATATGCAGTATATCTAGCTGCCAGGTTGAATCCTCACGATTTGAGTGCTGTCCTGAGATACACTATCACTAGACACAGGTTATGCTGCCATGTCTTGTTTTGTTGATCTTTTTTCCCGGCTGTGGCGTCCAGTTCCACTTATACTTGGATATGTAACATGAAATAACTATAGTTATAAGTGTTCTATCCCAACTTAAATGAAAATTATTGCAGTGATTATGCCCAAAAACATATCCCCAACTGTCCAAGTAGCCTATGCCGCAGCTTCTGTTCCAAATGTAGCAACGAAGAACGGCCCGCTGTGCGGACAGCAACTGCCCGTGGGGGAGCTACAGCTGATTCGGTGAAAGTGTTCGGCCCCGGCTGGGCATTTCCAATGCCATTCATGGTGGCAGATGGTGCCATGTATAGATAGATAGATAGATAGAAAGATATGTAACTATAATATATATATATATATGTGTGTGTATGTGTGTGTATGTGTGTGTGTTTCTGTGTATGTTTCTGTGTATGTGTATGTGTATGTGTATGTGTATGTGTATGTGTGTGTAGGTGTATGTGTGTGAATGTGTATGTGTATGCGTATGTGTGTGTAGGTGTAGGTGTGTGTATGTGTATGTGTATGTGTGTGTTTCTGTGTATGTTTCTGTGTGTGTGTGTGTATGTGTGTGTTTGTGTATGTGTATGTGTGTGTGTATGTGTATGTGTATATGTGTGTATGTGTATGTGCGTGTGTATGTGTATGTGCATGTGTATGTGTATGTGTGTACACACTTATGTAGAGATGTAGTCATTATGTAGTACATACCCTGAAAAAGAGAGAACATGTTCCAATTTCTCTGTGTTTTCTAGGAGGTCACTTTACTTATGCTCCATGTGTATGGTTCTATGATGCCTCCATCAACGGATGGTGTAGGTTTCCTTCTGGCATCATCCATTGCATCAAAAATCTTCAGAAATCGTTGGGCAATGTTGGCTATTCATGTATTATTGTAATTATTGTTGTTTTCTTCAGTCTCTTCCCCAGTAGTACCGCACAAGGCGGTGGCGGAAGTTTCAATTATAGGGCGCTATAGGAGAGCTGTGTTGTTGTGATGCGTGGATGGCAGAGCGAATCCACTGATGGCCCGAAAGGTGACTGACTGGAGTTGTGTTTTTTGGAGTGGTTGAATGGTTGCAGTGGTCACCTCATCCACAATGCTGGATGCAGTGTGTTGTAGTGCAGCTGTAGTTGTAGTTATAGTGTAGTGGAGTTGTAGTTGTAGTGTTGTGTAATTGGCGTAGTGTAGTTGCAGTTGTAGTTGCTGCTGTAGTTGCAGTTGTAGTTGTGATGTGGTGTAATGAGTGTAGTGTATGTAGTGTGCTGTAGTGTTGTGTTCTGTATTTTGGTCGAGTGTAGTGTAGTCTAGTGTAGTGTAGTTGTAGTCGTAGCTGTGGTTGTAGCTGTATTCAGTGTAGCGTAGCGTAGCGCAGTGTATTGAAATTAGTGTCGTGTAGGGTAATGTAGTGTAGTTGTAGTTGTAGTTGTAGCCTAGTGTAGTGTAATGTAGTGTAGTTGTAGTTGTAGCTTCACCTGTAGTAGTAATAGTAGTTGTACTTGTAGATAAAGCTGTAGTGTAATTAGTGCAGCGCGCGGCAATCAGCGCAGTGTAGTGTAATTAGTGTAGTGTAGTGTAACTGGTGTAGTGTAGTGGAGTGTAGGGTAGGGTAGGGTAGGGTAGTGTAGTGCAGTGTAGTGTAGTGTAATTAGTGTACTGTAGCGTAACATATTTGCATGTGTATTTGGGATTGTTCTGGTAGTGTAGTTCTAGTTGTAGTTGCACTTGTAGCTGCCTATCTATCTATCCACCCATCCTTCTATCTATCTATCTATCTATCTATTTGTCTGTCTATCTGTGTATCTATCTTTCTAGCTATCTAACTATCTATCTGTCTATCCATCCACCTATCTATCTATCTATCTATCTTTCTATCTATCTATCTATCTATCTGTCTGTCTATCTGCAAGTTTGAAAATGAGAACTTGACAACATCAGAAGCGCAGCAATTCTTCGAGACCTCCTCAATTTTTGAACGTGACAACGTCAAAAATTGCGAGGCTTCCTTATGATCAAGTTGACAACATCAAAAATGAAGCAATTCTGCGAGACCTCCTTCAAATATGGAAAGTTGAGTGCAGAGCTGACCACCTTGTACCAATAATTTTTGCGATTTTTGCACTCCATCTGTCTAAAGTGCTGTGCCTGCCACGAAAAAGTGATGCCAGGTCATGCGAAGTGCCGCACCTGTCACGCAAAATCTGAGCAAACCTGAAGATCTGATGCTCCAAAATGCAACCCCTCTCGGGAAATCAGCGTCCTGACCTTCTAACATCTCTGATGAACATGTCTTTTGTACCGCGCCTGCCATGCGAAATGCATTTTTCCAGACCTTCTTCAAATGTCCCACGCCTGCCATCGTTTTTGGAAATGCTACAGAACCCTCGCGTTTTGCTCACTTTTGACAAGAAGGTGCACAATCCCTTGGGCCTGCCACGCGCAACGACATCTGAAGGTCCAAAAGTGCTCCAAACCCGTCAGTTTTTTGCACTGACTTCGAAATGTACTTCGCGCAACAACAGAGTGCACTTTTTCATCATCTCAACTTCCAAAAGTGGTCTGAGACCGTCATTTTTTACACTTTTGACTTCGAAATGTACTTCGCGCCACAACAGTGTGCACTTTTTCATCATCTCAACTTCCAAAAGTGGTCTGAGACCGTCAGTTGTTTACACTTGTTACTTTGAAATGTGCTTCGCGCCACAAAGGCGTGCACTTGTTCATCACCTCAACATCCAAAAGTGCTTCGAGAATGGTGCGTTTTGTTCGTTTTGACTTCGAAATGTGCTTCACGCCACAACGGCGTGCAATTTTTCATCTTTCATCTGGCCAGATGGCTCCGCACCCGCCGCTTTAGCGAGCCTACTTTTCGACCCTCCGGAGCCACAAATCATTGGAAAAACACCGTGTTTCAGCGACTTTCCTATCTTTCCGCGCACCTGCATCTTCTTTCTTCTCACTCTCTCTTTCTCTTCTCTGATCTTCTCTCTTGTGCTCTTCTCATCTCTGACTCTTCCCACCCTTCTTTTCCATCTGTCCATATTGTCGGACGTTTGACTTCTAAACTTCCTTCGAAAAATATCATTGTAATTCATCATTGTCGATGGTTGTTTGTTATGTGTGTGTTGTGTTTGCTCGATTGGCACGGTGGATAGTTGTTAGTTGTAGCACTCGTGACTGCTAGGCAGTGAGGTCTTGTTTTGAGTGCCAGTGATCCGAAGGCTGGGCTTTAAAAACATCGGCTCCTATCGGCATCCAGGAACATGGCCTACGGGCCTAGATGAAAACATCTGGTTGTCACTATGCTCATAAGACTCAAACCACCCATTTAGAGATGAACCAGCCATTTGTTGTTCGTAACTTACCAGTTTTTGTAACTTAAATCGCCAGATGATTCAAGATATCCAGTATTGTCTATGTGTTTTCGGCACGTTTTGTGGCTCAAATCAAGCCTTACCTCCGAGAAAGAGGACGTCTTTGTTGTGCATTGCAGCAAACTCTGTGGTGATGCCTGAAGAGGATGTTCTTGTTGGCAGCAACGGCGAAACCGTAAACATCCAGGTGCCTTTTGCCGGGGGTGACGCGGAAGATGTATTTGTTTGATTTTAATGAAGCTGTTTATTTCCAATGGTTCAGAGTGTTATACACACATAAATCATGTACATTGCTGTAGCTAGTGTTTGTTTTCGTGTGTGTGTGCATCTGTGTAGTTTTGTGTTTATGTGTTTGTTTGTAAATTCATTTATTGGTTAAATATGCATATTCATTTGCCGAAGGGTGTTTTTGGTGTTTGTGCACATCCAAATAAGCGAACATATGCATGAACACAAACTTGCGGTTTCCTTTCAAGACAAATGTGCAAATGCACAATCTATCCGGGGCCTTATTGATGTTGCATCACTTTCTGGGTGTATCGCCGGTGACTTTCATGCCGCTGGATTGATTCAAAGGAAATGTGCAGGATTTTTTTTGTGTGCTTATTCATTTGGTGGTTCTGGCATGTTTATCTACAAAATGATGCAGCAGTATTTAACGGCCCATTTTTGATGGCTAAGGTTAACCCCGAATTAAACCACCGTTGTTGATGTACACCCTCCAAATTGAACATGGAACCCCAAAATGGCCATATGGAATGTCCAAACCATCTTCCCCCAGTTTTGAGGTTCCATTTTTTCAGGGTGTGTATATTAATATATATATATAATTTTATATATATATATATACATATCACCATTTTGCCTATACCTCCATGGTATTTCCCTAAAACAGTACTAATCATCAACCAACAAGGTCACTTCCAAAATGGCCCGTTCAAATCCCAAAATGTTTGTTTTTTATTCCAGTAACTAAAAATCAAAATGAAAATATTGTTGGTAATCTCACTGAAATCTTGTTGAGTCAACCAACAATTTTATTTCCCACATTGATCTCCTCTCCGACCTGGGCAACGCGAGCAGACGCGAGCGGCAGGTGCACTCGCTCTCGGGCGAAGAGCTCTTCCACTTCGACGCATTAATACCCTCAGCGAGCTGCCACTGGCTGTGATCTACCCTTGTTGGTTGGTTGATTATGCGGGTTTATACGTGCATTAATGTGTGATTTTTTTTAATGATTTGTCATCCTTTATTCATTGGGGATGAAGTGGAAAATCTCTTCACCAGGGGAGAAAGGGACGACAGGACGCTGTGAGCCACTTCCCAGTGAGGACTGCCATCCACTCTTGACCAACGATTTTATCCTCGGCATCAATGGGATAGATTCGCACAGTTTGTGGTTGCAGACCATGCATGCATACATACGCATTTGCATATGTATATATAACTACACATATATATATATTATACATGTATACATGTATACATACATACATACATACAATACAATACAATACAATACAATACAATACCAATACAATACAATACAATACAATACAAATACAATTACAATTACAATACAATACAATACAATACAATACATACAAGCATACATACATACATACATACATACATACATACATACAATACAATACATACAATACAATACATACAATACATACAATACATACAATACATACATACATACATACATACATACATACATACATACATACATACATACATACATACATACATACATACATACATACATATATATATATATATTTATATATTTGTCAGCAATTCAAGGGTCGGTCTGCACGTGGGCCTAGGTAGTCATTGGTTGGAACACGCACGGCAGGTCCGGGCCCCTGGCTTGTGTGGCATCATCCGTATTGGGAAGCATTGCCAAAAGAGGTCACATGGGTTGTTTAGATGTTTAGCGTGTTAGGGTTACAGATTTCCTGGGCAGGTTTTTGTTGTTTTCGATGCTCTCTTGGATTGGTTGAAACGGATTCAACTGGTGCGGGTGTACGTACGACAAAACGGTTGCATATATAGGTTCATGCAAAAGCAGAACAAACACATCAGTGAATCGTGGCCACGTGATGATGTACACTCAACCCTGGCTGACCCCGATGTTAGTTTTGCACATGGGAAAGGGCCGCGGGGGAAGTGTGTTTTTTCTCATCCAGATGATAGGTAAAATACATTGGTTTTGGTTTTGCCTTGGCCCGCCATTCAAGCATATTCAGGCATCAAAACCATATCAGGTACCCTCCGGTAATCAAACATGGCAGTGGAAACGTATCCATGTCTAGGTATCCATATGATGATTTCCCCATCAAACCTCCACATATCGGGGATTGCCGCCATGTGAAAAATTCCCACAGGGTACTGGAATCTTCAGAGTTTCGCCACGAAGAGCTGTTAGTTTCGCAGTTGGTGGTGTCGAAATTTCGGCCGTTCCAGAATAAACTAATGATCGAGTTTAAATCATTAGTTGATTTTCATCCCCCATAAAAAAATATCCAACTCTAAATCTAGTCGGATCATGTCGGATCGATCTGGATGATGTCCAATCCTTGAAATATCTTGGAACGATGTCCAATGACTGTTTATGTCCGCCTTAGCCGCCAGAATTTCATCGGACTCATCGCCAGGTCTTTGAATCACAGCCCGTGCATGGCTATTTGGAGGCGGGACAACTTGGGAGGGCCTTTCTACCAGTTATATTGGGTGTGTTTCAATGTGTTTCATCCATTTTCATCCCATTTAAGTGGTAGAGCGTGGGCCCAGCCCAGTCCAGAGGTTAACCATGCACTTCCAACACCAAAAATCAACTCACTTCCAACACCGACTCACTCCCAACACCAAACATTGACTCACTTCCAACACAAAAAGCAAGTTTCGGCGTCGAGGGCGAGTCGGTTTACCGTTTCCCCATTGGTAGTGAGGCGTCACTTCTGGAACCCCATCATAAACAAACATTACAGGGAAAACGATCAACACTGAGAAACTCTTCAAGGGGATTCAACCCTTTAGGTTCGGGAGGGGGGGAACCATCAGGGTACCATACAGGGGGAATGACCAACACTGAGAAACCCCTCAAGGGGATTCAACCCTTTAGGTTGGGTGGGGGGGAACCATCAAGCACCATGCCGGGGAAATGATCAACACTGAGAAACCCTTCAAGGGGATTCAACCCCCCCTTGCCTTCCACGATACCATCATCTAACAATCTAACTCTTTATTTAAACTTCCCCCCCTGCCTTCCACAATGCCATGATCTAAATATCTAACTCTGTATTTAAACTTCCCCCCCTCGCCTTCCACAATGCCATCATCTAAAATCTAACTCTTTATTTAAACTTTACCCCCCCTTGCCTTCCACAATGCCATCATCTAAAATCTAACTCATTATTTAAACTTCCCCCCCTGGCCTTCCACAACGCCATCATCTAAAATCTACCTCTTTATTTCAACTTCCCCCCCCTTGCCTTCCACAATGCCATCATCTAAAATCTACAGGAACCGACAGAATTATGGAAAAAAAAACGTTTCAATTTACAGGCGCCGCCTGTCTATGATGGAAAAGTTACGAACTTTTTTTTTTCCATAATTATTTTTTCCATAATTATTTTTTTTCCATAATTCTGTCGGTGACTGTATGTCCATCGATTCGCAATTTGAATGCATTTTAAGGGGGAATATTGAATTATAGAAAATATGTGTCTAAAGACCCCCCAAAAAAAGGGGTTTGAATTGTGGATCCATGACATGTCCAACAGGTGGAGCCCCAAACATTAATTATGGAAAAAATAATTATGGAAAAAATAATTATGGAAAAAATAATTATGGAAAAAAATAATTATGGAAAAACCGGTCAATCTGCCCTAGCCCCCTGATTTTACAGGAAAAATCAATTATGGAAATAATGGCCACCTCCAAGAATTATGGAAAAAAAAAAGGTTCGGATCACTTCCGGGATATTTTAAACCCTTATGGGGAAAAACCTAATTATGGAAAAATCGGACGCAGGCGCCGCCTGTCTAAGTTGAACGTTTTTTTTTCTCCATAATTCTGTCGGTGACCATAACTCTTTATTTAAACTTTACCCCCCTTGCCTTCCACAATGCTATCATCTAAAATCTAACTCTTTATTTAAACTTCCCCCCCTTTGCCTTCCACAATGCCATCATCTAAAATCTAACTCTTTATTTGAACTTCCCCCCCTCCTTGCCTTCCACAATGCCATCATCTAAAATCTAACTCTTTATTTAAACTTCCCCCCCCTGCCTTGCACAATGCCATGATCTAAAAATCTAACTCTTCATTTAAACTTCCCCCCCTGCCTTCCACAATGCCATCATCTAAAAATCTAACTCTTTATTTAAACTTCCCCCCCCTTGCCTTCCACACTGCCATCATCTAAAATCTAACTCTTTATTTAAACTTCCCCCCCTGCCTTCCACAATACCATCATCTAAAATCTACCTCTTTATTTAAACTTTACCCCCCTTGCCTTCCACAATGCTATCATCTAAAATCTAACTCTTTATTTAGACTTTCCCCCCTGTGCCTTCCACAATGCCATCATCTAAAATCTAACTCGTTATTTAAACTTCCCCCCCCCCTTGCCTTCCACAGTGCCATCGTCTAAAATTTAACTCTTTACTTAAACTTCCCCCCCCTGCCTTCCACAATGCCATGATCTAAAAATCTAACTCTTCATTTAAACTTCCCCCCCCTTGCCTTCCACAATGCCATCATCTAAAAATCTCACTCTTTATTTAAACTTCCCCCCCCTTGCCTTCCACACTGCCATCATCTAAAATCTGACTCGTTATTTAAACTTCCCCCCCCTTGCCTTCCACAATACCATCATCTAAAATCTACCTCTTTATTTAAACTTTACCCCCCTTGCCTTCCACAATGCTATCATCTAAAATCTAACTCTTTATTTAAACTTCCCCCCTTTGCCTTCCACAATGCCATCATCTAAAATCTACCTCTTTATTTAAACTCCCCCCCCTGCCTTCCACAATGCCATCATCTAAAAATCTAACTCTTTATTTAAATCCCCCCCCTGCCTTCCACACTGCCATCATCTAAAATCTAACTCGTTATTTAAACTTCCCCCCCCCTTGCCTTCCACAATGCCATCATCTAAAATCTACCTCTTTATTTAAACTTTACCCCCCCTTGCCTTCCACAATGCTATCATCTAAAATCTAACTCTTTATTTAAACTTTCCCCACGGCTTGCCTTCCACAATGCCATCATCTAAAATCTAACTCTTTATTTCAACTTTCGTCGTTGTTGTTGTTGTTCTTGTCGTTGTTGTCGTTGTCGTTGTCGTCGTCGTTGTCGTTGTCGTTGTCGTTGTCGTTGTCGTTGTCGTTGTTGTTGTTGTTGTTGATGTTCATGTTGGTGTTGATGTTGATGTGAATGTTGATGATGTTGTTGTGGTTGTTAACGTTTTTGTGTTGTCGATGTTGGGACTGCTGTTGATTTTGTTCTTGTTGTTGATGGTTTGCATGTTGTCGATGTAAGTAAAGAGGCGTCGGGAGCGAGTATGTTTCCGGCGTTGAAAGCGAGTTGATTTTCGGCGTCGGGAGCGAGTGTCCGACCCAGTCCAGATCTCCTCGGTGAATGGGTGAACTGACCACGCCGGTTCGACAGATTCGCATTTCACGACCATATCCAGTAGCCTGTATATGTTAGTGTACCCTCTGGTAAACGTTTACGTAACTATGGAACATCACCATTTTTAATGGGTAAATCCACTATAAATCACCATTTTCAATAGCTATGTTAGTTTACCAGAGGATAAATGTTTCATGTTGTCGTCGGACTTTGCCCAAAATAATAACCACAAATCATCCACACTCGTACTCATTCTTAGCATTTGCGACAGCAAGACCAACATTTCCCGGTGTAAACAGGGACTTGTTTGTTGACTAAATCTCCATGTCTCGGTTAAATCCCCCAACTATTTTGACCAAATATTTAGATACGCTTGAACCTTGATGATTTTTCTGATCAAACGCTTCATGTTCCGGACAGACATCGGATTTCTCAATTCTTACCAATCAAGATCCTGATTTCTTATGGGAATCCCCAGCCCCCCTTGGATTTTCTTGATCAAAACGTTTGGGAATGTCTGGTTTTATCGGCTACCCCATTCCATCCGCTGCTTGATCATCATTTTCCAACATGTTCCCCATGTTGCTTCAAGAAAGAAAAATTGCTATACTGCTATAGTATATGGCTAATTGATCAGGTGAATCCCCCATGTTCACCCATGTTCATATTATAATAAAATAAATTATAACAAAACAAAAATGATATAATATAATATAATATGATATAATATAGTATGATATAATCTAATCTAATACAATTTAATATAACATATAATATAATATAATATAACATATTATATAATATAATCTAATATAATTTAATATAATATAATATAATATATTCAATATAATATAATATAATATAACATATAATATAATATAATATAATATTCTGTAACATAACATGTCCCAAGCCCGCCTCGTTTTTTAGGCGCTACTCTTTGAGGGTCAGCCCCTGGAGGGCGAGCTACTCTTTGAGGGTCAGCCCCTGGAGGGCGAGCAGACGCTGCTGGAGTTCTTGGGCCCTACTCTGGGCGACGCGCCGAGGCGCTTTACAGCCGTGGTGGTGCCCGTGGGTTGCTTGACGTGAGCGGTGCAAAAGGGGGGCGAAAATTGTGATTTATGGAAGAACAAGCTGATTTTTGAATGTGTTTGGTCTTTTTTTTGGCTGGCTTTAGGATGTTTTATCTGTTGATTTTGGGGAACCAACATGAACCAACTCTGATTTGATATGATTTACTTTTTATATGCTACCCAACTACCCAGTGGCCCAGTGGTTCGGACAGAGCGATTGGGTTACCGACAACTTCGAATCGAATCGGATGTGGCTTTTCCGTATGCGATTCGGGGCTGCTGACTGCTATATAGGTTGCTTTTTCAGGGTCCCAAAAAAAGGCTGGCCAAATCCCAAGTTGCTTTTGCGATTTAGGAATCAGCAGAACCTAAAGAGTAGCAACATCCAGCGTTGCGTCAACGCTGGTGATTTTTGACGGGGTTTGCCTTGGCATCGCCATCTTGCCTCCTCCACTAATCGGGGATTTTTAATTGCCATTTTTGATTACCTGAGGTTCCTTTGATCACCATCATCACATTTTATTAGAAGCAAAAACCAACAACAGGTGTTTTACTCATGTTTAACTCATCAGAAATGTGTTCACTGGATTCAACAAGTTAGTGGAGCAACTTAGCTTCTACTTGACCAAATACCATGTCAGGAATTAATAAGAAATTAGGAATCAACATATTATTGTTTTTATACACGGTAAACAAACATGGTCTTTGCGTTTTTTTTGTTTATGTTTTCTTTGATATTCTATCTGTATAAAATATAATTGTATATGTCATGATATATATATATATATGCAATATATATATATTAAGTATACATATATATATTAAGTATATATATTAAGTATATATATATATTAAGTATATATATATGTATAGATATTTTGTATATATATATATTATATAACAATATAATAATAATAGTAATAATAAATAATATTAACAATAGTAATAAAATAATAATAATCATAATATATATATATAAATATATATATAATGTATATGGAGAACCAAAACAGTAAGAATTCCTCGGGTCAACACAAGAACTTGAGGTATTTCGGAAAAAAAGAAAACATCGGTTTTCGATTGAAGACCTCGGGTATTGATTTTGAACCCGTAGCTAATCCGTACCTAACCCGTACCTAACCCGTACTTAACCCGTACCTAGCCCGTACTAACCCGTACCTAACCCGTACCTAACCCGTACCTAACCCGTACCTAACCCCTACCTAACCCATACCTATAACCCGTACCTAACCCGTACCTAACTCGTACTTTCTGATTCAGATTGGGTAAAAATACCTCGGGTTTTGTCGGAAAGCTCAGGTATTTTCAAACCCTAAGATTTCTGCGGGTTTTGGTTCTCAAGGTATACCCTAACCAACAAGACCCTTGTTTTTTGTCGGGTGTGCCTATAATTAAACCTCGGGTTTACCTACTTTGAGGTCCGAACCCTGGGTTTCCAATTAAAACCCGGGGTTTTCCGGCAAAACCGGGTCAGACCAGCTGGTGACGCTGCCCAGGCTGCCAATATTCCCACCTCACTAGAATTTCCAGGAATTGTTACACCTTTTCTGGTAGTTTTGTCATTTGTGACAAGAAAAAAGAGGTCAGAATTGATGCAGACCCCAAACCCGTGATTTACCCGTGACAACCTATGATTTTGCTACAGAAACCCTGGGTTTGGACCTGGAAACCCTGGGTTTTGGGAAAACCCAATGTTTTTCCAAACCCGTGACGAAACCGTGATGGACTCGTGATTTACCCGTGATAACCCGTGAAATTAAACGCGAGTTGAATGCATCAAGCCAGCATCTTGTTTTGGTTGGTTTTTGTTGCGTTTATTGAAATCAAAGTGGCTTGTGGTTGCTGGTGTTTCGAAACAAAGCTTCTCGGTTGGATGGTTCCCAAAAAATATATTGGTCAGAGTTGCCAAACCCTGGGTTTTGTTTGAAAACCCTGGGTTTCCCACGAATTTCTCCTGTTTTGTTGGTTAGGGTATATAATATATATATATGTGTGTGTGTGTTCATATGTATGTTACTGTAGACACATATAAATATAAATATAAATAAATATTAATATTATTAATCTATTATCCCGTCCACGCAACGCCACGTTGCGCCGAGATTTTCGCCCCAAACCCGGTTCTTACGACGCACGGCTCGCCGTGGACGCCGAGACGGGTCGCAGGGTGACGCTGGGGGGGGAGCGCACGCTGCCTGGCGGGCCAGGGCATATGTACCCAGCAGCGCCTTGACGATGAGAGTGGAAGAGCATACTGTAACCAGATTTAACCCCTATTATTTATCTTCCATCGTTCTTTTTCGCCTTTTTTTTGTGGGGTTCGGAGAATGATCCGAGATGATGGGAGATGAATATGGCTCTTATGATGTTTTTCAGTCCCGTTGCCCGATCCCTGGTTTCCATTCCAAGATGTTCAATGTATTTATGCCCCAAAAACATCTTGAGTAACTCCACCAAGGGATCCTTGAGATATGTTATGATGAATGAATGTGTTGCACCAATGTAAGAGAAAACACGGAACCCACACATTGCTGGTCCAACGGTCAAATCATGGTTTTGCGATTTACTGATTTACTTGTTGTTTTTTTCCCTTACTCGGGGCATTTATCGCCCTACGATAAGCCCTGGTAAGCAATCAACACAGGTGATGTCACCCGCACTACGATGGAGAATGTTCTTGGAGAACTTGTCGAACTTGTGGATATCACGTGATATCACCACAAGTCCAATACCACTGCCTTAGCATGTACGCTTTGCACCAGCGAAGACTTGATCCCTTCACCAAGGTGGTAGATCTTAGCGACCATGGCCCCACTGAAGAGTGAGACAGGAGTCGACCCTGAAATGGCTTCATCACCCCCAAACTTCTGGTGACCTCGCCTTTTTTCGGGCAAAACAATTCGGGGGAAACCTTGGTCGTTCATGGAATTTGCTCTTTAAACAATTGAAGGCCATAGTTTGTTGCCATGTCAATGTCTTGTTCTCCCTCACCCCAACCAAGTAGCGCATGAATATATTTGATATATGGTTCCCAATGTTTCCCATGAATATCCCATAAATATCCCATTTAGATATCCCTGGTTCAATTTTGGGTTCCTCAGGCTATCGGGGCTGCCTTCAAGCCTGGTCTTGCGCAGTACTTCGAGGCAGGGTCGAGGTCAGTGGAACTATGAAAAATGGGGCCCGAAACATGGAAGATAGGATCGGATCATCACATGTAAAATTACTTTGTAAGCTGTAGTGAGGGATTGGATCATCAAGTCTGAAATGAGCTGGTAACATGTAGTGAGAGATTGGATCATCAAGCGTAAAAATTCTTTGTAAGATGTAGTCAGGGAATAGATCATCCAGGTTAAAATTACTTGGTAAGATGTAGTGAGGGATTAGATCATCAGGCCTAAAATTGCTTGGTACAATGTAGTGCGAGATTCGATCATCAAGCGTGTTTTTGTTGATATATGTATATATACACGCACACACACATATATATATAAATATAAATATATATATATAGTGAGGGATTAGATCATCAAGCCTGAGATTACTTGGTAACATGTAGCGAGGGATTGGATCATCAAACCTGAAATTACTTGGTAACATGTAGTAACCATGTGCAACCATAGATGCGGACCAAAGACTTGTAAATGTCATGCCCCCCCCCCGGTGTGGGGACATATTTAAAGCATGCGTTTGAATCAGTCAATGAAGGGATGTTATTCGCAAGTAGTTTACACCCATGATTATGAATGGGATAAATAGGGCGAATCCATTTGTAGCCTGGGTTATACCCTTGGTAATAAGCTCCATTTAGTTCGATGATTTTCCCACTAAAACCTCCATATATTTATATAGTTGCAGCGTATCTCCCAGCTAGCCACGTTCGATGACACCGGAGGGTAACATTCCGTTATATCCCATTAAACCTCCATTTATGCCCTTAATATCTTAATGTCCCACTAGATCCAATTAATCTCCCGCTTGATCCCATTAATACCCTTTTAAATCCACCACTCTCAATGCATAACTTCACCCTCCAAGTAGGGTCCAAAGTCCCAGGTGAAGATGACTTCAGCACGTCCAGGACACCCCAAGAAACCTGGGATTTTTGTGGCATCTATCTTGGATCCCGGATCAACCATTCGCGTGAAAGAATATGAATCGCGTCCTACTATATAAAGGCTATTTCTTGCAGGGTACCTCAGCTTAGCCCAACAAAAAAGAATCATTACAGTTGTGACCCTTATCATAGCTGGCATGAACTGGCAGATGCCCGTGAGCTGACTGTGGCTCCACATTGGCTTCGCCTGCAATTTTCCTGCTTGCGATTCATCTCACATGTCTACGCATGCTATTCATGGTTCTGTCATATTCTTTCAGGATACTTGCCACCGAAAAAAAGTCCATGTGCTGGGTCAGATCTGGTCACGTACAGCCCCAGGATGGGCTAGGTTGCTGTATAGAGTTGTCTGTAATTTTTGGGCACCCAAAATTTGATGGTTCATCAGTTCATCATAATTTTCCTCATTCAAACTGCCATGTTTCAGACCCATTTTTCTACAAACCAGCCACCAATATCTTATCAGTGGCCATTTCAGGAACCTAAATTGAAGGTACCTACCATATATAAGGCCTATGTAAGGACCAAATTTCAGGGAATATCCCCACAAAATATGGCCTTATATGGTACTAACGTACCTCCATTTTAGGATCCTGAAATTCCCATTGATCTTAGGTATCCCTAGCCTTAGACTATGACTTCCGCCAGGGGAGCTCGTGAGCTTTCGTATGGGCGTTTGCCGTAGCTTTCCAGATACCTACCTGGGCCCCTTGGCAGAAACTGTTGGGCTACCCTCCGGCAATCAAATTTGGCCATGGGAAAGCGGGAAAAACATAGGAAAACCATAATTATATAATACAGTAAATTGGCAGTTTAATAGGAAACACATGGAACTAAATGCGGGGTTCTCCATTTGCATGTTTGATTACAAGGCGTAGACGTAGAAGATTATTGCTGAGCCGTGGCATGTGATAATACACTGAGAATCCAAGATCATCCATGCCAAGCCTCCCGTCTTCAGAGGTTGGAGGGGGTATTTGCCGGAAACCATGGCTTTGGCCGCTTTGGCCAGTGAATATTCGATATGATTAATATTAGGCCATTAGGCGTTCCCGCAGGATTTCTCTGCATCCACATGATTCTTGGATGCTATCTATCAGAACCTTCAGGTAGTTCACAATCACCTTATAATTTTGAAAAACATGTATAAAAATGGTTTTGTCATGTTTTGTCCAAAAATGGTGCATTTTGCCATGGGGAATGGCGTTCGTTTTACCATTCAAAACAGGTGTCCTAAAATATTGGAGAAAACCAGACGAGGTCCATGACAGGCCAGTGGGTCTTCAGAGCTCAGCTGAGGCAAAAATGCCGATGCAGCATCCTTCTGGTTTGACGACGGGGACGCTTACACCGAAGGCGTAGAAACACCGATGACGGGGTCGCCGAGCTCAGCAATATCACGTTGGTGATTTTTTGTGCAACGTCGTTGAGAACTGGAGCCAAGTGAGATTCGGCGTTTCATATCCGTCACACATTCTTTGTGCTTGGTTTCAAAACATCAAAAATGAGGCCCCCAGTCATAAGTTGCTGTATACGCCCATTCAACTGTAGATATGTCAGAAATCCAACAGTCAGCCAAAAACCAACAGAAACCTAACGACTGGGGGTTCCTTTTTTCGGTTTCGCATCGTGGAACCCACCGTGGAACCCACCGTGGAACCATGGCTCGCATGGCAATCTTGGAGCCAGGTGAGCGGTTCCATGCCGGTGGCTTGGAGATGAACGTGCCCATGATTCAAGACGACCTGGTTGGCGTGCTGGTGGATCTGAGGAGCGCTCGGTTGGATTATTTGTTGTTTCAACTCCCGCCCCTAACGTTGGTTTTTTTTGATGATGGGTGTTAAGATCATCAAGATTGGGGGCTAGGTGTTCAAATATCAAAAAGAAACCCTTATTGTTGGTTCTTGATGAAGTCGTGAAAAATTGGGAGGCACTTTTTTCGGGGGGAATAGACGGGCATAGCCCTACTTGGCCAATTTGATCATTAGCTACATTTGCACCTACATACCATCTGGTTATTTAACATAGCCATGGAAAATCCCTTATAAATGGAGGTTTCTACAAGCGCTAGCGTTAAGTCGTATCAGCTTGTAAAAGTCGTATCGGGAGGCCGTGCGCCTGGAAAAAGTTCAAGTTTGGCATCACCACAACTTTTAGTAATTGAACAATTTCATTGTTTTGGGGCCGTGCGCCTGGAAAAAGTTCATTTTTTTTATTGCGTTGATTTTTTAAAAATATATTTGATCATTCTTTCAAGGGGGCGCTGCTTGCCTGCTACTTGCTGCTGCTTGCTGCTGCTTACCTGTTGCTGCTGCTTGCCTGCTGCTTGCTGCTCCATGCTGCTGCTTGCTGCTACTTGTTGCTACTTACCTGCTGCTGCTCACCTGCTGCTGCTCAGCTGCTGCTCACCTGCTGCTCACCTACTGCTTGCCTGTTGTTGCTGTTCCTTGCTGCTCCTTGCTGCTCCTTGCTGCTCCTTGCATTCCTTGCATTCCTTGCAACCCTTGCAACCCTTGCATTCCTTGCTGCTGCTTGCTGCTGCTTGCTGCTGCTTGCTGCTGCTTGCTGCTGCTTGCTGCTGCTTGCTGCTGCTGCTTGCTGCTGCTTGCTGCTGCTTGCTGCTTGCTGCTTGCTGCTTGCTGCTTGCTGCTTGCTGCTTGCTGCTTGCTGCTTGCTGCTTGCTGCTTGCTGCTTGCTGCTTGCTGCTGGCTGCTGCTTGCTGCTTGCTGCTTGCTGCTTGCTGCTTGCTGCTTGCTGCTTGCTGCTGCTGCTTGCTGCTTGCTGCTTGCTGCTTGCTGCTTGCTGCTTGCTGCTTGCTGCTTGCTGCTTGCTGCTTGCTGCTTGCTGCTTGTTGCTGCTTGCTGATTGCTGCTGCTTGCTGCTTGCTGCTGCTGCTGCTGCTGCTGCTGCTGCTGCTTGCTGCTGCTGCTGCTGCTTGCTGCTGCTTGCTGCTGCTTGCTGCTGCTTGCTGCTTGCTTGCGCTGCTGCTTGCTGCTGCTTGCTGCTGCTTGCTGCTTGCTGCTGCTGCTGCTGCTTGCTGCTGCTTGCTGCTGCTTGCCGCTGCTTGCTGCTGCTTGCTGCTACTTGCTGCTGCTTGCTGCTGCTTACCTGTTGCTGCTTACCTGTTGCTGCTGCTTGCCTGCTGCTTGCTGCTCCATGCTGCTGCTTGCTGCTACTTGTTGCTACTTACCTGCTGCTGCTCACCTGCTGCTGCTCAGCTGCTGCTCACCTGCTGCTCACCTACTGCTTGCCTGTTGTTGCTGTTCCTTGCTGCTCCTTGCTGCTCCTTGCTGCTCCTTGCATTCCTTGCATTCCTTGCAACCCTTGCAACCCTTGCATTCCTTGCTGCTGCTTGCTGCTGCTTGCTGCTGCTTGCTGCTGCTTGCTGCTGCTTGCTGCTGCTTGCTGCTGCTGCTTGCTGCTGCTTGCTGCTGCTTGCTGCTTGCTGCTTGCTGCTTGCTGCTTGCTGCTTGCTGCTTGCTGCTGCTGCTGCTTGCTGCTTGCTGCTGCTTGCTGCTTGCTGCTGCTTGCTGCTTGCTGCTTGCTGCTGCTTGCTGCTTGCTGCTTGCTGCTTGCTGCTTGCTGCTTGCTGCTTGCTGCTTGCTGCTTGCTGCTTGCTGCTTGCTGCTTGCTGCTTGCTGCTTGCTGCTGGTGCTGGTGCTGGTGGTGGTGCTGCCTGGCTGCTGCTGGCGGCTCCTGGCTGCCTGGCTGCTGCTGGCGGCTCCTGGCTGCCTGGCTGCTGCTGGCGGCTCCTGGCTGCCTGGCTGCCTGGCTGCCTGCCTGGCTGCCTGGCTGCCTGGCTGGCTGGCTGCTTGGCTGGCTGCCTGGCTGCCTGGCTGCCTGGCTGCCTGGCTGGCTGGCTTGCTTGCTGGCTTGCTTGCTGGCTTGCTTGCTGGCTTGCTTGCTGGCTTGCTTGCTTGCTTGCTTGCTTGCTGTTCCTTGCTGTTCCTTGCTGTTCCTTGCTGCTCCTTGCTGCTCCTTGCATTCCTTGCATTCCTTGCAACCCTTGCATTCCTTGCTGCTGCTTGCTGCTGCTTGCTGCTGCTTGCTGCTGCTTGCTGCTGCTTGCTGCTGCTTGCTGCTTGCTGCTGCTTGCTGCTGCTTGCTGCTGCTTGCTGCTGCTTGCTGCTGCTTGCTGCTGCTTGCTGCTGCCTGCTGCTGCTTGCTGCTTGCTGCTTGCTGCTTGCTGCTTGCTGCTTGCTGCTTGCTGCTTGCTGCTTGCTGCTTGCTGCTTGCTGCTTGCTGCTTGCTGCTTGCTTCTTGCTGTTTGCTGCTTGCTGCTTGCTGCTTGCTGCTTGCTGCTTGCTGCTTGCTGCTTGCTGCTTGCTGCTTGCTGCTTGCTGCTTGCTGCTTGCTGGCGGCTGCTTGCTGCTTGCTGCTTGCTGCTTGCTGCTTGCTGCTTGCTGGCGGCTGCTTGCTGCTTGCTGCTTGCTGCTTGCTGCTTGCTGCTTGCTGCTTGCTGCTTGCTGCTTGCTGCTTGCTGCTTGC
This sequence comes from Cladocopium goreaui, assembly GCA_947184155.2. NCBI lineage: Eukaryota > Dinophyceae > Suessiales > Symbiodiniaceae > Cladocopium > Cladocopium goreaui. The sequence continues at coordinate 688,433 of CAMXCT020006811.1, forward strand.
TGCTTGCTGCTTGCTGCTGGCTGCTGGCTGCTGGCTGCTGGCTGCTGGCTGCTGGCTGCTTGCTGCTGGCCTTGTGTCTGCTTGCTGTTGCTTGCTGCTGCTGCTTGCTGCTGCTTGCTGCTGCTTGCTGCTGTTTGCTGCTGCTTGCTGCTGCTTGCTGCTGCTTGCTGCTGCTTGCTGCTGCTTGCTGCTGCTTGCTGCTGCTTGCTGCTGCTTGCTGCTGCTTGCTGCTGCTTGCCTGCTACTTGCTGCTGCTTGCTGCTGCTTGCTGCTGCTTACCTGTTGCTGCTGCTTGCCTGCTGCTTGCTGCTCCATGCTGCTGCTTGCTGCTACTTGTTGCTACTTACCTGCTGCTGCTCACCTCCTGCTGCTCAGCTGCTGCTCACCTGCTGCTCACCTGCTGCTCACCTGCTGCTCACCTACTGCTTGCCTGTTGTTGCTGTTCCTTGCTGCTCCTTGCTGCTCCTTGCTGCTCCTTGCTGCTCCTTGCATTCCTTGCATTCCTTGCATTCCTTGCATTCCTTGCAACCCTTGCAACCCTTGCTGCTGCTTGCTGCTGCTTGCTGCTGCTTGCTGCTGCTTGCTGCTGCTTGCTGCTGCTTGCTGCTGCTTGCTGCTGCTTGCTGCTGCTTGCTGCTGCTTGCTGCTGCTTGCTGCTGCTTGCTGCTGCTTGCTGCTGCTTGCTGCTGCTTGCTGCTTGGTGCTGCTTGGTGCTGCTTGGTGCTGCTTGGTGCTGCTTGGTGCTGCTTGGTGCTGCTTGCTGCTGCTTGCTGCTGCTTGCTGCTGCTTGCTGCTGCTTGCTGCTGCTTGCTGCTGCTTGCTGCTTGCTGCTTGCTGCTTGCTGCTTGCTGCTTGCTGCTGGCTGCTGGCTGCTGGCTGCTTGCTGCTTGCTGCTTGCTGCTTGCTGCTTGCTGCTTGCTGCTTGCTGCTTGCTGCTTGCTGCTTGCTGCTTGCTGCTTGTTGCTGCTTGCTGATTGCTGCTGCTTGCTGCTTGCTGCTGCTTGCTGCTGCTTGCTGCTGCTTGCTGCTTGCTGCTTGCTGCTTGCTGCTTGCTGCTTGCTGCTTGCTGCTGCTTGCTGCTGCTTGCTGCTGCTTGCTGCTGCTTGCTGCTGCTTGCTGCTGCTTGCTGCTGCTTGCTGCTTGCTGCTTGCTGCTTGCTGCTTGCTGCTTGCTGCTTGCTGCTTGCTGCTGCTGCTGCTGCTGCTGGTGCTGGTGGTGGTGCTGCCTGGCTGCTGCTGGCGGCTCCTGGCTGCCTGGCGGCTCCTGGCGGCTCCTGGCTGCCTGGCTGCTGCTGGCGGCTCCTGGCTGCCTGGCTGCCTGGCTGCCTGGCTGCCTGGCTGGCTGCCTGGCTGCCTGGCTGCCTGGCTGCCTGGCTGCCTGACTGCCTGGCTGCCTGCCTGGCTGCCTGGCTGCCTGGCTGCCTGGCTGCCTGGCTGCCTGGCTGCCTGGCTGCCTGTCTGCCTGGCTGGCTGCCTGGCTGCCTGGCTGCCTGGCTGCCTGGCTGGCTGCCTGGCTGCCTGGCTGCCTGGCTGGCTGGCTGGCTGCCTGGCTGCCTGGCTGCCTGGCTGCCTGGCTGCCTGGCTGCCTGGCTGCCTGCCTGGCTGCCTGGCTGCCTGGCTGCCTGGCTGGCTGGCTGGCTGGCTGCCTGGCTGCCTGGCTGCCTGGCTGCCTGGCTGCCTGGCTGCCTGGCTGCCTGGCTGGCTGGCTGGCTGGCTTGCTTGCTGGCTTGCTGGCTTGCTGGCTTGCTTGCTGGCTTGCTGGCTTGCTGGCTGGCTTGCTGGCTTGCTGGCTTGCTGGCTTGCTGGCTTGCTGGCTTGCTGGCTTGCTTGCTTGCTTGCTTGCTTGCTTGCTTGCCTGCGTGCGTGCGTGCGTGCGTGCGTGCCTGCGTGCCTGCCTGCCTGCGTGCCTGCGTGCCTGCGTGCCTGCGTGCCTGCGTGCCTGCGTGCCTGCGTGCCTGCGTGCTGTTGCTTCCTCCTGCTGCTGCTGCTGCTTCCTCCTGCTGCTGCTGCCGCTCGTGCAAACAGTTTGCCGAAACAGAAAATAACAGTCTCGGTCGCCTTGTTTGGCGCTGACGGGAGGTACGGGCGGGAGACACCAGCAGAGAGAGGGAATGTTTCTGGCTGGTTGGACTGAAACATTGCGGTCGCATAGCGCGGTTGTGTCGCTGTGCTCACCATCTCCGCCATCTCGCACCATCTCGCAAGACGGCGCAGACGGCAAGACGGCGCAAGACGGAACAGACACAACAGACGGCGCAGACGGAGCACCGACAAAACCTGCCACGCTTTCCGCCCGCAATGGAATGAAGGTTTTGCTACAGCTAACCCACTTGCATTGCAAGAAATTTGAGGCTGTACCAATAGGGGTTTGATTTGGTCACGCGACGCAGGACATCAATATAATATATTCAAATCCAATAGGATTAGCTGCCGAGAATTTGTTTGTATTAACTTGTGCCCTTCAAAATCATCGCTGTGCGCAATGCTTCGGCTACTTTTAACTACATCTCCAAGTATGGATGAAACAGGCTGTGCCATGGTGATTCTTCTTCCCTGATGTGACTTTCCGCTACCTGATGTGACTTTTCCGTATCGCCGCCGTGCCATGGGGATGATGTGACTTTTCCCGCCTGATGTGACTTAAGTACGGTGCTCGTAGCTGGGAAAATCATGTATTTCTATGGGCCATTTTCCATGGCGAACTATTAAATAACCGGAGGGTATTAGAAAGAACCAAAAACAGGTAATCCCTTCCTCCTAATACTAAACCCCCCCTAATACAAAACACGGCAGGTAGTTTTTAGTATTAGGGGGGTATTTATTATTAGGGAACCAAATCGAAGTCATGTTAATTAATTAATTAATTAATTAAATTTCCTTATAACGCAATTAAAATATTGCCAAAAATGGCAGTTCGAAGCTTACCCCTAATACTAAATTATAACCCTTAATACTAAAAACTATTTTTTCCGATCTCAAAATCAATTAAATTTCCTTATATAACGCAATTAAAATATTGCCAAAAATGGCAGTTCGAAGCTTACCCCTAATACTAAATTATAACCCTTAATACTAGAAACTATTTTTTCCGATCTCAAAATCAATTAAATTTCTTTATATAACGCAATTAAAATATTGCCAAAAATGGCAGTTCGAAGCTTACCCCTAATACTAAATTAAAACCCTTAATACTAAAAACTATTTTTTCCGATCTCAAGATCAATTAAATTTCTTTATATAACGCAATTAAAATCTTGCCAAAAATGGCAGTTCGAAGCTTACCCCTAATACTAAATTAAAACCCTTAATACTAAAAACTATTTTTTCCGATCTCAAAATCAATTAAATTTCCTTATATAACGCAATTAAAATATTGCCAAAATGGCAGTTCGAAGCTTACCCCTAATACTAAATTAAAACCCTTAATACTAAAAACTATTTTTTCCGATCTCAAAATCAATTAAATTTCCTTATATAACGCAATTAAAATATTGCCAAAAATGGCAGTTAGAAGCTTACCCCTAATTGCTAGAGTAGCTAGGCAGCTTGGAGTGAGGGATTGGGACTAGGCCCCCTAATACTAAACACCCCGGGGTGAACTAGTTTTTAGTATTAGGGGGGAGAACCCACAAATGGTAGGTTGATTTTTAAATTGTTTTTTAAAGGGGATCAATTAAAAGTCAAATTGGCCAAACTGAAATTTTCGGAAATTGGAGATGGATGCCTGTTTTTAGTATTAGGGGGACGTTTAGTATTAGGAGGAAGGGATTAGTTGGGCACAAGGATCCAGATGGACCAGCGGCCAATGGCCAGATGGCCAGATGTCTTGAGGCGACCTTGCCATGGAAAGATCCACCATGCTATTAATAGCTAAACCATCATAAACCATCTATTTCTATGGGCCATGGCTACCATGGCGAACTGTTAGTCATAACCAGAGAGTAACACATGTTAACAATCATTGGTTCATCTTGGTCCTATTTTGGTGCTATTCCTATGTTTCTTCGAGAATGTCGAGTCCAGTGATAGCGGCTCCCGGGGCTCCATGAGGTTCTTGGATGGGACACCTTGGCGGTTTTCTCTCCGTTTCCAATACCAACATATGATGCACAGGGGATTCGAAAAAAGGCTGCTGGTGTTGAAAACATGTGTTTTTTTCCCCACCTGCCAGGTGATGGTTGTTAGATTTTATCAGAGCTGTTCTCCTCCTCCTCCGCCTCCGCATCCTCCTCCTCCTCATCGCAGTCCAGATCCCAGTGGGCACTGCCGGACCTCAACCGCGAGTTGCAGATCGCAGTGGGCACTGCCGGACCTCCACCGCGAGCTCAAGATCCCAGTGGGCACTGCCGGACCTCAACCGCGAGCTCCAGATCCCAATGGGCACTGCCGGACCTCAACCGCGAGCTCCAGATCGCAGTGGGCACTGCCGGACCTCAACCGCGACTTCCAGATCGCAGGGCACTGCCGGACCTCAACCGCGACTTCCAGATCGCAGTGGGCACTGCCGGACCTCAACGGGAAGAATGTGAGAAAAGATGTCAGATAGAATGTCAGAAGATATGCCAGATAGAATGCCAGAAAGAATGTCAGAAGATATGCCAGACAGAATGTCAGAAGATATGCCAGAAAGAATGTCAGAAGATATGTCAGATAAAATGTCAGAAGATATGCAGATAGAATGCCAGAAAGAATGTCAGAAGATATGCCAAATAAAATGTCAGAAGATATGTCAGATAGAATGTCAGAAGATATGCCAGATAGAATGCCAGAAAAAATGTCAGAAGATATGCCAGATAAAATGCCAGATAGAATGCCAGAAGATATGCCAGATAGAATGCCAGAATATTTGCCAGATAGAATGCCAGATAGTATGCCAGAAGATATGCCAGAACATATGCCAGAAGATATGCCAGATAGAAAGCCAGAAGATTTGCCAGATAGAATGCCAGAAGATGTGCCAGAAGATATGCCAGAACATATGCCAGAAGATATGCCAGATAGAATGCCAGAAGATATGTCAGATAGAATGCCAGAAGATTTGCCAGCAAGAATATGTATAAATGTCATGGTGGGGATCATTCGAAGTGAAGTAATTCTTGACTAACCGGCCTGGGGTGTTGATCCCCAACTGACTTTCATATCTTGGGGTTGGGTTGAATCAATCCATTGAAATTCTGATGTTTGCTGGCTAGTTGGATCATTACTTCTGTTAGATAAAATGTGTGTTAATCACCCACACTATATATACATATATATATACATATATTTAAATGTCATTGAAATTCGTTTGAAATCATTCTTCGAAATTAACAAAAATAGTTTCCTTCCACTTAAAACCACTTAAACTAATCATTACTGTCGCTTTTTTCAAGCAGCTTTGGTCGCCAGGAGCCCCGAGTCCTTCTCCTTGGAATTCGTACTGAACCAAGCACTGGACCAGACCGTCGCATGTCCAATGTCTATGTGGAAGGCGACTTGGCGCCGTGCGGATAGCCACGGATACCCCCAGTGGCTCCCCAAGTTGATCTAAGAAATCACATCGGGGACCCAAGAAAGCCCATTTGGCTTGGTCAATCTTAGATGGGTAGAAACTAATTCTTTAGTCACTTAGTCTTTTGGCATCAATGGGATTATCTAGTAACCAGCTAAGAATTTGTCATTTTTGGCAGGGTATCTAAGATTGGCCATGATGTGGGTTTAAATACCGTTTAAATACCAAATTACTTTGCTTCGAGTGATCCCCACCATGACATTTCAAAACAGCTTGTTGACACCACTTTTGTCTGAAGCTTTTGTCACGGGACTTTTGCCCAACTAACTATCCCAATCACTCGTTGATGTAAAAACATCATGCTACCATAGCTGTGATACACATCGACGCTACCATAGAATGCCAGATAGAATGCCAGAAGATATGCCAGATATAATGCCAGAAGATCTGCCACATAGAATGCCAGAAGATATGCCAGATAGAATGCCAGAAGATATGCCAGATATAATGCCAGAAGATATGTCAGAATATATGCCAGAAGATATGCCAGATAGAATGCCAGAAGATATGTCAGATAGAATGCCAGAAGATATGCCAGATAGAATGCCAGAAGGTTTGCCAGATAGAATGCCAGAAGATATGCCAGAAGATATGCCAGATTCTATCTTTGTAACTTTCTTCTGCACATTCTTTGTCCCATATCTTCCTACATGAGGTCCGGCAGGGAACACTTGGCATGGATACTCGCGGTTGAGGTCCGGCAGGGAACACTGGGCGTGGATGGCCGTGGTGGAGGTCCGGCAGGGACCACTGGGCGTGGATGGCCGTGGTTGAGGTCCGGCAGGGAACACTGGGCGTGGATGGTCGTGGTTGAGGTCCGGCAGGGAACACTGGGCGTCGATGGTCGTGGTTGAGGTCCGGCAGCGAACACTGTGGATCGCGAGTCGCAGTTGAGCAGGAGGACGAGGAGGACAACGAGACGAGGAGGACAACGAGACGAGGAGGACAACGAGAGGAGGACGACGAGAGGAGGAGGAGAGGAGGAGAGGAGGAGGCAGGCAGGAGGAGGAGAAGGCAACTTAGATAAAATCTAACAACCCTCACCTGGCAGGTGGGGAAAAACATGTTGTTTGTTTGGAAGTCATTTAAGATAAGAGACTTCTGTATACTTCAACAACTGAGAATCCCTTTTTTGAACCTCTGGTTATTTTCGTTCGTATAGCCATTGCCAGGCGAGCCTCTCTATCCCTGCGTGAGTTTCTGTACCAACCATCCCGGTGGCGTCCCCAGCTGGCCCAAGGCACACTGATTTTTCAGCAAAGGAGACAATAGGATTTATAGAATATTTATAGAATATTTTTAAAATATTTAGAATATTTGAGGTTACCTTAGATCGATGGCCTTACCTTAGATGATGATTTTAGATGACCTTAGACTCTTAGATGATTTGTTTTATGGTTTTTAGATTTACCATGGACTATGGGCAACCTCATATTTCAGCACCTTCAATCCAAAACACCGAAGCCTAAAGTGGACCGCTTGCAACCCCTGGGTTCGGTCACCCCCAATGCAAAGTCATAGCTGGCAGCTGCTGATGTTACTTTGATTATTTGTCAGAAAAAAACACAAGTGCAAGCTCACCCTTTTTGTTGCCTAGATGTAAACTGCCATGAAGCTTCAACTATCCATTGGAACATCATGTGCCAGTGAAGGTATTCCATTTGAAGTAAGTCAATGGCTATAAAACAAGTTGGGCACCACCATTGGGAGCCCATCAGGCATGACCTGGACATATTGGTACACAGCTCATTCAGTTAAAAAATCTTCCGAAGGAACTAACATAGATATTGTCGTTCTTTCCCCGGTTCTTGATAGTTAAATCATGTTAATTCCCATACGTTTACGTTTGATTGTTGGATCCCATATGTTTGAGAATTTCTGAGGTTGTCAGGCAGAAGTCACTCACCTTGGAGGGCCACCCGAGGCATGGCCCGGGCAGGATGAATTGCGGATTGATGTTTATTGATGTTTATTGTTTTTGAACGGGAATCATAAAGGGATTTATATCAACATGTTTATTGATGTCGTTGATGTTTATTGTTTTTGAAGTTTCCGCATACTCACTTTTCATACGCCACTATTTTTGAAAGGGATGGGGAGTGCTTGAGTATACTTGAGAATACTTTTTGGGAACTGGGCATACCCTGCAAGCCTTCGACCAATAGAAATGGGTTATACCAAACCGCTGCCGGGCTGCCAGAAAGTCACTAAGCCTTACGGAGCATTCCTTGAAGTATATATTTCAAACATTTTGAAACCAGAACAGTGCCCAACCTATAATAGGGATCTATAAAATGGAAAACGCCGCCCAAATGGATATTTGGTCAAATTAAGCTTTGATGCACCCGAGCCAATTGCAATTACCCTGCCTGATAAATGAACAAGACAACGACAGAGAAATCGATGGGTTTTCCGTGTTCATCCGTTTTGTTCATGGAATGTAATAGGGACCTCCTGACCAGTCATGGGGCGAATCTTTGCCAAAGACAGTTAGGATTGATGGATCGGAAAGTTCGGAGGATGAGTTTCCACAGGGTTCCACCGAAGCGTGCAATTTTGATGGCTTCAAAGTTCTCGAGTTTTCCCTGAAAACATCCGGGTCGTCCCGACTTCGTGCCAGGACATCCGACCGTTCGATGAGAAGATGAAGATGGATCCCACATTTTTCCTGCGGCCCGAGTTGCCGGAGTGATGGGGAAAACCACCAGTTGTGCCGCCAAGATCCCTGACCAAATGAAGGCCGATTTGGCTTGGTCAATCTTAGATGAGTAGTTTGATCCTACAGTCTTTTGGTATCAATGGGAATATCTAGTAGCAAGCTAAGATTTTTTTGGGGGGGGCAGGGTATCTAAGATTGGCCATGTTAGTAAGGATGTAAAAAGGTGGGGGTTGACCGCAAAAAACAAAGCATATGTGGAGAGTGAAGTTAGCTAAGCATGGGGTAAGGCAGTAGAATCTGACTAGTGGACTGGTTGATGTTCACAAGCATATCTCAATGTCCAATCAGAAATCGGCATGATTATGATCCCGGCAGTATGTAGCTAATAAATGGGAATATGATTGCTTTGGAGTTTCAGGATGTTTCAGGCAGTTTCAGGTTTTTGGGTTCGCATTCCAGTGCATCTGTTACCATTTTGAAGGGAAAACATACATTACCCTCCGAAATACCCTCAGCTGATAAGGCAAACGCTTCACATTTTGGAGAGTTTCCTTCCTGAAACAAACATGTCATTTAGCAACAGAAAGGGAGCTACTGCTGAGCTTGGAAATGGCTGTTTCATATAGGATTTTGGTCCGGCTGTTGCCAGGAAATGATCAGGAAAATGTTGGGACAGGGGTGGCCCAGCCATGACCAGTCCGATGTGCAAACGACAGGGGAGTGTCCGGAAGTTTGGGCCGACGAGCAGGTCCATTCCCAGCATTTCCCAGCCCAAAAAATGTATAAAAATGTCACATTGCCAAAGATCCGGGCACTACACTGTGCAGTTGGCTTTTCCTGCCCAAAGTGTGCAGTTTCAGAGCGGTGAAAAGTTAAAAGCTGCGTGCCTCCAGAAAAATCAGAGAGATATGAAATTGGACGTCTTCAAGTGTTTCTGGGATGGTTTGCCTTACAACTATCGCCCATAGTCAGTTGACCTGTTTGTTTTCATCCAAGCTAAGGGGAAACGCCTTGTTTTGCGCTTCTGAAGGCGTCTTGCAGTTGCTGATTTGTTTATATACAGAGTTTTTTGGGCAGATGACAAACTGACCTCACATTTGTTGGTTCTTTTCCTTCCCTGAGATTATCGAAGAATGTAACCAATACTTCGGGGAATTAATCCTCTCACGTGCAGTGGATAGTGATGGTTAACAGGGGGCAATTTTTTTCACGATGATTCTGGTGGGGAGTGTTTGAGCTTGGCCAAATTTCGGTTTTCATTACGACCTACTCACCGGGGTGCAGTTCCACTAAACGAGATACATTGCCATAATTATGGTGGTTACCCTCTGGTAAACGTTTACATAGCTATGGAAGATCACCATTTTCAATGGGTAAATCCACTATTTCTATGGCCATTTTCAATAGCTATGTTAAATTACCAGAGGGTATATTGAAACTTATACGGATTATAACATATTATAACATATTATAACCCTAGGCCCTAGTTCTACCTATCCAGCACCAGAACTGCACCCCCAAGTGGCTACCCTACGCATCTGTGAGGTTGAGCCCTATGGGCTCCTTGCTTCGATGGCTGTGTCAGACTCAGACGAACCCGGATGATATCCAAGTAATGTTTGCAACCCCTCGCCTACAATCAACATACCCCATATGCTCCATGTCTTGAATATTTTTCAAGATTTACAGTACCCAAGAAATACATGGAGCATATGGATATATCAACATCCCTTCAGAAGCCTTGTTTACTAATGTTTAGCAATGAATCTCTTCATTTTGGGGTCGCATATTGGATGTGATTGTTGGGGATGTCATTAATTTAAAATTTAGAAGTGGGATGTTTGACGTCATTGTCATTGGCAGGAGCTTCCCGTTGCAGCTGACCTCATATAGTGAAGGCGAGCGTCCTGGCCAGATATCCAAATGGGAGAAACAATCATTACCATACTGTGGTCCTATTTGTTAGTGTTTGCATGGTTTAGATGCCAGGTATGAACACATTTTATTTTTTATATGTTTAGCTCACAATCTATCTACCTAATCTAGTCTAACCTAATCCAATCGAATCAAATCCAATCTAATCTACTCTAATCTATTTAATCGAACCTTATCTAGCCTTATCTTTGCTAACCCAATCCAATCCAACCCAATCAAATCAATCTATCTATTTACTCTGCTCTACTCTACCCTGCGCTACTTTACTCTATCCTACCCTACACTCTGCACACTCTACACACTCTACACACTCTACACACCCTACACACTCTACACACTCTACACACTCTACACACTCTACACACTCTACACACTCTACACACTCTACTCCCCTCTACTCCCCTCTACTCCCCTCTACTCTCGTCTACTCTACTATTCTAGTCCTTTCTATTGTTTTTGTTTCTATGCTAGTCTCTTCTAGCATCTTCAAGTCCATTTTATTGTCTATTCTATTCTAATTTATTTACCTATTTGTTGTACCTATCTATCTATCTGTCTGTCTGTCTGTCTGTTTGTCTGTCTGTCTTCTGTCTGTATTCTGTCTGGCTGTATTCTGTCTGTCTGTATTCTGTCTGTCTTTCTGTCTGTCTGTCTGTCTATGTATATCTATCGATCTATCTATCTATCTATCTAGTATCTATCTATCTTTCTTTCGAAACAGTCGTGAACTTACTCCTACCTACCTACCTACCTGCCTGCCTGCCTGCCTGCCTACCTACCTACCTACCTAACTACTCCGAGGTTGCTGGCAGCTCCTGCTTGTGAGGGCCCCCAGATAGAAGTACTTGTGAGGGCCCCTAGAAGAAGAGGGGCAAAAAATCTAACCATCCAAGGGAGAGAACTATTGGCTACCCAGGACCTACACGTGATTATACATGTATAATCATGTGTATTTATAAAGTATGACCTGAGGATTTAACATGATGTATATAAATAATTAGAACATGGATGTATATAAGAATAATCCAACCATTTACTATCAACGAATTAAATTAACCAATGAATATGAGTTTGTTTGAAGTGGGCTACCCTCAAAAAAGAAAACTGTTGGTTTGTATATCCGATTTTCTCTCCTTGAAATTCAAATTCTTGGGTAGATTCCACATCTTCAGACACATCTGTAGTATGGATGAAATCATGAACAATACATTTACATGCCAATTGTCTTTAAGATTAAGTTAAAGCATCCAAACAACGTGAGATTACCCAGCGAGATACACAGCACAACCTCGAGGCCCTTTTAAGCTCATCGATTTTAAGTGCTCCGCTTCCGCGCCAGTTTTGACATCGACGCCATGGCATTCACTCAGAAGTCCCGTGGCCGTGGCATTCGCGGAGCTTTGTTGGTGGCCATGTGCTTGTGCAGCCTGTGGACACTAGGGCTGAGGTGGTGGGGTCACGGTAGGTTGAAGGCCTCCCTTTTGCCACTGGCAAGTGGGGACGGTCTCAGGGTGGTCCTAGGGGATGGTCAAGACCGGTGTGTGCAGAGATTGCCATGTGCAAAGTTTTTGACCCGTTCCCAGTGCAAAACAGCGAGCTTAAAAAAAGGAGGATTGATGTCACTTTTGTTTGTTTGTTGAACCATTATTCTTGAACATGCCCTAAAGTTGTGGATGTTGTGGCACCTTGACGACTTTTTACCAGTGAATTTACGGCCGTTTGTAAGGATCACAACAAGCACCAGTTTCTGGATGTTTATGCAGAGAAATGAAATTTGACGAGCGGGCATGGCTCACAGATCACCAGCAAAGTCTAAAAATATAACAGCATGGACAGGAGTTTCTTCATAGGGGTACCACATCCCTCGGATTTGTTTTTGTATGTGTTTGTATCTTTTGGTCATGGGGCTTCCATTTGAAAGCTCCGCAATCATTGGGATTCCAGAAGCCCCTAACAAGGTTGGATGCTAGTAAACCATCCCTTCCTTGAGGTTCAGTATGATTCAGTTAAAGGTCAGAAAGGAGACTATAATACAACTATTAAATTTCACGAGCTCCTGGGATTTTGTGATTTTTAGGGATTATTGGATATCAAGGTCAAGATGCAATATTTGGTGCAGTGTACGCGCACAAGGGTGGCACCAAAAAACTTAAGCGTCATGGTTTGCACGGGTTTGCACTGGATCAGCCTTCCATAAATGGAAGTGGTCCAATTAATCGTTCAGAAAAAATGAAACGGTCGGAAACGGTCGGAAACAGTCGGAAACGGTCGGAAACATGATCAGGCCAAAACTTGTTCAACCCGCATTTTTTTTTTAATAAGCATTTCCGCGCAACGCCGTTTTTTTTTGAAGGTCCAAAGGTGTCCAAGGGGAAACGGTTGGAAACAGTCGGAGATCGCACCTTCGCTCGGCAAAAAAGACATGTTTTCAAACAATTTGCAAACATTTTTCATGAACATATGCTACAAAACAACTACTTTTTTGCCGAGCGAAGGTGCGATCTCCGACTGTTTCCAACCGTTTCCCCTTGGACACCTTTGGACCTTCAAAAAAAAAACGGCGTTGCGCGGAAATGCTTATAAAAAAAAAATGCGGGTTGAACAAGTTTTGGCCTGATCATGTTTCCGACCGTTTCCGACCGTTTCCGACTGTTTCCGACCGTTTCATTTTTTCTGAACGATTAATTGGACCACTTCCATTTATGGAAGGCTGATCCAGTGCAAACCCGTGCAAACCATGACGCTTAAGTTTTTTGGTGCCACCCTTGTGCTCGTACACTGCACCAAATATTGCATCTTGACCTTGATATCCAATAATCCCTAAAAATCACAAAATCCCAGGAGCTCGTGAAATTTAATAAATACAACCATACTTAGAGGAGATTATAGGAGTAATATATATCCCAACTTGTGGGAGTCATTGCCCACTGACCTCAACTGATCTGCGGATCGCATTTCCAAGGAGCTTGACTTCTCGCACCTTCACGGAGACGCAGGAAGTCACTCAGGATGCCTCGGGTCTTGTGACTTGTGCTTGGTCACGTAGTGCATCCACCACTCATTGTATACATGTTGCTTAATACATATGCATCATCATTTATCATTACTGTGTGTGTTTTAATACAAATATATGCAATATAATTATATAATTTTGTTTTTATTATATATCAACATATATTTGTTTGCGTAATTGTGTATGTGTATATGTGTGTGTGGTCATTAGTGTTCTTATTATTATCATGTTTATTTTTATTGTTAAAATTATTATTATTATTGTTATTATTATTGCTTTTTGAATATTATTGTTTTTAATTTTGCTATTATATATTACTTATTACTATACAATATTGTATGGTACACACATATATATATAATATGCATGCGCGCATATGTCAAATCATTTTATGGAAGGCAAATGCACCAGCACCTATGGCTATGGTATCTCCTGTGCCGGTTGTGCCCTGTAACCCGGGTCAATTGGGTGGTTAGCAACTCAGTGGGCTAGTTGTTTGGTGGGTAGATATGCTCTAACAGCAAATACATTTTATGCATGTTTAAACATGTTTTTTTCAATGTTTATATATGTTTTTCCGCAATGAGCAAAATGTGAGAAAAACATATTTTTTAAGGTAAAATTCGCAATTTGGCGATGCGCAACTCAGTTGCCAAAGGAATCACTGCTGTATTTTTGTAGGTTTTGTGTACCAACTCCAGGTGAAGTTGGTGGGTGGGCACCCACTGATCTTCACCTTCCTTTCCATGGCTTTGTGCGGTGCCCTGTGCTACACAGAGAACTCCACCACTGCCAAGCTGGACTTCGACAAACGTCGCTTTGCGAGTTGAAATATGTTAAGGTATGTTAAGGTTGCCTAAGCAAACAAAAATGGCAGTTGCAATATAGATCGCATTTTTTGCTTATGTTCTTCATATATCTGACCTCGCAGGGATGTCACCAGACATGATGAGCAACGCTGTCTATGGAGAAAGAGAGACAATAAAGTGCATAGGGGATATCAACAAGAATCCCAAGCAGTGGTGTAAATATGTTTTCTCTTGCCACCCCCGAGGTTGTTTACCAAAAATGCACTCGCTACCATTTTTCCGCTATTGTATATGTCGTATCCCTAAATGTGAAGACGTCGATGGTGATGATGAGCTCTGGCTGATCAACACAGAAGTGGCTGTTGCTTTCCCATGTAGGTTTTGAATGGTTTTGAATCGTCAGAGGATCCCTGACATGGATAGTATTTCTGGACCAGCCGAAAAATGCCCACAAACTATAAAGGTGACTATTTCACCTTTCAGCTGATCCAGAACATCTTGTGCTTCGCTTCCGGCCTCATCAACGCCTTGTGCATCTTTGACATGGGCATGACAGTCAGCCACCAGAGTGGCAACACCAGTCACACCGGCCGTTTGATCAATATACCTGGATTTGCCCAGCTGCTGATTAACTGTGAGGTGCATGAGGGTTGTTAGATCTTATGTCAGCTGACCCGCCTCCTCCTCCTTCTCGTCCTCCTCCTTCTCCTCCGCCGGACCTCAACTGCGTGCTCTAGATTGCAGTGTTCCCCGCCGGACCTCATCCGCGAACTCCGGATCAATGTGTTCCCCGCCAGACCTCAACCACGAGCTCCGGATGAGCGTTCCCCGCCGGACCTCAACCACAAAGAATCTCCGAAGATATACCAGAAAGAATGTCAGAATATATGCCAGAAAGTATGTAAGAATAGATGCCAGATAGAATGCCAGACAGAATGTCAAAGTATATGCCAGAAAGAATGTCAGATAGAATGCCAGAATAAATATGCCATATACTGGCCAGAGGTTAAGGAAGTCAAAAAGTGACAAGATGTTTTTTGGGAATATTCATTGGATTCCATCCACAACCGCTATTGTTTCAACATGATTCCAATAATTCATGTTCATTATTATTATCGAACTTCGGTAATTTATGATCCTTATGTAATATCATCGGTACTCTTTATTATGATGATTAATTTGGATTGAGAAAATATCTTATGTAATATCTTGGCATGAGGATATCTAGAACTCACAATAATAAGATCAGAGGTGCTAAGGGGTTTACTCAAGATGATTTTATGATTGAGAAAATAAACGGTTGATTGTTCCTTAGGAATTCCATAGGGCTATATTATAGGCTATAGTTATAAGAATAACTTGTTAATATCAGGAAAATGAACCGTTCATTTTCTCTACATAGCCCATTAGGGTAAATTAATGAATGCCCTGGCAAATTCATGAATAAATTAATGAGCACAACCAATTGTGGAATCACCCCATAAATTTTAAACCTATTATAGTATAATTGAAAAATAAGTATGGGAAATAATATAACCCCCGACTGCCACCGCCGCTGGCTGCCGCTGCTGTGGCGCCCGGCGGCTTCTGGAGCCACCGCCGGGGCCTCAGCGGTTGCAGCGATCCTCCTCCTTCTCCTCCTTCTCCTCCTTGTCCTCCTCCTCCTTCTTCTCCTTCTCCTCCTTCTCCTCCTCCTCCTTCTCCTCCTTCACCTCCTCCTCCTCATCATCATCATCGTCATCATCATCAACGTCATCATTATCATCATCATCACCATCGTCATCACCATCATCATCATCATCATCACCATCATCAACACCATCATCATCACCATCATCAGGATCATCATCCCCCTCATCATCATCCCCCTCATCATCATCATCATCACCACCATCATCATCAACATCATCATCATCATCATCACCATCATCATCACCATCACCATCATCATCACCATCATCATCACCATCCTCATCATTATCCTTTCCTCCTCCTCCTCCTCATCATCATCATCATCAGTTTCCCCTTCATCTTGCCCTGGCTAGAAGAGTCCCTTAGGCCAAGCCAATGGCATATCTTTTTGTTAGATTTATTTCTATTTGGTTTCGATGGACTGGATGACTAGCAATTTTAATTGAATTTACGTAATCTCAAATTAGTCAACTACTATGGCCAGACCTTAGTGCCTTGCGATGCCTTTGTAGGGATTGTCATTGTGACACCCTGGGCTCCGATACTGTTATGCTCGATCAATGGGAATCAAACTGACAATTTGTTTGGCCCAGTAAAGAATCCTGGTCCTAATTGAATGGAGTGGCATTAGACACTTGGTTCGACTACATGACTTTGGGGGCTTGCTGATAGAAAACCGCGTTGGGATTGGGGGTTGGAATTATTCAACCAACTTACCTGGCACCCATGAAATCCCTAATCACAATGGTTGAATACTTTTAGACTTGTCTCTTGCCAGATAAACCATTGCTTTTTTACTGCCCCCAATGGGCCTCCAGTCAGGATAACCCCATTTTGGACACCCCATAATCAGTGTAATTTGAATATAGCATGGGTTAAACAGCTCCTCAATTAAAATATTCCCATAACAATATATTCCAAGTATCACACCACGGGTGAGCCCATGGGATTCCACACATCATTGCCTGCTCTCTGGACCTGCTCGCTGGGTTGAATGGATTGGGAATTGAACAGGATTTCTTCAGGGTCCCCTAGATATGAATTGAATTCAAATCCCACGAGTTATGGTTATAATTGGGGTGGGATTTGGATCAGCAGTAGCCTCTGCCATACCTCTGCCAGGACCGCACAGAAATACACAAAAATTAAAAAACCAGGAAAGTCTGACAGGCGCTGATAAGGAAATCAGTGCATAACGGATAGGGTCTGGCAGGCCCTATCCCCTGTGCGTTCGGTAGCGCTCTGGAGTGCACCCAGCCTATCACCACCATTGTACGAACCATGGATTTTGGAGTGCATAGGCTCTATACGTAATTTTTGCCCTATGATGTTAAGGAAGTGCAGGAGAGGCTGGGCACTCTCGGTAGCGCTCTGGAGTGCACAGGGGATAGGGCCTGCCAGACCCTATCCGTCATGCACTGATTTCCTTATCAGCGCCTGTCGGACTTTCCTGGTTTTTTAATTTTTGTGTATTTCTGTGCGGTCCTGGCAGAGGTATGGCAGAGGCTACTGCTGATCCAAATCCCACCCCAATTGCAACCATAACTTGTGGGATTTGAATTCAATTCATATCTAGGGGACCCTGAAGAAATCCTGTTCAATTCCCAATCCATTCAACCCAGCGAGCAGAGCAGGTCCAGAGAGCAGGCAATGATGTGTGGAATCCCATGGGCTCACCCGTGGTGTGATACTTGGAATATATTGTTATGGGAATATTTCAATTGAGGAGCTGTTTAACCCATGCTATATTCAAATTACACTGATTATGGGATGTCCAAAATGGGGTTATCCTGACTGGAGGCCCATTGGCGGCAGTAAAAAAGCAATGGTTTATCGGGCAAGAGGCAAGTCTAAAGTATTCAACCATTGTGATTAGGGATTTCATGGGTGCCAGGTAAGTTGGTTGAATAATCCCAACCCCAATCCCAAGGCAGTTTTCTATCAGCAAGCCCCCACATGTGGTCGAACCAAGTGTCCAATGCCACTCCAATAAATTAGCACCAGGACTCTTTACTGGGCCAAAAAATTGTCAGGTGCCTTTAAGCTCCATTTCCTCGCCATCTGATTCCCATTGATCGAGCATAACAGTATCGGAGCCCAGGGTGTCACAATGACAATCCCCACAAAGGCATCGCAAGGCACTAAGGTCTGGCCATAGTAGTTGACTAATTTGAGATTACGTAAATTCAATTAAAATTGCTAGTCATCCAATCCATCGAAACCAAATAGAAATAAATCTATCAAAAAGATATGCCATTGGCTTGGCCTAAGGGACTCTTCTAGCCAGGGCAAGATGAAGGGGAAACTGATGATGATGAGGAGGAGGAGGCAGATGATGATGGTGATGATCATGATGATGATGGTGATGGTGATGATGACGATGACGGTGATGATCATGATGGTGATGATGGTCATGATGATGGTGATGATGATGATGATGATGATGGTGATGATGATGAGGAGGATGATGATGAGGATGCTGATGATGATGGTGATGATGATGGTGATGATCATCATGATGATGATGATGATGGTGGTCATCATGATGATGATGATGACTATGATGATGATGCTGATGATGGTGATGATGATGACTATGATGATGATGCTGATGATAATGGTGATGATGATGATCATGATGATGATGATGATGATGGTGATGGCGATGGTGATGATGATGATAATGATGACGTTGATGATGATGACGATGATGATGATGAGGAGGAGGAGGTGAAGGAGGAGGATCGCTGCAACCGCTGAGGCCCCGGCGGTGGCTCCAGAAGCCGCCGGGTGCCACAGCAGCGGCAGCCAGCGACGGTGGCAGTCGGGGGTTATATTATTTCCCATACTTATTTTTCAATTATACTATAATAGGTTTAAAATTTATGGGGTGATTCCACAATTGGTTGTGCTCATTAATTTATTAATGAATTTGCCAGGGCATTCATTAATTTACCCTAATGGGCTATGTAGAGACAATGAACGGTTCATTTTCCTGATATTAAAACGTTATTCTTATAAAATTATAGCCTATAATATAGCCCTATGGAATTGCTAAGGGAAAATGAACCGTTTATTTTCCCATTCATAAAATCATCTTGAGTAAACTCATTAGGACCTCTGATCCTATTATTCTGAATTCTAAATGTCCACATGCCAAGATATTACATAAGATATTTTCTCAATCCAGATTAATCATCATGACAAAGAGTACCGATGATATTACATAAGGATAAAATAAAGGTTACCGATTTCATGCCTATGTTTTTTTTCAAATAATGACATTGCACTTTTTGCCTTCACTAACCTCACCCCAGTATATATATATATCCAGATGGTATGTCAGAAACTATGTCAGAAAAGTGTTTCAGGGTGGGGATCACTCAAAGAAAGTAATAACAAACACGGAGGCAATCCAGAAATATTTGTAATACGTAATAACTTATCGGACGCTTTTCATGTTTTGAGAAACTTCGTGGGCAAAGCCACAGAAAGCTGGTACTGCTTTGGATTCCCAGGGTTCTGTTGAAAGGTTGGAGTCCAAATTTCAGGTGTTTGGAGGTATCTTTGAATCAAAAAACAAGCGACTAGTGATTGGTTGATCCAAGGAACGGCGGCGCCGCGTTCGGACACCTGTTGCTCGCCTTCTGCTTCGGCTCCTTCTTCGCGGGCTACAGCAAGGCGGATACTGAGCTGATCTACTCAGGACGCTACTCTCCCAACCTCTTGGCGGCGGCCCTGGCCGTGGTGGCCGGATGCATGGTGCACTACTGCAACTGGGCTGATTTAGCTTTGCTATGCTTTGCTGAAAGGGTGTAACCTTGAAACTTCAAAATTTGTATTGCGTCCTGGTGTTTGTTTTTTCCCCAAAAAAATATAGAAGATGTAATCTGTTCAAAAGTTGGGTGTCCAAAAGCAGCATACAAACGTACATTTGAGTAAGGAGTTTACATTTTTTTGGGGTTGTTTGGTGACCTTGTAGTACTTGTAGGACTTGTAGTACTGCCAGTACTTGTTCTACTTGTTGTACTTGCTGTTAGTTTTCCCCAGTAAGCAATATTTGTCCAGAAAAAGTGGTCAGCATACCGGACCAAGGCAACTACACATGTACTGTAAATAGTTTTGTTATGTTTAGCCACAACAGCGAACCCAGCTACACACCAGCATCCAGCATTATTAACATGTTTTTTCCCAGCTGTTGACGTGCATCTTATTTGCCGACTTGCACCTTCAGCCAATTTGAGGCAAGGAGCATGGTGGCGATGGCAACAACAACACTTCCGAGTGCTTACTTCTCTTCGCCTTCTCCCAAGGTATCCAGAACGGCATCACCCGAAGATGCCAGACCCTGCCAATTTGCACCACCCATTTCACCGGCTACTTGACGGACGTTGGCACCTTGCTCGGCTGGTGCGCCCGTGATGGTGTGGCAGGTGAGAAGTTCTTGAAGGCCCGGGCTGTGCTTTTTCAAAAAACAAGAAAGAGGGATAAACCATGCAAAGCAGTTTTCTTCCACGCTTTCCTGAGCACAGAATTGCGGTTTTACCAGCTGTTCTGCTGGGCCACAAGAATCAGCAACCACCAGACCACCCGCCTTTGGAAGGCAATGCTCTTTGCGGCGGGCATCTTCTTCTTCGGCCTGGGCGGCGTGGCTGCCAAGGAGTTGCACGAATCGTTCAGCGTGCAGGCAGCCCTCATCGCAGCTGCCCTGATGGCCGCTGTCGCGGGTGGCCTAGTCCCTGTGACCAAGAGCAAGACCGGCTGAAGGGCCAAGGTGTGAAGATTTCTGCACGCTGTAGTCAGTACTAATTAGGTGATTAACCTTTAGTAAATCAGACGTTTCTTTGAGCTTTTAAGGGTTACCTTGACCATCAAAGTACCATGTACCCACAAAAATAGGAAAAATGAAGCAAGATGAGATGGGGAAAGTGTGAAGAAGGCACTGGGTTGATGACGATTTTAGATGGGTAACTTGAAGGTCTAGGTTTTTTTCCCATATTCAAAAAGGTGTGAGGCACAAACCCTCTCACCACGCTTTCTGGAAAACTGTGGGCTTTGGATCCTTGCAGACCAGAGGGCACCGAAGGCGTTCACGCTTTCAAGACTCAGCTTTTGCGAGCAAAAAGAGAGGGATCTAATCTAAACCATTCAGTGTGCCCTTTTCATTGAAGAAACAAGGGCATTTTGCTGCCTTTGCCTCTAATGGGCTTTTGACCAAGTGACATTTGGATTGGAAGCATGTTGTAAACGGGGCTGCTTGGGTTACAGTACTTGTTCATGTCATGTCAACTGGCAACTTGAGGGTCCTGGGCCTGCACAGTTCAATTGGCAGGCCCTTTTAAGCTCATCGATTTTGAGTGCTCTTCTTCCCCGCCAGTTCTGACATCGACGCCATGGCATTCACTCAGAAGTCCCGTGGCCGTGGCATTCGCGGAGCTTTGCTGGTGGCCATGTGCTTGTGCAGCCTTTGGACACTTTGTCTTGTGATGATTGTGATTGGTCGGTCAGTAGTTTCCCCATGAATCATTTCAGCACATGTCTGTGTTTATTTTGATTTTTAAAGAAAGGGAGAGAAAGAGAGACTGGCGGAGAGACTGATACTGTTTTCCGCCATTGCCAAATTTGACGATCATTTGCATTCTCTTGCGCGTGAGTGGATTTGACTTTCTTGCAAAAAGTCTCCAGTTTGTGACTGTTCATTGAACAGGGGAGCGTGTGCAAAGTCAACATCTTGACATATTTTCAGCTGATCTTACTTTCCTTGACTGAATCATCTCCAGGAAGCTTTGGAATTTTGAAAGGAAGTTACCATATGACACGGGGAAACCCTTCGGACCCAGAAGACTAAATCTGTTTAAATTTGCACAACTTCAAGGAGCTTGACTTCCCGCACCTTCACCCAGACAGAGGAGGTCACTGAGGACGCCTCGGGTCTTGTGACTTGGCTTGGTCCAGCTGGTGATGTTCAAAGCCTTGTCTATCTTATCTGGGATATGACACAGGGATGCTGAGTTTGTGATCTGGGAAGACAACAAGTGATTGGTGGCCTGAAGGAAAACAGAAGAAAAACAGCAGCTTTTTTACCGTCAACAAGGGGGTTCTTATGGTTCCCCTGGCATGCTCTTGCCCACTTGCGGGAACTTACTAATTCCATCTAATTCCATATGTTGCTTCGTTTGCAAGTGCCAACGCCATATTTGTTGTAACCTCGGTTGTCCGTTGGATAGGGTAAGAATGCAACGCATGAAGGCCAGGGTATTCTGAATCTTCGTTTTTTGCTTGGCCCTTGACCCACGCCAGGGTGTCCAAACCATCCATCTACCAGTGGTTGTTCTCGATGCAGTTCGTAAGCCCATGTTCTTCACCACCATACGTGCGGATGTCTTAGCTCGTTTTCCATGTTTTGTTTCTGAAGGAACCTTTTTAATACTAAAGCGAATCGAATCCATTGTTTGCCCT
Source organism: Cladocopium goreaui (assembly GCA_947184155.2). Classification (NCBI taxonomy): domain Eukaryota; class Dinophyceae; order Suessiales; family Symbiodiniaceae; genus Cladocopium; species Cladocopium goreaui. The sequence goes on from CAMXCT020006811.1 coordinate 710,550, forward strand.
GTTTTTTTGGAGGCTCCATTTTGCACATGCCCCAACCAAAACAAAAACAGATTACAACATTTGAGGTGAAGCTGGTGGGCGGACACCCGCTGATCTTCACCTTCCTTTCCATGGCTTTGTGCGGTGCCGTGTGCTACACAGAGAACTCCACCACTGCCAAGCTGGACTTCGACAAACGTCACCGAGATTGGATAACTTATTCCCACTGTTTTTTCCCGCACGGTCACAGCCCCGAAATTAGTTTGCAGTGGTTTGGTTTTTAGTTGGCCTTAGCCTATGCATTTGGTTTCGTTGTGATTTTCCAGGGAGATCTCACCCATGAACGAAACTATAACATGACATGACATGACATAACCACAAACCTATAGAGGTGACTATTTCACTTTTCAGCTGATCCAGAACATCTTGTGCTTCGCTTCCGGCCTCATCAACGCCTTGTGCATCTTTGACATGGGCATGACAGTCAGCCACCAGAGTGGCAACACCAGTCACACCGGCCGTTTGATCATGATACCTGGAGTTGCCCAGCTTCTGGCTTGTTTTTTTTCAAAAAAATCCGTAGCCAACCCACCTACGTAAGAAGTTATCAGAAACTTTTCATGTTTTGAGGAACCTCGTGCGCAAAGCCGCAGGAAGCTGGTACCGCTTTGGATTCCCAAGGTGCTTTTGAAAAGTTTGAGTCCACATGTCTGGTGTTCAGTCATCTTCACCCTGGCCTTGAAGGTATATGACTAGAATCAAGAAGCCAGCAGGTAGTGATTGGTTGATCCAAGGAACGGCGGCGCCGCGTTCGGACACCTGTTGCTCGCCTTCTGCTTCGGCTCCTTCTTCGCGGGCTACAGCAAGGTGGATACTGAGCTGATCTACTCAGGACGCTACTCTCCCAACCTCTTGGCGGCGGCCCTGGCCGTTGTGGCCGGATGCATGGTGCACTACTGCAACTGGGCTGATTTAGCTTTGCTGTGCTTTGCTGAAAGGGTGTAACCTTGAAACTCCAAAATTAAACTCCGAAAATTAGTAGTAGTGCATCCTGATTTGTGTGCATCCCCCAAAACAAAATATTATACTCTCTTCAAAGCTGGTTGTCCAAAAGCAGTTTTTGAGTAAGGGTTTTTCTTGGCGGCAATTGAAAACTAATTTGTCTTCTTTTCGGTTGGCTGGTGAGCTTGTAGGACTTGTAGGACTTGTAGTACTGCTAGTATTTGTAGTTCTTATAGTTAACTCACCCAAGTAAGCAAGATATTTTCAGAAAAATGGTCTGCATACGGGACCGAGGCAACTACACGTGTATTGTAAATAGTTTGGAGATTTCTAGCCAGAATAGCGAACCCAGCTATTAATCAGCACCCAACATTATTAACATTATATGGTTTTTATCCAGCTGTTGGCGTGCATTTTTTTTGCCGACTTGCACCTTCAGCCAATCCTAGGCAAGGAGCATGGCGGCGATGGCAACAACAACACTTCCGAGTGCTTGCTGCTCTTCGCCTTCTCTCAAGGTATTCAGAACGGCATCACCCGAAGATGCCAGACCCTGCCCATTTGCACCACCCATTTCACTGGCTACTTGACGGACGTTGGCACCTTGCTCGGCTGGTGCGCCCGTGATGGTGTGGCAGGTGAGAAGTTCTTGAAGGCTTGGGGGCTAAGATCCGAGATAGTTGTAATTGTTCGATTCACAAAATTCACTGCGCAAGATATGTTTGGTCGCCCAAATCCCAGAGAACCCGGGGACCACCCGCCTTTTCTGTGCAAGGCCATGCTCTTTGCGGCGGGCATCTTCTTCTTCGGGCTCGGCGGCGTGGCTGCCAAGGAGTTGCACGAATCGTTCAGCATGCAGGCAGCCCTCATCGCAGCTGCGCTGATGGCCGCTGTCGCGGGTGGCTTGGTCCCTGTGACCAAGAGCAAGACCGGCTGAAGGGCCAAGGTGTGAAGATTTCTGCATGCTGTAGTCAGTAATAATTAGGTGATTAGCCCTTTGTCGTTCGGACGTTTCTTTGAGCTTTTAAGGGTTACCTTGACCATCAAAGTACCATGTACCCACAGAAAATAGGAAAAATGAAGCAAGATGAGATGGGGAAAGTGTGAAGAAGGCGCTGGGTTGATGACGATTTTAGATGGGTAACTTGAAGGTCTAGGTTTTTTTCCCATATTCAAAAAGGTGTGAGGCACAAACCCTCTCACCACGCTTTCTGGAAAACTGTGGGCTTTGGATCCTTGCAGACCAGAGGGCACCGAAGGCGTTCACGCTTTCAAGACTCAGCTTTTGCGAGCAAAAAGAGAGGGATCTAATCTAAACCATTCAGTGTGCCCTTTTCATTGAAGAAACAAGGGCGTTTTGCTGCCTTTGCCTCTGATGGGCTTTTGACCAAGTGACATTTGGATTGGAAGCATGTTGTATACGGGACTGCTTGGGTTACAGTACTTGTTCATGTCATGTCAACTGGCAACTTGAGGGTCCTGGGCCTGCACAGTTCAATTGGCAGGCCCTTTTAAGCTTATCGATTTTGAGTGCCCTTCTTCCGCGCCAGTTCTGACATCGACGCCATGGCATTCACTCAGAAGTCCCGTGGCCGTGGCATTCGCGGAGCTTTGCTGGTGGCCATGTGCTTGTGCAGCCTTTGGACACTTTGTCTTGTGATGATTGTGATGGGTCGGTGATTCAGTAGTTTTCCCATGAATTTGTGTTTATTTTAATTTGTAAAGAGAGAGAGAGAGATATATATATATAGAGTTTTTTTTACGCCATTGCCAAATTTGACGATCATTTGCATTCTCTTGCGCGTGAGTGGATGTGACTTTCTTGCAAAAGGTCTCCAGTTTGTGACTGTTCATTGAACAGGGGAGCGTGTGCAAAGTCAACATCTTGACATATTTTCAGCTGATCTTACTTTCCTTGACTGAATCATCTCCAGGAAGCTTTGGAATTTTGAAAGGAAGTTACCATATGACACGGGGAAACCCTTCGGACCCAGAAGACTAAATCTGCTTAAATTTGCACAACTTCAAGGAGCTTGACTTCCCGCACCTTCACCCAGACGGAGGAGGTCACTGAGGACGCCTCGGGTCTTGTGACTTGGCTTGGTCCAGCTGGTGATGTTCAAAGCCTTGTCTATCTTATCTGGGATATGACACAGGCATGCTGAGTTTGTGATCTGGGAAGACAACAAGTGATTGATGGCCTGAAGGAAAACAGAAGAAAAACAGCAGCTTTTTTACCGTCAACAAGGGGGTTCTTATGGTTCCCCTGGCATGCTCTTGCCCACTTGCGGGAACTTACTAATTCCATCTAATTCCATATGTTGCTTCGTTTGCAAGTGCCAACGCCGTATTTGTTGTAACCTCGGTTGTTCGTTGGATAGGGTGAGGATGCAACGCATGAAGGCCAGGGTATTCTGAATCTTCGTTTTTTTGCTTGGCCCTTGACCCACGCCAGGGTGTCCAAACAATCCATCTACCAGTGGTTGTTCTCGATGCAGTTAGTAAGCCCGTGTTCTTCACCACCATACATGCGGATGTCTTAGCCCGTTTTCCATGTTTTGTTTCTGAAGGAACTTTTTACTTTTTAGATCTTTTTAGTACTAAAGCGAATCCGTTGTTTGACCTGTTTTTTTGGAGGCCCCATTTTGCACATGCCCCAGCCAAAACAAAAACAGATTACAACATTTGAGGTGAAGCTGGTGGGCGGACACCCGCTGATCTTCACCTTCCTTTCCATGGCTTTGTGCGGTGCCCTGTGCTACACAGAGAACTCCACCACTGCCAAGCTGGACTTCGACAAACGTCACTGAGATTGGATAACTTATTCCCACTGTTTTTTCCCGCACGGTCAGAGCCCCGAAATTAGTTTGCAGTGGTTTGGTTTTTAGTTGGCCTTAGCCTATGCATTTGGTTTTGTTGTGATTTTCCAGGGAGATCTCACCCATGAACGAAACTATAACATGACATGACATGACATAACCACAAACCTATTGAGGTGACTATTTCACTTTTCAGCTGATCCAGAACATCTTGTGCTTCGCTTCCGGCCTCATCAACGCCTTGTGCATCTTTGACATGGGCATGACAGTCAGCCACCAGAGTGGCAACACCAGTCACACCGGCCGTTTGATCATGATACCTGGAGTTGCCCAGCTGCTGGTTTGTTTTCCTTAAATCCGTAGGCAATCCACCTACGTAAGAAGTTATCAGAAACTTTTCATGTTTTGAGGAACCTCGTGCGCAGAGCCGCAGGAAGCTGGTACCGCTTTGGATTCGCTTTGGATACCCAAGGTGCTTTTGAAAAGTTTGAGTCCACATGTCTGGTGTTCAGTCATCTTCACCCTGGCCTTGAAGGTATATGACTAGAATCAAGAAGCCAGCAGGTAGTGATTGGTTGATCCAAGGAACGGCGGCGCCGCGTTCGGACACCTGTTGCTCGCCTTCTGCTTCGGCTCCTTCTTCGCGGGCTACAGCAAGGCGGATACTGAGCTGATCTACTCAGGACGCTACTCTCCCAACCTCTTGGCGGCGGCCCTGGCCGTTGTGGCCGGATGCATGGTGCACTACTGCAACTGGGCTGATTTAGGTTTGCTATGCTTTGCTGAAAGGGTGTAACCTTGAAACTCCAAAATTAAACTCCGAAAATTAGTAGTAGTGCGTCCTGATTTGTGTGCATCCCCCAAAACAAAATATTATATATACTCTCTTCAAAGCTGGTTGTCCAAAAGCAGTTTGAGTAAGGGTTTTTCCTTGGCAGCAATTGAAAACTAATTTGTTTTCTTTTCGGTTGGCTGGTGAGCTTGTAGGACTTGTAGGACCTGTAGTACTGCTAGTATTTGTAATGCTTGTCAGTTAATTCACCCAAGTAAGCAAGATATTCAGAAAAAAAATGGTCTGCATACGGGACCAAGGCAGCTACACGTGTATTGTAAATAGTTTGGAGATTTCTAGCCACAATAGCGAGCCCAGCTACTAATCAGCATCCAACATTATTAACATTATGGTGTTTATCCAGCTGTTGGCGTGCATCTTTTTGCCGACTTGCACCTTCAGCCAATCCTAGGCAAGGAGCATGGCGGCGATGGCAACAACAACACTTCCGAGTGCTTGCTGCTCTTCGCCTTCTCTCAGGGCATTCAGAACGGCATCACCCGAAGATGCCAGACCCTGCCAATTTGCACCACCCATTTCACCGGCTACTTGACGGACGTTGGCACCTTGCTCGGCTGGTGCGCCCGTGATGGTGTGGCAGGTGAGAAGTTCTTGAAGGCTTGGGGGCTAAGATCCGAGATAGTTGTAATTGTTCAATTCACAAAATTCACTGTGTAAGATATGTTTGGCCGCCCAAATCCCACAGAACCCGGGGACCACCCGCCTTTTCTGTGCAAGGCCATGCTCTTTGCGGCGGGCATCTTCTTCTTCGGGCTCGGCGGCGTGGCTGCCAAGGAGTTGCACGAATCGTTCAGCATGCAGGCAGCCCTCATCGCAGCTGCGCTGATGGCCGCTGTCGCGGGTGGCTTGGTCCCTGTGACCAAGAGCAAGACCGGCTGAAGGGCCAAGGTGTGAAGATTTCTGCATGCTGTAGTCAGTAATAATTAGGTGATTAGCCCTTTGTCGTTCGGACGTTTCTTTGAGCTTTTAAGGGTTACCTTGACCATCAAAGTACCATGTACCCACAGAAAATAGGAAAAATGAAGCAAGATGAGATGGGGAAAGTGTGAAGAAGGCGCAGGGTTGATGACGATTTTAGATGGGTAACTTGAAGGTCTAGGTGTTTTTCCATATTCAAAAAGGTGTGAGGCACAAACCCTCTCACCACGCTTTCTGGGCAACTGTGGGCTTTGGATCCTTGCAAACCAGAGGGCGCCGAAGGCGTTCACGCTTTCAAGACTCAGCTTCTGCGAGCAAAAAGAGAGGGATCTAATCCAAACCATTCAGTATGCCTTTTCATTGAAGAAACAAGGGCATTTTGCCGCCTTTGCCTCTCATGGGCTTTTGACCAAGTGACATTTGGGATTGGAAGCATGTTGTAAACTGGGCTGCTTGGGTTTACAATACTTGTTCACGTCATGTCAACTGGCAACTTGAGGGTCCTGGGCCTGGACAGTTCAATTGGCAGGCCCTTTTAAGCTCATCGATTTTGAGTGCCCTTCTTCCGCGCCAGTTCTGACATCGACGCCATGGCATTCACTCAGAAGTCCCGTGGCCGTGGCGTTCGCGGAGCTTTGCTGGTGGCCATGTGCTTATGCAGCCTTTGGACACTTTGTCTTGTGATGATTGTGATGGGTCGGTGATTCAGTAGTTTTCCCATGAATTTGTGTTTATTTTAATTTGTAAAGAGGGAGAGGGAGAGAGAGAGAGAGAGAGAGATGGAGAGGGAGAGGGAGAGGGAGAGGGAGAGGGAGAGAGAGAGAGAGAGATAGATAGATAGGTAGATAGATAGATAGATAGATAGAGATATATATATATATATTTATATCATTTTATATATATAGTATATGGAGTTTTTTTTAACGCCATTGCCAAATTTGACGATCGTTTGCGTTGTCTTGCGCACGAGTGGATTTGACTTTCTCGCAGAGGTCTCCAGTTTGTGACTGTCATTGAACAGGGGAGCGTGTGCAAAGTCAACATCTTGGCATATTTTCAGCTGATCTTACTTTCCTTGACTGAATCATCTCCAGGAAGCTTTGAAATTTTGAAAGGAAGTTACCATATGACACGGGGAAACCCTTCGGACCCAGAAGACTAAATCTGTTTAAATTTGCACAACTTCAAGGAGCTTGACTTCCCGCACCTTCACCCAGACGGAGGAGGTCACTGAGGACGCCTCGGGTCTTGTGACTTGGCTTGGTCCAGCTGGTGATGTTCAAAGCCTTGTCTATCTTATCTGGGATATGACACAGGCATGCTGAGTTTGTGATCTGGGAAGACAACAAGCGATTGGTGGCCTGAAGGAAAACAGAAGAAAAACAGCAGCTTTTTTACCGTCAACAAGGGGGTTCTTATGGTTCCCCTGGCATGCTCTTGCCCACTCGCGGGAACTTACTAATTCCATCTAATTCCATATGTTGCTTCGTTTGCAAGTGCCAACGCCATATTTGTTGTAACCTCGGTTGTCCGTTGGATAGGGTAAGAATGCAACGCATGAGGGCGAGGGTATTCTGAATCTTCGTTTTTTTGCTTGGCCCTTGACCCACGCCAGGGTGTCCAAACCATCCATCTACCACTGGTTGTTCTCGATGCAGTTAGTAAGCCCATGTTCTTCACCACCATACGTGCGGATGTCTTAGCTCGTTTTCCATGTTTTGTTTCTGAAGGAACTTTTTAATACTAAAGAGAATCTGTTGCTAACCTGTTTTGCCACCCCCTGCTGTGGCGCCCGGCGGCTTTGGAGCCCCGCCATGCCTCAGCCAAAACCTCTCTTCGGTCCTTTGCTCCTACACCTCCTCTCCACCCCTCCTCCTTCACCTCCAAACCTCATCAGATCATCGTCTCATTATCAACGTGTTTTTATCATCATCATCATCACCATCGTCATCACATCAGTTTTTCATTTTTAGCATCAACCCATCATCATTTGGTGTTGTGTGATTCATCCCCCTCATCCCATCCCGAAATATATCATCATCACATCATCATCAACATAACATCAAATTATCACCACATCATCACATTCACCATCATCATCACATCATCATCACTTCCTTCCATTATCAACGCCCCCTCCTCCTCCTCATCATCATCATCATCAGTTTCCACCTTGGCTTGCCAGGCTACCGAGTCCCTTAGGCCATACCTGGGCAGTCTTTTGCTGGATTTTTTTATTTGTATCCGTAGGCAATCCACCTACGTAAGAAGTTATCAGAAACTTTTCATGTTTTGAGGAACCTCGTGCGCAGAGCCGCAGGAAGCTGGTACCGCTTTGGATTCGCTTTGGATTCCCAAGGTGCTTTTGAAAAGTTTGAGTCCACATGTCTGGTGTTCAGTCATCTTCACCCTGGCCTTGAAGGTATATGACTAGAATCAAGAAGCCAGCAGGTAGTGATTGGTTGATCCAAGGAACGGCGGCGCCGCGTTCGGACACCTGTTGCTCGCCTTCTGCTTCGGCTCCTTCTTCGTGGGCCTCAGCAAGGCGGATACTGAGCTGATCTACTCAGGACGCTACTCTCCCAACCTCTTGGCGGCGGCCCTGGCCGTTGTGGCCGGATGCATGGTGCACTACTGCAACTGGGCTGATTTAGCTTTGCTATGCTTTGCTGAAAGGGTGTAACCTTGAAACTCCAAAATTAAACTCCGAAAATTAGTAGTAGTGCGTCCTGATTTGTGTGCATCCCCCAAAACAAAATATTATATATACTCTCTTCAAAGCTGGTTGTCCAAAAGCAGTTTGAGTAAGGGCTTTTCCTTGGCAGCAATTGAAAACTAATTTGTCTTCTTTTCGGTTGGCTGGTGAGCTTGTAGGACTTGTAGGACTTGTAGTACTGCTAGTATTTGCAGTGCTTGTAGTTAATTCACCCGAGTAAGCATGATATTTTCAGAAAAAATGGTCTGCATACGGGACCAAGGCAACTACACGTGTATTGTAAAGAGTTTGGAGATTTCTAGCCACAATAGCGAACCCAGCTACTAATCAGCATCCAACAAAATTATGGCATATGGTTTTTATCCAGCTGTTGGCGTGCATCTTTTTGCCGACTTGCACCTTCAGCCAATCCTAGGCAAGGAGCATGGCTGCGATGGCAACAACAACACTTCCGAGTGCTTGCTGCTCTTCGCCTTCTCTCAGGGTATCCAGAATGGCATCACCCGAAGATGCCAGACCCTGCCAATTTGCACCACCCATTTCACCGGCTACTGTGACGGACGCTTGGCACCTTGCTCGGCTGGTGCGCCCGTGATGGTGTGGCAGGTGAGAAGTTCTTGAAGGCTTGGGGGCTAAGATCCGAGATAGTTGTAATTGTTCGATTCACAAAATTCACTGCGCAAGATATGTTTGGTCGCCCAAATCCCAGAGAACCCGGGGACCACCCGCCTTTTCTGTGCAAGGCCATGCTCTTTGCGGCGGGCATCTTCTTCTTCGGGCTCGGCGGCGTGGCTGCCAAGGAGTTGCACGAATCGTTCAGCGTGCAGGCAGCCCTCATCGCAGCTGCGCTGATGGCCGCTGTCGCGGGTGGCCTAGTCCCTGTGACCAAGAGCAAGACCGGCTGAAGGGCCAAGGTGTGAAGATTTCTGCATGCTGTAGTCAGTAATAATTAGGTGATTAGCCGTTTGTCGTTCGGACGTTTCTTTGAGCTTTTAAGGGTTACCTTGACCATCAAAGTACCATGTACCCACAGAAAATAGGAAAAATGAAGCAAGATGAGATGGGGAAAGTGTGAAGAAGGCGCTGGGTTGATGACGATTTTAGATGGGTAACTTGAAGGTCTAGGTTTTTTTCCATATTCAAAAAGGTGTGAGGCACAAACCCTCTCACCACGCTTTCTGGGCAACTGTGGGCTTTGGATCCTTGCAGACCAGAGGGCGCCAAAGGCGTTCACGCTTTCAAGACTCAGCTTCTGCGAGCAAAAAGAGAGGGATCTAATCTAAACCATTCAGTATGCCTTTTCATTGAAGAAACAAGGGCATTTTGCTGCCTTTGCCTCTGATGGGCTTTTGACCAAGTGACATTTGGATTGGAAGCGTGTTGTAAACTGGGCTGCTTGGGTTACAATACTTGTTCATGTCATGTCAACTGGCAACTTGAGGGTCCTGGGCCTGGACAGTTCAATTGGCAGGCCCTTTTAAGCTCATCGATTTTGAGGGCCCTTCTTCCGCGCCAGTTCTGACATCGACGCCATGGCATTCAAACAGAAGTCCCGTGGCCGTGGCATTCGCGGAGCTTTGCTGGTGGCCATGTGCTTGTGCAGCCATTGGACACTTTGTCTTGTGATGATTGTGATGGGTCGGTGATTCAGTAGTTTTCCCATGAAATTGTGTTTATTTTAATTTGTAAAGCGGGAGAGGGAGGGAGGGAGAGAGAGAGAGAGAGCACTTTATATATATATATATATTTATATAGTATATATATATATATAGTATATAGAGTTTTGAAAGGAAGTTACCATATGATCGGGGAATCCCTTCGGACCCCGAAGACTAACAAACACTTCAAGGAGCTTGACTTCCCGCACCTTCACCCAGACGGAGGAGGTCCTGAGGACGCCTCGGGTCTTGTGACTTGGCTTGGTCCAGCTGGTGATGTTCAAAGCCTTGTCTATCTTATACGTAATCTGGGAAGACAACAAGTTATCTGAATCTTCGACCCACGCTTTTCATGTTTTGAGCAGTTAACCCATGTCGTGTCTTAGCCCGCAAAGCCTAAAGAGAATCAGTTTTTTTGGAGGCCCCATTTTGCACATGCTGGTACTGCTTTGGATTCCCACTTCGACAAACGGTTGGATAACTTATTCCCACTGTTTTTTCCCGAAAGCCCCGTTAGTTTGAGTCCAGGGAGATCTCACCCATCGAAACTATAACATGGTGTTATAGAGGTGACTATTTCACTTTTCAGCTGATCCAGAACATCTTTGAAACGCCTTGTGCATCTTTGACATGGGCATGAAGTCAAGAGTGGCAACACCAGTCACACCGGCCGTAGTGATTGGTTGATCCAAGGAACGGCGGCGCCGCGTTCGGACACCTGTTGCTCGCCTTCTGCTTCGGCTCCTTCTTCGCGGGCTACAGCAAGGCGGATACTGAGCTGATCTACTCAGGACGCTACTCTCCCAACCTCTTGGCGGCGGCCCTGGCCGTTGTGGCCGGATGCATGGTGCACTACTGCAACTGGGCTGATTTAGCTTTGCTATGCTTTGCTGAAAGGGTGTAACCTTGAAACTCCAAAAGTAAACTCCGAAAATTAGTAGTGCGTCCTGGTTTGTGTGCATCCCCCAAAACAAAATATTATACTCTCTTCAAAGCTGGTTGTCCAAAAGCAGTTTGAGTAAGGGTTTTTCCTTGGCGGCAATTGAAAACTAATTTGTCTTCTTTTCGGTTGGCTGGCGAGCTTGTAGGACTTGTAGGACTTGTAGGACTTGTAGGACTTGTAGGACTTGTAGTACTGCTAGTATTTGCAGTGCTTGTAGTTAATTCACCCGAGTAAGCAAGATATTTTCAGAAAAAATGGTCTGCATACGGGACCAAGGCAACTACACGTGTATTGTAAAGAGTTTGGAGATTTCTAGCCACAATAGCGAACCCAGCTACTAATCAGCATCCAACAAAATTATGGCATATGGTTTTTATCCAGCTGTTGGCGTGCATCTTTTTGCCGACTTGCACCTTCAGCCAATCCTAGGCAAGGAGCATGGCGGCGATGGCAACAACAACACTTCCGAGTGCTTGCTGCTCTTCGCCTTCTCTCAGGGTATCCAGAATGGCATCACCCGACGATGCCAGACCCTGCCAATTTGCACCACCCATTTCACCGGCTACTTGACGGACGTTGGCACCTTGCTCGGCTGGTGCGCCCGTGATGGTGTGGCAGGTGAGAAGTTCTTGAAGGCTTGGGGGCTAAGATCCGAGATAGTTGTAATTGTTCGATTCACAAAATTCACTGCGCAAGATATGTTTGGCCACCCAATTCCCAGAGAACCCGGGGACCACCCGCCTTTTCTGCGCAAGGCCATGCTCTTTGCGGCGGGCATCTTCTTCTTCGGGCTCGGCGGCGTGGCTGCCAAGGAGTTGCACGAATCGTTCAGCGTGCAGGCAGCCCTCATCGCAGCTGCGCTGATGGCCGCTGTCGCGGGTGGCCTAGTCCCTGTGACCAAGAGCAAGACCGGCTGAAGGGCCAGGGTGTGAAGATTTCTGCACGCTGTAGTCAGTACTAATTAGGTGATTAACCTTTAGTCAATCAGACGTTTCTTTGAGCTTTTAAGGGTTACCTTGACCATCAAAGTACCATGTACCCACAAAAAATAGGAAAAATAAAGCAAGATGAGATGGGGAAAGTGTGAAGAAGGCACTGGGTTGATGACGATTTTAGATGGGTAACTTGAAGGTCTAGGTTTTTTTTTCCATATTCAAAAAGGTGTGAGGCACAAACCCTCCCACCACGCTTTCTGGAAAACTGTGGGCTTTGGATCCTTGCAGACCAGAGGGCACCGAAGGCGTTCACGCTTTCAAGACTCAGCTTTTGCGAGCAAAAAGAGAGGGATCTAATCTAAACCATTCAGTGTGCCCTTTTCATTGAAGAAACAAGGGCATTTGCCGCCTTTGCCTCTAATGGGCTCTTGACCAAGTGACATTTGGATTGGAAGCATGTTGTAAACTGGGCTGCTTGGGTTACAGTCCTTGTTCATGTCATGTCAACTGGCAACTTGAGGGCCCTAGGCCTGGACAGTTCAATTGGCAGGCCCTTTTAAGCTTATCGATTTTGAGTGCCCTTCTTCCGCGCCAGTTCTGACATCGACGCCATGGCATTCACTCAGAAGTCCCGTGGCCGTGGCATTCGCGGAGCTTTGCTGGTGGCCATGTGCTTGTGCAGCCTTTGGACACTTTGTCTTGTGATGATTGTGATGGTCGGTGTAGTTCAGTAGTTTTCCCATGAATTGTGTTTATTTTAATTTGTAAAGAGAGAGAGAGATATATATATAGAGTTTTTTTTACGCCATTGCCAAATTTGACGATCATTTGCATTCTCTTGCGCGTGAGTGGATGTGACTTTCTTGCAAAAGGTCTCCAGTTTGTGACTGCTTATTCAACAGGGGAGTGTGTGCAAAATCAACGTCTTGACATATTTTCAGCTGATCTTACTTTCCTTGACTGAATCATCTCCAGGAAGCTTTGGAATTTTGAAAGGAAGTTACCATATGACACGGGGAAACCCTTCGGACCCAGAAGACTAAATCTGTTTAAATTTGCACAACTTCAAGGAGCTTGACTTCCCGCACCTTCACCCAGACGGAGGAGGTCACTGAGGACGCCTCGGGTCTTGTGACTTGGCTTGGTCCAGCTGGTGATGTTCAAAGCCTTGTCTATCTTATCTGGGATATGACACAGGCATGCTGAGTTTGTGATCTGGGAAGACAACAAGTGATTGGTGGCCTGAAGGAAAACAGAAGAAAAACAGCAGCTTTTTGACCGTCAACAAGGGGGTTCTTATGGTTCCCCTGGCATGCTCTTGCCCACTTGCGGGAACTTACTAATTCCATCTAATTCCATATGTTGCTTCGTTTGCAAGTGCCAACGCCATATTTGTTGTAACCTCGGTTGTCCGTTGGATAGGGTAAGAATGCAACGCATGAAGGCCAGGGTATTCTGAATCTTCGTTTTTTGCTTGGCCCTTGACCCACGCCAGGGTGTCCAAACCATCCATCTACCAGTGGTTGTTCTCGATGCAGTTCGTAAGCCCATGTTCTTCACCACCATACGTGCGGATGTCTTAGCTCGTTTTCCATGTTTTGTTTCTGAAGGAACCTTTTTAATACTAAAGCGAATCGAATCCATTGTTTGCCCTGTTTTTTTGGAGGCTCCATTTTGCACATGCCCCAACCAAAACAAAAACAGATTACAACATTTGAGGTGAAGCTGGTGGGCGGACACCCGCTGATCTTCACCTTCCTTTCCATGGCTTTGTGCGGTGCCGTGTGCTACACAGAGAACTCCACCACTGCCAAGCTGGACTTCGACAAACGTCACCGAGATTGGATAACTTATTCCCACTGTTTTTTCCCGCACGGTCACAGCCCCGAAATTAGTTTGCAGTGGTTTGGTTTTTAGTTGGCCTTAGCCTATGCATTTGGTTTCGTTGTGATTTTCCAGGGAGATCTCACCCATGAACGAAACTATAACATGACATGACATGACATAACCACAAACCTATAGAGGTGACTATTTCACTTTTCAGCTGATCCAGAACATCTTGTGCTTCGCTTCCGGCCTCATCAACGCCTTGTGCATCTTTGACATGGGCATGACAGTCAGCCACCAGAGTGGCAACACCAGTCACACCGGCCGTTTGATCATGATACCTGGAGTTGCCCAGCTGCTGGTTTGTTTTCCTTGAATCCGTAGGCAATCCACCTACGTAAGAAGTTATCAGAAACTTTTCATGTTTTGAGGAACCTCGTGCGCAAAGCCGCAGGAAGCTGGTACCGCTTTGGATTCCCAAGGTGCTTTTGAAAAGTTTGAGTCCACATGTCTGGTGTTCAGTCATCTTCACCCTGGCCTTGAAGGTATATGACTAGAATCAAGAAGCCAGCAGGTAGTGATTGGTTGATCCAAGGAACGGCGGCGCCGCGTTCGGACACCTGTTGCTCGCCTTCTGCTTCGGCTCCTTCTTCGCGGGCCTCAGCAAGGCGGATACTGAGCTGATCTACTCAGGACGCTACTCTCCCAACCTCTTGGCGGCGGCCCTGGCCGTTGTGGCCGGATGCATGGTGCACTACTGCAACTGGGCTGATTTAGCTTTGCTATGCTTTGCTGAAAGGGTGTAACCTTGAAACTCCAAAATTAAACTCCGAAAATTAGTAGTAGTGCGTCCTGATTTGTGTGCATCCCCCGAAACAAAATATTATACTCTCTTCAAAGCTGGTTGTCCAAAAGCAGTTTGAGTAAGGGTTTTTCTTGGCGGCAATTGAAAACTAATTTGTCTTCTTTTCGGTTGGCTGGTGAGCTTGTAGGACTTGTAGGACTTGTAGGACTTGTAGTACTGCTAGTATTTGCAGTGCTTGTAGTTAATTCACCCGAGTAAGCAAGATATTTTCAGAAAAAATGGTCTGCATACGGGACCAAGGCAACTACACGTGTATTGTAAAGAGTTTGGAGATTTCTAGCCACAATAGCGAACCCAGCTACTAATCAGCATCCAACAAAATTATGGCATATGGTTTTTATCCAGCTGTTGGCGTGCATCTTTTTGCCGACTTGCACCTTCAGCCAATCCTAGGCAAGGAGCATGGCTGCGATGGCAACAACAACACTTCCGAGTGCTTGCTGCTCTTCGCCTTCTCTCAGGGTATCCAGAATGGCATCACCCGAAGATGCCAGACCCTGCCAATTTGCACCACCCATTTCACCGGCTACTTGACGGACGTTGGCACCTTGCTCGGCTGGTGCGCCCGTGATGGTGTGGCAGGTGAGAAGTTCTTGAAGGCCCGGGCTGT
Source organism: Cladocopium goreaui (assembly GCA_947184155.2). Taxonomy (NCBI): domain Eukaryota; class Dinophyceae; order Suessiales; family Symbiodiniaceae; genus Cladocopium; species Cladocopium goreaui. The sequence goes on from CAMXCT020006811.1 coordinate 725,675, forward strand.
GCTTTTTCAAAAAACAAGAAAGAGGGATAAACCATGCAAAGCAGTTTTCTTCCACGCTTTCCTGAGCACAGAATTGCGGTTTTACCAGCTGTTCTGCTGGGCCACAAGAATCAGCAACCACCAGACCACCCGCCTTTGGAAGGCAATGCTCTTTGCGGCGGGCATCTTCTTCTTCGGCCTGGGCGGCGTGGCTGCCAAGGAGTTGCACGAATCGTTCAGCGTGCAGGCAGCCCTCATCGCAGCTGCCCTGATGGCCGCTGTCGCGGGTGGCCTAGTCCCTGTGACCAAGAGCAAGACCGGCTGAAGGGCCAAGGTGTGAAGATTTCTGCACGCTGTAGTCAGTACTAATTAGGTGATTAACCTTTAGTAAATCAGACGTTTCTTTGAGCTTTTAAGGGTTACCTTGACCATCAAAGTACCATGTACCCACAAAAATAGGAAAAATGAAGCAAGATGAGATGGGGAAAGTGTGAAGAAGGCACTGGGTTGATGACGATTTTAGATGGGTAACTTGAAGGTCTAGGTTTTTTTCCCATATTCAAAAAGGTGTGAGGCACAAACCCTCTCACCACGCTTTCTGGAAAACTGTGGGCTTTGGATCCTTGCAGACCAGAGGGCACCGAAGGCGTTCACGCTTTCAAGACTCAGCTTTTGCGAGCAAAAAGAGAGGGATCTAATCTAAACCATTCAGTGTGCCCTTTTCATTGAAGAAACAAGGGCATTTGCCGCCTTTGCCTCTAATGGGCTCTTGACCAAGTGACATTTGGATTGGAAGCATGTTGTAAACTGGGCTGCTTGGGTTACAGTCCTTGTTCATGTCATGTCAACTGGCAACTTGAGGGCCCTAGGCCTGGACAGTTCAATTGGCAGGCCCTTTTAAGCTTATCGATTTTGAGTGCCCTTCTTCCGCGCCAGTTCTGACATCGACGCCATGGCATTCACTCAGAAGTCCCGTGGCCGTGGCATTCGCGGAGCTTTGCTGGTGGCCATGTGCTTGTGCAGCCTTTGGACACTTTGTCTTGTGATGATTGTGATGGGTCGGTGATTCAGTAGTTTTCCCATGAATTTGTGTTTATTTTAATTTGTAAAGAGAGAGAGAGATATATATATAGAGTTTTTTTTACGCCATTGCCAAATTTGACGATCATTTGCATTCTCTTGCGCGTGAGTGGATGTGACTTTCTTGCAAAAGGTCTCCAGTTTGTGACTGCTTATTCAACAGGGGAGTGTGTGCAAAATCAACGTCTTGACATATTTTCAGCTGATCTTACTTTCCTTGACTGAATCATCTCCAGGAAGCTTTGGAATTTTGAAAGGAAGTTACCATATGACACGGGGAAACCCTTCGGACCCAGAAGACTAAATCTGTTTAAATTTGCACAACTTCAAGGAGCTTGACTTCCCGCACCTTCACCCAGACGGAGGAGGTCACTGAGGACGCCTCGGGTCTTGTGACTTGGCTTGGTCCAGCTGGTGATGTTCAAAGCCTTGTCTATCTTATCTGGGATATGACACAGGCATGCTGAGTTTGTGATCTGGGAAGACAACAAGTGATTGGTGGCCTGAAGGAAAACAGAAGAAAAACAGCAGCTTTTTGACCGTCAACAAGGGGGTTCTTATGGTTCCCCTGGCATGCTCTTGCCCACTTGCGGGAACTTACTAATTCCATCTAATTCCATATGTTGCTTCATTTGCAAGTGCCAACGCCGTATTTGTTGTAACCTCGGTTGTTCGTTGGATAGGGTGAGGATGCAACGCATGAGGGCCAGGGTATTCTGAATCTTCGTTTTTTTGCTTGGCCCTTGACCCACGCCAGGGTGTCCAAACCATCCATCTACCAGTGGTTGTTCTCGATGCAGTTAGTATATAAGCCCCGTGTTCTTCACCACCATACATGCGGATGTCTTAGCCCGTTTTCCATGTTTTGTTTCTGAAGGAACTTTTACTTTTTAATACTAAAGCGAATCCGTTGTTTGACCTGTTTTTTTTGGAGGCCCCATTTTGCACATGCCCCAGCCAAAACAAAAACAGATTACAACATTTGAGGTGAAGCTGGTGGGCGGACACCCGCTCATCTTCACCTTCCTTTCCATGGCTTTGTGCGGTGCCCTGTGCTACACAGAGAACTCCACCACTGCCAAGCTGGACTTCGACAAACGTCACCGAGATTGGATAACTTATTCCCACTGTTTTTTCCCGCACGGTCAGAGCCCCGAAATTAGTTTGCAGTGGTTTGGTTTTTAGTTGGCCTTAGCCTATGCATTTGGTTTTGTTGTGATTTTCCAGGGAGATCTCACCCATGAACGAAACTATAACATGACATGACATGACATAACCACAAACCTATAGAGGTGACTATTTCACTTTTCAGCTGATCCAGAACATCTTGTGCTTCGCTTCCGGCCTCATCAACGCCTTGTGCATCTTTGACATGGGCATGACAGTCAGCCACCAGAGTGGCAACACCAGTCACACCGGCCGTTTGATCATGATACCTGGAGTTGCCCAGCTGCTTGTTTGTTTTCCTTGAATCCGTAGGCAATCCACCTACGTAAGAAGTTATCAGAAACTTTTCATGTTTTGAGGAACCTCGTGCGCAAAGCCGCAGGCTGGTACCGCTTTGGATTCCCAAGGTGCTTTTGAAAAGTTTGAGTCCACATGTCTGGTGTTCAGTCATGTTCACCCTGGCCTTGAAGGTATATGACTAGAATCAAGAAGCCAGCAGGTAGTGATTGGTTGATCCAAGGAACGGCGGCGCCGCGTTCGGACACCTGTTGCTCGCCTTCTGCTTCGGCTCCTTCTTCGCGGGCCTCAGCAAGGCGGATACTGAGCTGATCTACTCAGGACGCTACTCTCCCAACCTCTTGGCGGCGGCCCTGGCCGTTGTGGCCGGATGCATGGTGCACTACTGCAACTGGGCTGATTTAGCTTTGCTATGCTTTGCTGAAAGGGTGTAACCTTGAAACTCCAAAATTAAACTCCGAAAATTAGTAGTAGTGCGTCCTGATTTGTGTGCATCCCCCGAAACAAAATATTATACTCTCTTCAAAGCTGGTTGTCCAAAAGCAGTTTGAGTAAGGGTTTTTCTTGGCGGCAATTGAAAACTAATTTGTCTTCTTTTCGGTTGGCTGGTGAGCTTGTAGGACTTGTAGGACTTGTAGGACTTGTAGTACTGCTAGTATTTGCAGTGCTTGTAGTTAATTCACCCGAGTAAGCAAGATATTTTCAGAAAAAATGGTCTGCATACGGGACCAAGGCAACTACACGTGTATTGTAAAGAGTTTGGAGATTTCTAGCCACAATAGCGAACCCAGCTACTAATCAGCATCCAACAAAATTATGGCATATGGTTTTTATCCAGCTGTTGGCGTGCATCTTTTTGCCGACTTGCACCTTCAGCCAATCCTAGGCAAGGAGCATGGCTGCGATGGCAACAACAACACTTCCGAGTGCTTGCTGCTCTTCGCCTTCTCTCAGGGTATCCAGAATGGCATCACCCGAAGATGCCAGACCCTGCCAATTTGCACCACCCATTTCACCGGCTACTTGACGGACGTTGGCACCTTGCTCGGCTGGTGCGCCCGTGATGGTGTGGCAGGTGAGAAGTTCTTGAAGGCTTGGGGGCTAAGATCCGAGATAGTTGTAATTGTTCGATTCACAAAATTCACTGCGCAAGATATGTTTGGCCGCCCAAATCCCAGAGAACCCGGGGACCACCCGCCTTTTCTGTGCAAGGCCATGCTCTTTGCGGCGGGCATCTTCTTCTTCGGGCTCGGCGGCGTGGCTGCCAAGGAGTTGCACGAATCGTTCAGCGTGCAGGCAGCCCTCATCGCAGCTGCCCTGATGGCCGCTGTCGCGGGTGGCTTGGTCCCTGTGACCAAGAGCAAGACCGGCTGAAGGGCCAAGGTGTGAAGATTTCTGCATGCTGTAGTCAGTAATAATTAGGTGATTAGCCCTTTGTCGTTCGGACGTTTCTTTGAGCTTTTAAGGGTTACCTTGACCATCAAAGTACCATGTACCCACAGAAAATAGGAAAAATGAAGCAAGATGAGATGGGGAAAGTGTGAAGAAGGCGCAGGGTTGATGACGATTTTAGATGGGTAACTTGAAGGTCTAGGTGTTTTTCCATATTCAAAAAGGTGTGAGGCACAAACCCTCTCACCACGCTTTCTGGGCAACTGTGGGCTTTGGATCCTTGCAAACCAGAGGGCGCCGAAGGCGTTCACGCTTTCAAGACTCAGCTTCTGCGAGCAAAAAGAGAGGGATCTAATCCAAACCATTCAGTATGCCTTTTCATTGAAGAAACAAGGGCATTTTGCCGCCTTTGCCTCTCATGGGCTTTTGACCAAGTGACATTTGGGATTGGAAGCATGTTGTAAACTGGGCTGCTTGGGTTTACAATACTTGTTCACGTCATGTCAACTGGCAACTTGAGGGTCCTGGGCCTGGACAGTTCAATTGGCAGGCCCTTTTAAGCTCATCGATTTTGAGTGCCCTTCTTCCGCGCCAGTTCTGACATCGACGCCATGGCATTCACTCAGAAGTCCCGTGGCCGTGGCGTTCGCGGAGCTTTGCTGGTGGCCATGTGCTTATGCAGCCTTTGGACACTTTGTCTTGTGATGATTGTGATGGGTCGGTGATTCAGTAGTTTTCCCATGAATTTGTGTTTATTTTAATTTGTAAAGAGGGAGAGGGAGAGAGAGAGAGAGAGAGAGATATGTATATATATAGTATATCTATATATATATATATATAGTGTTTTTTAACGCCATTGCCAAATTTGACGATCGATTGCGTTTTCTTGCGCACGAGTGGATTTGACTTTCTCACAAAGGTTTCCGGTTTGTGACTGTTCGTTGAACATTGAACAGGGGAGTGTGTGCAAAATCAACATCTTGACTTGTTTTCAGCTGATCTTACTTTCCTTGACTGAATCATCTCCAGGAAGCTTTGGAATTTTGAAAGGAAGTTACCATATGACACGGGGAAACCCTTCGGACCCCGAAGACTAAATCTGTTTAAATTTGCACAACTTCAAGGAGCTTGACTTCCCGCACCTTCACCCAGACGGAGGAGGTCACTGAGGACGCCTCGGGTCTTGTGACTTGGCTTGGTCCAGCTGGTGATGTTCAAAGCCTTGTCTATCTTATCTGTTATATGACACAGGCATGCTGAGTTTGTGATCTGGGAAGACAACAAGTGATTGGTGGCCTGAAGGAAAACAGGGTATTCTGAATCTTCGTTTTTTGCTTGGCCCTTGACCCACACCAGGGTGTCCAAACCATCCATCTACCAGTGGTTGTTCTCGATGCAGTTAGTAAGCCCATGTTCTTCACCACCATGCATGCAGATGTCTTAGCTCGTTTTCCATGTTTTGTTTCTGGAGGAACCTTTTAATACTAAAGCAACTCCGTTGTTTGACCTTTTTTTTGGAGGCCCCACTTTACACATGCCCCAGCCAAAACAGATTACAACATTTGAGGTGAAGCTGGTGGGCGGACACCCGCTGATTTTCACCTTCCTTTCCATGGCTTTGTGCGGTGCCCTGTGCTACACAGAGAACTCCACCACTGCCAAGCTGGACTTCGACAAACGTCACCGAGATTGGATAACTTATTCCCACTGTTGTTTTCTCCGCACGGTCACAGCCCCGAAATTAGTTTGCAGTGGTTTGGTTTTTAGTTGTGATTTTCCAGGGAGATCTCACCCATGAACGAAACTATAACATGACATGACATGACATAACCACAAACCTATAGAGGTGACTATTTCACTTTTCAGCTGATCCAGAACATCTTGTGCTTCGCTTCCGGCCTCATCAACGCCTTGTGCATCTTTGACATGGGCATGACAGTCAGCCACCAGAGTGGCAACACCAGTCACACCGGCCGTTTGATCATGATACCTGGAGTTGCCCAGCTGCTGGTTTGTTTTCCTTGAATCCGTAGGCAATCCACCTACGTAAGAAGTTATCAAGCACTTTTCGTGTTTTGAGGAACCTCGTGCGCAAAGCCGCAGGAAGCTGGTACCGCTTTGGATTTCCAAGGTGCTTTTGAAAAGTTTGAGTCCACATGTCTGGTGTTCAGTCATCTTCACCCTAGCCTTGAAGGTATATGACTAGAATCAAGAAGCCAGCACGTAGTGATTGGTTGATCCAAGGAACGGCGGCGCCGCGTTCGGACACCTGTTGCTCGCCTTCTGCTTCGGCTCCTTCTTCGCGGGCCTCAGCAAGGCGGATACTGAGCTGATCTACTCAGGACGCTACTCTCCCAACCTCTTGGCGGCGGCCCTGGCCGTTGTGGCCGGATGCATGGTGCACTATTGCAACTGGGCTGATTTAGCTTTGCTATGCTTTGCTGAAAGGGTGTAACCTTGAAACTCCAAAATTAAATTCCGAAAATAAGTAGTGCGTCCTGATCTGTGTGCATCCCCCAAAACAAAATATTATATATACTCTCTTCAAAGCTGGTTGTCCAAAAGCAGTTTGAGTAAGGGTTTTTCCTTGGCAGCAATTGAAAACTAATTTGTTTTCTTTTCGGTTGGCTGGTGAGCTTGTAGGACTTGTAGGACTTGTAGGACTTGTAGGACTTGTAGTACTGCTAGTATTTGTAGTGCTTGTAGTTAATTCACCCAAGTAAGCAAGATATTTTCAGAAAAAAATGGTCTGCATACGGGACCAAGGCAACTACACGTGTATTGTAAATAGTTTGGAGATTTCTAGCCACAATAGCGAACCCAGCTACTAATCAGCATCCAACAAAATTATGGCATATGGTTTTTATCCAGCTGTTGGCGTGCATCTTTTTGCCGACTTGCACCTTCAGCCAATACCAGGCAAGGAGCATGGCGGCGATGGCAACAACAACACTTCCGAGTGCTTGCTGCTCTTCGCCTTCTCTCAGGGTATCCAGAATGGCATCACCCGAAGATGCCAGACCCTGCCAATTTGCACCACCCATTTCACCGGCTACTTGACGGACGTTGGCACCTTGCTCGGCTGGTGCGCCCGTGATGTTGTGACAGGTGAGAAGTTCTTGAAGGCTTGGGGGCTAAGATCCGAGATAGTTGTAATTGTTCGATTCACAAAATTCACTGCGCAAGATATGTTTGGCCGCCCAAATCCCAGAGAACCCGGGGACCACCCGCCTTTTCTGCGCGAGGCCATGCTCTTTGCGGCGGGCATCTTCTTCTTCGGGCTCGGCGGCGTGGCTGCCAAGGAGTTGCACGAATCGTTCAGCGTGCAGGCAGCCCTCATCGCAGCTGCCCTGATGGCCGCTGTCGCGGGTGGCTTGGTCCCTGTGACCAAGAGCAAGACCGGCTGAAGGGCCAAGGTGTGAAGATTTCTGCATGCTGTAGTCAGTAATAATTAGGTGATTAGCCCTTTGTCGTTCGGACGTTTCTTTGAGCTTTTAAGGGTTACCTTGACCATCAAAGTACCATGTACCCACAGAAAATAGGAAAAATGAAGCAAGATGAGATGGGGAAAGTGTGAAGAAGGCGCTGGGTTGATGACGATTTTAGATGGGTAACTTGAAGGTCTAGGTGTTTTTCCATATTCAAAAAGGTGTGAGGCACAAACCCTCTCACCACGCTTTCTGGGCAACTGTGGGCTTTGGATCCTTGCAAACCAGAGGGCACCGAAGGCGTTCACGCTTTCAAGACTCAGCTTCTGCGAGCAAAAGAGAGGGATCTAATCCAAACCATTCAGTATGCCTTTTCATTGAAGAAACAAGGGCATTTTGCTGCCTTTGCCTCTCATGGGCTTTTGACCAAGTGACATTTGGGATTGGAAGCATGTTGTAAACTGGGCTGCTTGGGTTTACAATACTTGTTCACGTCATGTCAACTGGCAACTTGAGGGTCCTGGGCCTGGACAGTTCAATTGGCAGGCCCTTTTAAGCTCATCGATTTTGAGTGCCCCTCTTCTGCGCCAGTTCTGACATCGACGCCATGGCATTCACTCAGAAGTCCCGTGGCCGTGGCATTCGCGGAGCTTTGCTGGTGGCCATGTGCTTGTGCAGCCTTTGGACACTTTGTCTTGTGATGATTGTGATGGGTCGGTGATTCAGTAGTTTTCCCATGAATTTGTGTTTATTTTAATTTGTAAAGAGGGAGAGGGGGAGAGAGAGAGAGAGAGAGATATATATATATTTTTAAATGCCATTGCCAAATTTGACGATCGATTGCGTTTTCTTGCGCACGAGTGGATTTGACTTTCTCACAAAGGTTTCCGGTTTGTGACTGTTCGTTGAACATTGAACAGGGGAGTGTGTGCAAAATCAACATCTTGACTTGTTTTCAGCTGATCTTACTTTCCTTGACTGAATCATCTCCAGGAAGCTTTGGAATTTTGAAAGGAAGTTACCATATGACACGGGGAAACCCTTCGGACCCCGAAGACTAAATCTGTTTAAATTTGCACAACTTCAAGGAGCTTGACTTCCCGCACCTTCACCCAGACGGAGGAGGTCACTGAGGACGCCTCGGGTCTTGTGACTTGGCTTGGTCCAGCTGGTGATGTTCAAAGCCTTGTCTATCTTATCTGTTATATGACACAGGCATGCTGAGTTTGTGATCTGGGAAGACAACAAGTGATTGGTGGCCTGAAGGAAAACAGGGTATTCTGAATCTTCGTTTTTTGCTTGGCCCTTGACCCACACCAGGGTGTCCAAACCATCCATCTACCAGTGGTTGTTCTCGATGCAGTTAGTAAGCCCATGTTCTTCACCACCATACATGCGGATGTCTTAGCTCGTTTTCCATTTTTTGTTTCTGAAGGAACCTTTTTAATACTAAAGCAAATCCGTTGTTTGACCTTTTTTTTTGGAGGCCCCACTTTGCACATGCCCCAGCCAAAACAAAAACAGATTACAACATTTGAGGTGAAGCTGGTGGGCGGACACCCGCTGATTTTCACCTTCCTTTCCATGGCTTTGTGCGGTGCCCTGTGCTGTGATTTTCCAGGGAGATCTCACCCATGAACGAAACTATAACATGACATGACATGACATAACCACAAACCTATAGAGGTGACTATTTCACTTTTCAGCTGATCCAGAACATCTTGTGCTTCGCTTCCGGCCTCATCAACGCCTTGTGCATCTTTGACATGGGCATGACAGTCAGCCACCAGAGTGGCAACACCAGTCACACCGGCCGTTTGATCATGATACCTGGAGTTGCCCAGCTGCTGGTTTGTTTTCCTTAAATCCGTAGGCAATCCACCTACGTAAGAAGTTATCAAGCACTTTTCGTGTTTTGAGGAACCTCGTGCGCAAAGCCGCAGGAAGCTGGTACCGCTTTGGATTTCCAAGGTGCTTTTGAAAAGTTTGAGTCCACATGTCTGGTGTTCAGTCATCTTCACAGTGGCCTTGAAGGTATATGACTAGAATCAACAAGCCAGCACGTAGTGATCGGTTGATCCAAGGAACGGCGGCGCCGCGTTCGGACACCTGTTGCTCGCCTTCTGCTTCGGCTCCTTCTTCGCGGGCCTCAGCAAGGCGGATACTGAGCTGATCTACTCAGGACGCTACTCTCCCAACCTCTTGGCGGCGGCCCTGGCCGTTGTGGCCGGATGCATGGTGCACTATTGCAACTGGGCTGATTTAGCTTTGCTATGCTTTGCTGAAAGGGTGTAACCTTGAAACTCCAAAATTAAACTCCGAAAATAAGTAGTGCGTCCTGATCTGTGCGCATCCCCCAAAACAAAATATTATATATACTCTCTTCAAAGCTGGTTGTCCAAAAGCAGTTTGAGTAAGGGTTTTTCCTTGGCAGCAATTGAAAACTAATTTGTTTTCTTTTCGGTTGGCTGGTGAGCTTGTAGGACTTGTAGGACTTGTAGGACTTGTAGTACTGCTAGTATTTGTAGTGCTTGTAGTTAATTCACCCAAGTAAGCAAGATATTTTCAGAAAAAAATGGTCTGCATACGGGACCAAGGCAACTACACGTGTATTGTAAATAGTTTGGAGATTTCTAGCCACAATAGCGAACCCAGCTACTAATCAGCATCCAACATTATTAACCTTATGGTTTTGATCCAGCTGTTGGCGTGCATCTTTTTGCCGACTTGCACCTTCAACCAATCCTAGGCAAGGAGCATGGCGGCGATGGCAACAACAACACTTCCGAGTGCTTGCTGCTCTTCGCCTTCTCTCAAGGTATTCAGAACGGCATCACCCGAAGATGCCAGACCCTGCCCATTTGCACCACCCATTTCACTGGCTACTTGACGGACGTTGGCACCTTGCTCGGCTGGTGCGCCCGTGATGGTGTGGCAGGTGAGAAGTTCTTGAAGGCCTGGGGGGGCTAAGATCTGAGATGCTTGTAATTGTTCGATTCACAAAATTCACTGCACAAGATATGTTTGGCCGCCCAAATCCCAGAGAACCCGGGGACCACCCGCCTTTTCTGTGCAAGGCCATGCTCTTTGCGGCGGGCATCTTCTTCTTCGGCCTCGGCGGCGTGGCTGCCAAGGAGTTGCACGAATCGTTCAGCGTGCAGGCAGCCCTCATCGCAGCTGCCCTGATGGCCGCTGTCGCGGGTGGCCTGGTCCCTGTGACCAAGAGCAAGACCGGCTGAAGGGCCAAGGTGTGAAGATTTCTGCATGCCGTAGTCAGTAATAATTAGGTGATTAGCCGTTTGTCGTTCGGACGTTTCTTTGAGCTTTGAAGGGTTACCTTGACCATCAAAGTGCCCACAGAAACTAGGAAAAACATGAAGCAAGATGAGATGGGGAAAGTGTGAAGAAGGCGCTTGGTTGAAGACGATTTTAGATGGGTAACTTGAAGGTCTGGTTTTTTCCATGTTCAAAAAGGTGGGAGGAACAAACCCTCGCACCGCGCTTTCTGGGCAACTGTGGGCTTTGGATCCTTGCAGACCAGAGGGCACCGAAGGCGTTCACGCTTTCAAGACTCAGCTTCTGCGAGCAAAAGAGAGGGATCTAATCTAAACTATTTAGTATGCCTTTTCATTGAAGAAACAAGGGCATTGGCCGCCTTTGCCTCTCATGGGCTTTTGACCAAATGACATTTGGATTGGAAGCATGTTGTAAACTGGGCTGCTTGGGTTGCAGTACTTGTTCATGTCATTTCATGCCATCTCGACTGGCAACTTGAGGGTTCTCGGCCTGCACGGTTCAATTGGCAGGCCCTTTTAAGCTCATCGATTTTGAGTGCCTTCTTCCGCGCCAGTTTTGTTATCGACGCCATGGCATTCACTCAGAAGTCCCGTGGCCGTGGCATTCGCGGAGCTTTGCTGGTGGCCATGTGCTTGTGCAGCCTTTGGACACATGGTCTTGATTCAGCAGTTTCCCCATGAATCATTTCAGCACATGTTTGTGTTTATTTGGATTTACAAAGAAAGGGAGGGAAAGAGAGACTGGCAGAGAGAGAGAGAGAGAGAAAGTGAGAGAGAGAGAGATATATATATATATACATGTTTTAATGCCATTGCCAAATTTGACGATCGTTTGCGTTTTCTTGCGTGCGAGTGGATTTGACTTTCTCGCAAAGGTTTCCGGTTTGCGATTGTTCTTTGAACATTGAACAGGGGAGTGTGTGCAAAATCAGCATCTTGACATGTTTTCAGCTGATCTTACTTTCCTTTGAATCATCTCCAGGAAGCTTTGGAATTTTGAAAGAAAGTTACCATATGACACGGGGAAACCCTTCGGACCCCAAAGACGAAATCTGTTTAAATTTGCACAACTTCAAGGAGCTTGACTTCCCGCACCTTCACCCAGACGGAGGAGGTCACTGAGGACGCCTCGGGTCTTGTGACTTGGCTTGGTCCAGCTGGTGATGTTCCAAGCCTTGTCTATCTTATCTGGGATATGACACAGGCATGCTGAGTTTGTGATCTGGGAAGACAACAAGTGATTGGTGGCCTGAAGGAAAACAGAAGAAAAACAGCAGCTTTTTTACCGTCAACAAGGGGGTTCTTATGGTTCCCCTGGCATGCTCTTGCCCACTCGCGGGAACTTACTTATTCCATCTAATTCCATATATTGCTTCGTTTGTAAGTGCCAACGCCATATTTGTTGTAGCCTCAGTTGTCCATTGGATTGGGTGAGAATGCAACACATGAGGGTATTCTGAATCTTTGTTTTTTGCGTGGCCCTTGACCAGGGTGTCCAAACCATCCATCTATCAGTGGTTGTTGTCGATGCAGTTAATAAGCCCATGTTCTTCACCACCATACGTGCGGATGTCTTAGCCCGTTTTCCATGTTTTGTTTCTGAAGGAACTTTTTAATACTAAAGAGAATCCGTTGTTTGACCTGTTTTTTTGGAGGCCCCATTTTGCACATGCTTCAGCCAAAACAAAAACAGATTACAAAATTTGAGGTGAAGCTGGTGGGCGGACACCCGCTGATTTTCACCTTCCTTTCCATGGCTTTGTGCGGTGCCCTGTGCTACACAGAGAACTCCACCACTGCCAAGCTGGACTTCGACAAACGTCACCGAGATTGGATAACTTATTCCCACTGTTGTTTTCTCCGCACGGTCACAGCCCCGAAATTAGTTTGCAGTGGTTTGGTCTTTAGTTAGCCTTAACCTTTGCATTTGGTTTTGTTGTGATTATCCGGGAACTCACCCATAGATATATAACACGACATAACCACAAACTATAGAGGTGACTATTTCACCTTTCAGCTGATCCAGAACATCTTGTGCTTCGCTTCGGACCTCATCAACGCCTTGTGCATCTTTGACATGGGCATGACAGTCAGCCACCAGAGTGGAAACACCAGTCACACCGGCCGTTTGATCATGATACCTGGAGTTGCCCAGCTGCTGATTTGTTTTTTCCACCACCTGTCGGGTGAGGGTTGTTAGATTTTATGTCAGCTGGCCCGCCTCCTCCTCCTTCTCCTTCTCCTCCTCCTCCTCGTCCTCCTCCTCTGCCGGACCTCAACTGCGTGCTCTAGATTGCAGTTCCCCGCCAGGCCGGAACAGTAACCTCTGGATCAGTTGCTGATTTTCTCGAAAAATATGTGTGCAATCCACTTACGTAAAAAGTTATCAGACACTTTACACTTTTTGAGGGACTTCGTGCGCAAAGACGCAGGAAGCTGGTACCGCTTTGGATTCCCAAGGTGCTTTTGAAAAGTTTGAGTTAGAATTTCAGGTGTTCAGTCATCTTCGCCCTAGCCTTGAAGGTATATGACTAGAATCAAGAAGCCAGCAGGTAGTGATTGGCTGATCCAAGGAATGGCGGCGCCACGTTCGGACACCTGTTGCTCGCCTTCTGCTTCGGCTCCTTCTTTGCGGGCTACAGCAAGGCGGATACGGAACTGATCTACTCAGGACGCTACTCTCCCAACCTCTTGGCGGCGGCCCTGGCCGTGGTGGCCGGATGCATGGTGCACTACTGCAACGTGGCTGATTTAGCTTTGCTGAAAGGGATTAAACTGTAAACTCCGAAAATTTATATTGCGTCCTGATTTATGTGTAACCCCTTATACAAATATTATACTCTCTTCAAAAGCCGAGTGTCCAAAAGCAGTATACAACCGGACATGTGAGTAAGGATTTTGTTTGGCGTAAACTGAACAATAATTAATAAATATTAATAAGACATATTAAGACTTGTTATGACTGGCTGATGTTGTAGTTCTGCTAATACTGCTAGTACTTGTAGTTCATTCACCTAAGTAAGCAACATTTTTTCAGAAAAAATAGTCTGCATACCGGACCAAGGCAACTACCCATTATGTACTGTAAATAGTTCGGACTTTCTAGCCACAATAGCGAACCCAACTTGGCATCTTGAGCCAATACCAGGCAAGGAGCATGGCGGCGATGGCAACAACAACACTTCTGAGTGCTTGCTGCTCTTTGCCTTCTCTCAGGGGATCCAGAACGGCATTACCCGAAGATGCCAGACCCTGCCCATTTGCACCACCCATTTCACCGGCTACTTGACGGACGTTGGCACCCTGCTCGGTTGGTGCGCCCGTGATGGTGTGGCAGGTGAGAAGTTCTTGAAGGCCTGGGGGGGCTAAGATCTGAGATGCTTGTAATTGTTCGATTCACAAAATTCACTGCACAAGATATGTTTGGCCGCCCAAATCCCAGAGAACCCGGGGACCACCCGCCTTTTCTGTGCAAGGCCATGCTCTTTGCGGCGGGCATCTTCTTCTTCGGCCTCGGCGGCGTGGCTGCCAAGGAGTTGCACGAATCGTTCAGCGTGCAGGCAGCCCTCATCGCAGCTGCCCTGATGGCCGCTGTCGCGGGTGGCCTGGTCCCTGTGACCAAGAGCAAGACCGGCTGAAGGGCCAAGGTGTGAAGATTTCTGCATGCTGTAGTCAGTAATAATTAGGTGATTAGCCGTTTGTCGTTCGGACGTTTCTTTGAGCTTTGAAGGGTTACCTTGACCATCAAAGTGCCCACAGAAAATAGGAAAAACATGAAGCAAGATGAGATGGGGAAAAAGTGAAGAAGGCGCTTGGTTGAAGATGATTTTAGATGGGTAACTTGAAGGTCTGGGTTTTTTTCCATGTTCAAAAAGGTGGGAGGAACAAACCCTCGCACCGCGCTTTCTGGGCAACTGTGGGCTTTGGATCCTTGCAGACCAGAGGGCACCGAAGGCGTTCACGCTTTCAAGACTCAGCTTTTGCAAGCAAAGGGAGAGAGAGAGGGAGAGATCTAAACCATGCCGCCTTTGCCGCCTTTGCCCCTCATGGGCTTTTGACCATGTCGACTGGCAACTTGAGGGTTCTGGGCCTGCACAATTCAATTTGCAGGCCCTTTTAAGCTCATCGATTTCAAGTGCCCTTCTTCCGTGCCACTTTTGACATCGACGCCATGGCATTGACTCAGAAGTCCCGTGGCCGTGGCATTCGCGGAGCTTTGTTGGTTGCCATGTGCTTGTGCAGCCTTTGGACACTTTGTCTTGTGATCATTGTGATGTGTCGGTGATTCAGTAGTTTCCCATGAATTTGTGTTTATTCTAATTTGTAAAGAGGGAGGGAGAGGGAGAGAGATGGAGAGAGGGAGGGAGAGAGAGAGAGAGAGAGAGACTGGGGGAGAGAAGAGAGAGAGAGAGAGAGAGAGACAGAGAGAGAGAAAGAGAGAGAGAGAAAGCGAGCGAGCGAGAGCGAGTTTTTGTTCTATGCCATTGCCAAATGCTTTGACGATCGTTTCGGTTTTCTTGCGCACGAGCGGATTTAACTTTCCAGCTTGAGATTGTTCATTGAACAGGTAAGTGTGTGCAAAATCAACATCTTCACTTCTTTTCAACTGATCTTGCTTTCCTTGACTAAACCATCTCCAGGAAGCTTTGGAATTTTGAAAGGAAGTTACCATATGACACGGGGAAACCCTTCGGACCCCGAAGCCTAAATCTGTTCAAATCTGCGCAGCTTCAAGGAGCTTGACTTCCCGCACCTTCACCCAGACGGAGGAGATCACTGAGGACGCCTCGGGTCTTGAGACTTAGCTTGGCCAAGCTGGTGAGGTTCAAAGCCTTGTCTATTTTGTCTGGGATATGACACAGGCATGCACAATTTGTTTGGGTTTGCTTGCTGTGATCTGCTGAAGAAAAGAGAGGATGAAACCCAGATATTTTACCATCAACAAGTGGGGTTCCTATGGTTCCCTTGGCATGCTCTTGGCCAATTGCGGGGCTTTACTAATTACAGTACCGGACGAGCAGTTAGAATATTTTTATTCACGGCTTTCATGCTTAACGCGAGTCCAGGATTATATTCTTGCATATGCTGTCAAGACGTGTTAATTCACACATAGAAGATAAAAAATGGTTTTAAGTAAAAACGACCCCTACACTTAGAATATTTTGCATATATTCATGTATGATATTAAGTGAAACCCACAAAAAATCGTGTGTTTCACCTCCGTTTTCGAAAGAACAGTGGTGATTTTTTTGAGATGCCAAACGCGCATAGGACATTACCAGCCGGCTGGCGGTTGTTGCTGTGTTTTCTGTACAAACGTTGCACTTATTGGCAATGAATGCACTTAGAATATGGTCACAACTGCCAGGGTCGCTTAGTCCATCCATCAATCCATCAAGCAAGCTACATAACAAAACAGTTTACAGTTGAGTCTGTTACTGCGAAACGAACAAGGTACAGTACCAAAAAGTTTGAAACTGCTGAGTTCATGATTGCAAAACAAGTTCAGCAGAGCACCATATGGTTAACAGTTCTTGCACATGGTACTGCAAAACACGCATGGTACAGGGCAGTTGTTGTTTGTGTTTGTGTAAAACCGTTCTTTTTTGGTCAGCGCATGCACTTAGAATATAGTCACTGCAGACAAAACAAAGTACAGCGCGGAAAAGTTTGAAACTGTTGGGTTTTGATCGCAAAAACAGTCTCAATACATAAAGACATGGTTTACTATTGTTGCATTCCGTACTGCAACACACGCATGGTATAGTACCGACAGTGAATGCACTTAGAACATGGTCACAACTGCCAGAGTCGCTTAGTCCATCAAGCAAGATACAGAACCGAACAGTTTATAGTTGAGTTCGTTACTTCAAAAAAAAACAAGGTACAGTTACCCAAAACATGCAACTGCCGAGTTAATATTTGCAAAACTACCTCAGTACAACACCACATGGTTTACATGTTTTGCGTTTGGCACTGCAAAACACGCATGGTCGCCGCAAGGTACACCACCAACCGGTTTGGAATTGTGTATTTTCCTGTATAACTTTGCATTTATGGGCAGTAAATGAGTTTAGAATATGGTAACAACTCCATAGTCTCATTTTACATCAAGCAAGGCAAAGAAAAGAAACATACAGTTGGGTTTGTTGATTCCTGCAAAACAAGCAAGGTAAATTGCCAACAAATTGCATCGGTCTCAAACAATCTCAGTACATCACCACGTAGGTTTGCAGTTGTTACGTGTGGTACTGCACAACACGCATGGTACCGTACCAATAGGTTGGCAGTTGATGTTTTTGCTCCTGTAAAACTGTGCATTTGTGGGCGGCGAATGCATTTGGAATATGGTCACAACCAAATTGTCACTGATAGTCCATCAAGGAAGGTACACAACATTACTGAACAGTTTGCCGTTGTATTAGTTACCGCAAAGCACATGGTACAGTACTAAAACGTTTGCAACTGTTGAGTTCGATTGCAAAACAAGTTCAGCCGAGCACCATACAGTTTACTGCTGTTGTACCTGGTGCGGCAACATATGCATGGTACAGTACCAACCGGTTGGCAGTTGTTATTTTTGGTTGTGTAAAACTGTGCATTTGTGAACAGTGAATGAACTTAGTACATGGCCACAACAGCCACAGTTGCTTAGCCCATCAAGATCCATCAAGCAAGGTACATAACCGACAGTTACTGCAAAGCAAGCAAGATACAGCACCAAAAAGTTTGCAACCGTTGGCTTTATGACTGCAAAACCACTTCGGCAGAGCACAACAGCGTTTACAGTTGTTGCATTTGGCACTGCAAAACACGCATGGACGCCGTATGGTACATTACCAATTGGTTTGCAGTTGTTGCTTTTGCTTGTAAAACGGCGCATTGTAGGCGGTAAATGCATATAGAATCATGTCACAGCTACATAGTGACTTAGTATGAAGAAGGACCAGAGCCGGAAAGCTCACAGCTGAGTTCGTTACTGCAGGACCAGCAAGGTACAGTACCAAAAAGTTCTCAACTGTTGAGTTATGATCGCAAAACAATCTCAGTACATCACCACATGTTTTACAGTTGTTGCATGTGATGGTGCAAAACACGCATGGTACAGTACCAACCAGTTGGCAGTTGTTGTTTTTGCTCGTCTAAAACTGTGGATTTGTGGGCAGTAAATGCATTTAGAATATGGACGCAACTGCATAGTCTCTTTTTATATCATTTTACATCAAGCAAATCAAAGAATAGAAACCTTTACAGTTGAGGTCGTTACTGCAAAACAAGCAAGGCAAAGTGCCAAAAAATGAAGCTGTTGAGTTCGTGATAGCAAAACAATCTCAGTACATCCATCACCACAAATAGGCTTGCAGTTGCTGCATGTCGTTTTGCAAAACACACTCATGGTACAGCACCAGCTGATTGGCACTTGTTGTTTTTGTTTGTGTAAAAGTGTGCATTCATAGGCACTGAATGCACTTAGAATATGGTCACAACTGCCAGAGTCGCTTAGTCCATCAAGCAAGCTAAGCTACATAATCGAACAGTTTACAGGTGAGTGTGCTACTGCAAAGCAAGCAAGGTACAGCACTAAAACGTTTGCAACTGTTGAGTTCGATTGCAAAACAAGTTCAGCCGAGCACCATATGGTTTACTGCTGTTGTATCTGGTGCGGCAACACATGCATGGTACAGTACCAACCGGTTGGCAGTTGTTGTTTTTGGTTGTGTAAAACTGTGAATTTGTGGACAGTGAATGAACTTAGTACATGGCCACAACAGCCACAGTTGCTTAGCCCATCACTATCCATCAAGCAAGGTTCAGTAAATGCAGAACTGAACAGTTTATAGTTGAGTTCTTTGCTGCGAAACAAGCATGGTACAGTACCAAGCAGTTTGCAACTGTTGGGTTCATGATTGCAAAACAATTTCAGCAGAGCACCATGTGGTTTACAGTTCTTGCACCTGGTACTCCAAAACACGCATGGTACAGTACCAGCAGGTTGGCAGTTTTTGTCTGTGTTTGTGTAAAACTGTGCATTTTGGCAACAAATACACCTAGAATATGGACACAACTTCCAGAGTCACTTTGTCCATCAAGCAAGATACAGAACCGAACAGTTTATAGTTGAGTTTGTTACTGCAAGACAAGCCGCGTACAATACCAAATAAATTTGCAACTGTTGAGTTTCATGATTGCAGATGAATCTCAGTACGGTATAGTACAGCACCATATGTTTTACAGTTGTTTCATTTGGTACTGCAAAACACGCATTGTACAGTACCAAGTCGTTTGCAGTATATGTTTTTGTTCCTGTAAAGCTGTGCGTAAATGGGCATTGAATGCAGTTAGAATATGGCCACAAAGTCATTTTGTACATCAAACAAGGCAAAGAATAGAAACCTCTACAGTTGAGCTCATTACTGCAAAACAAGCAAGGTAAAGTGCAGAAAAGTTTGCAACTGCTGAGCTCATGACCGCAAAACAATCTCAGTACATCACCACATAGACTTGCAGTTTTTGCATTTGGTACTGCAAAACACGCATGGTACAGCACCAACCGGTTGGCAATGTTTGCTTTTCTTTCGTAAAATTGTGTATTCATGGGCAGTGAATACTCATAGTCCATCAAGGAAGGTACAGAACCAACAAGTTTACTGTTGAGTTTGTTATTGTAAACGTTGTTTTGTTGTGTTGGTGTATTTGGTTTTGTTTGATTTCCATTGGGATTTGTGAGCCCATACATTGGTGTATTCATGCGGGGGCACAGTAGAGTACCGTAGATTGGCGGGGAAACCAGAAAAAAAACAGCGATGGGGATAGAGAGAGAGAGAGGAGGCCTGAGGTCATGGTATTAGTGGGGATATATGGTCGGATGTAGCTATTTCCTCCTCAAGACAACATACTACCAAAATATTCTACGTGTACCCCCGGATTTCGATATTCTGAGTGCTTACCACCAGGGGCTCAAGTAAGTTAAAAAACAACATAAATTCATATTCTAAAAACTCTAATTCACTTTTCATATTCTTAACTCGGTGTCCATCATAATACATTTGAAGGAGCTTTGAGTACTGAAGAGAATCCGTTGTTCGACGTTTTTTAGAGGCCCCATTTTGCACATGCTTCAGCCAAAACAAAAACAGATTACAAAATTTGAGGTGAAGCTGGTGTGCGGACACCCGCTAATCTTCACCTTCCTTTCCATGGCTTTGTGCGGTGCCCTGTGCTACACAGAGAACTCCACCACTGCCAAGCTGGACTTTGACAAGCGTCACCGAGATTGGATAACTTATTCCCACTGTTTTTTTCCTCTGCACGATCACAGCCCCGTTTTTTCTTTGCAGGTCGTTTTGTTCTTAGTTAGCCTCAGCCTCTGCATTGGGTCTAGTGGTGATTTTCCAGGGAGATCTCACCCATGAACGAAACTGTCACATGACATGACATAACCACAAACTATAGAGGTGACTATTTCACTTTTCAGCTGATCCAGAACATCTTGTGCTTCGCTTCCGGCCTCATCAACGCCTTGTGCATCTTTGACATGGGCATGACAGTCAGCCACCAGAGTGGCAACACCAGTCACACTGGCCGTTTGATCATGATACCTGGAGTTGCCCAGCTGCTGCTTTGTTTTTAAACAACCCGTATAGGCAATCCACAAATGCTTATGTAAGTTATCAGACACTTTTCATGTTTTGAAGAACCTTGTTCAATCGTGTCACCCTAGCCCTGGCAGTATATCACTAGAAGATATATTCGAATCAAAAAGACAATAATTAGCGATTGGTTCCAAGGAACGGCGGGGCCGCTTTTGGACACCTGTTGCTCGCGTTCTGCTTCGGCTCCTTCTTTGCGGGCTACAGCAAGGCGGATACTGAGCTGATCTACTCAGGACGCTACTCTCCCAACCTCTTGGCGGCGGCCCTGGCGGTGGTGGCCGGATGCATGGTGCACTACTGCAACTCAGCTTTGCTGAAAGGGTTTGAACTCTGAGATTATCTTTTGTCCCATCTGTTGGCGGGTGTCTTTTTGCCAACTTGCACCTTCAGCTTATCCTAGGCAAGGAGCATGGCGGCGATGGCAACAACAACACTTCTGAGTGCTTGCTGCTCTTTGCGTTTTCTCAAGGTATCCAGAACGGCATTACCCGAAGATGCCAGACCCTGCCCATTTGCACCACCCATTTCACGGGCTACTTGACGGACGTTGGCACCCTGCTCGGTTGGTGCGCCCGTGATGGTGTGGCAGGTGAGAAGTTCTTGAAGGCTCGCGGGGGTTAAGATTGGAGACAGGTGGAGTTTTTTCAAAAAATAAGCTTCGGTGGTATCCCCAACAGCCACAACCTTTTATTTTTACAAATCTTTCTGAAGCGTGCTGCGAAGCCAAGTGCTGGAAACACCTCAGCTGGGTTTCCGTGAGTTAAATGGCCGCAAATCCTGTTGAACCTGCACCAAGCCTCCCAAACCTTCTCCGGAATCTTCTCCGGCACCCTGTTGAACCTGACCTGGCTCTGCAGCAAAGCCTCCCGAACCTTCTCTGAAACTTCTTTGGAACCTTCTCCAGAACCCTGTTGAACCTGACCTGGCTCTTCACCACAGACTTCCAGACTCTCTCCGGAACCTTCTCCGGAACCCTGTTGAATCTGACCTGGCTCTGCACCAAAGCCTCCCGGAACCTTCACCGGAACCTTCTTCGGAACCCTGTTGAACCTGAGCTGGCTCTGCACCAACGCCTTCACCTTCTCCGGAACCTTTTCCGAAACCCTGTTGAACTTGACCTGGCTCTGCACCAAAGCCTCCCAGACCTTCACCGCAACCTTTTCCGGAACCCTGTTGAACCTGACTTGGCTCTGCCCCCAAGCGTCCCGGAACCTTCTCCGGAACCTTCTCCGGAACCTTCTCCGGAACCCTGTTGAACCTGACCTGGCTCTGCGCCAAAGCCTCCCCGACCTTCTCCTTCTCCGGAACCTTCTCCAGAACCCTGTTGAGCTTGACTTGGCTTTGCACCAAGGCTTCCTGGAACCTTCTTCGGAACCTTCTCCAGAACCCTGTTGAACCTGACTTGGCTCTGCACCAACCGTGCACCTTCTCCGGAATCTTCTCCGGAACCCTGTTGAACCTGACCTGGCTCTGCACCACAGCCTCCCCGACCTTCACCGCAACCTTTTCCGGAACCCTGTTGAACCTGACCTGGCTCTGCACCAACCGTGAACCTTCTCCGGAATCTTCTCTGGAACCCTGTTGAACGTGACCTGGCTCTGCACCAAAGCTTCCCACACCTTCTCCGGAACCTTCGGAACCTTCTCCGGAACCTCATTGAACCCGATCTGGCGCCTGCACCAGTGCACACCGGAGCTTTTCTGGGGTGAAGACCCCATTAGCTTACGCTGTCGGGGAAAAACAAGAAAGCCGGATTAATCACACAAAACAATGGTGGTTTCAATGGATGCATCGTTGGGCCGAAAGAATCCGCAACCACTCAGACCCAGACCACCTGCCTCTTCTGTGCAAGGCCATGCTCTTTGCGGCGGGCATCTTCTTCTTCGGCCTCGGCGGCGTGGCCGCCAAGGAGCTGCACGAATCCTTCAGCGTGCAGGCAGCCCTCATCGCAGCTGCCCTGATGGCCGCTGTCGCGGGTGGCCTGGTCCCTGTGACCAAGAGCAAGACTGGCTGAAGGGCCAAGGTGTGAAGATTTCTGCATGCTGTAGTCAGTAATAATTAGGTGATTAGCCGTTAATCGTTCGGACATTTCTTTGAGCTTTTAAGGGTTACCTTGACCATCAAAGTGCCCATAGACAGTAGGAACAGATGAAGCAAGATGGGGAAAGTGTGAAGGAGGCGTTGGGTTGAAGACGATCTTAAATGGGTAACTTGAAGGTCTGGGTTTTTTCCATGTTCAAAAAGGTGTGAGGCACAAACCCTCGCACCGCGTTTTCTGGGCAACTGTGGGCTTTGGATCCGTGCAGACCAGAGGGCACCGAAGGCGTTCACGCTTTCAAGACTCAGCTTCTGCGAGCAAAAGAGAGGGATCTAATCTAAACCATTTAGTATGCCTTTTCATTGAAGAAACAAGGGCACTGGCCGCCTTTGCCTCTCATGGGCTTTTGACCAAATGACATTTGGATTGGAAGCATGTTGTAAACTGGGCTGCTTGGGTTGCAGTACTTGTTCATGTCACTTCATGTCATCTCGACTGGCAACTTGAGGGTTCTGGGCCTGCACGGTTCAATTGGCAGGCCCTTTTAAGCTCATCGATTTTAAGTGCTCTTCTTCCGCGCCAGTTTTGACATCGACGCCATGGCATTCACTCAGAAGTCCCGTGGCCGTGGCATTCGCGGAGCTTTGCTGGTGGCCATGTGCTTGTGCAGCCTTTGGACACTTTGTCTTGTGATGATTGTGATGGGTCGGTGATTCAGTAGTTTTCCCATGAATCATTCCACCACATGTTTGTCTTTACACGTATATATTTGATGCGATTGTAATTGTTAAAAATATGGATAGAGAGAGCGAGAGAGAAAGAGAGAGAGAGAGAGAGATAGAGATAGAGAGAGAAAGAGAGACCAGAGAGATAAAGAGAGACTAGAGAGAGAAAGAGAGACTAGAGAGAGAGAGAGAGAAAGAGAGAGAGAGAGAGAGATAGAGAGAGAAAGAGAAACTAGAGAGAAAGAGAGACTAGAGAGATAAAGAGAGACTAGAGAGAGAAAGAGAGAGAAAGAGAGAGAAAGAGAGACGAGAGAGAGAGAGAGAGAGAATGAGAGAGAGAGAGGGAGAGAGCTACTGGTCTGTGCCTGTGCCATGGTAAAATACTTTGACGATCGTTTGCATTTCCTTGCGCATGAGGTATTTTGACAGTCGATGTAGCGTGATAAAATCAAAAAGGCTTGCAGCTTGTGATTGTTCATTGAGCAGGGGAGTGTGTGTGCGTGTGTGTGTTAAAACCCTGGCATCTTCGCAACTGACTTTGCTTTTCTTGATTGACCCACTTCCAGGAAGTCCCGTTTGATACGGGGAAACCCTTTGGACCCAAAGTCTGCTCGAGGAGCTTGACTTCCCGCACCTTCACCCAGGCGGAGGAGGTCACTGAGGATGCCTCTGGTCTTGTGACTTGGGTTGGTCCAGCTGGTGATGTTCCAAGCCTTGTCTATCTTGTTTGGGATACAACACAGGCATGCTGAATTTGTTTGGGTTTGCTTGCTGTGATCATCTGTGATCTGGGAAGACCACAAGTGATTCGTGGTGGGGGAGAGAGGATGAAACTGATGAAGCCCAACAAGGGGGTTCTTATGGTTCCGCTGGCATGCTCTTGTCCAATTGTGGGAATCTACTACTTCCATATTTAATTGCCTGCGGCAAGCCCGCCGGCCATAGCCATTTGGTGCATAGAGACATTTTATATGAGCCTTCGGCGTAGTCGCAGACCGTGGCCTGGACAAAAACAAGGCCAGTGTGTGTGTGTGCGTGTGTGTGTAAAAGCATCTGTGCGTCAAAGCTGCGGTGTGTAAAGGCTTCTGTGTGTAAAAGCATCTGTGCGTCAAAGCTGCGGTGTGTAAAAGCTTCTGTGTGTGAAAGCGTCTGTGCGTCAAAGCTGCGGTGTGTAAAAGCTTCTGTGTGTAAAAGCATCTGTGCGTCAAAGCTGCGGTGTGTAAAAGCTTCGGTGTGTGTAAAAGCATCTGTGCGTCAAAGCTGCGGTGTGTAAAAGTATCTGTGTGTAAAAGCATCTGTGCGTCAAAGCTGCGATGTGTAAAAGCTTCTGTGTGAAAAAGCATCTGTGCGTCAAAGCTTCTGTGTGCCAAAGCTTCTGTGTGTAAAAGCTTCTGTGTGTAAAAGCGTCTGTGGGTAAAAAGCTTCTGTGTGTAAAAGCCTCTGTGTGTAAAAGAGTCTGCGTGTAAAAGATTCTGTGTGTAGAAGTGTCTGTGAGTAAAAGCCGCTGTGTGTAAAAGCTTCGGCGTGTAAAAGCGTCTGTGTGTAAAAGCTGCGGTGTGTAAAAGCTTCTGTATGCAAAAGCTTCTGTGTGTAAAAGCTTCTTTGTGTAAAAGCATCTGTGCGTCAAAGCTGCGGTGTGTAAAAGCTTCTGTGTATAAAAGCATCTGTGCGTCAAAGCTGCGGTGTGTAAAAGCTTCTGTGTGTAAAAGCATCTGTGCGTCAAAGCTGCGGTGTGTAAAAGCTTCTGTGTGTAAAAGCATCTGTGCGTCAAAGCTGCGGTGTGTAAAAGCATCTGTGTGTAAAAGCATCTGTGCGTCAAAGCTGCGGTGTGTAAAAGCTTCTGTGTGTGAAAGCTGTCTGTGTGTAAAAGCTTCTGTGTGTATAAGTGCAAAAAGCTTCTGTGTGCAAAAGCTTCTGTGTGTAAAAGCCTCTGTGTGTAAAAGCTTCTGTGTGTAAAAGCGTCTGTGTGTAAAAGCTGCTGGTGTGTAGAAGCTTCTGTGTGTAAAAGCTGCTGTGTGTAAAAGCGTCTGTGTGTAAAAGTTTCTGTGTGTAAAAGCCTCTGTGTGTAAAAGCTTCTGTGTGTAAAAGCGTCTGTGCGTAAAAAAAGCTTCTGTGTGTAAAAGCGTCTGTGTGTAAAAGCTTCTGTGTGTAAAAGCCTCTGTGTGTAAAAGCTTCTGTGTGTAAAAGCTTCTGTGTCTAAAAGCTTCTGTGTGTAAAAGTTTCTGTGTGTAAAAGCTTCTGTGTGTAAAAGCTTCTGTGTGTAAAAGCGTCTGTGTCTGTGTGTAAAAGCTTCTGTGTGTAAAAGCTTCTGTGTGTAAAAGCGTCTGTGTGTAAAAGCGTCTGTGTGTAAAAGCTTCTGTGTGTAAAAGCTTCTGTGTGTAAAAGCGTCTGTGTGTGAAAGTTTCTGTGTGTAAAAGCTTCTGTATGTAAAAGCTTCTGTGTGTAAAAGCTTCTGTGTGTAAAAGCATCTGTGCGTCAAAGCTGCGGTGTGTAAAAGCTTCTGTGTGTAAAAGCCTCTGTGTGTAAAAGCGTCTGCGTGTAAAAGGTTCTGTGTGTAGAAGTGTCTGTGAGTAAAAGCCGCTGTGTGTAAAAGCTTCGGCGTGTAAAAGCTTCTGTGGGTAAAAGCTTCTGTGCGTAAAAGCGTCTGCGTGTAAAAGCTTTTGTGTGTAAATGCTTTTGTGTGTCAAAGGTTCTGTGTGTAAAATCTTCTGTGTGTAAAAGCTTCTGTGTGTAAAAGCCTCTGTGTGTAAAATCTTCTGTGTGTAAAAGCCTCTGTGTGTATAAGCGTCTGTGTGTAAAAGCTTCTGTGTGTAAAAGCTTCTGCGTGTCAAAGTTTCTGTGTGTAAAAGCTTCTGTGTGTAAAAGCTTCTGTGTGTAAAAGCGTCTGTGTGCACAAGTTTCTGTGTGTAAAAGCTTTTGTGTGTAAGAGCTTCTGTGTGTAAAAGCTTCTGTAGTAAGCCCATGTTCGTTCACCACCATACACGCAGATGTCTTAGTCCATGTTGTGCTGTTTGCTTTGAAGGAGCTTTGAGTACTGAAGAGAATCCGTTGTTTGACATGTTTTTTTGGAGGCCCCATTGTGCACATGCCCCAGCCAAAACAAAAACAGATTACACAATTTGAGGTGAAGCTGGTGGGCGGACACCCGCTGATCTTCACCTTCCTTTCCATGGCTTTGTGCGGTGCCCTGTGCTACACAGAGAACTCCACCACTGCCAAGCTGGACTTCGACAAACGTCACCGAGATTTCTGCAGATTAATCCCAGTGTTTTTCTTCCACGCGATCACAGCCGAAGGGTTTTGAAGTGGCCTCAGAATCTACTTCAAGGTTTCTTTGCATGTTTTGTATTGTAACATAGAACTCGCCCATCGACATCACCACAAACAATAGAGGTGACTATTTCACTTTTCAGCTGATCCAGAACATCTTGTGCTTCGCTTCCGGTCTCATCAACGCCTTGTGCATCTTTGACATGGGCATGACAGTCAGCCACCAGAGTGGCAACACCAGTCACACCGGCCGTTTGATCATGATACCTGGAGTTGCCCAGCTGCTGATTTGCTTGAAAAGCCCGTAGGCAATCTACAAATATTTACGTAATAAGCCATCACACACTTTTCACGTTTTGAGGAACCTCGTGCGCAAACCCGAAGAAAGCTGGTACCACTGTGGGTTCCCAGTGATTTTTTGGATATGTTTGAATCCAAATTTCAGGTGTTCAATCGTTTCACCCTAGCCCTGACGGTATATCACTAGAATCAAAACAGCAGGAGGTAGCGACTGTTTGATCCAAGGAACGGCGGCGCCGCTTTTGGACACCTGTTGCTCGCCTTCTGCTTTGGCTCCTTCTTTGCGGGCTACAGCAAGGCGGATACTGAGCTGATCTACTCAGGACGCTACTCTCCCAACCTCTTGGCGGCAGCCCTGGCCGTGGTGGCCGGATGCATGGTGCACTACTGCAACTTTGCTCTCTTCAAAGTCGGTTGTCGAAAAGCAGTATACAAGGGTACATGTGAGTAAGGCCTTTGGTTAACGACAATTAAAACTAATTAATTAAGATTTTTTGGGGTCTGCTGGTGAGCTTGTAGTACTTGTAGCACTTGTAGTACTTGTAGTACTGTTAGGAATGCTCCTGTTTTTCAATAATTCACCCAAGTAAGCAAGATTTGTCCAGAAAACATGGTGTGCATACCGGACCAAGGCAACTATACATGTACTGCAAATAGATGGGGGATTCCCAGCCACCACAGCATCCAACATCACGTTTTTTAATCCAGCTGTTGGCGTGCATGTTTTTGGCGACTTTCATCTTGAGCCAGTCCTAGGCAAGGAGCATGGCGGCGATGGCAACAACAACACTTCCGAGTGCTTGCTGCTCTTTGCGTTCTCTCAAGGTATCCAGAACGGCATCACCCGAAGATGCCAGACCCTGCCCATCTGCACAACCCATTTCACGGGCTACTTGACAGACGTTGGCACCTTGCTCGGCTGGTGCGTTCGTGATGGTGTGACCGGTGAGAAGTTCTTGAAGGCCTGGCGGGTCATTTACTAATTACTGAAGATATGTTTGCCCGAAAAATTCCCGACCACCCAGATCCAGACCACATGCCTTTTCTGTGCAAGGCCATGCTCTTTGCGGCGGGCATCTTTTTCTTCGGCCTCGGCGGCGTGGCTGCCAAGGAGTTGCACGAATCGCTCAGCGTGCAGGCAGCCCTCATCGCAGCTGCCCTGATGGCCGCAGTCGCGGGTGGCCTGGTCCCTGTGACCAAGAGCAAGACTGGCTGAAGGGCCAAGGTGTGAAGATTTCTGCATGCTGTAGTCAGTAGTATAATTAGGTGATTAGCCGCTAGTCGTTCGGACGTTTCTTTGAGCTTTTAAGGGTTACCTTGACCATCGAAGTGCCCATAGAAGTTAGGAACAGATGAAGCAAGATATGGAAGTGTGAAGGAGGCACAGGGTGAACTATCCGGTGTGATGGGTGTCATTGATGGTCTTGGTGTTTTTCCATGTTCAAAAAGGTGGGAGGGACAAGCCCTCGCACCGCGCTTTCTGGGCAACTGTGGGCTTTGGATCCTTGCAGACCAGAGGGCACCGAAGGCGTTCACGCTTTCAAGACTCAGCTTCTGCGAGCAAAAGAGAGGGATCTAATCTAAACCATTTAGTATGCCTTTTCATTGAAGAAACAAGGGCATTGGCCGCCTTTGCCTCTCATGGGCTTTTGACCAAATGACATTTGGATTGGAAGCATGTTGTAAACTGGGCTGCTTGGGTTGCAGTACTTGTTCATGTAATTTCATGTCATCTCGACTGGCAACTTGAGGGTTCTGGGCCCGCACAGTTCAATTGGCAGGCCCTTTTAAGCTCATCGATTTAAAGTGCTCTTCTTCCGCGCCATTTTTGACATCGACGCGATGGCATTCACTCAGAAGTCCCGTGGCCGTGGCATTCGCGGAGCTTTGCTGGTGGCCATGTGCTTGTGCAGCCTTTGGACACTTTGTCCTGTGATGATTGTAATGGGCCGGTGATTCAGATTCAGTAGTTTTCCCATGAATCATTCCACCACATGTTTGTCCATATATACATGTTTCTTACATATGTAGTTGTGAATGTAAACAAAGTTGGATAGAGAGAAAAAGGTAGAGAGAGAGAGAGTGAGAGAGAGAAAGAACCAGAAAGAGAGAGAGAGAGAGAAAGACGAAGAAAAAAAGAGAGAGAGAGAGAGCCGTTGGCTTGTGCATTGTCAAGTACTTCGATGATCGTTTGCGTTTTCTTGCGCGTGAGTGGTTTCAATAAGGGATGTAATATGATCAAATCAAATAGTGTCTCCGATTTGTGATTGTTCATTCATTGAGCAGCGGAGTGTGTGCAAAATCAGCATCTTGACATCTTTGCAACCGACCTCGCTTTTCTTGACTAAACCATCTCCATGAAGCTTAAGAATATCTTAGGAATTTCGCAAGGAAGTTACCATATGACACAAGGAAACCCTTCGGACCCCGAAGACTAATCTGTATAAATCTCTACAATTTCAAGGAGCTTGACTTCCCGCACCTTCACCCACACGGAGGAGGTCACTGAGGACGCCTCGGGTCTTGTGACTTGGGTTGGTCCAGCTGGTGATGTTCAAAGACATGTTCGGGATATGAAACAGGCATGCTGAGTTTGTTTGGGTTTGCTTGCTGTGCTCTGGGAAGGCCACAAGTGATTGGTGGTCGGCAGGAAAACAAAATCAGAAAACCACCGTTCTTTACCATCAACAAGTAACTTCGGTAATTATTGTGGTTGGATTCAATGTAGTAAGCCCATGTTCGTTCACCACCATACACGCAGATGTCTTAGTCCATGTTGTGCTGTTTGCTTTGAAGGAGCTTTGAGTACTGAAGAGAATCCGTTGTTTGACATGTTTTTTTTGGAGGCCCCATTGTGCACATGCCCCAGCCAAAACAAAAACAGATTACACAATTTGAGGTGAAGCTGGTGGGCGGACACCCGCTGATCTTCATCTTCCTTTCCATGGCTTTGTGCGGTGCCCTGTGCTACACAGAGAACTCCACCACTGCCAAGCTGGACTTCGACAAACGTCACCGAGATTTCTGCAGATTAATCCCAGTGTTTTTCTTCCACGCGATCACAGCCGAAGGGTTTTGAAGTGGCCTCAGAATCTACTTCAAGGTTTCTTTGCATGTTTTGTATTGTAACATAGAACTCGCCCATCGACATCACCACAAACAATAGAGGTGACTATTTCACTTTTCAGCTGATCCAGAACATCTTGTGCTTCGCTTCCGGTCTCATCAACGCCTTGTGCATCTTTGACATGGGCATGACAGTCAGCCACCAGAGTGGCAACACCAGTCACACCGGCCGTTTGATCATGATACCTGGAGTTGCCCAGCTGCGGATTTGCTTGAAAAGCCCGTAGGCAATCCACAAATATTTACGTAATAAGCCATCACACACTTTTCACGTTTTGAGGAACCTCGTGCGCAAACCCGAAGAAAGCTGGTACCACTGTGGGTTCCCAGTGATTTTTTGGATATGTTTGAATCCAAATTTCAGGTGTTCAATCGTTTCACCCTAGCCCTGACGGTATATCACTAGAATCAAAACAGCAGGAGGTAGCGACTGTTTGATCCAAGGAACGGCGGCGCCGCTTTTGGACACCTGTTGCTCGCCTTCTGCTTCGGCTCCTTCTTCGCGGGCTACAGCAAGGCGGATACTGAGCTGATCTACTCAGGACGCTACTCTCCCAACCTCTTGGCCGCGGCCTTGGCCGTGGTGGCTGGATGCATCGTGCACTACTGCAACTTTGCTGACTTTGTTTACTCTGTTTTCTGAAAGGGATGAGATTTTGAAAATCTGGTTTTTATCCAGCTGTTGTTGGCGGGTATCTTTTGCCGACTTGCACCTTCAGCCGATCCTAGGCAAGGAGCATGGCGGCGATGGCAACAACAACACATCCGAGTGCTTGCTGCTCTTTGCGTTCTCTCAAGGTATCCAGAATGGCATCACCCGAAGATGCCAGACCCTGCCCATCTGCACAACCCATTTCACGGGCTACTTGACAGACGTTGGCACCTTGCTCGGCTGGTGCGTTCGTGATGGTGTGACCGGTGAGAAGTTCTTGAAGGCCTGGCGGGTCATTTACTAATTACTGAAGATATGTTTGCCCCAAAAATTCCCCGACCACCCAGATCCAGACCACATGCCTTTTCTGTGCAAGGCCATGCTCTTTGCGGCGGGCATCTTTTTCTTCGGCCTCGGCGGCGTGGCTGCCAAGGAGTTGCACGAATCGTTCAGCGTGCAGGCAGCCCTCATCGCAGCTGCCCTGACGGCCGCAGTCGCGGGTGGCCTGGTCCCTGTGACCAAGAGCAAGACTGGCTGAAGGGCCAAGGTGTGAAGATTTCTGCACGCTGTAGTCAGTAGTATAATTAGGTGATTAGCCGCTAGTCGTTCGGACGTTTCTTTGAGCTTTTAAGGGTTACCTTGACCATCGAAGTGCCCATAGAAGTTAGGAACAGATGAAGCAAGATATGGAAGTGTGAAGGAGGCACAGGGTGAACTATCCGGTGCGATGGGTGACATTGATGGTCTTGGTGTTTTTCCATGTTCAAAAAGGTGGGAGGGACAAGCCCTCGCACCGCGCTTTCTGGGCAACTGTGGGCTTTGGATCCTTGCAGACCAGAGGGCACCGAAGGCGTTCACGCTTTCAAGACTCAGCTCTTGCGCGCAAAAAGAGAGACACATACACCATTCATTTGCCGCCTTTGCCTCCCATGGGATTTTGACCAAGTGACATTTGGAGGACTCCTTGGGTTGCAGTACTTATTCATGTCTTGTCGACTGGCAACTTGAGGGTTGTGTTTGCTGGAGTGAAGTCATCGTTCTGCTTAATATGTTTTGGCTTGTGGTTACATGGGCCTCTTCCTCTTGGGTCTCCATGTGTCCATATGAACACCCCCAAAGCGATCCATTCATCGTTACAGTTGGCATAGTAGTGCAGTTTCCCATGTGGTCAATATCAACATCTATCAATCTCTTAAAATCTCTTAAAGCTATATTGCGCATCATGCAAACATCCACGCAGTACCATCACTCCAGCTGACAGATCTCCTGAGCTTCTTCTGACAGGGTCCATGTTAGTTTGTATAGCATTTAAAGAGAAAAACATTTTTTTTGTGGCATTTTAGCCGTTGCCATGGTGTAGGCAGCACACATTGTCCCAGCATTTCGTCCCATTGCGTGGCTGAGGCGCCGCTAACTTCAAGAGCATCGAGGATTTGGCTTCATCAGTAGCTGAGGTGTGGGTAGCAACTAGGTGGGCCAACTTGGGTAGCGTAGGGAAAAATCTTAATATAGTAAGCTCCAAGATAGGTGAGCAACATACCCGTGAAAGATTTGTATATGACGGTATATGTATCATGTTCTAATTGTTGCGTCTTGCTATGTTTTATTTTGGAGCGTGTGAGAAATAGCAAATAAATATGATTCGCAGTCTTTCAGACCCGGCCATGCAAAAAGAAGATGTCAGATTTTTTTTTGGTGGGGGTCGCGCGTGTTATCGACGTGACAAGGTGGGGGTCACAATTTCAAGCAGTGGCATGCACATTTTTGACTCATAGCAGGCAGGTGTCTTATTCTTCAGCACAAGGCTGCTCGAATACACTGTAGGCATGAACCTTTCTCCCAGAAAGTCTACAAGCAACATATGATATTTCATCCAAAGATATGATTGTATACATTTATGAATATATGTCTCTGCATTTTCAATATTTAGACACGCGCTCATACATGAAATGCATTGTTTTGATGGGATTTGAGCTGGGTGCTTTTGCTTATAGGTGGCCACAGGCCAATCCAAAGCAGGATGGTGCTTTTTGCCAAGTAGCAGCCGGAAGGGCATGCACATGAAACTGTAATCCCATAGCCAGCTAGCAGATGGTGAGGAGAATCAAAGTAGTTGCCATGTTTCACGGTGAATGCTTTATTGTTTTGCAGCGCAGCTGGGCACAAACCATGGCTTGTGCATGTGTGGCTCCAAACACGTTATATAAAATTGCCTGCTTCTCTACTGAGATCATCAGCAAAACTCGGTTCTCATTAGAATCGCGGAATGCGTTTGTAATCATCCCGCTGTGTGCTTGGACATTAGTTTATCTTTCACAAGATGGAAAAACTTGCATCATTGACTGGCGCTATCACATGTCACACCCGATTTCTTCCCATATTACTCTGGGATCATGATCCTGATTGAAATTCGTTTTTGCGGGATGGGTGTTTCAACCCTCTGACAGTGTCATGGTCCTAATGTTTGTTTGTTCAGCCCCGGATTGTTGTTGGTTGAAATTCAACTCTGGTTTTTTAGGCATGCAAAATGATTGTTTCCCTCCCCTGTCAGGTGAGGAGGGCTCCTCCTTATTCCTGCTCCTCGCGTCCTGCAATGCAAACATCCAGACTTCGACAAATAGCTAGCTTGCGGACTTTTCTGCCCGACCTTGTCAGATACGTAGCTTGCTGACCTTATATTTTATCCCGGGCCACGTCACATGGCTAGCTAGCATGCAATTGCGTTTCCTGTTCCACCTTAAGTTTTTTCATTCAAGGTAAAATAAGTGAAAGAGAAAGAAACAGAGAAAGGGAAAGAGAGATAGAGAAAGAGAGAGAGAGAGGAAGAGGAAGAAGAAGAAAAACAGGAAGCTGAAGAGGAAGAAGAAGAAGATTAACAGGAAGAGGAACAGAGAGAGAGAAAGAGAGAGAGAGAGAGATAGAGAGAGAGAGGGAGGAAGAGGAAGAGGAAGATAAAGAGAAAGACATTTATAAGTTATATAAGACATTTTTTCTTCCGTTGGCTCCAGGATCAGCTCTGGAAAAATTTGCTGCAATTGTGAGCCCTGAGGACGCACCTACTAAAGTGAACTGGGCCCCCTCATGGCCCATTGCCTTGGAAAATGGTGGAAAAGCTGTTCTTTAATAAAGGTTTAATAAGCGGTCTGATTCTTTTTGAACTTGGCGATTGCTTTTGTAAAAGGCTTTTCTATGCTTTTCTTTTTTCTCTTGGCTCCAGGATCAGCCATGGAAAAGCTTCTGCAATTGTGAACCCTGAAAACAAACCTACTAAGGTGAACTGGGCCCTCTCATGGCCCAGTTCTTTGGAAATTTGTGGAAGAGCTGTTCTTTAATAAGGGTTTAATAAGCGGTCTGATTCTTTTGGAAAAGGCGTGCGCTTTGAACTCTCGAATTGCTTTTGTAAAAGGCTTTTCTATGCTTTTCTTTCTTCTCTTGGCTCCAGGATCAGCCATGGAAAAGTTTGCTGCAATTGTGAACCCTGAGAACAAGCCTGCTAAAGTGAACTGGGCCCTCTCATGGCCCAGTGCCTTGGAAATGTGTGGAAAAACTGTTCTTTAATAAGGGTTTAATAGGCGGTCTGATTCTTTTGGGACAGGGAGACAAACAATATTGTTTCAGAAGAAACGTTCAGAGTCTTTTTACACAAACATGTTTTTGGGCGAAAAAATTGTCTCGCAAGATGTCTTGCAACAATAGCGAACTTACCAATCACTGCATAGATTCAGAATAAATATGGAAAATGGCACAATAGCGAACCTAGTTCCTAATCAGGATACAACATTAATTCTGGTGCATAATTCCATATAAAAGCGCGTTTCTAATCAAAACCATAATAATTATTATTCTTAGTGTTCAGACCTGGATATCAGGCACAACTTGGCGTCAGTGAAACGCACTGTGGAGCAGCTTCAGTCCAAGGCGCGGCCAACACCACATGGAACGGGCAACCGCGCTGCTTGCTGGATTATCTGCGCCGAACGTTCCAGCATTGCCTGCGATGGTTGTTGGCGCAAGAAACTTTATGTTATCAGATTTGCGCAATCATTTTTGTTGGCTGCATTTTGTGGCCCCCAGTACATTTAGAAGTGAAGGCTTGCGAAATTCAAAGTCAACCATCCCGGTGGTCTCCGGAAGCGCGGGCAGGTGTCATTCTCTCTGCGAGGCCCGTGGGGGTGGTGTTAATCGCTGGATTGGTATAACCCCCAAAATCCTCCAAAGACTTTCAACCCGCCGATTATAGACCATATGTTCTTGACATTATTGTTTCCATGTGCATTTCAACATTAAGTTTGGAAGGACACATTGTCTGAATTGTATGGAGGTTCAAAGAAATAGTAATACACGGCAGTGCCCCCGACCAAGTGGTTTTCAAAAGTCCAAAGAGCTGAGTATTGAAGACCCAGTCTAATTAATCTCATATCTAATCCACCGACGTTCCTTCCATGTGGGGTCATTGAAGTATGGCGAAGTATGGGGTAAGTTTGCAAATGCAGGTGAGCACCCGCTCCTTACACCAACTGTGCTGCAAACCAGCGTTGTTCAGCCCAGCCACGAAACATCAACAATTCCCTGTGCAAATTTGTGGCAACATGCGCCAATCACCATGACTGCGCTTGGCTCAAGCGTGCAGCTTCTAAGTAACCACACCTTAAATAGAAGCGACGCCACGAACAGCGACGACCACCACGGTGACTCGCCCCACTTTCACCTTTGGCCGCGCCGTGGCTCGGATTCTTGCAAGAGGATTTGTTTCTTGCACACAGCCACATAGCTTGTCCATTTCGGGAACCTAAGGCGTGTTTGTTTTTGAATAAAAGGTCCCCCTGCAGTGAGTCCAAGGTGAGTCAGATCACATGGCGTTGAGGCATACCGTTCGCCTGCGGCTTGGCCTTGTTTGATTGCTGGATTTTCTTTATTGTTTGGGTTTTGCGAAAGCGGAACCATTTTTTGTGAGGGGAATTGTGTTTTGGATTTTCCCCTCTCCACTTTATTATTTTTCTGCTGCTCTACTTTAATTACCAAAAAACAACAAGAAAAGCAAGGACAGCAAGAGCACGAACAACAAAAGCAACAATAGCAACATAACAAGGACAGCCACAAAGGCAACTTAGGACCAAAGCTAGAAAGAAGTTCTCTCGACTACGACTACGAAGACTACTATTGCTACTACTAGTACTACTACTTACTACTACTTGCTACTACTTTCTACTAACTTACTACTAACTTACTACCTAACTTACTACTCCTTACTTCTACTTACTACTACTACTTACTACTTACTACTTACTACTTACTACTTACTACTACTTACTACTACTTACTACTACTTACTACTACTGACTACTACTTACTACTACTTACTACTACTGACTACTACTGACTACGACTTACTACTCCTTTCTTCTAATTACTACTACTTACTACTACTTACTACTACTTACTACTACTTACTACTACTTACTACTACTTACTTACTACTTACTACTACTTACTACTACTTACTACTACTTACTACTACTTACTACTACTTACTACTACTTACTACTACTTACTACTACTTACTACTACTTACTACTACTTACTACTACTTACTACTACTACTTACTACTACTACTTACTACTACTTACTACTACTTACTACTACTAACTACTACTACTTACTACTACTACTTACTACTACTTAACTACTACTACTACTACTACTTACTACTACTGCTACTACTACTACTTACTACTACTACTACTACTACTACTACTACTACTACTACTACTACTACTACTACTACTACTACTACTACTACTACTACTACTTACTACTACCTACTACTACTACTACTATTACTACTACTGCTACTACTACTACTACTACTA
The DNA here is from genome assembly GCA_947184155.2 of Cladocopium goreaui. Lineage (NCBI taxonomy): Eukaryota > Dinophyceae > Suessiales > Symbiodiniaceae > Cladocopium > Cladocopium goreaui. The sequence goes on from CAMXCT020006811.1 coordinate 761,949, forward strand.
CTACTACTACTACTACTACTACTACTACTACTACTACTACTACTACTACTACTACTACTACTACTACTACTACTACTACTACTACTACTACTACTACTACTACTACTTACTACTACTTACTACTACTTACTACTTCTTACTACTACTTACTACTACTTACTACTACTTACTACTACTTACTACTACTTACTACTACTTACTACTACTTACTACTACTTACTACTACTTACTACTACTTACTACTACTTACTACTACTTACTACTACTTACTACTACTTACCACTACTTACCACTACTTACCACTACTTACTACTACTTACTACTACTTACTACTACTTACTACTACTTACTACTACTTACTACTACTTACTACTACTTACTACTACTTACTACTACTTACTACTACTTACTACTACTCACTACTACTGACTACTACTTACTACTACTTACTACTACTTACTACTACTTACTACTACTTACTACTACTTACTACTACTTACTACTACTTACTACTACTTACTACCACTTACTACTACTTACTACTACTTACTACTACTTACTACTACTTACTACTACTTACTACTACTTACTACTACTTACTACTACTTACTACTACTTACTACTACTTACTACTACTTACTACTACTTACTACTACTTAGTACTACTTGCTACTACTTACTACTACTTACTACTACTTACTACTACTTACTACTACTTACTACTACTTACTACTACTTACTACTACTTACTACTACTTACTACTACTTACTACTACTTACTACTACTTACTACTACTTACTACTACTTACTACTACTTACTACTACTTACTACTACTTACTACTACTTACTACTACTTACTACTACTTACTACTACCTACTACTACTTCCTACTACTTACTACTACTTACTACTACTTACTACTACTTACTACTACTTACTTCTACTTACTACTCCTTACTACTACTTACTACTAACTACTACTACTTACTACTACTTACTACTACTTACTACTACTTCCTACTACTTACTACTACTTACTACTACTTACTACTACTTACTACTACTTACTACTACTTACTACTACTTACTACTACTTACTACTACTTACTACTACTTACTTCTACTTACTTCTACTTACTACTACTTACTACTACTTACTACTACTTACTACAACTTACTACTACTTACTACTACTTACTACTACTTACTACTACTTACTACTACTTACTACTACTTACTACTACTTACTACTACTTACTACTACTTATTACTACTTACTACTACTTACTACTACTTACTACTACTTACTACTACTTACTACTACTTACTACTACTTACTACTACTACTTACTACTACTTACTACTACTGACTACTACTGACTACTACTTACTACTACTTACTACTACTTACTACTACTTACTACTACTTACTACTACTTACTACTACTTACTACTACTTACTACTACTTACTACTACTTACTACTACCTACTACTACTACTACTGCTACTGCTACTGCTACTGCTACTGCTACTGCTACTGCTACTGCTACTGCTACTGCTACTACTACTAATACTACTACTACTACTACTACTACTACTACTAGTATTACTACTACTAGTACTAGTACTAGTACTACTACTACTACTACTACTACTACTACTACTAGTACTACTACTGCTACTACTACTACTACTTCTACTACTACTACTACTCCTCCTCCTCCTACTACTACTACTACTAAGAAGCTTTTTCCGATATTACCAATACTGTTCATGGTGCGATTACAACTACATTTGCCGACTATAACAACCACCACAAGTATCAAAGGTACAGCAGCATTTACTACAGCAACTATTTTCAGTACAACAACCACAACTGCAACTGCTACAAGCTTAGCAGCAATTAGAAGCAACACACAAGTCACATCAACCAACCAACAACTGCCAACCACGAAAAAACAACAACAGCTAGACCATGCTTCATGGAAGACTCCAGCTCCTTAGTTTGCACATTGGAAGGCTCCAGCTTGCCCATGCCGAATTGAAAGGTTTCAAATCAATATCGCCAAATTTTCGACAATAGAATGCAAAATATTGCAGATAAAATGGAAATACGCAGGGCCAAAAATCAAAGAAACTTTAAGCTAAAAGAAAGTATGATTCCTAACGTTTTTGCAAGCAGAAAGTGGCCAAACGATGTTAAGTGTTAAGCATAGATCCTTCGTTGTCCTTTTTTTTTGTTTTTGTTTGGGGGACCGTGCCGTCTTATTTATATATATATATATATTTGTTTGTTTGTTTGTTTATTCATTTGTTTGTTTGTATATATCTTTATTTACACACCAGTAGTACCGTACAAGGCGTCGGCGGAAGTTTCAAAGATAGAAAACTTCTAGGAAAGGTGAGCTGTTGTGATACATGGATGGCAGAGCGAACCGATGGACCGAAGATGGTTAAGGCTCTGAGTTATCTACCTAGAAATCTGTGTGTGTATTTACCTACTATCTATCTATTTGACCACTTGGCCATCTAGCTAACGGACTATCTACCTACTGTCTATCTGTGTATCTGTTTTTCTTTCTGCCTGTCTGTCTCTCTGCCTGTGTCTGTCTATCTGCCGATGTACCTATCCATTTTCTATCTATTTGACTATCTGTCTATCTGGCTATCCGACTATCTGTCGCTCTATCTATCTGTCAATATGTTTGTTTATTAAGCTATATTTCTATTATCTACCTATCTCGTGATCTGTCTATCTGACTTTCTGACTATGCATCTATGTATCTGTCTGACTGTGTAAATGTCTATTTGTCTAACTATCTATGTATCTGTCTGCCTTTCTGTCTATCTACCTACCTATCTGTCTGTCTTTCTATATGTCAATCTGTCTATATACCTGACTACCTATCTACCTATCTATCTACCTATCTAGCTGTCTATCTTTCTATCTATGAATGTGTCTGTGTATCTATCTATCAATCTGGCAACCTATCTAGCTATCGATCTCTCTGCCCATTTTCCTTTTACCTATCTGCCTTCTCTATCTATCAATCAATTTAACAATTGATTTACCTATTTGTTTTGGCATCTACCAATCTACCTATCTATTTATCTGTCTATCTATCCGACTCCCTGTCTATCTAACTATCTATCGCTCCTTCCTATCTATCTTTCCTTTCCTACCTATCTATCTATCTATCTTTCTTTCTCTCTTTCTATCTACCCACCTGCCTATCTATCTATTTGCCTCTCTATCTCTATATCTACCTATCTTTCTTTCTTTCTGACCTGTCTATCTATCTTACTATCTATCTATCTACCTCTGTTTCTTTCTATCTATCGGCCTATCTCTCTCTCTCTCTCTATCTAGCTATCTATCTGTCTATCTGTCTATCTATCTACCTATCTATCTATCTACCTACTACCTATCTATCTATCTATCTATCTATTTACCTATCTGTCTACCTATCCATCTACCCATCTATCTATGTGTTTGTCCTGTCTATCGATCTTTTTTGTTTTCTATATATCTGTCCACCTACCTTTCTATTGATCCATCTTTCTATCCAATCTATTTTCCGTTCGCTCTTTATTCCTAGGGTTCTTTCCCGCCTATCTTCCCTATTTGTACTTCTTTCTTTCCTATCTACCTATCTATTTACCTATCTATCTACCTTTCAGTCTGTCTACCTATCTGTCCATCGTTCTCTTTATCCTTCTATCCATCCATTTGTCGGTCTATCTTTCCATCCGTCTGTCTATTTATCTTTCTTTCCAAACTCTGTAACCCTTCTGGCTTTGATTTATCTTGTCTTTCTGTTTATCTGTCTACCTACCTATCTATGTATCTATCTATCTTTCCGCCTGTCTACCTATCTACCTATATCTTTCTATCTGTCTATCTAACTATCGTCTGTTTGTCTATCTGTCCATCTATCTGCCTGTCTTTCTACCTATCTATCTGTCTGTCTGTCTTTCTCTTTTTCTGTCTATCTACCCCTCTATCTTTCTATCTTCTTTCTTTCTACCTATCTATCTATCTACCTATTTACCTAACTATCTATATGTCTACCTATCTACCTATCTATCTATCTACCTATTTATCTATCTATCTATCTTTCTATCTATCTATCTATCTATCTACCTATTTATCTACCTATCTATCTATCTCTCTCTATCTCTCTATCTATCTATCTATCTAACTAACTATCTATCTACCCACCTATCTATCTATCTATCTATCTATCTATCCCATTATCGATCTATCTATCCATCTATCTATCTATCTGCCATTCTGTCTATGCATTTTTCTTTCTACCCATCTAGGTTTCTGCCGATCTATGTTTTTTTCTAATCTATGTATTCTGTCTCATCTATCCCCTCAATCTATCTATCTGTCTATCTACCGATCTTTCTACCTATCTATCTTTCTTTCTGGCCATCTTTCTTTCTTTCTTTTGTTCTTTCGTGTTGTTTCTGTTTGTTGCGTTCTTTCGTTGTTCTTTCGTTATATCTATCTTTCTTTCTTTCTGACTATCTATCTTTCTTCCCATCTTGTACTTTATCTCATCTGTCTACCGATCTATCTATCTATCTATCAGCTTGTCTTTCTATCTATCTAGCTTTCTGATTATCAATCCTATCTTTCTTATCTATCAGTATTTTTAACTATCTATCCTATCTATCCTATTTATCCATATCTATCTTATCTATGCTATCTATATATCCTATTTATCTACCTATCTAACTATCCATCTGTCTATCTGAAACAAAGCAGAGACTTCCTTCAAAATTCATAGTGGACAAATCCAACACTTCCTCAAAAATGGAAGGTCACAGCTCCAAAATGACGAAATTCTGTGAGATTTTTCCATTTTCGAAGTTGGCAACATCAAAAACGAAGCAATTCTGAATCGAAAATCGAAATGGAGTGCAGAGCTGACGGCCCTGTACCAACGCGTTTTGCGATTTTTCCCCTCCATCCGTTTAAAGTATTGCCCATCCCATGAAAAAGTGAGGCCAGGTCATGTCACGCAAAAACATCTTAGCAAACCTGAAGATCTGATGCTCCAATATGCAGCCCTTCTCAGGAAAGCAGCGCCGTAACATGCCGTAACCTCCTAACATGTCTGATGAAGATGTCTCTTGTACAGCGCCTGCCATGCGAAATGCATCTTTGCAAAGTTCTTCAAATGTCCCACACCTGCCACTGTTTTTGAAAATGATACAAAACAATACAAAACACACACGTTTGACTCATTTTTAAAAAGGTACAGAATCCAATGTGCCTGCCACACAAAGCGACGCTTGAACGTGCAAAAGTGGTCCGAACGTGGTGTGTCTTTCGCATTTTGACTTCCAAACGTGCTTCCTGCCACAACTGCGTGCACTTTTTTGGACACCTCAACTTCCAAAGGTGCTTCGAATGTGAAGTTTTTGGCATGTTGACTTCCAAACGCGCGTCTCGCCAAAGCGGCGTGTGCTTTTTTAACATCTCAACTTCCAAAAGTGCTCCGAACGTTAGGTGTTTTTTTCGCCTTTTGATTTCCAAACGTGCTTCCCGCCACAGCGGTGTGCACTCTTTAAGATCTCAATTTCCAAAAGTGCTCCAAGAATGGTGTGCTTTGTACATGTTGATTTCGAAATGTGCTTCGGGCCACAAAGGCGTGCACTTTTTTGAACGTCGCAAGTTCCAGAAGCGCTGCCTTGTACATTTTGACTTCGAAATGTGCTTTGTGCCTCAGCAGCGCTCGCTTTTTCAACAGATCAACGTTCCAAAAAAAGGGCTCCGAAATGCTCCGGCTTTTAACATTTTGACTTCAAAATGTGGTTCGCGCCATAGCCGCGTGCAATTTTTGATTTCTCATCCAACCAGATGGCTCCGCACCCACCGCTTTAGCGAGCCTACTTTTCAGCCTTCTTGAGCCACAAAGCAATGGAAATACACAGTGTTTCGCGACTTTTCTACCTTTTCGTACACCTGCACCTTCTTTCTTCTGACTCCTTCTCTTCTCCAATCTTCTCTCTTCTTCGTTTCTCTTCTCTGACTCGTCCCACCTCTGCTTTTCCATCTGTCCATATTGTCGGAAGTTTGACTTCCAAACTTCATTCGATAATGATAATGAAAGTGTATGGAAGTGTGCGTGCCAGCTACTGCTCAGCCAGTTTGAAGTTTTGCAGCCGCAAGGTTGGCAGCCCTATTCGTTGTGCTTTGCTCGGGGGATTGCGAAGGCTCCGCGGAGCCCACCAACAGTAGTGCTTTGTTGCAGACACCGCAGATGGTGCTGACAGCCCTCCCGGAGATTTGTGTGAGTATGTTCGGGGTTGTTTCAGGTAATGTTTCGTTTCGTTGATGGAGGGTAGGCCGTTTCGGGTGTGTGTGTGTGTAACATCTGAATAGATGTAAAACTTCTCTCTTTTTCTTCCTTCTGTCCTCTCCCTTTTTAAACCTAATGCAGGGGGCCTGAGGCTTCTCAACAGGACTCAGGCCAACGAAGACGCCTGTTGAGAAGTGTGAAATCATTCTGGGACGCCAGGATGACGTACCTGCATTTTCTGACATAGCAAGGGGCCAAGCTCAGAACCCCAAACACTATAGTTTTATTTCTTCACGGTTGCCACAATCTGTTTTAGATGCATCTGAACCTTCCTCAGTATTTTCGCCGAGATCATGTCGCCGATTGTATTTTCGATTATTTGGATTATTTCGCCGAGTGTATTTTCGATTATTTGGATTATTTCGCCGACTATGTCGCCGATGTATTTGGAATATTTTGCTGAAGATCGTGGACGTGGAAACTATTCAGGATCAGATTTGCATGTTTCAGGATTCAGTTCCTGCCGGATCATATAATGATCCATTCTTGTCTAGTGTGATTTCCATGGTGGCTCCGACATGGTGCCATGGAGCCATTTGAGGCAACCCTCTTTAGGGTGAGTGATGACCGTCCTGACTGCCGAATTAACACATTTTAAGTTGGTAATTCGTTTAAGTAAAGTGCAACAGCTGGCCTTTCCGTTTTGCACCGCTTTCTGAGTGTCCCGCTGATCCTGCGGTCCCTTGTGAAACCTCGTGGAATACACCTCTGTGACTGTGAAGCCGTGCTGAACATTCAGAAACCTCCTTTTTTGCAGCAATGTCACAGCGACACAGCATCATGCCATGACAAAGGGACCAGGCAGGCACACGACTTCCAGGTGTGGTCCTCTTTCTTTTGATGGTTAACTCGTGAGGTGAAACATATCGTGCACCTAATTCGCTGGAACTTGAAAGCCGTTATATGCCCTTGTGGCTGACTTGAACACGGGCCTGGATTGGCACAACGCACGACCTTTAGGTTTAGGAACTGAATCCTGTTTTTAATTAATTGTTTTGGTTTTCCTGTCTGTCATCAACTAGTCCCCCATTTGGTCCCTAATTTCCCCGCGTGCCTCTCCGTAATGTGTCGTGGGGTTTAGGTGTGTGCGCTGTTTTGGTCAGGTCCGTTTCGCCGTGTAGGTTGGTTCCGGAGGTCCGTCTGTTCCCCTCCCCCCCCTGCGCTGTTTTTGGCCTTTTGCCCTTCGTGTGTCCGCTTTTTTCTTCCTCTTGCCTTTCAGGGTTGACCCGGCTCTGGCCGGGTGTGTGTGTGTAACATCTGAATAGATGTAAAACTTCTCTCTTTTTCTTCCTTCTGTCCTCTCCCTTTTTAAACCTAATGCAGGGGGCCTGAGGCTTCTCAACAGGACTCAGGCCAACGAAGACGCCTGTTGAGAAGTGTGAAATCATTCTGGGACGCCAGGATGACGTACCTGCATTTTCTGACATAGCAAGGGGCCAAGCTCAGAACCCCAAACACTATAGTTTTATTTCTTCACGGTTGCCACAATCTGTTTTAGATGCATCAGAACCTTCCTCAGTATTTTCGCCGAGATCATGTCGCCGATTGTATTTTCGATTATTTGGATTATTTCGCCGACTATGTCGCCGATGTATTTGGAATATTTTGCTGAAGATCGTGGACGTGGAAACTATTCAGGATCAGATTTGCATGTTTCAGGATTCAGTTCCTGCCGGATCATATAATGATCCATTCTTGTCTAGTGTGTGTGTTTTTCCGCTGTGTCTGGCCCCTTAAGCAAAGCCAAGTATGTTCTGGTGCTAACTAGTCTGCGGGCTTATACACTACTTGGGTGATCACCCCACCTAGTAACTGGATCCCCGTTGATTGGAACTCTATGGAACGGACACTCCTCGTGACCTTACATAATGGAAAGACCGTGCCCTTTTCATAAATCTCTAGTTTCACAAAGTAGAAAATGCCCCTGGTTCAGGGCATTTCGCCATGGCTTGATCCGAAATGTGGATTGCCGGATGGAGAAGGCCAAAAGCGGTCGGCTTTTTTCACCGAAAATGATCGCAAACGGATCAGTTTCATCACAAGAAACGGAACATGAATTAAGTAAGCATGATTCAACTGTACCCAAGTGCCTGATCCCGCATCAACGGTGGACAGTGCTGACTCTTCTCCGGGTCAACCTTGGTTAGATATTTTAGTAATTACTTTAATCTTTTGCTATCAGTTGTAATATGTACTAGCCAGCTAAACACTTGATTTTTTGACAGGTATCTAAGATTCACCATGTTCTGGCTGGCCTCACAAAAAGGGCCAAGCATGAAGCAACATGATGGGATCTGAAAAACAAGTTGCAAATCCACCGACATCTTTAAAGTTTATCAAATATTGACCAATTGGTAACCATTTCCGCAGGTCCCAGAGAAGAGGCCGGCAACTTACAAGCACACTGGAGCGCACTCCTTCTGGATGTTCTTTTGCTTTCTTGCCTTTCCCCTTTTAACTTCTTGGCACCTTGTGGTATAACGTTGGGAGATGGTTTCACCAGATGGACATGGTTTCAATATAAACACAATGAAAAAACATATGATATGAGTACAGTTAACACAAACAAACTAAATAGTGTGACAGTGCGTGACATTTTGGGCCCGCACAATCTGTTTTCCTGCTGTTGGAGATGTTTGGAAACCAATGAAAACAACTTGTTCTGGCTTGTTTGGATTAAATGTCTGGCCGGTGTTGCATGCCTATTGATGGTACCCGTCGTCACACCATGTCGCCACCGGCAAACCTCAGTGGTCCACCCGCGTATGGTTCCAAATCCCCCCAAACGGTGCCGTCCACAGCAGGCGCCTTCTTGCTATAAGAAAGAAAGGTCAAGTGTTCGGACCATCGCAAAGTCCAAAGTTTGAGACAAACACGTTTTATCGAAGGAAGTTTAGAACTCAAACTTCCGACAATATGGACACATGGGCCAGCAGAGGTGGGAAGAGTCAGAGAGGAGAAGAGAAGAAGAGACAAGATCAGAGAAGGGAAAGAGTCAGAAGAAAGAAGATGCAAAGGTAGACAAGCCGCGAACCACCATGTTTTTTCCAATGGTTTGTGGCTTCGGAGGGTCGAAAAGTAGGCTCGCTAAAGCGGCAGGTGCGGAGCCATCTGGCCAGATGAGGGATCAAAAGTTGCACGCGGTTGTGGCGCAAAGCACATTTCGAAGTCAAAATGCACAAAACAACACCTCACGTTCGGAGCACTTTTGGAAGTTGAGATGTCGTTAAAAAGTGCACGCCGTTGTGGCGCTAAGCACATTTCCAAGTCAAAATGTACAAAGCACACCAGGGTCGAAGCACGTTTGTAAGTTGACAGGTCGAAAAAGTGGACGCCACTGTGGCGCGAAGCACATTTCGAAGTCAAAATCTACAAAACACACCAGCTTCGGAGCACTTTTGGAAGTTGTGAGATGTTGAAAAGGCGTATGCCGTTGTAGCGCGAAGCACGTTTCCAAGTCAAAATGTTAAAAGCACGACATGTCCGGACCACTTTTGGATGTTCAGATGCCGTTTCGCGTGGCCGGCGCAAGGGATTCTGCACCTTGTCAAAAGTGAGCAAAGCGTGAAGGTTTTGTAGAAATTTCGAAAGCCTTGGCAGTCGTGGGACGTTTGAAGAGGATCTGCAAGGATGCATTTTCCGTGGCAGGCGCAGTACAAGAGTCATGTTCATCAGAGATGTTGCGAGGTCCGGGCGCTGATTTCCTGAGAAAGGTTGCATCTTGGAGCATCAGATCTTCAGGTTTGCCAAGATGATTCTGCGCGACAGGTGCAGCACTTCGTACTGTATGACCTGGCATCACTTTTTCGTGGCAGGCGGAGTACTTTAGACAGGAGGGGTGGAAAAAACACAAAAGGCATTGGTTTCCAGGCCGTCAGCTCTGCACTCAACTTTCCATTTTTGGAGGAAGTCTCGCAGACTTGCTTCGTTTTTGATGTTGTCAACTTGAAAAATTGAGGAAGTCTCGCAGAATTGCTTCGTTTTTGACTTTGCCACGTTCAAAACTTGAGGAAGTCTCCAGCCTAGCTTTGTTTTCAAACTTGCAGAAAGATAGATAGACAGAAAGATAGAAAGATAGATAGACAACTACAACTGCAACTCCGACCACAACCACGCGACACTACCACTATACAAATGCAGAAACAAATACACTACGCTACAGTACACTAATTATATTACACCACATTAATTAAATTACACTACACTACACCAATCACACTACACTACACTAATTTACACTAATTACACAACACTACGCTAATTACAGTTCACTACGCTAATTACACTACAACTACACCTACAACTACAACTACTGTTACTACTACAGCTACAGCTACAGGTACAACTACAACTACAACTACATTACAGTACACTACACTACACTAATTACATTACATTACACTACACTACACTACACTAGACTACAGCTACAACTACGCCACACTACATTACACAACACTAAGCTACACTAATCACCCTACACTACACTAAACACAACTACAACTACAGCTTCACCTACAACTACAAAACTACATTACGCTTCACTACACAAATTACACTACACTACACTACGCTACACCACACTAACTACAACTACAGCTACAACTGCAACTACACTACTTTACACTACACTACACCATACTACAATACTACAATACACTAGACTACTCTACAGCACACTAGACTACTCTACAGCACACTAGACTACTCTACAGCACACAACACTACAGCACACTACACTACGTCACATTACACTACACGCATTGCACGAGACCGCAACTACAACTGCAACTACGCTACACTGATCACATTACACACACAACTACAACTCCACTACGCTACAACTACAACTACAGCTGCACTACACCACACTACATCCAGCAGTTGTGGCTGCAACCATTGCAACCACTCCAAAAAACACCACTCCAACCACCTTTCGGTCCATCAGTGGATTTGCTCTGCCATCCATGCATCACAACAACTCACCTCTCCTATAGCGTCCTATCTCTGAAACTTCCGCCACCACCTTTTGCGGTACTACTGGTAGATATGTACGAACCACCACTGTTGAAGGTCTTGTCTTCCACCCAGCGCAATTATTACAAAATGGACGTTCCTTTTTTTTTCTCGAAGGCACAGCTACCTCGATTTCGAAAATAACTGAGAGCCGAGAGCAGGTCCGTTTCACAGAGCAGGGACCTCATAAGCCTCTTCTAATAGAATGGATGGTTCAATGATGATTCCATGTCTTAACGTCAGCTGTAAGTGTGAAATAAAACGATGAATTTCAAACTGAGGCCTTTCCAAAATGTGACGATGAATTTCAACATGCTCTAACGTCAAGTGTTTGCGCATTTTTTCGCAACATGGCGCGGAGGTTTTTTTTTTATGCGCGCGAGCTACGAGGCAATATGACAGAACAGTTCCAATGTGTATAGGCTTGAAAAACAATGCAAAAGCATATTTCCTCAAAACGTTTATGTGGCCTCAAATGTTGGGGCTTAGCTTGTAACTAATTTTAAAGCCACATTAAGGAAAACTTCTTAACATGCGACAATACGCCAAAAAAGGCGTCCAATATGCACTCTTCAAAATGTTTGAGCAAAAAGATGCGAAAATACTTTTGTAGACCAAAAACGTTTTTGTGGAAACAACTAGATGTTTTTTCTAGTTGTATATCAAAGACATGCTTGGTGAGATGTAGTTTCTCTTGATTCTTGATGATGCTGTATCGGTGGCACTTGCTAGTCATTGAAAGCTCAGGCACCGTCAACTAACTATGTATCAGCAAAACTAAGTAGTGGGTTGACATGCAAGTGGTCTGGATTGGCAACGGTTTTTCCCAGAGAAGGAAAATGCAGGAAATGAAAAGAAATAAGAAGAAATGAAAAGAAAAGAAATGAAAACAATGAACAAACAGTGAAAAGAAATGAGTGAAGAGAAATGAAAAGACATGAAAACAAAGAACAAAAAGTGAAAAGAAATGACAACATTAAATTCGAAAAATAAATGCATGTGTGGTCTTTTTTCTATGTTTGTTTTTTACTTTTAACTCTTGGGTTTTGCGACAGTGGGATAACCTGTGCTTGAATTTTGTTTTACATGATTTTACATGAGAAAATATTTCGTGAGATCAAAGTTGTTTTTTCTGTGTTTTCCTTTTCTTTTTTGACAAGAAAATGCAAAAAATATATAAGAAAACATGTCCTTCTGCTCCAAAAAAGAAATCATAAACGTGCTGCAAGGGTGTTTCTGGTGCAATGTGCTGTGGAAAAATCTGAGACTGTTTGCGCGTGGCCAGCGTTGCCAAAACAAAGTCAGTTTTGATAGGCCACAGCCTGAACAGATTAAATAGAAATGAAGTAAAATCATTTGAGTAAAGTCATGTGTATATGTATGTCTGATTATTTCTTTTTTCTTTTCATTTATCTTTATTTCTTTTTTCTTGTGAACAAATGTTTTTTTGATTGTAAATGTATTTTTTGATTACCGGACCAACCAAACCATGCTGAAACTAACTTACTGCAACCTGCACCACCACTTAGTCGAGGGAATCGCGTCAACTTCAACTTCGAGCTCTTCGCCAATGTAATGTGAGCTGGTTCTGCCTGCCAATTTTTACTGCTTGGGCTGAGGTTGAGGGTAGAGGTGGGTGTGATTTTCATGGGTGGGTGCAGGTTTGGGGGTGTTGCGGGCGTTGTGTGGCTAGGATCAGGATGATGTCGAGGCTAGGCTTTTTGTTGCCTCCGGGTGAGTGGATCAGTGACTCAGTGGATCATGTCACTTCTAGTTCTTCCTTTGAGAAAATGTGAGCAACAAGGAGACCAAGTTAAGCGCCGCAACTCAGCCTTGAATATACCCACGCCTAGCTTTTCCATAGGCCCCATTTATATGTTTTTCGCCTGGTTACCTGCGGCTACCTTCCAACCTCTCTCTCCAATCAATGGGGGTAAAATTGGTGAATACGCCCGGTGAGGAAATCCCCACGTTGAAGTTGTCCCGTTTTAATATTTGTTTTTACTGGGTCGTGACCCGCTTTCTAAGTGGGTTGGTCCTGCGAGTGCTTGCACTGGTCTGTTGCCAGCACTCAAGATTGAATAGGCGGCAACTGACCCGGACACTTTTCTCCACGTCACTGGGTCTGAAGGAAAAAGTAGCAGAAATATAGGATTTTCTTAGGAGCAGCTATCTCAAAGTGTTGCTTCCCAAGTTCCCCTCATTGGAAAACACATGTCTAGACATCAATCATACCAACATCCTGACTTCCCGGTTGGACCAGAGTTTCTTCTGCAGGAGGAACCCTCCGAAAGCTCTTTGTTGGAAGAGGACAATGACAGCTTGGAGATGGATAAGTTTGAGAAGTCCGACTGATTGGTAGAGGATGGCGGGTGGAGCACCTGGGCCGAGGAAGTAGAGAGGAGGCAAAAAGCACAAACTGGGAGAGACCCCACGGGACATATTATTAGCTCTAGGACTTGAGGAACTTGCAGAAGGAACATGAACAGAATGTTGTTTGAACATGTGTCTTTTCTTTTGATGTTTTGCGGCCATGGCGAAGGGCAAAAGCATTCCTAAAGCTTTAAACGATCAAAGGCATGCCTTAACGCTTGCTGGATGACTTCCTTCGGGCATCGGGGTGTGGGCTTTTAAGTACCTGGTACTTGCAGGTAAGGGAACCATGTTTGCCAGCAGGATAAGCACCACTTGCATACGGATGTATATGGGTCACAAACCATTGATTGACATTTATCAAAAGTTCATCAGTATTTTTGGCAACATCAAACAATTTAGATGCAGATGCAAAAACAAGGGGAATGCATCGGGTCATACCCCAAGATATCATGGTTTGCATTTTTAAATTCTACCATGAAAGCAAACCTCATGGCCTCACGGCCTTTCAAACAAGATTGAAAACAAGGTACGGCACCGTACCCAATGAATGGTCTAGCATTTGTTCTATCCCTTTAAGGCAAAGAATGGTTTACCCTTTTAAACTAAATTGGCTTTTCTCCTGCTCCACCACGATGTTGGGACCCGTTGTCACCATGAGACCCATCTCAGGAGAGTTTGGACCCAAGCTGTGAGAACCTCCCCCAGTGGCAAAAAAATGCTTTGTGCCTGTGCGTGGGTCAACCTTGGATGTGCATGTTCATTTTTTGCAATCTAAGTGGGAGTCTATTTGCCTAACCACCAAGAACTGCTGCTTATTGGCCATGCGTATTGAAGCTGCCCAAAAAAACATGATCGACCCACAAAAAAACAGATCTGTCCAATCTGCTTCCCTTGCATGTTATTTTTTAGTTTATCGCGGTCATCACACGAACTCATCAAAGCAAGTTCAACATCAATGTGACGATTGCATCCATCATCACCCTGCAGATTCTATCAACATTTCCATCTAACAGTGAATCTGACAAAATTTAACATTGTCTTCGAAACCACGCGGGCTTTAGCTTTCCGGATTCATGACTTTCCGATAGGCCTCCTGGTGTTTGGCCCTTTTGCAATGGCCAAGAGATCGAACGATCAGAAATGTACATTGGATTCTGGCTGATGCATTTCAATTTGTTTGGGTCAGTTCTGTTTCTAGTAGATATGGCTGCTGTAATCCAGTGAGACTTTTGCGGGTTGAGTGGCGAATGCTTGAAAAATATGAACATTGTCTTGTTTTTCCCTGCTGCGCCAGGCAGTCAAGAAGGCAACTGAGCCGGCCATGGCAGTCAAACAACGTTGGTTGGCTGACAAGGGAATTTTTAGCCTTGGTCTGAAACCCTCCAGAAAGGCCTTACGGCTTCGTTTGTTTCACTTCGTAATTTGCATTCTATTTCCGTAAGATTTGCGCAGGTCCCACCACAATCCCTTTCCATTTAAAAGTGTTCACGGCTATCACCTCAGGCCATGTCTCCAGACTCGCCTCGGGAGCAAAGATTTGGTGCCGTGCGTGATGTTTATGTTTATGGAGAGCTCCAAGAAAGATAAGGAAGTTTTTTGGATGCAGATATGTTGGTAAATACACTGTACAGTAACTTAAGTAAATATCGTCTCTAGGTTGGGGCGGCTTGGAGCCCAACAAAACCCATGCATACTTGGTCACCTTGGGTTGGGTAGCTTAGAAACTTAACCTTGTGCGCAATTGGGAGTGCTTACTTACCAGCCAAAAAATGTTTTAACATCTTTTTGCAGTCTATTTCAGAGTGGCTATGCGCAGGTGCTGTACGGTGTAATTTTTTATCGTGTATCAACCCGCGGTAGAGCCACACTTTGGGGATGTTCTTGGCCCCACACTTGGCCGCCGGCCGCCCCACACTTGGCCGCCCCACACGGCCCCACACGCAATGCCAGTTGGAAATATGAATTGGAAAACCACCCCGGTTCCCTGCGCCCAAAACAGCAGTTAAGAGATATGGCATATGTTGGGTCGCAGATTGGTGGATCTGCAGCTGGTTTGGCTGCGTAGATGATGAGGTCTCCGAGCTTACACGTCCAGGATTGACATGCAAGATTGCCGACTGGCTTTTGATAGTTCAAGAAATGGTGTTCCAACGGCAATTGCAGGCTTCCAGCCAACTTTCGCCTCCCATATCTACATATTTTGGACGTGTACAAAATGCAAGTCAGTGAGGCTTAGGGGCACAGCGTCGCGCCACCGAAAGAAGTCAATTGGATCAAAAAAATGATTGCCTTATCCAAGCAACTCATTCTTTCGAGTCTGGGTCCCGGATGATATTTGGGCGATTTGGGTGTGTTGGAAAAGTAAGAGAAACCAAGAACCCACTGGTTCATCATCGCCTTCCCCAGTAAAATCTTCGTTTGAAATATGTACGGTTTCATGTCCAACTATCAGACACATGTTGGAATCCGTTTCAGCACAATTTCCTGGGTTCCGTGACACTGTGGCAAATGGACTGATGGCGCAAGCTCTCTTGGTGTCGGGCACTTAGTTGCAGCCACTAGTGCCATTGGGTTGTACCACTGAGCAGGGATCATGTCCATCTGAAATTTCAAGTTTTGTTGCTGATAAAGCGAAAGCAACTTCCAAGTCGATTCATTCTTCTGTCCGCAACAAGCATATAGACAATGCTTCTGAGGTGTATATATATATATTCATTTCAAAAGGATCCAGCTTCAGATCTTGAATGATAATTACGCCTCGGGGCGTTAATTTCAGCTCCTCTAGTGCAGTCAGGGCCTTTCATTTTTTCATAGATACCTTTTTGAATTGAAGGCGCGGTTGAAGTTAGATTGTTAGGCTGCGCGCATGAAGTTACAAAATGATGGATATAATTTTGATCGTGGCCTGGCCATGGATGCAAAAGATTGAACAGCTACAATCAAAAAACAAAGATGCTGTCGCTGCACGAAAACATTTGATATTGCAGACATCATTGTGTAGCAGCCATTTGCTAATGCACCCAAACCTGGGTTTCACTTTGTGGCCACATTTTAAGACTTGGGACGTGCATGTTGTACCCAGGCCAGGGCCCGCATTCTGCGCTAATAAAGCTCAAAAAGCTCCCCCTTAAATTTAACTCGCCTTCAAAGTCAGATAATCACAACTGTTGGGGGATGCACCACTAATGGCCAAAGATTTCATGGTCATCCCGCCCAGATACCATGTCTTGTCCATAGCACACTTGGATGCTGGTTCTTTCAGGTGTTTGGGCGTCAGCCTGCTGGTCTGCGTCGTTCTGATCTATTCAGCCTGGGACACTTTGGAACCGTGGGAGTTTCTCGACACAGATTTTTAACTGGGCCAGCGGCACGGCCCTGATGGCAGCTTGTGTTTCTTCAGTTCGTGGACGCCTTGGAAATGAGTCAACTACAAAGCTTCAATTTTGGGGACTTCATGCAGGTTCATGATTGGATTCATTGTTGGATACCAGTTGCCAGGTTCCTTAATGGGCTCGCAACTTGCTGAGTGAATATGCTTGTCCACTTCTGGTGGTGAAAGTCCAAGAGCAAGGGACTCAACCCAGGGAATCTCGAATTGTGGAAAAGTGTTGACACACAGCTATGGAACCAACAAAATGCTCGCACCCAACAAACGATTGTAGGAACACCATTTGAAACGGATGATCATTCCACCAAGTATTTGTGAGTTTTCTACATTTCGTCAGCATGGTTGGAATGACCAAGGACCAAGAAGGTACCCACTACATTTTGGGCGACTTTTTTGGCTCCTCCATTTTTAACGGTTTGGCACCTGCGTTTCACCGAGAGCCCGCCCCACAGGATTGGTTTGGATTACAACACCATCCTGCAATCTATTTCTCCGGATGCGTTACTTGGCTGGTACCGGCTTCCACCTGCGATGCGTGCGTAGGACATTTTTTCTGGGAAGGCCTCAGCTCACAGCAGTTCATTGGAAACTCGTTGTTTTCCTTGCAGGAAGCATTCAGGGAGAGACTTTGATAAGAGGTATTAAACAATTGCAAGTGGGACCATCTTGTTCTTGGAGTAAGCATTGTTTGTTTTGGGTGCTTCTGGTGCTTGACCTACCAAGAGTTGATGCGGAATAGCTATGTACTTGGAATATTTTGGAATACTGGGTGCTGATGGTAACATGCATGGATATGGCGACCACCAACTTCAGGTGGAGCACTGGCAGACATTGGCTCGGGCTGGGGCACCGCTTCGTGAAGTGCGCTCGGGGAGGGAGGGGACCCCTCACAATACCTACGGGGTTTAATGCCGAAAAATGTTTTTAGAGGCTCTGCCAAGTTTCTGAAAACACATGATTTACGCCAATGTAACCATGAAAAATAAGGCTTCTGCCAGCAAACGCAAAGTTTGGGGAGGGGGCTCATGGCTTTGAGTTAAATCCCAGCAGCTAGAATGATTTCAAAAGCTGGCGGGCTGACTATCCCATTTAGCATGTTCAAAACTGCTGAAACCTTGAACCAGCTTGTACCCCACGCGACCCCATCACTTCCGTTGTATCAGGCGCATCTTGCAGTTGTTAAAACTAATAGGACCGAATTCAAGTTAAGGACGTTTGAAAGGCATGCAAACGTAGCTGCAAACAATAGTTCCTGAAGGATGTATTGGGGCTCCGCTGATTTTTCTATTTGTTCGTGAGTGGTGATTTCAACATCCGTCAGCTCATCCCAAAATTGTCCTTTGAAATGTTGGCCGGTGTGGAGCGCCCCATCATGTCACAGTAGGATTTTGAAACTAATAGCCTAATAGCCGATCTATTCACCCTTTCCCCGTCACGTCAGTTGGGTCATCCACATGTCACATGCCCAACTCTTGACAAATCATTTTAAATAACTTAGATCCTGCTTAGCTGTTCTTTTTTTAAACCTACTCATGGCAAAACAACCCCCCAGTGAAATTGGATATCGCAAATATTTGGACCATCTCACTTGGCAAGTGGTTGAAAGCCCTTGTTAAGAGTTAGCAGGTTACCTAATTCGAGCTATCACATTTCAAACAGGTGTAGAACCAAGTGCGCGGTGCAAACCATTTGCGGTTCGCGTGGTGGTCATGTCAACTAATTAGAAGACCATCAACATCCCATCACTTCGTTTAGGCCAAAATATTTTCAAGGTAAACCTTCCGTGTGTTCGGCATTGTTTAATATAAATCAGTTCCAAATCTCCGTATATTTACACAAAGCAGAAAACGAAACCATTGAAATAGATCTTTTTTGGGTTAGCTCCATCTCCCTGAATTTTGCCCAGATGCCTAATGTTAGTAAATAGTTCCAACCAACCAACCAACCAACCAACCAACCAACCAACCAACCAATCACCCAATCAATCAACCAGTCAGTCAATCAATCAAACAATCAACCAATCAATCAATCAATCAATCAATCAATCAATCAATCGGCAATGCTTGCAATATCGTCAAGTAGCCAGTCAGATCACCTTTGTGAAATACACGAGCACATTCCCTTTGCCAATGGAACACATTCCCTTTGCCAATGGAACACCTTTGGTTTGGACTGCTTAACATGTCCGTTTTGGGTGGTTCAATCCCAGGTTCCCCTCGACAGTGATCACGGTGCAGTTCTCACACGAAGCCGGCGCCGGCACTAGCGGTGGACCGCTGCGCAGCAGGACCTACGACGGCCTCGAGGTGTCGCTGGAGCAGCTTGGCGTCGTTGCAAGCCAGGATGCTTTGCAAACATTGAAACCACAAAACCTGGGGAATTCAGGGAGATAGCCTGCAAACTTGGCAGATCTTGGCAGCATTGTTTGAGGATACTTTTTCAGATATGTACATAGTATATAGCAAACTTCAGAAGGTATATGCTGCAAAAATGAGGATATAATTCAGAAACCGACAACCTGGGACCCTGGAAATAAGGGTTCGATAGCTTCACCATCAGAACTGTTGAGTAATTCTGTTTTCAAGATGTTCTTTTGGGGGTCTATAGTATATCCATCACAATGGCAAGTCTAATAAACAGCGGGTTTGGAGGCACCCCATGCACTCTATCATGAGACAAACCCAAGTGAATAGCCAGTGCAAAATTGTTACATGGGCATCCTGTTGGTCGACATCGCTTGGGGAAAGTGATGTGGATATGAACCAAGCAAACATGACCCGAACATTGTTCAGCTGGGATCGTGACTCCCACAGCCAATCCGTGCATACAGCTGTATTTGCGTTTAGGCATCTTGTTGGTGCATATGTTGCAAAGTTGGGATTTAAGGCGGCCAGACTATCAGGATGTTTCACAAAGGTCAGGAGGCATGTAATGGGAAAACAACAACACAAAGAAACAGACATGGATTCAACACGGGTGGGACTATGTTGGCGAAATGTGTAACCAATGAATCTGCAGAATGGGTTTGCAAGGAGCAACCCTTTTGCATAGATCGTATATTTCGCAAGTATGTTGACAGAATGGCATCTTCATGTGCAACAAGTCGTGCGTATCAAGGTTGGGAGCAAGAAAATGGGTTGCCTCACTACATGTGCCTAAAACAGGAGTGTGCTGGGCATCCCGTGCCTCAAATTTTGACTCATACCCAGTCAACTGGGCGGTGGTGAAAACCAATACCAATGCCATTGAAGCCCCTTTCTTCATGCTGAATGGCAGTCAGGCAGCTTCACTAGGGCTGCTTGGTAGGTTACTAGGAATTGGCATTCCAGTTGCTAACGTGATTACATACTCTAGTAACTAGTATAGTAATTTTTCACTATAGAGTGTTTTCCCAGTTTCCATGAGTCGGCTTCATGGGCCATGTGGCTAGGAGCCAGTGCAACTCAGGATATCCTTTCAATATCAGCTGGCCAAGGATTCCCTGCCACTGAGCTGCACCTTGATCTGTGGAGATTTTCTTCAAGTCACATAATTTGGTTCCGGTGGTTGGTTAGTTTTTGCAAGATTCATGCCAATCTCGCTGGTCGGTCAGTTAAGTTATAGTTTATTTAAAAAAATTGGGGGTCCCAAATTGTTTGGGGTACAAGAAGGCAAACTGACCATGCGCAACCAGAGCGTCGAGATCTTTCAGTCATTTAACTGTTTCAGGTACCAGATGTACACGACCTTCGGCCAAGAGCTCAATTGGTAGAACCCCCATAGAGGGATGCGCAGCAAAGACACGGGATGGAAGGTACCTATGAAGCAGCCCGTTGAAAAACATGCATTGTCAGAAACAAATCAAAACATGGATGGAATGGAATGATTAATTTGCAGGAGGCTCCCATTCCAGCACTTCCAGCATAGATGGTTTTGCCATTAAATTTCAATTTGCGGGGGAACTTTCCATGGCAATGTTTGATTACTGGGGGGTAGGCTGCAATGCCCACCGGCTCATGAGTCGTGTGACTGGAAGGGAAGATTAGAAGGGCATGGGCGGCGCGATCCACATTTTTCTTTTGGAATTTGAGCCTCATGCCACAGATGCCACAAAACACCTAGGCCCAGAATATCACAACCTGTTTGTCAAGCCACTCGGCTGAAGGAGGCATAAGGTGATTCAAGCAGAAGGGATGATAGGCTATTAGTGGCCAACAATTTCATGGCTCAGAAGCAAGCTTCTAGAGTCTTTCAGAAAACCCACGATGAAAGGGATGATCGTTTGAAGACTACATGCAACATTTTGTGAGCAACATGTCATGTGATTCAAGAACCATCGGTAAATACATATATATATACATAACAGATTAGTGTTTAGCTTTGCCTGCTGGGTGCACCTCTCTTTTTGATCACTTAAATCCAGATGCCTGTTAGTTATTTGTGGTATTTGTATGTGCTTGTCAGTTCCTGCTATGTTTTCATACGCTTCACCAATTTCAAGGCTGCTTTTTTAGAACCAAGTACATGTTTAATGCTCATGAGGATGAGCTCCCAGTTTTTTTCCGGTGAACTTCGGCGAACAGGATGGGCATGGACCTTCTCACGGTGGCGGCCACGCACCACTACGCCCGCGCCTTCTTTGTGAACCGCCCGGCCTCACAGCCCTGGGCGCCAAACTATCAGAAATGTAGCTATAAGCATCACACATCATGTCACGCATGGGAGCGCAAGCATCAAAAATAGGGAAGTAGTTTTGTTGGAACCAGCAAGATTTTTTCCAATCGTTCACCAATGTGATGAATAGTTTCAAACCAGCAGCCATGTTGTAACAATCATAGGCATAAACATTTTTGAGCCGGGAGTCTCTCATATCCTGTTAAAACATGCGATAATTTCTGTCATACACGTAGGTGTTTTTCTCTCGCAGTAATGTTGTATGCCGGTTAGTGTCCTGGTAGCCTATTGTGACAAACTTTTCAAAAATAATTGAATCCTGAAATTGAGGGGGGGCATCTATTTTGTTTTTTTTCAGACCCAATTTTTTCAGGTGGAAAAAAGTAGGTCCAAGCAAAAATATCGTTCTTTGTAGGTCCCGTCCCTTCTTGTTTTTCCCCTTAATTTCAAACCTTGTCCACCCTTCCTCTTTTTGTAGCTGCTGCACCTTGCTCACCCCAATCATCTTAAATCTTCAAAATGTCAATTTCCGCAAATGCATAAACTCCTTATTAAAACCTTTTTTAACACAGCACCCAAACAATTTTCAAGGGGATACCCCATGAGTGACTCAGATCCTCAAAAATATAACTGTTTGGATGGTACTCTTTTTTGCTCAGTATTTTGTGGGGTGAAAAAAAACACAAAACCTGTTTATCGACCTTTCTTTGGGCAAAGCTGTTACTTGTGAAGTCCTTACTTGTCCTTAGATTTCTTTCTTCTTCAAAAGGAAAAGAAACTGAAAGTAAATTGAGACGAATTGACATCCTAACGAATTGACATCCTTTGGGTTTAAAAAAAGAAACCTAATTGCAACTAGATTGACGTGAATTGGAAACCTTTCATGTCCTTGGATTTCTTTTGGGTTAAAAAGCACCATGAACCGAAAGCAGTTTGACATGATTTTGACTCCTTACTTACTTTTGGGTTCAAAAAGGAAAATCAGTTGAACGTAGATGGAAATTAACTGGAGCCCTTACTTATCCTTAGGTTTCATTTGAGGTTTTCAGGAAAATCCATTGGCAGTCGATTCAAAAGAATTGAAACCCTTTCTAATCCTTGGATTGTTTCAAGGCTTAAAAGGAAAATACATTGAAAGCAGGTTGGCATCAACTGAAATCGTTTCTTAAGTTGATCATCCTGGGTTCCCCAGACCTGGTCCCCAAAAAAAATGAATAATAGAGTTTACCTAAATTGTTTGGTGTCATGATGTCATGCTAATTATCGTCCAACATCATCTCAGTCCCAGATTAACAAAGATGAAATTGAAGTACAGGAGGTTGGAAGGAAGGGTACCAATTGCAGTGGTATCACCAGGACCAGACATGGCCAGTAAAAACTTGCGTGATCGCCGATCTCCCACTAGGTGAGTGGGATGCGATTGCTTTGAAGGCTTTTCAAACATGTTCGAACCTAAAAATATTTAGGCGATGGTTCGTCCCCAATCAAGATTTGTTTTTGCCAGCGGTGTGCTGAACTTGACCCGCAACCAGTTTACTTCCCTTGCTCCCTTGCTCCCTTGCTCAGGCACGATGATTGGTGACAGGATGGACGCTCGGCCAAGAGAGTTTCAATGGTGACCCTGCTGGCCCCGATATCGAAAATAATCAGCAAAACCTTTATAACAACAACCAACGGCAGCAGCAGCAGCAACAACAACAACAACACCCACACCGACGACGACAAAGACGACGACCACCACCACCACCACAACAACAACAACACAACATCAACTTGTGGGAATGTCTTGCCGGCATGAAGGTACATGTCAGGCACACTGACACCTGTAGATTTTGGTCATGCTTTCAGTTGCCGTCCAAGTTTCGGATGTTAGGGTCTGAACAACCCCAGCCGCAGCTTGTCATGTTTCACGATCACCGGAGATCTACTTGGGAAAGATTACCCCCATGGATTCATACAGGTCAGGGGATAACCACAGATCAAGACAACACAAGACGCAAGGCGCATAGATCAAAACAACACCCCCGTCTGGGCAGGGGTTCTTTGCAATTGCACAACTGCACAACCGCTCGAGTTTTAGCTTTGCCTTACTTTGCATCCTGGGTGTCCGTGCGAAATTCTTTCAGAGCAGGTTCCCAGTAGAGACTACACCTAGAGGAATCGGGGGCAGAGCTATTACCATCATGACGGTACCAAATGTCAAATTGGCGAATTTGATTTTGGCTTCTTTCGCAAAAAAATGGCCACAACCATTAAGTGATTGCGTTTTTTGCTGGTTGGCGTTCTCATTGGGTCGAACCTTCCAATTGGCTTAGTGCCCTCCTCAAAAACCAGAGCTGCCCACATTCGCTCAGGAGCAGTCCCTGAGGAAGCACTTTCGGGAACAAGCCTATGTGGATGTGCCACTTTTTCAATTCCAGGCTGGCCTGTGCGGGTCTGGTAGTGATGGGGCAGCGCGCCGTGACTGGGCTTGTGAAGTCCCAATATCTTGTAAATATATGTAAATATATAGTTTGTAAATTATCATGAGCTCATGATAAAGATTTAAGATTGGCTACATATCATGTCGGCGTCATTTTTCGTCAGAATTTCTGCAACTAAGCGCATGTACGCCCGCCGACCGCTCCAGGCAGTGAGTCTCCCTGGGGATTTCGAGTCAGCCATCAAGGAGACGCAGGCAGCCATCCCAGCCTGGAAAGTTTGAAAATTTTGCCACACAACCGGCTCACAACCTTTCAACAGTTATGAAGCACTAATACTAATACACCAAATATGAGTGGGATGAAGACACATTTGCCTGCTATTTTGGGGTGAACAGAAGGGCAGCAGAGTTCTCCCCCAATTCCACCGGCCTGTCACGAACCTGCAGGTGGCAGAGCAAAAGATTCGAAATGTCCAGGCGCAACAGAAGATGAGGCGAGAAAATTTGGCGAAAATGTTGCGGAGATGAGCTGGAGAAGTGATGGACTTGGCAAATCTGGCAATGCTGGACGATTGATTTTTGAATGCGAACTGGGCTTGTGCACTGCACGCATTCGAACCAGCTAAAAATCTGACATCCCACGAACCCGAATGAATTGTTTGATGACGTGCAGAAACAGACGGGATTAAAATAGAACAAAAATCGAACCCTATAAATGTGTCAAAGCACACTCCCCACACTCCACACTCCACACTCCACCACGCTCTACACTTTACACACTCCACACTCCTCACTCCACACTCCACACTCACCACACTCCACACTCCACAGGCTGCGCCAACACATTCACGCTCGAACTGCCCCACGCAGTCAGACTAAAACGAACTACCTCCCAAATAAGCCGTCGTACAGCTGCATTCCTTTTGTCACAGCAATGTTTCACAGTCACAGCGCATCAAGCGCGTCAGTCGGCAGCGCAAGCCGCAGCGGGGCAGCATGCTCGCCCCAGCGCAGCTGCAGCAGGCATCGGGCAGCAGAAGCGTCGAGCTCGAAGAAGTACCTGACAGATGCAAGCTGAGAAGAGCAGGATGTGATACAGCAGCGATCAGAGAACAAATGTCAGATCAAGCCAGCCACGGCATGCCACGACTTTATCTTGGGGTTTTGCGACAAAAAAACATTGGGGCATATATGGGGCACAGTCGCTGTTTGAAACAACACCGAAGTCCCATGCCTGCCGCATGAAAAGCAAGTTCACGTTTTAAAACGACGCATTTTGTAGCAATTCCTTTAGGCGCAGCGAGGGTTGATTACAGAGTCGCGCAAGACTTCCGGCCTGAGTGCCGCGAAGCCCCACGCTTGCCACACGAAATGACATTTCGCATCTTCAAAACGTCACTTTTTTCGCTCGGCTCAGCGAGACGCGATTGGAGAGTTGCGAAACGCAACAAGCCGCAAACAAGGCTCCACCCCCAGACCCCTTACCAAGAAAACAAAAATTTAACCCTTCACTACGCACTCGGGAAAAAACGATTTTGCGTGGTGTTTATGGTTGAGCAGTGTTGAGCATGTGATGGTAATTGAACACATGCACATTTATAGTTATATAATATATAGTCATATTTGCGATGCGCCGCTACGGCCTGAGAGGTGATGTTTATTCATTGCTCAAAGTCATGTAAGCTTAGGAATACGTTGCTAGGTGATGATTTGGCTGGACATCCCCGGGGTCGAAAATTTTCAACCATAAAGTTGTCAGAACGACATCCTGCACCAATTCTGCGACATCAAAAATAATAATATTTGGGGGAGCATCCCTAAGCGGGTTAACAATATGAAGTCGCCGAGTAGTTTGTAGAATTTCACCAGCGATTTCATAGGCTATATACTAAGTGAGAATCTATCTGGGTAGATTCTGTCAACCCCATTGCGACATTATTGGAATAATGATCAGGATTGCGGTAAGTATGACGAAAGGTCCTTGTTTCAGTTGGTGTAGTCTGTAGATCTCCTGTTGCGATTCGTCCGTCCCAATGTCAATTCATCCACCGGCTTGCGCAGGAAAGTGGAGCATCTTGGTAGCAGCTGGCTGTGATGAACTATGGGGAAGTGGGCTTAGGTTTCCCTAGAATTGCGGTTTCAATTGGAGCATGCTATGGGTGCATGGAGATTTGTTTTTTTCGGAATGATAGTGGGATGTGCAATTATGTACACATATGTACACATATATATATATACGCTTGCCTGGGGTTTTGGGATGGTGTCTGATTTCTCCCGAGGTCCGATGGATCCCTTACCCGGGCAACAAGAAGTATATGTCCTAAAGGAATCTCTGGTTCAATTGATGTATGGGGTCTATTTTTCGGGGGGGCGCATTTTTTGTTGAGCATGACCAAGAGATAGACTGATATTGTTGGTCATGCCAGCATTTAAAACCTCCTTCATGACCCAAGTCCTGCACACCCAAGGTTTGAGACGGAGGCACGGTGGGCGATTTGCATGCTGCCGGGCATATGGTATGAAGGGGTGATGGCCTGCAAATTTCCACAACCTGTGCCAACAAGTTGGGAGATGCTGGGAGATGTTGGGAGTTTGGACACAGATATGGTGTGCCCATGAATCCAGCAGTGGACATCCGAGACCCTAAATTGGTCAAGATGTTTTCCTTCTACTGTAACTACCCATAGTGCAGAGCTAGCACCCTCTGGCAATCTAACATAGCTCTGGTATGCTCTGGTAAATGGCCCGTTTGTAGATGATTTTCCTATTTAGCATATTTAAACTAAAATGGGTTTCCCTATGTTCTCCTATGTTTGGTTAACAGTAACAGAAGGTGACAATTTCCTTTTATAGACGATGTTCTTTTGAAATTGTGGAGATTGCAGGTGATCCAGGCCCAACGTTATGTGCAAGTCAGGAGCCAGTATCTCGGCAAAAACTTCGTGGCAAATAGCATCAGGGCACACTAGCGGGATTCTTGTGATCTCAACTTAGGGGATAAAACGGTAAGATTGACGAGCAAGTTGTTGATAAGGGTTGTTGACATGCATTCTTTGTATTTGTTGATCATTCCCTAATTGTGTTTTGCAATACAAAAGTTGTTGCCTGGGGGTGGCAAGAGGTGAAGAGCCTAAGAGAATCTTGCTGCAATCACATACAGGCTGCAAGGCTCTTTGCGCCACATTGCCACAATCAATGCTAAAAGTATGCCCCAAGTTGTCGGCCTACCATGGACCACCATGGCGATTTAAACCTGACCTCCGCCATGTCGGTCAGCAGCAGGAAATGGTTCTTCAAAGTTTTGTTAAATTTCGCTTAACGAAAATGACCTTGAAGTGAGGTGGCTGCAATATGATAGATATTTATGTAGAATGATATGTTTATCATTATATATATATATATTTGGGGACATGTTTGTATCATACAAGCAAAGTCTTGGATATAAAGACAACAAATGAAGTGCCTACCAAAAGATGACAACCTCCAAACTCTCGCTTCCTGGATTAAGAAGGGGGCTGAGGAGCTGGAAAAAGGAAGTGGATAGTGGTGAGGGTCACAAAAGCATCCACACATATCGAATCTACCGCGGCAAAGTGGCAGGATGGCACCTGCAAAAAACAGCGGCACGAAACGGAGCCAAAAGGCACCAAGACGGCCATTGGTTGAACATATCTATGTGATGTCTTTTTTGCATATGCTGATGTATTTCATCCACGTATGGCACATGTTTTCCAGTTAAACCACTTCCGCTGGTTCAATCACAATGTTTGCTGGTTAAATCAGATAAATCAGCATGTGTTCTGGTTGAATCACCGTGTTTGCTGATTAGATCGCCACATTTGCAGGTTGAATCGCCATGTGCTGTTTCAATCACAACCTTCCTAAGTCAATCACCACTTTTTCCAAGTAGATCACTTTTCGTTAGTGAATGAAATCTCCATGCTTGAGTAGCCCATATCTTAAGCGCGGTGAATTCCACGATCCAAGGCAAGCCACTGCCATGGCAGCCGAGTCCTCAATGTGACGTTATCCTTTTGGTGGTTACATTTTGTGGTTGAACAGTGGTATCCGTAGTTTGGTAAAGAAAAACCATCCATATTATCATGGTTTATACCGCCCATGCATGGTAAATTTCGGGATTAACTATTGCTGCTTTATAACATAGATGTGTTAAACCCAATAATGAACCCCAGTTGCGGATGGTTTATCAGTGGGTCTGCCACATTAGTTGTGCAAGCTCTATAGGGTGCATGTTGAGGGTCGGGCCGGACGTGCTCGTTCGTTGTATAATCAGTCTGGCTTAGCACTACGATTTGGGCTGCGTTCAAAACCACCGGGTAGTCTTGTAGATACGTGTTCAACCTGGGAACTTGGCCACGATGCCAGGAATCCACTATCGATACCAACCCTGGCGGTCCCCAAATGCAGTTTCATTTGCAATGCTGCGCATATACATTATGCACAAAAAGAATGCGCGGGAGGAATATTTAAACGGAACTGAAGTTCAGGTGCTTCACTGATGTCACTTCGTCTTCCCCCATCTATCATCACTACCAGGGTATCTGCGGCAAATTGCAAGCCGGGCAAGTGCCCTTCTCAATGAGCCTTTTTTTGGTGGATGGGTAAGGATGATGCTGAACAGGGGCGTAGAAAACAATTGCGTGCATCTCAGTTGGTACTGTGTGCCGATCGATAGAAGACACGGTTTTTGGGTGACCCAATCATCAAGGAGGTAAAACTACATTTGTCTTTTGGAATTATTTTACTACCTGGGGTGCACATCCAAGGATGGCTTTGAGGAC
Organism: Cladocopium goreaui; assembly: GCA_947184155.2. NCBI lineage: Eukaryota > Dinophyceae > Suessiales > Symbiodiniaceae > Cladocopium > Cladocopium goreaui. Next base: position 790,986 of record CAMXCT020006811.1, read on the forward strand.
TAGGCACCTTCACGTTTAAGTTCAAACACATGCATCAGGCCTGAGAATCTTCATTCACCAGGCTCCAATCGAAAAGTCGAGCCGGGGAAGAAGAGACGCGCATAGCAGAATCAGAGGACATTTTCTCATTGCTACATGGGTGTGTCCGAAATAGGATTTATTGGCACACCCCTCAAATTGCAAACCAACAAAATTCAAGGGTATCCTGTTTCCAGGCAAACCCAAGCGCGTGGTAACCGCACTCAGGCGGATGAAAGATTGAATATGTTTGAAAAAACATGAATGAAGCCGAAGCGACAACTGATGTGCAATGTGAAGCTTCTTGTACTAAGTGTGCTGCAACCTTTAAAAAAAGAAAGACATAGAAAAGCAAATTTATTGTGATAGAATAGTGGTGCCTCACCTTTCTGTACTTTTCAGGTTGCTATAGCCACTTACAAACGCTTACAACTTCCAAGTGCCCCAGCCCGATGGCGCTGCGCAAACATGGACGACCAGAGGCTGGGCGGACATGCTCCGTTTCGTTCCGGATAGTCACCCCCAAGGAAAATCAGTAAAAGGTGCCATTTTTGTGACGGACCCGAAGTGGATTGGAGTGCTTCAGTATCACCAGAAGTTGACATACCAACCTAGCCAGACATCAAACTGCATCCCAAAAACCAACGATGTCAACCGAAAGTCGTCTATCGTGTGAATGATGAGTCATCTACTGCCATGCATCATACCTTTCTATATCAAGCCCCAACAAGGTGCCGAAAGATGTCATGGAACTAACATCCTGGAAGCACTGTTGGGCGCTTATATGTGTTTTATGTTATATCGCAGTGTTGTTCTTGCGTTTAAAAGCGCAGATTTCATAAAATGATATTATAATTAGTATTACCCCTTTTAATCTCAAGATACTTGACGAGATATCCAACGATTACGTCTTCTATTGTCATTATTATCCGATAGAAACCCGGTAATTCTCATTATCATCCCCGTTACTGGTAGCGTATTTTTGCAATTATTTGTCTGTTTAGATTACAATTACTTGTTTTTTAACTTATATTTAAACAACTTAGGTTAGTTTATAATTCCCATTATGTTAAATAAATCCATAGGTATATATATATATATGTTTACACCATATAAAATATTTAACCCCATCATATTTCCCTTTACAATTGATTCCCAGATTTGTGGGGACCGACCTGTGGCCTCAGGCCGCCTGCTGCGCCGCGCCGGGTGCTGCGGCTCTTGCTGCCGGCGAAGATTCCGCAGGATGTGAGGAGCTACTGCAGAGCCTTGGAAGGCGCAGCCCTGGAATCACAATTGGTACTGATTTAATGGGATATATGGCTGGGTTTAATGGAAACTATCAGGAAATAATGAAAGATAATATGTACATAATGGGATTTTATACACAATATCTCCCGCAAAAAAGATGCCGAAAAGTGTTTCCAGGATGTTTTAGTTTTTAAATAGTAGTTGATGTTAACAATATTCCCAGGGTTCTCACATGTCTATCCTTTTGCGGTTGCTATAATGTTTGACTTTTGTAAGTGGGGTTTGTCCCTCTCATATCGGCTCATGACATCAAAAAACCATGGTTGACAAGAGCAACTAGATGCACATCACGTATGGCAACCATGAGCAGCCACCACGTGACATCCAATGGCGGACTTGCATTGAGGCGTGTATAAACTGCCAGAAAATTTGTTGAATAGAGAATGCGTCACTGTTGAGTACAGTCATGGTTTGGGTCCCTGAAGGCTAACGCTTTGATGTGAAATCCTTGGTCATGAAGCCATTCAAGACACATATTGCTGCGCAGGCTGAGTTTCCCGTTCCACAAAACCCACATCATGCAAGCGATGGGGTGACGCTGACTGCTGGGTCATCTAAGTCGGAAGCAGTATGATGATGTATGATGTGATTATTGGAGAATTTGTGTTCCTTTGCAAGGTTGACAAAACGTTTCTTGATTGCCTTTTGTCCAAGCAACTTGGTTTGGTGTAATTACTATGTTTGCTTTATTGGATCTTTGGCTCTATCCTGTTTGCTTTATTGGCTCTTTATTGGATCTTTGGCTCTATCCTGTGCGTGGTTGCTGGTCAATCTTTGTTTTTGTGTATAGAATCACGGATCTCTTTTAAATCACATCATGCTGTAATATTTCCATCGTGTCAGGCGAAGTGGCAGAGGTGACTTTGCAGCCGATTGAATCAATTCAACTCCTGAGCCGCTTGGAGTTTCACTTTCAATAATACAATTCATGTATGTATACATATATATATACATATATATTTTTATTTTATTTATACCTATATAGTCTATAACATATATATATATATATACAAATGTGTGTATATACTGTATGTTTATATCTATATTGCGGTATGCCCCAGGATGGCAATTTCTATGGCGATACTGTTGGGATATAGTAGGCAAAAACGAATTATCGGATTTGGAATTTTTGAAGCATGTTGGATAACCCGAAAGGGCAACTTTTTGTTGAGGATCATGACGCTTTAATCCATCAAAATTTGGGCATACCGTAGTGTATTATATTTTCTTTATTTTTCAGACAAACCAATATGCCATCATGTGCCTCTAGAGTCAATGGTTTGTTGTTTGCTTTCATTAGTTGAAAGGGGATTTTTTAAAGATGTCCAGTTGTCCTACTGGGTAGACCAAAACTTCCGGCAAACGCACTTGAAGAGACCAGCCAGTCTATTATATGAAGAGACCAGCCAGCCAGGCTAACTGCAGCTTGCATAGTGCTGGATGCTGTTTAATCACTTGTTTGTTTTGTTGATGGAATTTTGCCTGGATGCTCCTGAAGTAAACAGTTTGTTGGAAAGTGGTTGGATGCTTGCGGTGCAGTGTAGCGCGCTCAGGGAACATCCAAGTCATCATCAAAGATGGACCCCATCCTGTTGGATCATCCCAGTAGATCGCCAAACAAAACAATTGAAAATCTTATTTGTAAACTCTCACGCTGTTGCTCACGTGGCCTATAGGCGCCGGTTTGAAACATAGGTCAGCTTGGAACAAAACCCAGTAAACATTAATTAAATCTCAATATAGTTGTTTTTTAAAATAGGTGACCCCCAAGACATAGGTTTAAATATTAAAATGATCTCGCGACTTGGATGACTTGCGGGTACCCTCATTTTCGAAAACCCCGTGTGGTCATGGTCGCATCATCTCCAAGGCTTAGACCACACCGGCAGCCAACTCATCGCCGACTTCGTGGTGGCTGGGGCGTGTCCGGTGACGCTGCTGGCAGCCCGTCTTGGGGCGCAACTCGGGCGAGGCCTGACAGCGAGAGAGAGAGAGAGAGAGCGCGAGCGAGCGAGCGAGCGAGCCGTGATGGCTTTGGCTATTGAACATTTTTGAACATGAAAATGCGCAGAAAGGGAAGGTGTTTATGGTAGTTATGGTAGCACGATGTTTTTTCATTGTTTACTAGGGATAATAATGGAATAATGGGATACTAATGGATTTACCTTCCGGTAATCAAACATGGCCGGCTAGAAAATTCGGAAGCTAAATAGAGGCTTCATGAGGAAAAACAAGGTACCGCCGCCCGTAGCGGACTCGGCCCTTTTTACCTTTGCCGCTTGCAAGTGCAACGTCTCATTTGCAAAACTCTTTGAGAACCTTGGGAACCATTTGCTACAAGGCACGGCGACGATTATAACGCCATTGCCATTGGTAGACATAGTTCCAGATCTCAGCATTCAAAAGTTTGTTCTTCACATTCTTTCTGTGGTACCCGAAGGTATGTGAAATCATGAAGAACACGTGTGGAGCGTAGCATCAAAGATGTGAGCAGGTGCACAAAGACGTTACCACACCCCCCCCACACCACCCGAAGGTATGTGCGATCAAGTAAAGAAGACATGTGGAGCGTAGCATCAAAGATGTGTTGGCAAGCTCAGAGACGTTCCCACACCCCCCACGCCACCCGAAGGTATGTGAAATCATGCGAAGAAGCCGTATGGAGCATAATTAGCATCAAAAAGAATATCAAAGATGTGAGCAAGCACAGAGACATTAGCACACCCCCACATCCCAGCCGAAGGTATGTGAAATCATGTGAAAAGACGTGTGTAGTCATGTGAAGAAGACGTGTGTATGATTGCGCATGAAACTTGTTGAAGTGTATAAAACAGCAAATTCACCGAGTCCGCCGCGGGCGGCGGTAGCAAAAAAACAATGATACCAGAGAGTAGGGATGATGATTATGTGCCATGGAACTTTGGAAGAGGCAGTCGGAACCTTTCTGTGAAACCCAAGGCTAAACATGTAGAAGCACAAAATTGGAGCGACCATGCTGACCCAGACCATAAAAACATTGTACAAGTGATCCAAGCCAAAATGGGTAGGTGTAAAATTTAGGGTGCACCAAATTTCAAGGTTAAGTTTATTAATTATCACATTTTCGTTGATTAAGATTGCCATTAAATTTTCTTGGTTTCTTATCCAACCCGTTCTCAGACAACTAAGTGGGCAATGTAAGAAGTGAAGGCCACATATCCACAGGCTCAGCTCCCGGTGTGCATTTGCTAGCTGGAGCGCAGGCCGGGGGTCATCAGACAGTGGCAGAACTTAAATAGCTCGAGGGACAAGTTTTCAACTAGACCTTCATTCAGTTATGGTCATTTATTAGTTATACCTGGTTATTTCTATGGTATTATACATTCCATAAATGGGGTTTTAAGTACTTATAACTGGTAAAGGGCCAGAACTATTGGGTTGGTTAATGGATGAATGCTCGGTCATTCTAGATTTGCGTTAGGGTGTTTTTCTGGGAAACCAAGGTGCATGGCCAATTTATGTGTTCTGCTGTGCATTTGGGCAGAGGAATGTCCCATTCGAAACTAATTATATGTTTTTATCGGGATATAGAAGGTTGCGATTAGCCATTACTCAAAAACAATATTGATCGTTTTTTGTCCTCATGTTAAACAGATTTTGTCTTGCGAACTCGGTATTTCATAGCAACATGGCAGACAGCCTATTCCGGAAAAAGACGACATGGGTTTTTGAAAAACCATTGGCTCGCCAAAATGATCGTGCAACCTATTTCAACCAGCATGTGTGCGCACCCCATTTCACAAATAGTTCGCAACCCCGCCTTGGTAAGTCCCTGATTGCTTTGGTTGTCCGTGAAAAGGAGACTGACCATGGTCAACACGTAGCTACTAAGTGGATGAACGGTATTTCCCTATGTCTGTTCCACTTTCTGGGGCATGAGACATCTTGCCCTGGGCTTTGGAGGTGCAATTGGTGATGCAAAGAATCAAGGCACCAGCACCAACACCAGCAGCAACAGCAGGAGCTGAGTAGGTGTTTGGGGGTTTCGTGTGGGCCATGCAAGTTGAATTCAAGGGCAATTAATTATTGACGACTTGAGAATTTGACCCTTCGCATGTAGCCCAATGTTTCCAATAGTTGACACCTGTTGCAATTGCTACTGTATGTTTGAGGCATACGGGTATATGGCTGGTGGGTAGGGGAGACTACATTCACCCCAGGATGGGCCAATAAGAATAGGGCAGGGCAGGACTGATCACCAACCAACAGAAGTTTTTTCCCGGTTACTTTTGCTTTGTCTCCCCATGGGTATCCATAGTACATCGCCAGGTTTGGAGCCCAGAACCCCTTTCAAGATTGGGCAGATTATATAGTCCCTTCACCCTTTATTTCCCGAGAGCGCCTGCGAAGGGTTCTTCGTAAAAAAGTAGCCGTTGTAATACATCTTCACACCCTCACACCTGCTGATCTACATCTTCACACCCTCACATTTGCTGATCTACATCTTCACACCCTCACACCTGCTGATCTACATCTTCGCACCCTCACATCTGCTGATCTACATCTTCACACCTTCACATCTGCTGATCTACATCTTCACACCCTCACATCTGCTGATCTACATCTTCACACCCTCACATCTGCTGATCTACATCTTCACACCCTCACAACTGCAGATCTACATCTTCACACCCTCACATCTGCAGATCTACATCTTCACACCCTCACACCTGCTGATCTACATCTTCACACCCTCACATCTGCAGATCTACATCTTCACACCTTCACATCTGCACATCTCCTCTCGCTCTTCTTTCTATCTCTCTCTTAAGGCGGGGGCGGTGCCGCCGGAGCGCCACGAAACGCAACCCTTTCGCACGAAATGGACGTTGGACGTCAAAAACTGAGGTAAAATTGCAATTTTAGTTAGTCAAATGCAACTTTTTCGCACGAAATGGACGTTGGACGTCAAAAACTGATGTAAAATTGCGATTTTAGTTAGTCAAATGCAACCCTTTCGCACGAAATGGACGTTGGACGTCAAAAACTGAGGTAAAATTGCGATTTGAGTTAGTCAAATGCAACTTTTTCGCACGAAATGGACGTTGGACGTCAAAAACTGAAGTAAAATTGCGATTTAACTTGTCCCATCGCAACCCTTTCGCACGAAATGGACGTTGGACGTCAAAAACTGAGGTAAAATTGCGATTTGAGTTAGTCAAATGCAACTTTTTCGCACGAAATGGACGTTGGACGTCAAAAACTGATGTAAAATTGCGATTTTAGTTAGTCAAATGCAACCCTTTCGCACGAAATGGACGTTGGACGTCAAAAACTGAGGTAAAATTGCGATTTGAGTTAGTCAAATGCAACTTTTTCGCACGAAATGGACGTTGGACGTCAAAAACTGAAGTAAAATTGCGATTTAACTTGTCCCATCGCAACCCTTTCGCACGAAATGGATGTTGGACGTCAAAAACTGACGTAAAATTGCGATTTTGAGGTGTCCATCGCAACCCTTTCACACGAAATGGACGTTGGACGTCAAAAACTGAGGTAAAATTGCGATTTTGAGGTGTCACGGGCAACCTTTTCGCACGAAATGGACGTTGAACGTCAAAAACTGCAGTAAAATTGCGATTTCACGGGTCCGGTCTCTGTGTGTAAAAGTGTCTGTGTGTAAAAGCGTCTGTGTGTGAAAGTGTCTGTGTGTAAAAGTTTCTGTGTGTAAAGGAGTCTGTGTGTAAAAGCGTCTGTGTGCAAAGGAGTCTGTGTGTAAAAGCTTCTGTGTGTAAAAGCTTCTGTGTGTAAAATGATCTGTGTGTAAAAGTGTCTGTGTGTAAAATGGTCTGTGTGTAAAGGGGTCTGTGTTTAAAAGTGTCTGTGTGTAAAAGCGTCTGTGTGTAAAGGAGTCTGTGTGTAAAAGCTTCTGTGTGTAAAAGCTTCTGTGTTTAAAGCTTCTGTGTGTAAAAGTGTCTCTGTGTAAAATGGTCTGTGTGTAAAAGCCTCTGTGTGTAAAAGCGTCTGTGTGTAAAGGAGTCTGTGTGTAAAAGCCTCTGTGTGTAAAAGCTTATGTTTGTAGAAGCTTCTTTGTTTAAATGCTTCTGTGTGCAAAATGGTCTGTGTGTAAAATGGTCTGTGTGTAAAATGGTCTGTTTGTAAAATGATCTGTGTGTAAAAGTGTCTGTGTTTAAAAGCGTCTGTGTGTAAAGGAGTCTGTGTGTAAAAGCGTCTGTGTGTAAGGGAGTCTGTGTGTAAAGTAGTCTGTGTGTAAAAGCGTCTGTGTGTAAAGGAGTCTGTGTGTAAAAGCCTCTGTGTGTAAAAGTGTCTGTGTGTAAAATGGTCTGTGTGTAAAAGTGTCTGTGTGTAAAAGCGTCTGTGTGTAAAGGGGTCTGTGTTTAAAAGTGTCTGTGTGTAAAAGCGTCTGTGTGTAAAGGAGTCTGTGTGTAAAAGCTTCTGTGTGTAAAAGCTTCTGTGTTTAAAGCTTCTGTGTGTAAAAGTGTCTCTGTGTAAAATGGTCTGTGTGTAAAAGCCTCTGTGTGTAAAAGCGTCTGTGTGTAAAGGAGTCTGTGTGTAAAAGTGTCTGTGTGTAAAAGCGTCTGTGTGTAAAGGAGTCTGTGTGTAAAAGCATCTGTGTGTAAAAGTGTCTGTGTGTAAAAGCGTCTGTGTGTAAAGGAGTCTGTGTGTAAAAGCTTCTGTGTGTAAAAGCTTCTGTGTTTACAAGCTTCTGTGTGTAAAAGTGTCTGTGTGTAATACGGTCTGTGTGTAAGAGTGTCTGTGTGTAAAAGCGTCTGTGTGTAAAAGCGTCTGTGTGTAAAGGAGTCTGTGTGTAAAAGCTTCTGTGTGTAGAAGCTTTTGTGTGTAAAAGCGTCTGTGTGTAAAGGAGTCTGTGTGTAAAAGCCTCTGTGTGTAAAAGCGTCTGTGTGTAAAGGAGTCTGTGTGTAAAAGCCTCTGTGTGTAAAATGGTCTGTGTGTAAAAGTGTCTGTGTGTAAAAGCGTCTGTGTGTAAAGGAGTCTGTGTGTAAAAGTTTCTGTGTGTAAAGGAGTCTGTGTGTAAAAACGTCTGTGTCCAAAGGAGTCTGTGTGTAAAAGCTTCTGTGTGTAAAAGCTTCTGTGTGTAAAATGATCTGTGTGTAAAAGTGTCTGTGTGTAAAATGGTCTGTGTGTAAAAGTGTCTGTGTGTAAAAGCCTCTGTGTGTAAAATGGTCTGTGTGTAAAAGTGTCTGTGTGTAAAAGCGTCTGTGTGTAAAGGAGTCTGTGTGTAAAAGTTTCTGTGTGTAAAGGAGTCTGTGTGTAAAAGCGTCTGTGTGCAAAGGAGTCTGTGTGTAAAAGCTTCTGTGTGTAAAAGCTTCTGTGTGTAAAATGATCTGTGTGTAAAAGTGTCTGTGTGTAAAATGGTCTGTGTGTAAAAGTGTCTGTGTGTAAAAGCGTCTGTGTGTAAAGTAGTCTGTGTGTAAAATGGTCTGTGTGTAAAGGAGTCTGTGTGTAAAAGCCTCTGTGTGTAAAATGGTCTGTGTGTAAAAGTGTCTGTGTGTAAAAGCTGTGTGTAAAAGTGTCTGTGTGTAAAAGCGTCTGTGTGTAAAGGTCTGTGTGTAAAATGGTCTGTGTGTAAAGGAGTCTGTGTGTAAAAGCCTCTGTGTGTAAAATGGTCTGTGTGTAAAAGTGTCTGTGTGTAAAAGCTCCTGTGTGTAAAGGAGTCTGTGTGTAAAAGTTTCTGTGTGTAAAGGAGTCTGTGTGTAAAAGCGTCTGTGTGCAAAGGAGTCTGTGTGTAAAAGCTTCTGTGTGTAAAATGATCTGTGTGTAAAAGTGTCTGTGTGTAAAATGGTCTGTGTGTAAAAGTGTCTGTGTGTAAAAGCGTCTGTGTGTAAAGTAGTCTGTGTGTAAAAGCGTCTGTGTGCAAAGGAGTCTGTGTGTAAAAGCTTCTGTGTGTAAAAGCTTCTGTGTGTAAAATGATCTGTGTGTAAAAGTGTCTGTGTGTAAAATGGTCTGTGTGTAAAAGTGTCTGTGTGTAAAAGCGTCTGTGTGTAAAGTAGTCTGTGTGTAAAATGGTCTGTGTGTAAAGGAGTCTGTGTGTAAAAGCCTCTGTGTGTAAAAGCGTCTGTGTGTAAAAGTGTCTGTGTGTAAAAGCTGCTGTGTGTAAAAGCATCTGTGTGTAAAAGCTTCTGCGTGTAAAAGCGTCTCTGTATAAGAGCGTCGCGTTTCTTCACATCCGAGGAATGATGGTACCGAGCTTTTTCGGCAATGTGTGTAGGAATTACCGTAGTAAAATGAGATAACACATGTCATTCGCAGCATCATGGTACCGAGCCTCCTGTGCACTTTTGTTGCTCACATTATATTTCTCCATGTTTTCTTTCTATCTCCCTTTCCTTCTCTCTCTCTCTCTCTCTGTCTCTCTCTCTCTCTCTCTCCCCCTCTTTCTCTCTCTATCTCTCTCTCTTTCTCTCTCTCTCTCTCTCTCTTTCTCTCTCTCTCTCTCTCTCACCCTCTCCCTCTTTCTCTCTCTCCGTTTCCCTCTCTCTCTCTCTATCTATGTCTCTCTGTGGTTGCAAGACACGTGTCATCTGATGCCCTTTACCAAATATCCTCTTCTTAATCAAGCTTACTTTTCACACCTTATCCCTCCATAGCTCATAAAAATTCACCAACCATTCACCGACTATCTTTTACGACTACCATCCTCAGAGCTGCTTGAAAAACATCTTTTTCGCTCTCGGGCCAACCGTCGTTCTAGTTTTTTCGGTGCTTTGGGTTGAAAACAGTTTCTGATGGCGGTAAGTCACCTTCGTGTCTGGGGAGAGAAAAATAAGAACACACCATTTTCGACGGACTGACACAGGCATCATCCAAGATATTCTTGATGGCTTGTTGATTGGTATTTACTACGGCTGCAGAAGAATCACCATGTGTACTAGGTAAATCATTATAAACGAACCATTTTCCATAAGTATGTGACTATGTCAAATACCCAGTGGGTATCTTTCATGGATTTTGCAAACGCCGAGCCATTCGCTAATTACTTATAATATACCAACTTCTTGGTGGTTTCAATTATCTTTGAATACGAATGTTATATCTCTGGCAAACAGTGAATTCAGTATAATCAAATTACATAATCCATTTTTAACTGGGGTGAGCTAACCTGCTTACTAAGTGCCAAGTATTGGTTTGAGCAACGCAAAAAATGGAAACTGAAGCCTTCCATATGTGTTTTGTTCAAACTATGGGGCCCAACTGCTCCAACGTCCCATGAGCTCCTGCGCAACCAGCAGGACCTCCACCAGACGCAGGACCTCCACCAGACTCGGTCTCAGCAACATGTCCACCACTGGTGAGGCACTGGCGGCCGCTGCCGGAGAGTCTTGGCGTTTTGTGGGTGCTGAGCTGTGAAATCAACACATGGAACAAATCCCACTTGGAATCCTTTTTTATAGCAACTCCCAAAAAGATGCCGAAAACTGTGATCCCATGATGTTGTGGATTATATGTGTCTCATTTTCCCAAATGTTTTGTCCCACTCTTCCATCTTTCTTGGTGCTTATGATACATCTTTTGCAGCTCAAATCTGTTGTTTTCTCAGGCCATGTCCCGCAGGCGCCTGGGAAAAGCTAATGCCGTTCCCGAGCGACCAAGATGAGGTGAGGGGGATAGCCCAAGATGGCCCATGGACAAGCCATGCTTCAAGGTGATGAATTTTGGGGCCATTGGCCTTCATGGCTGAAGGTTTCACATTTAAATAAGGTCGTACTACCTCAGAATTAGTGGGTTTCCAAAATGTTCCGAGAAAACAACACACTTCGGATGGTTTTGTGGTTCTCAATTTCAGGGAAGTTTGTTTGAGAATGGGGTATCCCAATAGCCCATGGCTTAAAATCATGTTTCATTTCTTTTCGGCCACTTTTCGGTGGAGATTTCATTTCCGCACAAATTGCTTGCCCTTTTGAGACCAGGCCAGTGCTTTTGGGACCAATTCAGAGGCAACGTGTATCCACGAGCACCACCAGGTACTAGGTGACACCCATTCACCCCTGGTTGGTGGTCTGGAACATTTTTCCATATATTGGGAATAATCATCCCAACTGACTAATATTTTCCAGAGGGGTTGAAACCACCAACCAGCACCCATACATTATATGCCTGTATGAGTTCTGTCAAAATTATAGAAGACCACTGTAGTATTGCAGAAGCACTTTTGTCAGAGATGCGCACGAAACACTGTAAAGAGATAGGCCCCAAAAAACAATAGTGGCATAAAACGCTGGACAGCGATATGGCCCCTGCCAGAAAACGATAACAGATAATAGCAACTACTGAGATGTAAAGAGTTTGGGGGTTTATATATTTCCAAATATTTTGATATATTTCCTACGTTTCTTTGGTGTTTGTTTGATCACCTTTTACAATCCGCCGGCCGGTGTCCCCTAATCAAAACGAAGCTTTCCGAGAAAATTTGGCAAGCATCATGCAGTTGCACAGTGGCAATTTTGGCTCCGATCAACTGGCCGGCCGCAGGTTCAGCCACCTGAGTCGCTGGACTCTTCCGCACAACCGAAGCTCAACGAGGAGGCATCCCCGGCTGGTATGACAAGATTGATTGATAACTATATATGGTTGGTTTCCCCGTGTATAGATCGGATGAGTCCCAGACATGTTACGGGTGCAATTATGTTAACTATATAAACAGGCACATATAAACAGTAGTTAGGCGGAATGGTTGCCCAGTGAAATATGTGTATATATATATACATTTACATTTACACACGCACATTGCTGTTGTACATTGCAAGCGCTGGTTCTTTTCTCAGAATTTGCGACGAGGAAAGCCACTTGATTTGTGTGGAGCTGTCGTATCATCATGCGATGACCCTAAGCTATTAAAAGGGTAGATCCCATGAACCATGGGAAAAGTCTGTTTTTGTTTGGTGAAAACGTTCATGTTTCTTGGTGAACACATGCTAACACCTATGCTTGGTCGCTCAAGTTCTATGAGAAAACCACCTAAAGTACCTAAAGTTAAAAATTACCCAACCTGACAATGGAACATCCTGATTTGTAGGTGATTGGCCTGTCAAGATGTCCGGGTTCCCATTGCCAGCTGGGATTACCAGAGGATATAAGATAATATAGACAGATACATAGATAGATAGATAGATAGATAGATAGATAGATGGATAGATAAGATAGATAGATAGATAGATAGATCGATCGATAGATCGATAGATCGATAGATCGATAGATCGATAGATAGATAGATAGGTAGATAGATAGATAGATAGATAAGATAGATAAGATAGATAAGGTAGATAAGATAGATAAGGTAGATAAGATAGATAAGATAGATAAGATAGATAAGATAGATAAGATAGATAAGATAGATAAGATAGATAAGATAGATAAGATAGACAAGATAGATAAGGTAGATAAGATAGAAAGGATAGATAAGATAGATAAGATAGATAAGATAGATAAGATAGATAAGATAGATAAGATAGATAAGATAGATAAGATAGATAAGATAGATAAGATAGATAAGGTAGATAAGGTAGATAAGGTAGATAAGGTAGATAAGGTAGATAAGGTAGATAAGATAGATAAGATAGATAAGATAGATAAGATAGATAAGATAGATACGATAGATAAGATAGATAAGATAGATAAGATAAGATAAGATAAGATAGATAGATAGGATAGATAGGATAGATAGACTAGATAGCCTAGATACACTAGATAGACTAGATAGACTAGATTGATTAGATTGATGAGATTGATGAGATTGATTAGATAGGTTTGATAGATTAGATAGGTCAGATTAGATTAAGTTAGGTTAGGTTAGGTAGACAGATAGATAGATCGATAGATAGGTAGCTGGATAGACAGAAAGACAGATAGATAGATATCTCTCTAGACAGACAGATAGATAGGTAGATAGATAGACAGACAGATAGATAGATGGATAGACAGATAGATCGGTAGACAGACAGATAGATGAGATAGATTAGTTTGATTAGATATATTAGTTTGATTAGATAAGATACGACAAGATAAGATAGGATAGATTAGGTTAGATTAGATAGGTAGATAGATAGATTAGATAGATGAGAAAGAAAGAAAGAAAGAAAGACAAGAAAGACAAGAAAGACAAGAAAGACAAGAAAGAAAGATAGATAGATAGATAGATAGGTAGATAGATAAATAGATAGATAGATGGATGGATAGATAGATAGAAAGATAGATAGATAGGATAGGTATAGATATGGAAATAGATTTAGATATTAGATATTAGATATGTTCAGCTCCCATTTTGCTTGGAAAATATCACTTAGGTTGCTGCTAAATACATGGTTATAGATATGTTGTCAAAAGCTGGATAGTTACTATGATTTGCTGCCGTTGGAATCACGTCAAATCTTAGTTTCCGCGCATCAAATTTATTTTTTGCTTTTGTACCCCAAAACTGGTAAATTCCCAATCTTGGTTTGTTTCACCTCGAAGGTTACGTCGTTCAAAAGCAAATTGAGTTTGTTTTATCCCTCAGATATCCTTTTTGATCATTAGTTGTTCTCCAATCTTCTTTTGTTTGAAATCACATCAGCTAATCTTAGGAATCCAGGATTTCCAATGATTTCCCATGTCTTGATGATTTCCAATGATCAAAACTAGGTGATTTCATTGTCTCACCTCCAGGTCCAGCAGTTGCTCCACCTGGCCACAGAGCTCACAGACTGGCGGAAGGCGGCGGCGAGAAGGGCGCCCTTCTCGGCCATGGAGCTGCGCCTGGAGGAAGCCAAGGCGGGGAGTTTGACATGGTTCAGCCGCTTTAAAACCATAAAAGGTTGGATGTGCCTGGGCGGTTTTCATGACAAAAGTCGTTGATTTCATTGAATCCAACGATTGTTGTGTTGGAGTTTGTGCTCATTTTTCGATGAGTATTGAGCAATTAGATGTAATTAGTTTTTGATAAGCAACTGACAGCGGTTGCATTCCCAGTTTTTTTATTTAAAGCTTGCTTTTCGTCAATTTTTGGGGGTGTGATCCCATATTCATTGAGCGCACCTCTACTCTGAATAAAATTACGCCCACCATTCACCCATTGATTGGCAAGTTTGCACCGTTCTGTGAGGACCCATCTGGTTGGTTCGGGTTGTGTGTTCGGCATCCTGATAGACACATCCAGGATTCGAAAAAAAAACAAAAACCAAAGCATCCGCTCAGCATTTGCTGATTGGTTGTGCCTCCCAGTTAGAGCAAGTACTTCATGAACCATGGTTATAAATATCACATACGAATAAATATGTACGCATGGATGTGTTCACATATGTATGATTGTAATTACAACCCAGTCCTATGGAGCATAGTCCTCCAAAACACCAAGTCTGTGGCCGGTGACAAAAATGGTATCCAGCGCTAGGTGCTGAACCATTTCCGCCCCATGGGACTGCAACTCTTGCATCGCTTCAGAGAACGCTACGCACCGAGACAGCCGAGAGTGATCTTGGGGATGGAGATGGGGAGAAGATTTGGGATGGTTCATTGTAAATATTGAATTACTTGGCGGTCTTAGGAAGTAGATTGCAACTAAACTATTTGGTTTAACCTTCCGTCTCCCGCTTAGAGCTAGGGATTTAACCTACATACTAAGTGCAATGAGCCACACAGCAGTGTTTGACATGCACGGTAATTTCAAAACAATGTTCAGACATGAGCATGCACTTTTCCATGTCATGCCCCGGGGTGAATCCACGTTGTATCGTAAGTGAGTCAAATTTTACCCCAGGTAAAAAATATGATGAAAATCATGGAATCACGGAATACGCCCGGCAGTTATGGCCCTTTGACAATTATAAGTACTAAGTCACCACAACTATTTATGGAATGTCTAATCCCATAGAAATAACCAGGTATATATAACTAATAAATGGCCATAACTGTGTCAGTACGTTGGTAATTTTCTACCCCAGATGAGTTACGCACCTCCCAGGCCCAGAAGCTTCGTGTTTGCGTGCACTTGCAACGCCGCTGGAGGAGTCCTCGGTTGCTTGGAGAGTAGAGGTGATGACATCGTTACTGGTTGGCAAATGGTGGCATAACCCTATGATAACCATGGGTAACCCAGTCAGGGACTTAATTCACCTGGGTTTCTTACCAGTTGCTAACTACTGTATAGAGATGTATATAGGATAATTGGGATAATCGTATATAATGGATTCAAATGGGGTAGATACCAATCCTAAACGATCCTAAATGGGATGATCCGGGCGACGCGAGGTCCATGGCTTTAAGGGCCTTGCGCCGGCGTCGCTTTGCACGCTTGCAACTGCAGTCGTGGCCGCTTGGCATGAAGCAGATCCAAGTTCATACTATGGGGTATAAATGGGATATAAGCTATTTAATGACATATAAATTACATATGGGATTTCCAGTTCTGCTGCCTCATATCTGAACCACAATTGACAAATTACTTATATAGTGATTCACATGGGTAAGTGGGCGGTATATAAAAGTTATAACCTATGATTTAGTATACCCCAGTTGCAACTGGACTAACCCTATTCATCCTACTGAGGTGAGCCACCAACCATTAAAATTGTTGTTCTTTGTTGCTTTAAGAATAAGCGTCTGCAGCAATATCTCCACCGCTTCCGTTGCTTTCATGGTGCGCAAACTCGCACCAGGTCAACAAAGATCTCAATATTTAATTACTTGCTTCAAAAAGTCGCTCTCATTGGGCAAAAGGGAGTGGTCAAAGAATGTGAATGCTTCAAATCAAACTTATATTCCATATTCACACCCAATTTTCCAAGTTTTTCGGACAGTTTGATAAAGTCAACTCCGATTGATACAAAAACCCCTGGGCTGTTGATTTGGACCATGTGAGAACCGCAGATGACACCAAGGTTTCGCGGCATCTTTGGAAGGCGAGCAGCCTACAGGACCAGCCATGGGTGAAGCCAATGGCTCTTCCTTGTACCTAAATGGAGGTTAACACACGCATATGTTTACGTTTACATATATGATCTATACATATACATGTTTTCACTTATATATATATATATAGATCATTTACATATTAAACATATGATATATTTATATATATACACATACATACATGCATGCATGCATACATACACACACACAGACATACATACATACATACATACATACATACATACATACATACATACATACATACATACATACATACATACATGTGTGTGTAAGGTTGTGTAAGATTGTGTAAGCCTAATTTTGGGCGCTACATTCCTTCTTTATGGGCCTAGCATCATCCTCAATGTTTCGGAAAATCTCAAGCTCTTCGGGGCATAGTACTGATTTCCAACCATCCTGAATTGAACCGCTTAAGTCTGTCAAAGATTATTGGGCTCAACCACCCCCAGGTGGCCACTGACGAAGTAGGATGAAACCGACATTTACAGCATGATATGCATGATATCGCCACATGATTTAGTATGATTTTGACGTATGGTACCTCGCAAAAAGAGAGAACAATAATGTTCCATTATCTCAACAGAACGTGACAATTGAGGGTTCTTTTTTTCTAGGTGCAACAAGTAAGATGAAGCATTTACGAAAGCAAGTTATAACAACCTACACGACGCAGGACGTATCGCGCCCTTCGCGCCTGGGGTCCGCTGGCGCGCGTGGTGCTTGGGCCGCTGCATTGCCTGCAGCGGACGCGGCTCCGGATCTGCGCGGCGATTTGCATTGCCACCTACTGGCGCGGCAGCTGTGCACGGGCTGAGGCGGGCCTTTGAGGATGGTTCGAAAATGCTTGGAGAGTGGAAACTTTACCTTCTGGTCATCATAAATAAGCTAAAAATTGGTGATTTCCATAGCAATCTTAAATATCCAGAAGGTAAAGTCCCATTAAGAAATCTGAAATGTTGAGATTGTTCAGGAACTTTCCAGACAAAGTAACCAATTGCTGGAGGTTTTGTCCCCTGATATCTATTTTGAAATGCGACTGCGAACCAATGCCAAGTAGTAGGACCACGGCTTATAGACGGCCGTGGGTTTTGGGGGGTTTTGGGGGGCTGATAACGTTCTTGGCTGCCCGCCTTACCAGATAATCTCTTGGACTTGCTGCTACGCTATCCACTCTTCTCTTGCACCGTACCCTGGCACACGCTATCAACTTCTTCTTGTCACTTGCAAGACACTCTTGATTTTTGCATTGTTGTTTCTTTGGGGGGGGTTGGGGGGGAGCTGATAACGTTCTTGGCTGGCCGTCTTCTTACTTGCAACATTGGCATGTGTATGTGTTATTGTCTAAACGTTTTTTTTTCAAATGAAGAATGTCCATTCAAATTGAAGACATACGAAAAGAGAAATGGCCATCACAAAATGAGTCAAGGTGTGCATTCAATGATCCAGCAATGGATGTGGCGTCAAACAATTTTGCCGTGTTCTCCCAAAGAATTGATGTCATGCCTTGTCGATCTGCTGAAGAAATATCATGACTTTCAATGACGGCTTCATCCACTGAAGCAAATAGTTTGACTGCATTGCAAAATGACTAAAAAACATATTTTCCCCATCTAATTACGAGATGAAGCCGCTTTAACCAATGGCACGGCTGCGTGAAAGATCCAAAATGGACTGGAATGCTCTGACCACTGTAAATCAGCAGAAAAACAAATGCTCAGCATTGCTGGTGTGCTGAATTCCTCACGGCCGCCTGTGAGCCGTGTACCTAGTTCGTGTGGTTGACCGGGATATGGGAAACAAAAAGGCATTCTCCTGCGGTGAAAATAAGTGTTGAAAAGCATGAAAATCACGGCGCATGCAAGTCTGCAATATGTTTTCCACTCCTTTGCAAAAGTCGGAAACAGGACGTTGTTCCAAGGGAAAATGCCATGTTCGCTATTTCCCCTTAAAGTTGAAGAGTACAGAATTTATTGTTGAAATCGATTGAATTATTTACATACTATAGGTCTTGGAGCATACCATGGTGCATACAAGTGTTTGACGTAATATTGCGTAGTCCCCGGTGGCCAATTGGGATTATCATCCCTAGGTGAACCATGGAGATGTACCATGTACATGCCATCTAAAGATCTTAAAGATCTCTAAAGATTGAGTTTTCTTTGGGGTCCAGGCATCTAAGATATGGCAAATGACCCAAGTGTCCTTTCCTTCCTCGGATGTGCATCCCAGGCGTCGAAAGTGGTTTGATAAATAACGCTGTGGTTATTCATCTAAAATGAGCCGTGCTGTGGGTATTAGCCATTGCTCATCATTTACGCAGTTGCATTAAGGGTATCCCATGTTCCAGCTGAATGTTAGGTTCTAAGATGGCTATTGATTAATTATGCCAGTCAGGTATATTTACGATATCAATCTATATCATGAGACCCAAGGGAATTAAGATAATGTTTTACTGTTTTACTCTAGTATTCAAGTCCCAGGGCCAATCCAACAAGATCCCCAAAGATATTTCCGTTGATTCTATGATATTCTGTATTGATGTGATTTTATGGACAATCATCTTACTAGAGTTACTAGAATATAGTACGGTTCTTAGTTTTCTACCCAGCTAGATGAAGATAAAAGTATCCCCACAATACCCCAGTTAAATAATGTGAAATATTGGGATACTAGGATGTTATAAGATGACTATTATACCACTTACCATCCTGTAAACTAAGCGAGATGTGGAAAACTAACCATGTGTAAATCGTTTTCCTAGGGAAACCATGGTTTTCCACATCTATGTTAGTTTACCTTAGGATACCTAATGTGAAAAATCCAAAAATAAACCATCTACAATAATATACCATAGATGGGTGATATAAACCATCCCCAGATGGTAGTTTTATGACATTGGGTCCATTATTGGGCAGAGTGGTTGGATTATTACCCTGAGGTAAAATGGCATAAGATTGCTACTAAAATTTTATTATACTAGCCAAACACTTAGTAGAAGACAACAATATAGCAATAATGTCAAGTATCATTATTACACTAGTTAATCATGGGCGATTGCCAGTAATCTTCGGTAAGTCTCGCCCATCTTCCTTCCATTGCCACATCAGTTGGCACGACGCCGTGCAGCGCTGCGCAGCCTTCAGGCCGCTCTGCGCGCAGGGCGGCCAAGGTGCCAGCTCAAACAGTTCTGGGCGGCGGCCGTGGTGACTTGGACGGAAGGGGAGAACAGTGGGAGATATCACCCACCAACCTTTAAGTAATCAACCAACCATCATTTTACAATTATCATGCAAGTATGATGTAATGATGTAACCAATCAATCATCCAGTATTATGTTAATATGAATCATGTTGAAGTAATCCACCATCATGTAATCAATCAACCAGTCACAGTCTTAGTGTCACTTACACATAAGATATGTATATATATATATGAATATAATATATATATATATGAATATATATATATATAATATGTATAGGTAATCAATAAATCATCATCAACCACCATGAAATCTTTCATATTATATATATCTCTCTCTCTCAATGATACTTATACATATATGTATACTTATATAAATATGCATTCCATAATCACCATATGGATCTGTTGGAAACTGAGGTATACATCACAAATTAAGTAGTGAAGCCACATATGTGGCTGTTGTCACCACGAATGATGGTTCTACGAAATACCATCAACCTGTGTGAAGCCATCACCCTGCGAATTGGTATACGATGGAAGAGGTCTAACAGTTATATCACGGGCAAATGGTGATTTTAAGTCGCAAACATGATATTTTTTACATGCAGAATCGTTTGTTTCACCACAAAGTACTGACCATTTTACAAATGGGTTGCCTGCAGGCAACTGTTGAGGTCACATGGGCCAGTTGGTTGCCTACAGGCAACTGCAGGTGCATATGCTGCTTTTATTGGAATTTGTGTTCACACATGCAAATCAATACACAGATCGACAGACACACAGACATGATTCCATGATGTGCATGTAAATCCGTATGATTTGCATGCTGTGAAATAGTCATGCAATCCCTCAACCAACTGATTCAACCCCCAGCCAAAGTTGGCACAGCCATGAACACATGATATGAAAACAAATCCATGGGTTCAGTACAATGATGTTTGACCTTTGAATGTATGCTATCTTCTTGAGGTTTCATCAGAATTCATCAGAAGGTTGAAAGATTTGAGTGGATGCGAGTCCTCGAAAGGGGTTCCAAAAAATCCGATTCAATATTCTTCAATGTGCTGTGAGGCTTCCAGTCTTTGTCACCGCCAGCAAAAAGTCAACAAACTGGAAGACCCAACATATTACCATAGATATCCCATTTAGATCCATTTGAGCAGTGTTCAAAACCCCCGTTGGATGATGATTAGTTTGGGGATGTTCGGGGCCTGTACTGACCAATGCAAGAAAATCCATCCCACCTAGATCCATCAAAAAAGATGACTCAGAAGTATCTATTGTTCCATGTGCGGTATATCAATTTAATATGATTGGGAATTTCACCGCCCATGAACAGGGAATCCCAATCCCATGCAGGTCCATGCCAAAAAACTCAAAAGCACCTATAATTCCATTTAAAAGCCTTTTAGATATCCAAATCAGAGATCCATGTAGATATCCCATCCCATTTAGGGGAATCCATATCCAATAGAAAAGGGCATCCATTGATACCAGGAAGATGTTATAAGTTTTCCAAGGTGATCCAGCCACATCTTCGGCGTTTCCTACACCGCAGGGCTTTGCAGCGTCCCTTGGGCTGCGGATGCAGCTTCCGCAACGTGGTGATGTAGCTATGGTATGGATGGCCCATGAAAGTAGATGGTTCACCTATCAAAAAACTGGTTGCAATATCTAGATAGATAGATAGATGGATGGATGGATAGATAGATAGATATATTATAATTATATATATATATTATTTGTTTTCATAGCAAGCTGGTAAATTGTGAGAGGTGGTCCTTTTTGTTCAATGGTTTAGCTGATTGTTCTTGAATGAACCGCGAAAAGAACATGGCGGAACGCGATTTTTTTGTGCCTTTATTTTTGTTTGTGCCTTTATTGTGGCATCCTTGGTAAACTTTGGCACGGTCGATCAATGGTGTGTGCCAGTGTGTGTGGTTTTTCCGGCCATGGAATTCAACGAACGAAATCATATCCCACTTTACGAAAGTCGAAAAGGTTGACTACCTACCCTAAAAGAACATTCCATAACCCAAAAATATATATTTCTGATGGTACCTCAAGGTGGGCTTCCCAGCCCATTTATGTGAGTTTCTATTCCCCCGCATCTTTTTCTGGGTATATCTAACATAAACCCAACAATCGGAGATTCGTACCCCAACTAAGCTAGCGAGCTGGGGCACCACCCAAATTATGGACTACGTTCAAACCCCATTGCAAGAATCCTACGTAAATTCAATTTTGCATGTTTTTTTTTCATGGTGCATTCCAATTAGAATCTTATATCATTCGAACATATTCGAACCTTCCAGGTTTCCGCAAGATGAAGCTGCGCTTGGCCCAGCTGCGGGATTTGGCGCAGCAAGTTGTCCGCGACGCCAATGCAACGCTGACCTCCCGGCCACCGGTGCCAGGGGGGAAGGGAAGTGGCGAGAAGTGGCTTGGCGCAGTGGGGTTCTGCCAGTTGTTTGGAGGTGATTGGTTTTTAAATAATTAAATCTTGCATGTTTTTCATGGAGATGATATTGGTTGATTAGATAGACAGATGGATGGACAGATAGATAGATAAGATTAGATTAGATTAGATTAGATTGGACTAGACTAGATTAGATTAGATTGATAGATAGATAGATAGATAGATAGAGAGAGAGAGATAGATAGATAGATGGATGGATGGACGGATGATTTGTTGATTAGCTGACTGGTTGATTGGCTGATTGGCTGATTGATTGGTAGATTGATAGATTGATAGACCGATAGAGTGCTAGACTGACAGGTTGATAGATTGATAGACTGATGATAGGTAGATAGATAGATTGATTGATAGATAGGTAGATAGATAGATAGATAAATACATAGGTAGGTAGGTAGGTAGGTAGGTAGGTAGACAGATAGGTAGATAGATAGATTGATTGATTTATTGGTGAATTTTTGTAAGCTGCTACCGGTAGTTAGGCAGCTATTCATCAGTTGCAACTTGCAAGTCGGTTTCTAAACCCACCGGCATGTGGAGGGACATGATGATGTAATGCAACATGTTTCACTGCACTGAACACAGTGGGAGTATATTGTTCATTGCGATTTACAACCCGCTAATCCCACTAAGTATCCTCAGATACAAGCAAGAACAAAAGCCTGCCGATGTGCGCGGTATATTGTCCAATTATTCCTTTCGATAAATAGCATGCGTGGTTCAGAAGCCATGTATAGCCGGGGTAAATCCCACATATAGCTGGGTTACACTGTGGTCATTTACCCAGTTACCAAATTGTGATGGCCTTTCCATGATGTAAACTCTCAGGAAGCCGATCCCAGTCGAGTTAGCGCCGGAGCCGTGAGGGCTGCGGTGAAGCTGGTGAAACCTGGCTGGTTCCGTTCGAGAATCTGGACATTTCAAATTCGGTTGTACATAGTGTTACATAGCTGCCGACATACCGCGATCCTGGGGGCCCTGAAGCTGTGGACATGGTGCAGCTGCGCAAAGTGACTGGAAAAAAATTGGCGAGGGGAAGGCTTCATACAATTGGCACCATCCGTATTCCAATTCACAACAGATATATAGACTTATATTGGGGACCAAAATGCCTCCGGAACAATCCAACATGGTAGTCAAAAATTCCACGATGCCTACCAGAAACATCATTTAAGACCAATATATATATATACATTTACAGCAGACCACTACGAAGTGCCCTTTTTACTCCCTGAGTCAAGCTCACTTAACCCTTGAAGTGGCCACTTACTAATCTCCAAGTGGTCACCTTCAACCGCGCTGAAGGGTTCTGGTTGAGCAAGGAAACAGAAAAATGCGGCAAAGATGGCAGGACCGCTTGTCTTTCCTTATAAAATCAACCAAAAAAGTCCTTCAACCACCAAAATTTGGTGCTGTTGAACCCTCTAAGGAAAAACGAATAGAACAAACAAAAAAAAACCTGGTGGGTGCCACGGGTATCTTCTGGCGCTAAGGAATCCATTGCGTTGAAAAACAGTGCGGCGATACAAAGTGCCATGGCGGAGTTGGTGGCCTTTGGAATCTGGAGGGTTGAGGCGATTTTTTTTCATAGATACCGATGCCACATACGCATATATCTGGGTAAATTATAACGACCTCACTGTGACCTCACTGGAATCATGGTTAGTAAGGGAAATCATCCCCAAATGGCCTTAATTCAGGTTAGTGAAATATTACAATTTACCCAGAAATATATAACATTTATTTATATATATACATATACATAGTGTATACCTATACATAATTACATACTTTGAGGGAGCAGGTTGGTGGTTGGGAATGTTAAGTGTATGTAATGTGCTATTTTTTATATTTACATGTATGGTTTACCCATGTTTTCCCATCCTATTTGGGACGATCAGCACAATTTGCTAGATCTCCTGGCGGTTTTTTCGGGATTACCTTTGGACACCCAACTTGGCGATAGAACATGCCATAGTTATTCATATATCCATTTGAAGATGATTCACCAGAGGGATTTGTTCGAGCATGGTGCACCAAGTCTCATGATTTACCACCAGTTTCCGCAAGTAAATTCCAATGTTATGGTATCCAACCCATTTGTGGGAACACAGATATCTTGCTGGTGGTAATATCCCAGTACATATCCGATTAGATATCCCATCACTTCCCATGTTCCCACTTAAAGCACCTTAAATCCATATATTGGTTCATGGTAATCCCACCATTTGTTTTGTAGGAAAACCCAAGGACTCAGGACTGTCCCATAGCCATACGTAGCAGCGGAGGCTTGAATGCCACACAGCTCTGCGCAGCTGCTGCCTTTGAGAAAGTCTTGGACGCGGGGCTAATGCGGTAGTGCAGGGTGGCATTTTATAATGACACGTACATACAAGAGCTTAGCGTAATCTTAATATATATAGAGTATTTCATGTGCATAAACAGAGAAAACATGTTGTATATTATATATGTACATATTTATATACATATTTTTATTTATATACGCATCTAGGCAAACAATGCCATCATGGCGCCTTGGCTGACCAATCAATGATGGCCATGAAAAACGGTCAATTTCAAGGCCGCTGAGTTGCCCGCAGCGCCCGTGCGCGGCTTTAGTTTTTTTACACCATTTGAGTGCGCAGATGTAATGTAACTTTGAATGAATTCATGGATGTAGTCGTGATATACCATTTTACATACATTCACAGTCTTTGTACATATATATATGTGTGTGTATTGTCCTGTTGGGTCATATCACCATGTTTTTGCTTAAAACCCAAGCAAGAATTGTCGGTCGACTTTGCGCGGTTCAGGACATCTTTGGTGGAGATAGCAACAAAATGTTGAAGTACATGAAGGCATGTGGGTGTTTGCTTGATGCTGGCCGGGTCGAGAGATCATGTTTAGCACAAATGGGGAAACAGACTTATCCACCTTTACGGACATGTGAGTCATCGCCCTGGTGCATGGAAGATACCCCCATCCATAAATTATGGGTGATAGAAATTCCCAATAAATCCATGTCATTCCCATTATGGGTGATAAACAATTTGGGTATCAAAGTATTGGCATGTGATGAGGGTTGAAGTCTGGTGCGGGATTGGCTTCTGTAACTTTCTAGCCTTGGCCTGGCTGAAACCAGCATGAAAGGTGGGAGAAAGATGAGCCGTAAACTATGGTAAACTATGGTAAACTAGGTAAATGAGGTAAACGAAGTAAACTAAGTAAACTAAGTAAACAAACTAGACTAGGTTCATGTTCCTTAACTCCCCAATTTTTGTTGGTGTCCCATATCACGAATCCAGGTTCGAGCCATGCGCGATCATCCCGCAGAGAATTCGGTCTTGGGCATTCGCGATGCACCTTGGAATCCATCGGAAAGCCGGTAGCCTTTGGCAATGACTAGCAGTTAGCTATTAAATAATCCTGTTAATCATGGTTAATAATGGTTAAGCTATTTAAATCTATTTAATGGTAAATAATAGCCATTAAATGGCTAATAACTAAAGGGTACCTAGTTATTTTCAACTATTAATATGGTTACATAATCATGTCGCTAACTAGAACCATGGTTAATAATAGGTGAAAATAACCAGGTTTAACAACCATATTAATAACTAATCAATACTAATCAGTTGGTAGTATAACCATGGTTAATCATTGTTAATTATGGTTAATAATGGATATAATGAGGTATTGCTTCGGATATAACATGATATACCTTCTGGTAAACTGACAGTTTGCTATTGAAGCCATGGCCCATTGAAATAGTTGATTTAGCTGTAGCTGTTTTTTTTCGCATGATGATTTTCCAGTTCACTAACTGTAAACGTTTACCAGAGGATGTGCGCCATGTGCCATGGTTGGGGTGGTTGGTTTTCACAAGTTCATTTCCGGCATATATATATATATACACATTTATTTATTTATTTATATATATATATAGCCAGTGGACAAAGCCAAGGGGATGAATCATACAGGTTGGGTCATCCACACCCATCGTTATGACAACAACACCAGAGCTGATTAGAGCTGACAGTAAGCGCTGCTGCTCCTGCCATTGCCGTGAAAAATTGATGTGATGTACGACTGTGTACGCAGTGTTTGTGGCGAATTCCCTCAAGATCCCCAAATCTGTTCAAGTGCCGATTAAGGTGATTCAACCCCTTTTTAGAAACTAAAAGCCATGGTTTCCTGGTCAGATTCTCCCGAACATCTTGAGGAACGAAACCCTTCCCCCCTGGCATATGGTCGAGCTGCTCGAGCTGTTAGTTGCCATCTCCAGAGGTTGGTAATCCATGTGGCACTCAGGACATCGATATTCTGAACGGCCCCACCATCGATTAGAAAGACGCAGTTACGCAGTTCGGCGGAGAAAACTTCGCGGCTGGTCTTGGAGATGGTCTCTGTTGAAACTTTCGCAGATTATTCGAATGGAAATTTACTTGCGACTAAGGGGATGCCCGATTCACCATCACCCTAGGAATTTACGCAATTGTTAAAGTAAAGAAAGTTCAAACAGGGATGCCACTTGAATTTTGATTTCATCATCTTTCTAGAGCGTACTTCCCCAATCGGAAAAATTCTTCGTATACCTTACTTTCGTCGTACTCCAGAGAGGTAGAACTGAGGGTTGCTAGACATTACAGCTCCTGAACAGTTTGTACTTGAGCTGATACCTGTAGAGGGGTCAAGAACAAGAGTGTTGACCTTCTGAGGGGTATACGGTATCTACAAAGAACATGCATCCCAACAGGCATTTAAAAGGCTCAGGTGCAGTGGATACCGGTTTACTCCATGGCTTTCACACCTGTCATCCTTTGGACCATTTGGTCAATTTTCAGACCCTATTTCACGGGGGAAAATCCTATTGTGATGGAGCAAAATCACGTCTATAAACATGAGGACTGCAGGACAATGGTTCAACTTTTCCAGTCCCCAAAACCCAGAACAAAAAACTTATGGGATTTGTTTGAATCTTATAAGGTTCCCCTGATTCACTGCGCATACTTCGCGGCAACGCATACCACCAACCCGAGCGCATACCACCACCCCGAACACACACCACGAAGGGGTGTGAGATGTACTTAGCACATGGGTAGAGGTAGCCGCACATACTTAGATCTCTTCGCACTTCAGGGCAGCAATCGCGTACCACCATCGCCATCGTATACGAACCTTGCGTCCAAGTTTCGTCCCCAAACATTTCGGGCGATTTTTTTCGCGTTTGTCCTCAAAAACTCTGGAATATGAATCCTTTGGAATATGGCGAAAATGGAGTTTTCACCTGAAAGGGTTCAAAAAACACATACCATCGCATTCCAATGCACTAGGGTAAAAAACGAAAAAAAAAAAATCATCTTCATCTATGCTTCTCTGTGCGGTATATGAACGTAGCGAGTATGTGTGGGAAACTCTTGGGGCTTTGGTGAAGGCCTGCACGATATCCAAAAGAGAAGGCAAACGCATACCAGGATGGAATCGCATTTTAAAGAATGGCATGTGAGAAAATGTTTGAATGAATGACGACTTTTTGGGCGGAAAGCTCACTGGTTTTACTCCTCACAGTATATCCATGGCGCTCCCAGGATTTCTTCGGTTTTGCACTGGCCAACTTTTTTGTTGGTGAAACACTGATGCGAATTTCTTTCTTTACGTCCCGTTTTGGATGTGATTGTTTATTTTATCGTTTTGTATGTAGACCACAAATTTTAAAGAAAGAAATTATCATAGGGTAGCACAAAAGAGAAATATACTACATTACCCAAACAATCACTCACGCAAGTTGAGTTGGCTGAACCCTTGTGGCTTTACAAAGGGGATCATGTGCGAACTTCCGGCACATATTAAGGGAAAAAAGAGAGTTGCGCAAGTTGCATCTCCGGCCCGGTCAATGCAATCATCAACATTTTTCATTCTTTTTGGTCTGGAATGTGTTCGGCTTTGGAATATGGGGAATTTCTCACTAGAATCTTATTACACCTTACTGAGATATAAGGAGACAGAATGGTATGGCAGGTGGCAATATTGGTGTTCAATCATATTGGAATTCACCATCAAGAATGAGAAGTGCCCTTGCCCTGGAAAAATGATGATATCATTGGGATAGTGATTGGGATATAGTATAGTGGGATCATGTGGGATATATAAGCTGTAACCCTCCCAGATTTGCTGAAAAAATGCATCTGGTAAATCCGGGGAAATCGTTACAGGTACTTCAACACCGGCAGATTTTGATACCATAAAAGATAGGTAAAAATGTGTAAACATTGTATATAAATTCATTTTCTAATGTAGGTATATTTGCCGGACATGGCCTGACCAACATCAAACATGTATATATACTGTTTAAATCGGTTTAATATGTTTACATATATCACACACACATATATATATATACATATAAATGCATGTATACATTTAGGGTATCTAAGATTGGCCACTTCGGAAATCCAAGTTGAGTTTGGGATGCTATGGTGCCAAGTTCATGTTATAACTGGTTATAACTAAAGTTATACAAGAAGTTATGAAAAGTTATGAAGTGAAGAAAATATCAACAATTTTAGCACATTTTTATAACTTAGAAAAATTGAAAAAAACACTTGTTTTTAGTGTATCGAAAACAATAGTTTTTCTAATTATAGCGGTTGAGCCGCTTCGAAGTTGTTTTTTAGAAAAAATCGCGGTTTTCATCGCTTCCATGGCTGAGGGAATGTGCAACTGGTTTTTAAACAGAACAGGCCACTGTGGGAGCGCGCCTTTTTAGGTGCTTTATGCACCTGCAATGGGTTAGTTTGCTCTTTGCAATCTCACCTTTGCAGTTTCTTTTCTTTTTACAAAGACAAAAAAAAATCAAAAAACAAAAAAACAAGAAACAAAAAAAAGACCCAACAAACTGCATCTGACCCCCTCCCCTTGGGGTGTGCAATCTTGTTTTTTTTTGTTTTTTTGTTTTTTTGGTTTTTTGGTGTTTTGCTTTCTTGGTTCGTTGTTATTTTGAGGGACTGGCAAAAAAAGTGGCAGGATCTAACTCTTTGCCACTTTTCCCCCCTTAGGCATTGCAAATTTGTTTGTGGTTGTTTCTGCTTGCTTTAGGTCTCTGGTTCCATTAGAAACCATGTAAAAACCAAGGAAAAACAGGGTATCCTTGGGGGAAGGTTAGGGGCTTGGGGCATGGATTAAGCAATTTTGTTTTTGACTTATTTTTGAAAACATGCCAGAAGACTATGAAAAAACAAAGGCGGCCAATGAGTACGTTTTTTGATATTGACATTGCTGACTATAAACCCCAGTTTCCCCTAGTACATCCCAATATATCCCACCCATATGGGAATGTCTCAAAATGAGGCGAGCCCTTTTTTTTAAGTAGCGTTTTGGGGGTCAAAAAAGGCGCGCCTCATTTTGAGACGTCCCCATATACCACAGAGGTCTTTACAGGCTTGGGTGAGGGACTGAGGGATTGAATTAGATTAGATTGGATTAGATTAGATTAGATAGATTGGATTGGCTTGGCTTGCTTTGGATTGGATTGGATTGGGTGAGGGACTGGATTGGATTAGATTAGATTAGATAGATTGGATTGGCTTGGATTGGATTGGATTGGATTGGGTTGGGTTGGTTTGGACTGGATTGGATTGGATTAGATTAGATTAGATAGATTGGACTTGACTGGATTGGATTGGATTAGATTAGATTAGATAGATTGGATTTGAGTGGGTTGGATTAGATTGGGTTGGGTTGGATTAGATTAGATTAGGTTAGGTTAGATTGGATTGGATTTGGTTTTGTTGGATTGGAATTAGATGGATTGGATTGGATTGGATTGGATTGGAATTAGATTAGATTAGATTAGGATTAGATTAGCTTAGATTAGTTTAGATTAGGTTGGATTGGATTGGATTTGATTTGATTGGATTGGATGGGGTTGTTGGATTGGATTGGATTGGATTGGGTTGGATTGGATTGGATTGGATTGGATCAGATTAGATTAGATTGGATTGGATTGGATTAGGGAGTGTACCAGTATACCACCAGTGTGCCACCAGTATACCACCAGTATACCACCAGTATACCACCAGTATACCACCAGTATACCATGGTATACGGTCAGTATACCATGGTATACGGTCAGTATACCATGGTATACGGTCAGTATACCATGGTACACCGTAGTATCCCCAAGTAAACCCCAGTTTCCCCTAGTATATCTCAATATATCCCACCCATATACCACAGAGGCCTTTACAGCACTTCAATAAGATTGGATTGGATTGGAATTAGATTAGATTAGATTAGATAGATTGGATTGGATTGGAATGGATTGGGATGGGTTGGGTTGGATTGGACTGGATTGGATTGGATTAAAATTAGATTAGATTAGGTTAGATTGGATTGGATTGGGTTGGATTGGAATTAGATTAGATTAGATTACATTAGATTAGATTGGATTGGATTGGCTTGGATTGGATTAGATTGGATTAGATTAGATTAGATAGATTGGATTTGATTGGATTGGATTGAATTGGATAGGATTGGATTGGATTAGATTTGATTTGGCTAGATTAGATAGATTGGATTGGATTGGATATGATTGGATTGGATTGGACTGGATTGGATTGGATTTGATTGGGTTTGATTGGATTGGATTGGATTATATAGATGAGATATCTCTGGATTGGATTGGTTTGAACGGATTAGATTAGAGTAGATTAGATACATATATCAATGAACAGTAATCCAGGTTTCCACGGATGCTGCTTTTTCAAAGGAAGATTGTGTTGCCATAAAGGACAATGCTCTGTTGTAAGGAGCGAAAAAACATTCTGAAAAAATCTCACATTTCAAAACATATTGCACTTTTGAAAGGGATGCTCTATGTCAAAAATACAGCATATTGTGCAGCAATATTGGCTTTTCTAAAAGGGATACTGCTCCTTTGAAAGGAAGGTTAGACATGTGGAAATAACAAGATTTCCTTTGAAACGGGCCCCCAAGGTGAAAGAGGTCCTGGCCAAGAATGTTCCTTATGCGCGCGAAGCCCCCAAGATTAATTTCGACCGAGTTTTTCATACAAAGGCAAAAGCTCGGTCGAAATTAATCTTGGAGGCTTCTAGGCCAGGATCCCTTTCACCTTGAGGACCCCTTTCAAAGGAAATTTTGTTAAATGCACACTGTACTCCTCCAAAGGGCATGGTGTATCTTTTCAAGGAACATTTGATATTTCATAGGGATATTGTTCTGCAAAAACACACTGCGTTGCTCCAAAGGAAGATTGCACTTATGAAGAAGGGTATGCTGCATTTCTGTTTTGAATACTGCATGCATTTGTTGGCAGGTATGGGTATGTTGATGTATATTGTAATTACGTTGAAGACATCTAGGATATCCTGCAAAAATTGAGTTTTGTCAAAGGGACTCTGCAGCATTTAGCCAAGGTAAAGTGAACACCTGGACACTTCTTCAAGCAATACATCCTCTCTAGTGGACATGAACACATCTTCATTCACAGTTTGGGTTTTAACACGTGATTAATTATAGTGTTTGACATGCTGAAAACGGCTGTTCCAACAAAAATAGTTTTTAGAGGTTTGAAAACCGCTCCATTTGGCATTTTTTTGAGCAGTTGAAAACGCTTCAAACAGCAAACACTCAAAATCATCAAAAAGATCAAAATTTGATCACTTTTAAAGACACTTTTTTTATAGCAAAAAAAAAGTTACAAAAAGTTAGCTAAGAAGTTATGACTTAGTAACTGGGATATAACCCTAGGTTATAACCCACTTATAAACTAAACTTGGCACCAAAGTGAGTCAGGTCACCCTAGTTTTGGTCTCCGTGGTAACCTCGTAGACTCGTAGGGATCGCTGTCGCATTTCCAGGCTCGACGCCAGTACCAAGAACGGCTGCCCATTGAAAGCCGGGATGGATCTACATGGAAATTTTAACAACTCCAGGAATGGTTCAAAATGATTGGGACCCCAAAATGGTTCAATACTTCAAGATATGTTGCACTCCTTTCTTTGCCCCAGGTTTCTTTGGACATTCGCGTCATGAGTCCTTGCCAAGCTTCCCTTCAATCAACATAAGCAACTCCTCTCATTGACTTGTCATTTTCCCATATTTTCCCATGACTAATGATGGTTTTCCCACATCTTCCCATATTTTTTCCGATTAATGATGGTTTTCAGTGAAAAACCTTGAAGTCACCCCAGTGCACGGGGGGGCCCTCCTTAGCCACCCCGCGGCT
The DNA here is from genome assembly GCA_947184155.2 of Cladocopium goreaui. NCBI lineage: Eukaryota > Dinophyceae > Suessiales > Symbiodiniaceae > Cladocopium > Cladocopium goreaui. The sequence goes on from CAMXCT020006811.1 coordinate 823,169, forward strand.
CACTCATGGAAGATTTAGAGGGCTATCGACAGGCGCAAGCAGCGGAATGGCATCAGGCGCCGAATTGGTAAGTTCCCGATGGATTCCCACAGGTATGGCCATGGCTATTACTCATAGCTGGTTATTCTTTGGGATTATACATGTCATAGGGTTTTGTTTGTACTTATAACATCTTATAACTATAACTGCTATTTCGGGTCATAACTGCATGGTGACTTGCTCGCTCAAAAAAGCGACTCCCATTTTGGTGACGTTCGGCCAGACGCATCAACCGATGGAACTGGAGAACTTGATGGATTCCTTGCAACGCCTGGCGCCAGGCGAAACTCCGAAACGTGGCCGTCCATGATGACCTCCGATGATTGGGATTTGTATAGCGTTCTAATAATAGATGTGCAATGATGTGCAGTTATATATATAATATATAGATGCCCAAAAGCTGATCTGATCAGCTCCCACGCCTCCTACAGCATGAATCATGACCTTTTGGCCAGGAGTGTGGAAGGGTTGGGTTAGTATTCCCAGTCTTGGCTTACGGAAAAAGATGACACATGTAAAAAGAACCCATGTGTTTATGATAGAAACATCCAGTTCTGCAGTGGTTTTCTGACTGTTTGCTGCTGATTTTCCCTGACAATCTAGCGCTCAGTGCTACTTCACCAAGAATCTTGATATTTTGGCCTTCTCTGAGCTATACAAAGCCCCTGTCTGCAGCAGGAGATTTGGCTCAAGATCCGTCGTCCCCCCGACCTGTCGCCTCAAAAAGTTCTCCAACAATGGCGCCGACTCAAACCCGTCGACCAGCCTTGCTTCCCACAGCTGCAACTCGATGGTTGAACCCTGGTGGTATAATCGTGTAACCCCTCCAAATCCCAAGTGCCATTGTGAAAAGGACGCCACATATATATATATGCACCAACAAGAAAAAACCGTAATAAAAAGAAAATAAACGTTGAACCAAAGGTTGTTTTGCTTTTTATATGCAAGGTTTCCATGTCAATACTTAGAGATGCTTCAAGCGTTCGCCTGGGATATTCCAGCTGATTGTGATGTGTTCGATGCAGTTACCAGTGGCCCCCAACCAAAAGATGGTGAAAGTGTGGTTGATTTTCACCCATTTAACTCAAGATAGATCTATAGTTGCCGCCCTAAGATAGACAATTCACTTTCCATCATTCTATAGTAGGAGGTCACTTTCTCGATTTGGGGGGGCGGCTATACCATGAACTCAACAGTCAGGGCCTGTTGAGGTCGCGTTGGTGGCACTTTGTGCTGCCGGCCGATTTGCGGCTCGGCAGCTTTTGGGTGCGCTTTTGGGGGTTGATGTGTGCACTAACAATGGTTATATAATCATGGTTATATAATCCCTTCCCCCCCACTCTTAATACCACCCATATCGGCCCTCAAAACGAACAGAGCCACTAATTACTAATTACCCCGGAAAGGAGTTAGAAATCGAGAGGTGCATACAGAGGTGGGATCTTTAGGTTCAAATCTGTAAGCCACCAACAATCCGACACATCAGGCTGAATAATGCAACAGAATTCCCGACTTCATGCGAGTCTACCCTTAAACTAACATTGCTATCCAAAAAATATGGATGCCAGCTGCTTTTATTAGCATATACATTAGTCTCCCACAAGATAATCAACACTTACTCCGATCAAAATATTTGAGTTCTTATTCAAACCAGGTCAGAATGATCATACGAGCAATGGAACTAACCTGCAAAATGTTGTCAGACGATGCCACCCAACACTAACCTCAGCGGATGAGTAGCAAATAGAAACTACGCGATATGCGTTGAGGGATGCAAGAAAATCCCTGTTCGATCGGTTGATTTGTGTTCAAGTTGTTGTCCTTTTCCATGATCGTTTGAGGTTGATCCCGATGTGCAGTTGTATGCTGGTGAAATCTCAAATCCTGTTGTGTGCTGGCCAAAATTCCAGGAACAAGCCACAAAAAAACACTTGCAATCCCTTGCACTTCAGCCACTTATGATTCCCGGAATGCACATCCAGCCGTCCCCGAGAGTCTTCACGGCACCGACGGCAGCGAGGCCCTCTCCTTCGTACCTGCCAGCCACAGTGCACCGGCAGTGCAGTTGAGATCCCGAGTGGCACGTCATGCCTCCATGCGTGATAGTGAAGGAAACAAGGCGTGGAACATCGTGGAACCATTCGGTAGTGGGAAACCTAGATGATTACTGAGGGAAGCAGTGCTTAGCTATTTCTTTTCTGAAGAACACTGGAATGTTAACGTAGGATTCAAAAAAAAACGCCTGCTTATGATACAGGGGATTTCCAATTCTAATAGTATTTGGTATCTGGAAGACTCATGAAGACTCTTTGTGGGCAACCGCCACCAACCGGGGTTTATTACTCCGGGGTTGACATTAGGGAAGAAAGCCAGCCATCATTGTGATTTGAGGGTACAGCTCCCAAACGCGCCCTTGAACAACTGGATCGGCTTTTGGGGGTCCAACATCGTCAAACGTTTGGGTGGTGGCAAGCGGCAGCATTGGGTTCAACGGCCATGGCCAAACTCTGTAGAATTCACCATGGTTTTGGGCAGGAAATGTCTGAAAGAAGATAACTAACCATCATTAGGATTAGAATCTGCACTTGGCACGGTGCTTCGAATCTAGTTGTGCAAGCTCATTGCAACTTTATCGTTGTGATAGAAGTTAAGGGCCACAGTGACCAACCAGTTTCAGTATCAAGGTATCAAGGTATCACCACAATTTTGTAACCTCATTCAAACGAGAAGCGCAGGTGGCGCATTGCTCCAGGATTACCCCTGGTAAGTGCTGCTCAAATCCCCATGAGCCGTTTCTTCGCGTAAAATGTTCTTGATCCAATTATCCAATCTGAAAAAAATCCATCAATTTCCTATGTTCAGTTGGTACCAATCCCCATGTTGGCGCTTATTCCTGTCCATCCTTATATATCCTTATATTGGTTTACAATTTTTGTAATCCACAGCAATGAAGCTGCACATATTCCATTAACCATCCAGTGGGTATCACATGGGCAGCCAGGCGTAATTCCCGGGATGCACCCCCAAGTAATCCATGAAAAATCTCTGGTAGAGTACAAATCCACACGGGTCCATTAAGCAAATCATAATGTCATTTCATGTAAATCCAGAAAGAAAACAAAAACACATCAATAGAATCCAATCTGCACATCATATTTTTTGCACTCCCAAACAGTTCATCCCATTTCATCCCCCTAAAAAACAAATAAACAGTCGTACATGAATCATAAAAATCTGTAACATTTCCCCCATCTTAATCCCAAGTATCCCCAAAATCACCAAAGATTGCCCTGCCCAAGAATCCACTTGAGATCCCCCCATTTTCGTCCCCCATTTTCGACCTCCATGTTGGACCTCGCTTCCAGGTGCGTGAGCCCAAGACCTTCGACGTCTCAGACGCCTCATCGGTGGTCAGCAGTGTCACGGTGGAGTACAAGAAGCGACCCTTCGGGGTCTTGGCCTATGTATCTTGGTGGCCGTGGTTCCTGGAGAAGGGGATTTTAGATGATCTGTCGCCATTCAAACAGGGGGAGGTTAGCCAATGTTAGCCATAGATATTGGGATGTGAAGGATAAAAATGTATGAAAATTGATGGATTGAGGGTTCACTATGCATTTGTTCTTGTTTGAATTGGGGTTTCTAATTGGGTTATAAGTTATAAGTGCCCGGGACCAGCAACCAGCCGCCAACCAGTTGGAGTGACCAAGTTTTCAATGGGCAATCCAAAGCCAGAAGCATCGACAGCAAATGCCTGCTGAAACTATTGAAACCCTCAGGCCCTCAGGTTGGAACTACTTACGGCTCCCAAGAAATGAGACTTTTATAGAACTCTGTGACAAATGATAACATGATATAACATGATATAAAATGAAATAAAATCTATAGTTTTGTGCAACTTTGCCATGCCTGGAATAGACTTTTTTAAAAGCAACTTCGCCCGCTGGACCAGGCGCCTAGCACCAGCGGCAAGGGCGCAATGATTTGGAAGATGAGCGAACAATCCAGGCTCGACTGTCTCGCAAAATCGGGAAAAGCCACTGGTGAAGGATAGTTTAGCAAGTTTAGTGCTGACTAGTTGATCTACCTGGCTATGAATTGGATTGTAGATGGATTATAACATATATTATATATTATATATTATATATTATATATATTATATATATAGTTATAATATGTATTTATAATTTGTGTATATATCTGGAGATATAGTGTGAACCGAACCAGCTAAATGTCATGTGTTTTGCGCTGGTGAACCTGCTGGTGAGGTACCCTGGAGATCCCCAGGGTCAGGCCTGGGTGGGTGGCGCGCGTCAGTACATGGCCATTAAGCGCGTGGGTGGACTCGATGTCGCTTGCTTTTGAAAGGAGGAATGGCAGGAGATGAGATTTGAATGGTTGGATTGGTTGGGAATGGTTGGGAACTCCCATAAAATCTGGTTATATCAGTTATATCTGGTTATTAAAGTCTGATTAAATAACTTTTTGTTATTGAATGTTCTTGGCAGATTTCGAATGGTGACATATTTGAAACCATTTAAGGGCATCAGCATCAGCATGGCAATGAGGTGAGCACCTGGGATTTCTGGGACATCATGGACCTGTTGGATGATTCCTGGCGTGGAAATGACCTTGGAGACCTTGGAGCGTTGGCACCATATGCCACCATCCCCAAGTTCGGTTGATATGGGATGGTTGATGACAACCACACCTCAGCTAAAAAAACGTGATTCCTATCATCATTTTCTGACACGGTGATTTTTGGTTGCTATTTTTTTGTATATATGGATGTTAGGTTTGTTTGCCCCGCTTGCTTAACTTCCAGCGATCCTCCCAGCCACTTGGAAAGCCGCTCCGTGGGATGATCCACAGCAAAATCAGGACTGAAAAACCAGTTTGATCATGTTGAGTTCATTCAAAATGAGACTTGACTAGAGTAAAACCACCATTTCTCAGCAAATCTATCCACCATTCTATGTGTGTTTTTTTTTGTTTACCCGAAAATTTGCTTTCTTGCAGCAAAGATCATCCTGGGTAAATGAACAATTACGACATCGCTGTTCTCACTGGAATCATGGTGAATGTACCGGGGAATTATCCCCAATATTAACCCAACACTTCAGGTGAGTGAAGTATGACAAATTTACCCGGATATATATATATATAGTAGTTGTTTATGTGTGTGTGAAATAGTATGGGATAATTATAGCTAATATATATATATACAGTGGCTTAATGAATTTTAATATCGTGTTTTTTTTCATGGCTATCATCATGGTTATTATTGTTTATTTTGTTGGTTAATTTCCAGGATTGTCCCAGAGCCGAGGACAAGATCTTGGACAACTCGGCCGGCATCTTCCAGTCCAGCGGCAGCGGCGGCATGGGCAACCAGCCTGCGGAGCTGCCCGTCCCTCGGCGCGCTGAAACTGGGTAACTGGGGGCCATTGGGGAACTGGGGTGACATCAAGATATGTTAAACAACCACTATAAATCACCAATTTTTGAGGTTGGAATTCCATGTGAGTCCAATTTTCGGGCTAAGAATGCTAAGATCCATGATTTTTCCAATAAATCACCAGTTCTTGATGGTGAAATCCCATTAAAATCATTTTTTTGGTGCTATTTTTTTCCAATAAATCACCAACTTGGATGGCTCCCAATCACTTCAAGGCGTTGGTTTCTCATACCCACAAGTACTAAACGTCTGAAATGGCTGGACCTGGGGACCAGCCGGCAAAGGGTCTAGGAAGGTAGCTTGAGGCATTTTAGACCCCTGCACGTGGCTCATTTTAGACCCCTCGACTTTCTATATCATTGTACTTATGGATATCATATATTTGATTATATTTGTATGTAGTTGCTGATTATGTAGATTCAATTTGTATACTTGTTCGTGTCAGTGACTGTTTTGTGTTCATTTAGCAAGACATGATCAATCAGAGTCTTGATGGGGTGCACCTTCCGAATATCCTACATTCTTTTGGAACCAATTTCAACCGACGTTTGGATGATGTGTGCGTGCGCACAGTGCTCCCAAAATGGAAGCGCAAAGTTGAAGATTACATATGTTCTTTGCACATCTTGTCAAACACATTGAAATCTGAGCCCTGCAAAAAATATGATAGTAACACAAAATCTAGCAGACCCTCATCTGACATAAAGTTTCAGAAACCCTAATCTCCTCATAAAGTTTTGGAGACACCGCAGGTTGAAAAGATATCAGAGGGAGGGTCTGAAAAAATATTGCCCTTCGATGCCCTTCAATTTGAAGATTTTTTCCACCTAGGCCACAAGAAAACCAAATTAGACCCCTGTAGCCTCTAGCTTGAGAACCCCCTATGGAACACTTCAAATTTGATACTTACTGAGCTGCATAGTACTCCCAAAATGGAAGCGCATTGTGGTACCAAAATGGAAGCGCGTAGCGGTACCAAAATGGAAGCACAAAGCCGAAGATCAAGTATGTTCTTTGCACATCTTGTCAACTGTTGTTTAAACTTCAGCCCCAAAAATATAAGGGCGATGTCTCGCTTGTGACTCCAAAATCTGCTCGCTTGTGACTCCAAAATCTGCTCGCTTGTGACTCCCAAATCATCATCATCATCATCATCATCATCATCATCGTCATCGTCATCGTCATCGTCATCCTCATCATCATCATCATCGTCATCGTCGTCGTCATCGTCGTCGTCATCTTGGTCATCATCATCATCATAATCATCATCATCATCGTCATCGTCATCGTCATCGTCATCGTCATCATCATCATCGTCATCGTCGTCGTCATCGTCATCGTCGTCGTCATCTTGGTCATCATGATCACCACCAACATCATTATCATTATCATCATCATCATCATCATCATCATCGTCATCATCGTCATCATCTGCACCCCACCTCACCTCACCCCACCCGCCAGAAGAAGATCTGATAGCGTGGGATCATGCCGGCGTGCAAGTACAAGAGAAGATCTCATAGCGTAGCATATGTGCGGAAGCGCAAGAGTAAAAGCGTTAGGATATAGCCCCTGTGCCTAGAGCCAAGGGACGTTATCACACCCCACCCCGCTCCCAAGAACGCATGATGTGAGCAGAAGGCCTGAGACGCAAGTGAGCGGTTTTCCGAGACACAAGTGAGACATAGGAGACGCAAGTGGGACAGAGACGCAAGTGAACGGTTTTCTGAGTCACAAGTGAGGCGTTTGCCCATTTAGTGCTCCCAAAATGGAAGCGCATTGTGGTACCAAAATGGAAGCGCGTAGCGGTACCAAAATGGAAGCACAAAGCCGAAAATTAAGTATGTTCTTTGCAAATCTTGTCAAGCATATTTAAATCTGAGCCCGGCAAAAAATTTGATAGTAACACAAAATCTAGCAGGCTCTCATCTGACATAAAGTTTCAGAAACCCTAATCTCCTCATAAAGTTTTGGAGACACCGCAGGTTGAAAAGATATCAGAGGGAGGGTCTGAAAAAATATTGCCCTTCGATGCCCTTCAATTTGAAGATTTTTTCCACCTAGGCCACAAGAAAACCAAATTAGACCCCTGTAGCCTCTAGCTTGAGAACCCCCTATGGAACACTTCAAATTTGATACTTACTCAGCCGCAGAGTGCTCCCATACTGGAGGCGCATTGTGGTACCAAAATGGAAGCGCGTAGCGGTACCAAAATGGAAGCGTAAAGTTGAAGATTATATTTTATGTTTTTACTATCTTGCATTTGGTCTCATATTATAGAACGTGTGTTTTTTATTCAACACTCTATCAAATGCAAACTTGCTCATACGTAATTATTCATACATTGTATCTTGATAGTTCCAAATATGTCCAACAAGAATTTCATTTTAGACCAGGCAGCTCCGGGCTCCGTAAGGGTCTGGAGGGGTACATGTTATTTTGCTAAACAGTTCAGGCAGCATGATTCTAGACCAAAGGTTTGGGGTCTAAAATGAAGCCCCAGGGTCCCCAGGTAGTAGTTGAAGGTATGGTTCCTCTCTAAGGTGGCCGTGGAGTACGCCGTGCTGAGCGATGCGCAGCCCACGGCTGCCGTCCCGGGCAGCGACATGGGCGAGGTCAGCCCCGGCATCGACCGCAGCGATGACCGCTTCAAGGATTTGCCAAGGGATGCCACCATTAAGGAGCTGCTTGGAAGAAAGATATGGGGGTTGAAACATTTGAAAAACCGGGACAAATTGGGGTTAGAATACCAGGTTATAACATATTAAAACATATTTAAACCAGGACTGGGGTTAGAACTAGGTTATAACCAAGAATATGGGATTAAGGAGGCACTTAAAGCAAAATGTGGTGGTTACAGTAAATGCCTAAAAAATGGACGTTATTATAGTTATAAGGAAAAGGATTACGGATTATTCAAACCCACACTGGGAAACCCAATAAGCCAACCAACCACTTGGAAGGAACAAAATATGGGGGTTTGAAACCAAGGAAACATGGGGCGTATCATGCGACAATAGTGGGAGAATAGTGGGAGAATGGCGGTGAAAACATATTAAAGCCCGGGGAAAATGGTGGTTAGAACTAGGTTATAAGTTATATTTATAGTTGTAACCAACAATGGGGGATTAAGGAGTCACCTGAAAGCCAAAAAAATGATGGGTAGGGGGATATAACAAGATAGAAGTGTGTCAATAGATGTTAATAGTGGGATATCGAACTAAGGAGCCACTTGGAAGGCAATGTTGATTGGAAGGTATTGGGTTTTGTTTGGATTGTGATGGGAAAATGGGAGTAGGTGGATGTACAAAAACCAAAGATGTTGACATAGTTCTGTTTAGTCATGGTTTATTCATTCACCTTATGGAAACCCCTAGAAAACGGCTTCTGTTTGGACTCCATGACAAGACTAAGTCTTGTTCAATGACAGGTCCATTTATGTAGATTTAAAGCTTGGCATATCCCGAAAACAGGCTGTCGAAGTTGTCGAACAGTTCAATTGCGAGTGGGATTCCAATCGACCAGCATGGTGCTGTTACGCTGTTTTGAGCCTGAATCCCGGACATGCGGGATTGTCACAATGCGATGTGATCGGAGTTAGCAAGCGGTCAATAACTTGGTGTTTTCCCGGTCGCGTTTGCCCGTTGGAACAAACATTGCTCATTACATACCAACAAACATGTTTGAAGACGATTTGTTTCTCCCATGTTTTCAAAGACAATTGAAATCATCTCATTATGTTTACCCTCTGGTAATTTAACATAGCTATTGAAAATCACCATAGAAATAGTGGATTTTCCCATTAGCATGGTGGATCTTTCCAGTTCGTTATGTAAACGTTTACCAGGCCGGGTAATGGATCTTTATTCAAGGACACCTGCGGACCAAATCGGGACCGGTTGTTGATCCTCCATGGGTCGAGGTACAAGATCCCCGTGGCGCCTGCGAACTACCAGAGCCAAGTTGTGGAGAGCCTTCGGGCCTCCGTGAATTCCATGCCGGAGCCCGTGGGCCACAACGGACCGTGGGGCCGTGGGGTGGGCCACGGTCGGTGGCTGGTGGCTGGGGGTGTCTGAAAATGGCCATGGAAAATGAAAAAAACCAGCGAGATTGTTGGCTATTTTCTCTATAGTTAGGTATTTGATGTCTTTGGGAAACCTAATGACTATAATAACAATAACTGTACTTTTTTTTGGTGTTTTACGCTTGGGTAATCAAATGTCCCGACGTGCGTTCATAGATGATCTGTTTTTAGGGTGTACCTGGCCATGCACTTGATGAACCAGAAAAATTAGCCATGATTTCCACCAAAATGTTGGAACATGATGGAAGATCAGAAGGGGAAACCATGCTTTTTGTTCAGGAAGAGAAGTGAACGAATGGGGCACTTTCCAGGCAAGAAACAGATACAACAATTTCAAAGAAGAACTCATCCGTCCAGGTGTTTCCAGTTAGGTACATTGTTGTTTTTTTGACGCGGCTGTGCAGCATATGTGGCAACATCCCACTCAGTTGCCGAGGGTGACACGGTGACACGGTGACTACAGATGGCACTTCTGTGGTGCCTTTAAAAAGGAGTTGCATTGAAGAAACTGCGTTTGTTTCCCTAACATTTAGTGACAAGAAACAAGTATTTATTAGAGAAAGTAATGGACCTAGTCATCTCTTTGGGTTCCGTCAGCACTGGGGTGAAGGGACAAGCGATCCATTGATCGCTGAAATATCTGGCAATTCTATGCAATTCTCGTGTTTGACCCCATAGTCTAGTGGCTATGAACCCATTCTTGGCTTGTTGGTCCCTACTGACCAAGGTTAACCCATAAAACTGTCTATTGTTGCTAGTCAAGTCACGCAGTTTCAGCAATGCAAAAAATACTGAAAATCACCTTTTCTGATGGGGAAAAACAATGTTTCCTGAGAATAGAATCTCATGGATGTCAGATTTCATGATGCTAAGCTCCTAACTAAATATACATGTATACACATGTGTATACATACATATGTATACATATATATATATGTGTGTGTATATGTATTTATTTAGTTATTATATGTATATATAAATGTCTAAAGATCATCAGCCTTATGGATTTGATTCCCTACTTTCATTTCTTCCTTTTCAATCTCCGTTGCAAGGACCTCGCTACATGGGCGCCGGCTCCCTTAACGAAGCCTCCATCAAACAGATGTTGGCGAGCTTCAAGACGCTTGGCACGAGGGACCGCGGGAAGATGAACTGCTGTAGTCTTCCCGGGTATATAACACGTATAATTGGATGATCCATGGCAAGCATTGGTGAATGGTTGGTTATCGACGTGCTTTGTTTTACATTCATCAAATGAAATGGAGATGTTTGCCCTATACCTTCTTGAACGATAGGCTGAGCTTATTTTAATGTCTGCTATGCAAGGGTACAAATCATATCCCAAGGATGAACAGTCTAGCTGGGTACTTAAGAGTGACCATGACATGAAGCTGACAAGCAACAGAACCGGGGTAGGATGGGAATATCTTGGGTGTCTTGATTGGTGACACAGACGGTCAGGAGTGCTTCCTCATTGTGAACCCAGGGTTTCCCATGTAAATGGTCATCTCATAACAACAAATAACTATGCAACCATTGTTACTAACCCAGTTATACAAGGGACAAAAACAGTTATACATGTAATATTCCAGTTCTTACGTATGTCCCGCTATGAATCCCCGTTTCAAAAGCAGTAGAGACCCCCCATTTAAACCTATGTACATACATACATATTCATACATAAATCAAATTACGTAAATATGTATAAATAAATAGGGGAGAGAGAGAGAGATATATATATATATATAATATATATACATATTATATATATATCCAATTTTTATCAATTGTCAAGAAATCCATTGATTCACCGTGGAGCAGGTTCATAGCTCTCCATCTCCGAGGAACGGCCAGCTGCTGCCCATGAAGGATGCCTACAAGTTGGCCATCGATGCCTTCGACATCTTGGTCAAGGAGAAGACCTTGGGACGCATCAACGTGCCCGTAGGCCCGGGAGACTGGTTGGGCGGCAGGGTAGCCGGTGCCTGTGCCGGCCCTACTTAGGAGACCCTAGAAGTAGAAATGGTTCGTTGGGAAGAGATGAACGATTTTCCCACTAAAACTACCAGAAGTAGGTGCTTAGTACCTTGCAACCGCCAGGTCCAATGTTGTTTTGGGCGTCAGTGGAAGGATCGTGCCATGCCCAGGCAAGAAGGTCACGGTGGTCGGAGATTTGCATGGACAGCTCTTTGACTTCGACCACATGTTGAGCTTGGCAGGCGCGCTGTGATGTTGAAGTTGTTTGGTTATGTTCCTATTCTCCACATTGTTATGTTATGCTATGTTCCATTGGTTTCCACGTGGTAAATCCATCAGCAATTCCAAGTCTTGGCTAAGGAAAAAAACGTCGGTCTTAAAATGGATCCGAGAAGGCAGCACCCTGAAAACATATCGAACATGGACATGTTCAAATACCTAACATCATCTAAATATTGACGTTCATTAATGTAATACATTTATTATCGTTTATTTTCCAACATCAAGACCACTTTGAAACATGTTGAAACCACATTTTCTAAAAATCCATGTTCCGTTGGAAAGCCCACTTTTTTTTGAGAATGCCGAGCTAGATCTATTTTCGATCCCGAGCTGGATCCAGGCCTGCCTTCGCCTGACAACCAGTTCCTCTTCAACGGAGACTTTGTGGATCGTGGCCCCTGGAGTGTGGAGGCTGGTTGCTGGTTGCTGGTTGAATGGGAATATTATGGGAATATACCATGGGAACATGGGATTTCACTAGCAACTATGGGAATATACCATGGGATTTTCTCATTTCTATAGATTCTGGGTAAATGTCATCACGACCGAAGCCTGTTCTAAGCCTGGAATCATGGTTAGATTGAGGGAAAATAGGGAAACCATCCCCATGGCCGCAAGATTAGGGCTAGTGAAATATGATAATTTACCCAGATATATATGGAATGATTATGCGATTTGACCGGAACTGCTTCAAACGAACCCTATCCCGGGAAATAAGCTACTAAGTGGAAGGAGCCACCAAGTACCTTAGTTCAGGGTAGCTTGATGTGTTAAATTTCTGGCATTTTGTGGCATTTAGATTTATGGCAATTACGCACTGCCCAGCGGAAAAACTCTTTCTATTTTATATTATTTTATGTTCATAGTTTGATGGGTTGCCCTTCACGGAGCTTTGAGACTCTTCTGTCCAATCTGTGTATCATTCGAATACGTCCGTACCCGTAAGTTCATCCCCAATGTTTGTTGCTTCATGTTCGCTGGTGATATTCCCATAATATTTCCTTGTTGAATCCCATGAACACTTGGAAATTCATGACAGTTCCACATTGAAAATACCCATCATCCATGAACCAACCAATAACCAACCATTCGTCCTCCATTCGTCGCCATGTCTTCCAGGTGATGTTCACCATCTTGGCGCTGAAGGTTTGGCAACCCACCGGTGTGGGCATGAACCGTGGCAACCACGAAGCCGAAGCTTGGCATAGCTTGGCCGTGCAAGGGCGCCTAGGGGAATCATCCCCATGGCTCATGGCTCAAAAATGATGTAATTGTGTCATTGATGTATGAATCTATTGAATCTGGCTTAGGGATGTTTAGGCTTATACTTATATGGCTTTATGATGTGAATTAGCAGGGGGTTGTGGCTCTATGATGCTCTATGCGCATAGTGAATAGTGAATATGCGCATTTCGGAGGTTATAACTATGGTAAATCACATGGTTTTGAAAGCCTCAAAATCTCAAGATTTAATAAAGTGCAAATCAAGCGGCTTACGTTCGCAAGTGGGAAATCACCCGCTTCAACCGGAAAAATGGAACATGTTCCAGATGATAATTAATTATCCCTATTGAACAAACTGGGATTCTCCAACTGGGATTCTATAGGGATTAATTGTACCTATTAAATAGGGATTATACCTATTAATATCTATTAATTAACCCATTCCAAACTGGGATTCTTCAACAAGCCATGTTCAATTTCATAAAGTTGCCGGAGAGTGGCCTTTCCTACAGCCTCAGACCGTGCATGTGTTGGACCCCTGGGATGCTGTCGCATTCCGTCGCGTTCCAGGAAATGGCAAATCACTTCTATGGCTTCTTTGGTGAATTAGAGGTGGGAGTTACGGTGGGAGTTACTGGTGGGAGTTACTGGTGGCATGTCTTGATCTTATTCTGGCCTACCTTTGTTGAGATATGTTGAGATGTCCAAACCTGTTAGCACTTGTTTCTGGCTCTAATTTCCATGATATCAATGGCATATACCCACCCATGCCTAGGTGTTGGTGGCAAAACCCCTAGTTTCAAGTTTCCTGAAAAAAGCAAAAATACTTTGAACCAATCCATTGATCCATGAAATTTCATATCCATTCACTGGTGAAATCCATCATCTGTGCCGTTTTTTTTTGATGTCCCAGCTGTCAGGTGAAGTACGAGAAGAAGATGACGGACCTCTTCGCGGAGATCTTCCGTGCCACGCCGCTGTGCCATGTGCTGAACAACGAGGTCTTCGTGGTGCACGGTGGCATCCCAGGACCTGATCCTCGAGTCACCTGGCAATCACCAGGTTTCATAGAAGGAGTCCATGGCCCATGGGCGCCATGGCTTCCATAGATATCTTAAATAACCAGAGGGTACATGGACTTTACTATCGGAAAAGGGGAGTCAACTAGCAGAAGGTGTACATAATATAAGATGTTTGTGATTTAGACCGTAAAATCATCAGGCGAACAGGGGTTTGACAAGAGTTTGATATAGTTTAATCATAATCCAATCAATCATTGAAAGGATTTCCCACAAAAGCTCCACGCGGGGTACATGTACTAATTATATATATATATTACATACAAATGTATATATATATATATATTTTTTTTATTGATTTATTTTTATCTATATATACATATTATATACACATGTGATATACATTGATATACTGTGATATACCCTTAAGTCGCAAAAAGTGCCGTGACACGTAAGCGCCAGCATTTCCCCTGGGCATTGCTTCTTGGATCCATTGGCCTGGATAAGCCGAGGTGTGGTGGAAGGGCATGGACAACCAGATCCTTGGACTTGGAAGAATTTCTGGTGATTTATGGGGCAAAAATATGGTGGTTTTGTATAATGATAGTCCAACTAGGTAACGAGGCCTAGGCTGGAGAATCAATACTGGTTGGTAGGTTTGGATTTTTTTTAATTTTTCCAGATATTGGGAATAATAATCCCAACTGACTATATAATATTTTTCAGAGGGATTGAAACCACCAGCTAGATATCTTTGAAAGGTGAAAGATTTGCGGGCGATTTACCATGGCCTTCTGAGTGTAGTTCGATGATATTTACCCCATAATTTCCGCTTGGGGGTGCAGTTCCACTCTTTAAAGTGGTTTGAAAACAACAAAAACAAAAATATCACAAATGTTAAGGCCCATATGGATCATATCGGTGATGACACGATATATCCCAACCATATTTACCCTCTGGTAATCAAACATGGGCAATGGAGAATCCGCCATTTATAAATGATTTTCCCAGCTAGAAACCTCCATTTATTATTGGGGATTTCCCATTCCCATGTTTGAGTACCGGAGGGTGCCACATAATTTCGAGTTTTCCAACTGTTCTGTATGGGGCTCAGGATCAGCTTCGATGGACGTCAGATCCAGATCAGCCTCTCTGAAGCTTGGTGAACTGGAGACCATCCCAGATCAGCCCAAGATGGATCTTTCGGTCATGGAAATTTCACCCTAGTCACTAGTCAATCAAGGATAGAGATATATGATATAAACAATGATATACAACATTCAACATGAATGAGTCGTGTAAAATGATATGATATAAAACGCAGCCGGGTTTTCATGGGTATCTAAACTTGGGGTTCTCATGGGGTTTTAATGATTTGGATGTGGGTCAAGCAGCTGGACATTCATAGAAACTCATCCTTCAAATGTTCACCACTTGTGTTTTGACCTATCTCTAGGGTTGCGGTTGCGTAAACTCTGTTCGTAGATGTTCTTCTTTATAGGAAAGTGTCCTATGGAGAAGAAAATGTCCCTAGAAACCCCAGGTAGAGAAGGAAATCTATGCAAAGAATTGTTATTTAGCATATGTGGTTAAAATTTTTGGGCGTGTGCTACGATCAGCTGCTTTGTTTGGTGATCACATGGGGGAGTTTTCGCAAGCCACGCGTGGTGTTTTGGGTCAGCTGGTTTGTGGCCGTGAGTCTGATGTTTCTTTGATGGCACTGATTTGGCGCGTTTGGACATGATTCACTCTGGTTGGTGGTTTGGAACATTTTTTATTTTTCCATATATTGGGAATAATAACCCCAACTGACTTTCATATTTTGAAAAGAGGGGTAGGTATACCACCAACCAGGTCTTTTTGTTGGCATGTGTAGCTATTCCAATCCTACAATCCCACAACTTGACTCACAGCGCAGTCGAGGGAGATCAAGGGACTCCTGGAGTCCTGGACTGAGCGACAAAGGGACTGACACCCGCAGTGACAAAGACAGACAGATTAGAAGTGATCTTTCACATCGAGATTGCTTCAGATATGATATGGCCACATCATTTTATTACAATGTGGCTAAAAAAACAATAGTAAACCACCCATTTGGGAATGGTAACCACCTATAAAAATGGTGATTTGGGGGATGGTGTACTATTGTTTTGCCCACATTATACAGTAATTTAATATACCCTCTGGTTATTTAACATAGCCATGGAAAATCACCATTTTTAATAGGTAAACCATCTATAAATGGGCCATTTTCCATGGCTAGGTTAAATAACCAGATGGTCTTTATGAAAAATGGGATGCTCTTACCTCATCGCCTCCAAAATACTTGGAGCAGCACCGGTACATCCCAGGAAAGGTCGGTATAACAAACATATAAACATGTCATTTGCCATAGAACATGGCTCATAAACATGTATGAACCACTTCCGAACTTTGACCTTCAGTACCAATGTTTATAATATTAATATATATATATGTACATGTAAGTATATATATACATATATATATGATATATATATATATATCATATATATATATGATATATATGGCTTTAAAGAGATATTTAACAACAAGCCATCAAAACCATAGACGTTTCTTTTTTCCGAAGTCATGGCTGACAGCTTGGAGCTCAGGAGATTGAGAACTCCAACCGCTTCATGGAGCCCAACCCCGATGAGAACCCTCTCATGGTGGACCTGCTGTGGTCTGACCCCAAGGGTTCCTTGGCCGAAACCATGCGGTGTCTCGGGAAAGATGATGTTTTCAGGTGTTGAAAACGGAGGAAAAAAACTTGTCTATACTTAAGGTATAGCTGATCTATGGTCTATCTATATCATTCTATAATGTTCTAGATCTATTTCAGTTTGTAAATCTCAGAAACTTATAATTTATGGCGGAATAAACTGTGTGCCTACGATGGCGGAACTACAGCTCTTTTGCATCCCATGGCGATCTTCGTTTCGAGGCAAGGATGGCTATGGACCTTCCGGACGCATGTCTTCAGGCATCTACTTGCTGCCTGGCAATGCTCTGGCGTGGCTGGCTGGTGTGATATGTTGTGGGATATGTTGCTGGATATGTTGTGGGATATCTTATTCCAGTGGGAAAATTGTATGGAAAAAAGTGGATATATGTGGATGTGTCTGCAAATTGAGGTATAATACCCTTTGAGGTTGCTATTTTGGAGATGGTTCCCATGATGATTAGCCAGCGGATGGATGCCTCATGGGAAAAACAGCTATGGGAAAATGAGCTGCGACCTGCAAATGGAAACGGTTTTAGATCATTTTATGTTGAACCTTGCTAGTCTTGGGCATTCCATGCTGGGTTTCAGAGGTGTATGGAGCAGGTATCACAGGTGCCCTCAAAAACCATCAACATGTTTGCGTTTGTCAAAGGGCAGGAGTCGGATTTTTTGTTGGCTAGCGGCTACCGCGCTTCCAATTTGCTGAAAAAATAGGGTTACAAAAACGCGTCGAGTTGTGATTTCTGGGCTCGCCAAATGGCAGGCCTTTAACATCCTCAGGGGAGGCCTTTAACGCTCATCATGGCCCATGATGTTTTTTGCATTGAAAAAGTGATACATTTCGACCTGAATCAGCCTGAAGGCCATGGTCCTCCCAAAGTCTGTTCCCTTTTTGATACTTTGGAAAACCTCCCTTAAACCATGGGAAAACCCATTGGAAAACCCATTGGAAAACCCATGGGAAAATACCGAGGTTCGGCCCTGATGTTTCCAAGAACTTCATGGAGTACAACGGCCTGAGGACCGCCCCTAATTTCGCATCGCGGACCGGTGAAGGCGGTGATTTTTGTTTTGGGGTGCTGGCTAGGACTAAGATTTATAATATATAATAATAGAGAATTATTCCAACATATAGACCAAATCAATCACGGATTAAGTGAGATGATGTGTTCCAAGAAAAATCTAATCCTAATCACCAACTTTACCCGGTAATGAAGTGTGTAGCTATTGAAAATGACAATTTAATATAATTGATTTACAGTATGTTGATGTATGGAACAACATGTATTTTTTGGGCATCTTTATCCCAGAAATCATATGAAATCATCTATATATATATATACAAATAAATTGCAAGTGCTACTTGCTCGTGCATCGTTCATCCTAATTAGGTGGGAAGCCAAGTTCTAGCTGGACAAACCCAACTTACCCTACTTCAAACTGGGGTTATGACCCACTTGCGAAATGAGCCACCAAGTAGTTGGACCACGGCTTATAGACGGCCGTGGGTTTTGGGGGGTTTTGGGGGGGGTTTTGGGGGGGGCTGATAACGTTCTTGGCTGCCCGCCTTACAAGATAATCTCTTGGACTTGCTGCTACGCTATCCACTCTTCTCTTGCACCGTACCCTGGCACACGCTATCAACTTCTTCTTGTCACTTGCAAGACACTCTTGATTTTTGGGTTGTTTCTTTGGGGGGGGGCTGATAACGTTCTTGGCTGCCCGCCTTACAAGATAATCTCTTGGACTTGCTGCTACGCTATCCACTCTTCTCTTGCACCGTACCCTGGCACACGCTATCAACTTCTTCTTGTCACTTGCAAGACACTCTTGATTTTTGCATTGTTGTTTCTTTGGGGGGGGTTTGGGGGGGGCTTATAACGTTCTTGGCTTCCCGCCTTACAAGATAATCTCTTGGACTTGCTGCTACGCTATCCACTCTTCTCTTGCACCGGCCCTCACACGCTATCAACTTCTTCTGCATTACAATGGATCCAGCAATGGATGTGGCGTCAAACAATTTTGCCGTGTTCTCCCAAAGAATTGATGTCATGCCTTGTCGATCTGCTGAAGAAATATCATGACTTTCAATGACGGCTTCATCCACTGAAACAAATAGTTTGACTGCATTGCAAAATGACTAAAAAACATATTTTTCCCCATCTAATTACGAGATGAAGCCGCTTTAACCAATGGCACGGCTGCGTGAAAGATCCAAAATGGACTGGAATGCTCTGACCACTGTAAATCAGCAGAAAAACAAATGCTCAGCATTGCTGGTGTGCTGAATTCCTCACGGCCGCCTGTGAGCCGTGTACCTAGTTAGTATATAAGTTGTTTATAACCCTATTAAATTCCACTAATTAAGTCTATTTAAAGAGGGGACTTCACTAGGCCATCCTTGAAAACGTTGACAGGATGACCTTGCGTTCCCACGAAGTGAAGGCCCAGGGCTACCGCTATGACCACGAGGGCGCCCTGGTGAAAATCTGGCACTCCAAGATAACGGGTAAATCCACCATATGAAGGATATCATGTCAATGTCGGACTCTTGAATCATGAGCTTGTGTTGTTATGTGTGTGTGTGTTTGACTGTCGTTCTTCATGTAGAATGACTGGCAAGCTTGTGACCAACTCCAGCTCCGAGGTCAATTTCCCTTGATCACAGTCTTCTCCGCCCCCAACTACGTCGCTTGGTGTCGGTTCTGTGGACCCCCGAACTCTGCCGGTTGCTAGAGTTGGTGGATTTACGTCGTAGGCTTTCGCCAAGGATGTTGATCCCAGTTGATCTACGGCCATCTTGTTTCAGATGGGTTAAAAGATGTTAAAAGTACCAGACAGTATATTTATTCTGAGATTTTCGACATACCAGAAACTGCCGGAGAATGGCACCCAGTGCTGTCCCTGCCCTCATGTGTATAGGTCATGGATGGTCATTGATATTCTGGCAGCACAAAAGGATAGCAGATAGCACCACGGAATGTTCCTGATCGGCACTTCTGGGACATCCTAGCCAGGCTTATTTATTAATGACTGTACCTGGAATGTGCTGATCACTAATGTCAACCCTGGATTAATAGACTCGTGTGATATTAATTGGAGGAGTTTTCCTGAAAACGCGGATAACATACAACAAAAAAAACCTCTGTCACACTTTGTCCACATTTATCCTTGCTCAACGTTTGTCTTCTTATATCATCATTATTTCTGATCCTCACTAATAGTTAATCATTCATTAGTCATCATTGTCATTAATTAGCCATTAACCAGCAACCATTAACCATCAACCATGATGATTATTAATCATCATTCAGCATTAATGGTAACAGTAACCATCATCAATTCACATGAAAATCTTCACTCTGAGGTGGACAAAGCGGGCAACATGGCATCGGTGGCCGTGCTGACCAACGATGGCAGCAAGTTGGCGGGACCTGAGTTTATCCAGTACTCCGCTCAGCCGCTGGAGCTGCAAGTGGGCAAGGTATGGAGATGGGGATGGAAGGATGCTAAATAAACACGTACATGATGTATTTATATCATTTTATATGTGTATGATGCGTGTAATATGATAATGATCCAGGAATTATTGGTTTGTGAAAAATTCCCCAATCATGCCCTGGTGCCCCAATGGTACCTGCACAGCCTGGAAAGCCTCTGGTAATTTAGCATAGCTATTGAACATTGGGTTGATAATGGATAAACATGATGAGGCTAATCATAATGGATAACAAGTCTGAGAATGGTGATTTACCTATTTGAATATAAACCTGATGACTTTCTATAGCTATGTTGGTTTTGCCAGAGGGTAGATGGTGATTTGGCAAATGAAAATAGAGCACCCTTGAAAATTGTGGTTCAGGTGACAAGCTTGGTGATTGAGACAAGCAGAAGGTGAGCCGAGATGGAATCCCCCCGGAAGAAAAAATCACATGGCTACATCTTATGCTGTGGACCTCGAAAAACGTGAGCAAATAGCTAGTTACAAAGTGGCGCGCCATTTGTGGTTATGACGTCATTGCTGTCAGCTTCTGTTCACCCATCTAACTCTACACGTCTATACGCTTAACCAGGTAATTTCAACCAACTTAGCTACTTGGTCGTGGGTCATTCCATATTGAATACCCGATTTAGATTGATGGAATAGCACCTGTTAGATTAATACGCTTAACATTGTTAAATTGTAACGACCTCACCGCGACGTCACTTGAATTACGGTTCACAACGGGAAATCATCCCCAAATGGCCTTAAATCAGACTAGTGAATTATTGCCATTTATCCAGAATCTATAAATGGAGATTCTACTTGTTTCAAATGGTTTTAACTGGTGAATGATGGGATTTTTGTTGTGGGAAAGCCGAGGCCCCACCCCGATGTGCCATCGGGTGCCTATGCCGTGGGCGGTCCACTGCATCCTGAGAACCAAGCCGCGAGATAGATGCGCGACAGAGCCACAGCGCAACTGTGTGGGAACTGGGACGGCAACCAGTTGAAATATTATAAAATACGGTGGCAAATGGAAATGAAAAATGTAGTGAAGAGATCTTAAAATTATGATGGTCATGCCACCGACTTTGAGATTCTATTTGAAGTATAGCTGCGCAGAGTGTCCGTTCAATTGATGAGCCTACTTCACCTGTGGATCGTGGTGTGTTGCAATGGGCACCTGCGGGACTTCTTAGAACAGAGCGGGCATCCCCTGCCATGGCCGGCAGGATGTGCCTTGCTACACTGGCCACGGCCAAGTCTCCTATTTTTCTAGTCAAGAGATGCAAATTGCATGTTTCAAAGCGATTTTTTCCCAGGCTGAGAGAGCCAAACAACGGCCGACTCTGGCAGAAATGCCGGAAAAATAAGCGCGAAAAATACCTGGCGAGCGGCTGGATAAGGTATTTGCGTGTCACATACAACTATATCATGGATTGAACTTTGAATAATATGCATATGAACTTTGAATAATATGCATATAACACGGCACCAATAATTCACAATTCATGTCTTCATTCGATGTTTATATCATTCAGTTCTTGACTTTGTTTTGTTCGTTTAGTATCATTCACTGCCAAATCTTCAATGTGATTCGATGGCATTACATGTAAGTTATTTTTATCCAATGTTATCCATATAATGCAGTCGTACATATGTTAGTTACTGTTGGTTATCTTATTAGATTTAGTTCTCCCGGTATCCCATGGTAGAAACCGTTATACAACCGTTTAGGTTCTCCGATCCCAGCTGCTGTTGTCGCGATATGTCGCGATGCCATCGGGCAATATCGGGCAGGCCGGCGCGGACAGCAGAAGCGCTTGGCTGCGCTGGGCGGCAGCTGCTGCTGCTTCTTCTTTCTGCTGCTGTCGGTAGGTGCTGCGAATTGTGGGTGGCTTTTGATGGTGAATGATGGTGATGAATAATGGTGGTGAATAAAGGATTGCGCGCAGTCATAATGATGGTTTACCATCCATTCATACCATTATTAACCAGTAATGTGGTTAAAACAATGCCATAAACCAGCCAGGTCTGGGAATGGTTTATACAAGCTATAAACATTGTGAAATTGGGGATGGTTTATGACATTGTTTCACCGTGTTTCACCCACATTTATGACATGGGTGAAGCCATGCAAAGACCTCGGGGAGCAGAGGTAACCAAGTTTGAGCCATGCCTATCTCGTGGTGAATGGAGGGAACTTTTGGGAATGATTACGGTATCCATAATTTTCAAAAAATCGGAAGCTAGTTGGAGCTACTAAGATTACCAATAATTTCCCAACCACAAGATAGATTTGGCTGGTTTTCAATGGCTTCAGTGATACGAATTCTAATCAATTCAATTGATGCGTATTCTTGATCTTGTTTGCATCTATTTGATTCTATTTGTATGACTCAAGTCAATCCATCAAAGTGATCAAGCAAGTGCACCTATCTGTGACTCTCAGATTCAAATATGTATGTGTATATATATATATACATATACAGTATATATATATATACGATATGTATATATATATACCTTACCAGTCAATCAATTGTTAATTTGGCTTCTGAATCTACCAGTCTACCACCTTGGCCGGGTCGTTGCCGCGTTGCCAAAAAACGGTTCTGCAGGTACCTTGACACCATTGCAGTACGGCTTAACGGTGAACCTGATCACCAAGCAGGTGAACTCGGATGCCGTCTACGAAGGACTTGACAATTCCATCGTTGTGCTGACTGGGGAAGCATTGGGTGGATAGCTAAATCAGTATGTACATATTTGTTCATATATATCTCTCTCTCTCTGTGTATATATGTGTGTGTGTATGTATGCATGTATGCATGCATGCTAACCCGCTAAAAGAATAAAATGCAGAGTATGTAAGGTTGGCAACGGTGAAAATGCACATAGTAGGTTTGGAAATGGGTTGTGTGGGTACCAACCATGAAAAGCAACAACGGAATTTCACGATCCAACAATTTGCTGTTTGAGCCAATGATGATGGATGATGAACCTGCTTGAATCTTTTTGAATTACAGTATTAGACCCCAAAATGGCATGGTAATGTGCTCAAAAGGACTAAGCTTGTGGGCCCAATGTGGTCCCATTGGCGCCCCATCGAGCAGTTTTTGGAAGTTGTTGAGAACAGATGCAATGGTTCACGTATGGAACGTCATGGGTACCAAGAGATACCAAGACAATGCAAAATTTCTTGTTTGTAGTATTCTATGGTTTTCTGATGTTTGGCTGACAGGAGGAAGGCATTTGATTGGCCCATGGAAGAGCTTTCTGGCCTTTCCGTCCACACGGGTGACTGTGTCGCTTTTTCGCACACAAGAGAGGTGGGTTGATGTCAAGGATAGCCTGGTAATAATGGTAATTATTATTTGTAAACATATAAATTATATTACGCATACTACACATGTATATGCATATATATATATACGTATTATGTCTGAAATTATTTGGCAAATGATTTCAAATGTGTAAATATGTGTGTATATTACATATATATATACTTATATATGCATATGTATATATATATATATATTCGTGTGTGTGTATACATATGTGTGCGTACAACCATGTTTACACATCCAAATCCAAGGAATAAGACTGATTAAATATGATTAAATAGCATGATATACAGTAGATTTATTTGCATACATTTACACAGGTACAAATATATTCATGTCAAGATGAATCGTTTATTTGTGGCAAGATTATGTTATTTTGCCACTTGGGTAGAATCGTTTGAATATGTTTGACTATGTTTTATGTTTGAATATGTTTAAATAGTGTTGGGCATGTTTGGGGCATAGGACGGTGCATCATCTGGGTACCATGAGTTTCATGGTATCGGCCCACGGCTGGGACTCCAAAATTAAGAGATCCAATACGAAACCACTGGCTGTAGGAAGGGTCTATCAGGGGGTAAGGGTTACGGTTTGGCACTTGGTCAGTTTCTCCAAGATTAGTCATGATTTTGGCATGGTAACCCGCATGCTAGCTGGCATGGTAGCTTCGTTGCATGTCACAATTATTGTCATTGTATTATTTTCGCACCAACTTGACACTTCTTGACCCATCAGAAGTGGGAAAAGGATCGGCCAGATATCACAACCTCCAAATTTGGCATTCTTTGTATTTCTTTGGGTTTTGAAAACGTTCAACCCTCACGGGGTTACAGTAATCTCTCGTTTGAACTCATCCTACCATGGTAATGCTGACCTCCATCAACGAGCCTGAGGTCCTTCGATAATATGAAGGATTCACAGGGACCGTTGCAAACGCGAACTAAAGCTGCTTGTGCCAAACAAGGTTCTTGGGGGTGCAGTTCCAGTTATCAGCGAATTCGGGCCAGCCCACAATGTTTTTGGCCAGGCATAGTATTCACTGGTGTCATTCGATAAGCACACATGTTTCATTGCTTAACGATCGGCACAAGACATGCGGAAACAATGATGGTCTTCCCACATTTTGTTCTTGACTGTTTTGGTGCTTCTGATTTGTCCATAGGTTTGTGTGAACATGTGCAGCCTTTTGTCCAGTGTTGGTAAGATGCTGGCCTTACCTGGTTGGCTTAACAAGCGTGAAATCTACGGCTGGTGAGTTGTGGCCTTGAATCTGGCAATCATATGATAAAAGAAGGTGCCATCCCCCCAACTACTCGTAGCATCGATCCTGCCAAATAAGAGGTTCGAAGACTACTACCCTCCAAAAAAATGCGATTCTTGGGGTCTATGTTAGTTGGAAGGGTGGTGTTTGTCAAATTTACAGTAATTATGCCAGTATGCCATGGTCAGAACTGGAATTAGTCCCACTATGAAAAGTTGGATGGTCAGGTCTCGCCTCAGTGGGACATGCTGTGCAGAAACCATGGTGAAATGTACTGGATCAAAAGGTGAAGGTCGGAAGGGATTACCCAGCTTTACCTTTAAAAAAAGCTACCTGGGTGTGCAGTTCCAGTTAGAAGTTATGATTTATATACAAGTGATTTTTTTGACATAATCGTACTTAATCCTAGTTGCAGAGGTTAATATCCCAACTTACTATGGTAATTATCATAATTATCTCCACCCATTTCCCGAACTGAACCCGTAAAAAGGCGTCCCGTTTTGTGGGATTTCCAAGCTGCTGAGGACGGATTGGCGCTCACACTGCAGCTGGCCTTTCAATACAGGAGGGAACAGATCTTATCGTTGCGGTGTGCCGCTATATCTCAGCGTAAGATTGTTTCATGGGATAAATGGGAGTTTAATGTATAATCTGATATGACTGGGATTTAAGTACCTTAAGCTTACATATACCATATGTACGTGACAAATATGGTAAATATGCTGTGCAGTGTCCTGCTGTGCGGCTTCGGGGCTTCCAACCTTCGGTCCTCCTTGGCTGGAAAATCACCATCTTTAGTAGCTGGTAATTTAACATAACGAACTGGAAAATCACCAGTTTTCATGGGAAAATTCACTATAAATGGTGATTTTCCATAGTTATATTAAATTACCAGAGGGTAGGTCAATCAACTATTTCTATGGGCCATGTTCCAGTTTGCAAACTGTTAGTCATTACCAAAGGGTAATGATGATGAAATTGCCCATGGTTTCCATAGCTATGTTACCAAAGGGTCATGATAAAACAGTGCTTGGGCTGGGCCCATTATCAAAAACCCCACGTTGTACGGCCTGACATGAGCCGTCCCAAGGGCCGGGATGTGTTGCCGCAGGATTGAAAAGGACCAGTTGGGAAAACTCTTCGCCCTGGCAAACCAACAATACGAACCCCTCTTCGTGCGCAACGCCCGTGCGGCAGCCTGTTACTTGTGAACTCCCCAAGTTCTGTTGCTTCAAATCATTGGCTCAGCACTGGTGAACTCTCCAAGTTGGTTCAACATTTGTGTTTGCTAAATGCTAACGTTCCCTGTTGGTTGTCTAATTCCCAGTCTGTTTTGCTTGAATTGTTGGCTCAACTCCCACGTTGGTTAAATGCCCGTGTTGGCAAAACTAAACTTCCATGTGTTTTGCAGCAAAATCTGCCCAAACGAATCTACCTGTATGAGGCGATGTTCTGCTAAAGGCAGCGGCCGATTATGAAGCGATTCAGCAACTGGGACTGGGACCCATTCGAGCCATGTTCATGGACTTGTTTGGCTTGGGGCAAAAATATTTAAGAATGGACATAAAATGGGATAACTGTACGGGGGAGGTACAATGGGGATTATAATGCGCAGCCCTCGAAGGTTGAGTTTTTGTTGTTTGGTGGATTCCCGTAACCTAACACTTTGCTATGTAAACACGCCATGTTGATAGGCAAATTATTAAGCCTAAATAGGTCACTTTCCATAGCTATGTTAGATTGCCAGGGGGTAATTTTCATGGAGGACTTGTTGACTAGTTGGTGATCATGAAACAGTGTTCATGTTCATTCCCAAAAAAGGGAATGAATTTTCCCCAAATGACCAATGTTGCTGAGATGGGTTGAAACCACTGAGCAATTAAATTTGTGGCAATTTAGTTCAAGATAGTCTTGCTCAAACAGTCCCTGCTTCATGAAAGTTAGCTGTTAGCCAGTACTCCAACCATTCACCCGCTGTTCTGTTTTTCGTAGATAAAATTTCTAGTGATTTTGATGAAGGATCATTGAATAGTTTTAGATTTTAGGTCACTAGATGTCAACTTGCTTGGTATGTTGGAATATGTTTAACTATTTTTGTAGCCGTTCGTTTGTTCCTTGGGAGGTTCTGTCGTTGGCTACCTGCCATGGACCAAATGGATGGATGATCCACGGTTTGGTATACCCGGCCTGGTAAACGTTTACGGTTTGCGAACTGGAAAATGACCATAGAAATAGTTGATTGACCCATGAAAATAGCATGGTGATTTTTTCTATAGTTATGCTAGTCATTACCAGAGGGTATAAAATGAGATATCATGACAAAAATGAGACAAACTCAGGACACCAGCGGCCCAAAGTGTTGCGAGATTTCAGCCTCTGTTCGACAGGCGATGTCATCAACAGGGTCGGTCAGCTGCTAAAAAAGCAGCTTTCAGCACGGTTGCAGAATTCAAGAGACGGATCAAGCTGCAAGATTCAACAAGCAGTTCAGCCCATTATTCCAAGCCTCATGCTTTGCTGGTTGGTCCTTGCAATCATATTGTATCATATTGTATATGTTCAACCATATTTGGGATGATGATCCCCAATGACAAGCATATGTTTCCAGGGGGTGAAACCACCAACCACTTCGAGATGTATAATTCAATTTGGAGGCTTCTATTAACTCCTGGATGGTAGTTAACTGTCAAGTGCAAATTGGTGCAAAAACATGTCAATTCATGACACAAGTGGGGGCCTAATCCAGCCCCACCTAAACTGATTGTGACCACAAGCTTGATGACATGCGGCTCTTTGTATGATGTCTTGCAGGTACCCCAGCATGCTACCTTAAGTGAGATCAAGCTTGCTTTCCGACGGCGTGCCTTGCAAGTGCATCCCGACAAGGGCGGCAGCAAAGACGCCTTTCACCAAGTTTATGATGCCCTGGAGACCCTATCGGACCCAGAAGGGCGAAGGAAATATGACCAGCAGCTTGGAGCCAAAGGAGCCCAAACCCAGTGCAGGGAGCCAAGTTTTTCAGGTGGAGAAAGGAAGAAACCGAGTGAACAGCCAAAGGCCAGAGCTGCTGATGGTGCTGCAAAATCTGAAACGTCAAAATCTGAGCCTGGTGCTGAAGCATCAAAGATGTTTGCCGATGTGAAAGTAAAACTGATGATGAGAATTCAGTGTTTGCTCAAGCAATTGCCTCGCGAGCTGCGTTTTCAAGTGATCAGCAAAGACTTTTCACAGGCTCAGCGGGTTCTTTTGCAGAAGTGGATGGTTGATACTGGCGCGACCCCACAAGGAGACTCTAGTGTGGCAAGCTCAGCCGTGGTGGTACAGATCCCAAGCCCAGAAAGGGTGCAAGCTGCACCGCTGGGGAAGAAGAGCAAGCCAAGAAGGTCGCAGTCGGACTCCGGAATCAGAGGGGTCCAGCGCAGAGGGCGCGCCCGGTATCAGGCCAATGTTGAAATTGATCGTGTGAAAATTTTCAGCAGATCCTGTGAATTGCCTACAGCTCTTGAATACTTGGTGATCCTCACATCCGCAAGGCAGAAAGCAACGGATAGCAGCTGCGAAGGTGCGTGGGAGGACTGCTTCCAAGAAGCGCTTGTGTCCCGCGCTCTGGAGTAAGGAAAGGCATTTGAGGAGCTGGAATTGCGATTCATCGTGACCCAAAACATGGGTATCTTCATAGGAACGAGACGGGTGAAAGCCCCAGTTGTTTACTGCTTGGAAGATGTAAAGGAACTTCGCTACTGCATGAAAGCCTTTCGTCAACGCGTAAAGCATTGCAGGGGAAATTACAATGTCTTCGATTTTTTCTCTCCATATGAATTGGAGGAACTGTGGCAGCAATTTGTCGGAACGGTTGCTGACATGTTTCATGCCATCGGTGCAAGTGCCACCAGTTACCTCACAAGGATTCATGCCTGGCATGCAGAAGCTGACCATGTACGAGTCAGGCATTTGCAACTTTGGGAGAGACGCCGGATGGCAGCCCATGACAAGGAACAGCAGAGGAAAAAACATGTTGGTAAAAAACATGTGAGGATGGCAGTTCATGAGGCTCGCCAGTTGAACACCCTGAGGAAGTTGCTTAAAAGGTGGCAGTCTTTGTTGATGAGGGAGGCGCAGAGACGAGAGAATCGTCGTCGCAAGATCTTTCACAAACACGAGCAAGGCGGAAAGCGAAAGACTTCCATGAAAAGGAGGAGAAAAAAGGGAACAGAACCTGACTCGATGACTGGAGACCGTGGCCAAAGAGGCAACATGCGAGCGCTGCAGGGGCTCAGATTGTGTGGAGGCTTCAATGGGACGTTTAAGTACTCATCCAGCCGTTGGCTTCAGAGAATTTTGTTGTGTTTGAGGTGTTTGTCCCTAGGGGCGGGCATTTTGGGCACGCAAAACCCTATCTTGTTCAGGTCTCTTATTTGCTGTGTTATGCTTTTGATTCTGGGTATAGCGTAGCGGTCCTTAACTTACTCAAGGGTCTTCCTGTAAACGGTGATTTGCACTTCAAATTTGCCCAGTCTATACTTGGTGGTTCATCCCACTGCCAGGTTTGAACCCCGAGTTGCAACTGGGTTAGCCATACTCAGTCCACTCATAACCGGGGATGTATGCTGTATAATCACATAACCTATTACAATAATCCTCTTACTAAGTGGGCTGAGCCACCAAGTAAAGGTATGGGTTGGTTTCAAACTGCAATAACTAGGGTTTGTGCTTGATATATAGTTACCGGGGGTTACATGACTAAGTAGGCCTTATTTTCTGTGTTCCTTCCATTTGTTCCCTGTGCATATGGCATGCCACCCAGGTATTGGCAACAGAGAGAGAAGTGTCTCGGTGCAACCGCGCCTGCCGGACCCTGACATGGGGCCCCTATGGCCGGAATTAAGGGGTGCCATAGAGGAAACTGAAATTGGAGAATTGGGTTTAGGTTATTCCCCACCTGCCAGGTGAGGGTTGTTAGATTTTATGTCAGTTGCCTCCTCCTCCTCCTGCTCCTCCTCCTCCTCCGCCTCCTCCTGCCTCGTCCTCCTCTCCTCCTCCTCCTCGTCCTCCTTGTCATCCTTGTCGTCCTTGTCGTCCTCGTCGTCCTCGTCGTCCTTGCTCAACTGCGACCCGCGATCCACAGTGTTCTCTGCCGGACCTCAACCACGACCACCCACGCCCAGTGTTTCCTGCCGGACCTCAACCACGACCATCCACGCCCAGTGTTCCCTGCCGGACCTCAACCACGACCATCCACGCCCAGTGTTCCCTGCCGGACCTCAACCACGACCATCCACGCCCAGTGTTCCCTGCCGGACCTCAACCGCGAGTATCCACGCCAAAAGATATGCCACATAGAGTGCCAGAAGGTATGCCAGATAGAATGTTAGAAGATATGCCAGATAGAATGCCAGAAGGTATGCCAGATAGAATGCCAGATAGAATGTCAGCTAGAATGCCAGAAGATATGCCAGATAAAGTGCCAGAATGTTTGCCAGATAGAATGCCAGCAGATTTGCCAGATAATATGCCAGAAGATATGCTAGATATAATGCCAGATGGAATGCCAGAAGATTTGCCAGATAATATGCCAGAAGATATGCCAGATAGAATGCCAGATGGAATGCCAGAAGATATGCCAGAACATATGCCAGAAGATATGCCAGAAGATATGCCAGAACATCTGCCAGAAGATATGCCAGGTAGAATGCCAGAAGATATGCCAGATAGAATGCCAGATCGAATGCCAGAAAATATGTCAGATAGAATGCCAGAAGATTTGCCAGTAACAAAATGTATAAATGTCATGGTGGGGATCACACGAAGTAAAGTAATTTGTCTTTTGTTTTTTTTGTGAAGGAAGTGTCTTAAATATTCTCAAAGCTTTGCACCTGCCAAAGATTGTGTATCGAATAACTTGCACTGATGTGGCTGATATCTAGCTGCAAGTGCAATAAGAAGGCTTAGTCCAATCATATGGAAATGAGTCTGGTGTTTTTTGTTACCCTCTCAGATTTGGTGCGTATCAAAATTATGCTGTTGACCCTGCGTGTGCTCTGTACATGGATCAAAATCCATCCTCATGCAATTCATCTCTGGGCTACTTTCAGCCGGAGCAGACTTTGTTCCCCTACAGCTGCCAGTTCCTGTTTTGGCATTGGCGATTTGTTTTGCAATGTTATGTCTTCTCAGCGTTGGGGAACCACTTGTGTGGACTTCTGGGGCATGTCCTGCATGTTGGTTGTGATCTCCCAGCTGGATTTGGATGGTGCTATTCCAGTCGGTCACCATGGCTGAACCCCGAGCTGTCCTGGATTTGCTGAAAGTCATTTGGCTTATTTCCTTAATGGGAAATCCACTACTTGGGGAATCTGTAGGGAATAAGTTTTGGGGGGTTCTTGAAGCAAAGCCTGACCCTTGATG